>OY728141.1:288868823-290118823 GCA_963277665.1 Viscum album
TCGTGTTTTCCATGAGCATAGGGAGATGGCCAAGGGTAGTGGACCAGATACGAGTGGGCTCTTTGGAGTAGTTTAAATGAACTGGTTTGGTTATCACAAGTGATGAGCCTATCTATACCTCTTCCTTCTCATAGAATATTTATAGGTATATTATAAAGCTCGTGTTTGGCATTGTAGAGAAATGCCACCTCGAAGATGTGTTTCAGTTGGGAAACATGAGGAAGTTGCTAAGAACTCTCCTCTAATAGTGGAGCAAGATAACGTGATGACATAAGAGGATAGGGAAGAGAAGTTCCATGAGAACATATTTCATTTTATGCAGATGATGGAATGAGACCTAGGGTGGGTTGTGCCGAGCATGTTGGAGTTGAACAGGGAGTTTCAGCTACAACCCCCGTTGACTGTTACCAGAGAGGGTGGTCCAGAAGCAATAGAGTTATGGATAGAGTCCATCAAAAATATTCTCAATCATATATAGACTCCTCTCGAGAAGCGAGTAAAGTTAGCGGCATATATGCTGAGGGGGAAAACGTTAGTGGGACATTGTGATTCAAACGGACCAGGCTAAGGTTATGATGTGGAAAGATTTTTTGGATAACTTTCTTGATAATTTCTATCCAAAAACCTTGAGAAAGGAGAAGGTTGTAGATTTTATGAGGTTAACTCAGGGGGAAATTTCGGTGATAGACTATGCTAGACATTTCACTTATTTGAGATGCTTCATTCCGATGTTGATAAAAGATAAGGAAGCTATGTAGAAATGCATCCAAGATGGGCTGAGACATGATATTAGGTCTCAGGTGAATATATTTTGACAAAAAAGGTTTTTTGAAGTGGTGGATCAGGCCCTTATCTTAGAAGGAAAACCTAAAGGGGTCTTAGGGTAGTGAACTTGTGGCGTCGGCTGGGAGAGCAAGTGGTGTGGCATATGATAGTAGGAAGCACCACTTTGGATCCTTCCAGCAAAGTGGAAGCATGTAGATAAGTATGAAGAGGGGGTCAGATTTTCAGGGTGGTGATCAAGTCTTCTGTTTTCAATCAAGAAGGGCAGGGCAAAAGCGTGACCAGTGTCCCTACCCACCAGTTGATTGTCGAGTGTGCGGCAGGCTAGGCCACATGCAGAGATTCTGCAGGAACCCATAGTAGTCGGGGAATGATGGAGGTTATAGGTAGATTCCAAGTGTAGGAAGGGGGTTAGTTTCCCTGTATCAGGAAGGCAGTTGGAGCTCCACGTGCTATATTGGTTGGGGCGATGGACGTGGAACTAAGGGGTGAGATCACCCTTAACAACAATGTAGTGGAGTGCAGGGCACTCAGGCTGGAGCCTAGGGTTAAGGGGTAGGTCACCTCCATGCAGTTCAGGCTACACTAGAAGATGATGATGTCGGACCGTCTACTATTTGAGGTATAATTATTATAGCTTCCAAATTTTCTAGTGATTTATTCGATACAGGAGCTATGAATTACATTATTTATGCCTAATTTATAGTTGTGTTGGGATTAACCGTAGATACTGCTTGTGGGATAATGTCACTTAATACTCTTCTAGGAGTGCGAGTCAAGGAAATCATGCAGTGTAAGGGTTGTGCTCTGGAGGTTTTTGGGTATCATTTTCTATGGGATCTATTTTTCCAGGATATGTTTGGTTTTGACTTAATTTTGGGAATGGATTGGTTAGTGTTATATCAAGCCCAAATCATCTTTTACTGATGTTGGGTAACATTCACATCCCTCAATGGGTGTACTCATGTCCTTCGTGGTGAGTGGGATACTCGGGCGGGCCGCATACGGCCGCTACGCCAGCAAATGGGGGAGCTCACAACCCAAGTGGCATGCCTTATAATAAATGATGGGGAGAAACAACATCCAGTCTTCCCTTTTGTTGTGGACCAGTTTCAAGAGGTGTTTCTTGAGGACTTATCGAGGTTACCACCTATGATATATGTTGAGTTTACGATCTAATTGTTGCCTAGAGAAGAGCCAATTTCCATTCCACCTTACCGAATGGTGCCAGGAGAGCTCCAAGAACTTAAGGTTAGATTATAGTAATTAGAGCATAAGGGGTTTATACGTCCTAGTACATCACATTGGGGATCTCTTGTACTGTTTGATAATAAGGCTGATAGATCACTGAGGCTATGTGTCGATTATAGGAAGATGAACCAGATGATAGTTAAGAACTGATACCCTCTTTCTAGACTTGATGACTTGTTTGACCATCTTAGAGGTGCCTCAGTGTTTTTCAATATTTATTGGAGATCGGGATACCATCAGTTGAGGGTGAGACCTTCTGACATACCCCATATGGCTTTCCAAAGAAGTTATAGGCATTATGAGTTCCTAGTAATGCCATGTGGTTTGACCAATTCACCAGCTATTTTTATGGCCATGATGAACCAAATATCCCATCTGTATCTAGATCAATTTGTTGTTGTTTTTTTGGATGACATCTTGGTTCACTCCATAACTCTTGATGATCATGTCAAACATCTTGACATCATCTTGAGTACACTAAGAGAGAAAAGAATTTATGTTATGTTATCAAAATGTCAAATTTTTATTGATGAGGTGCACTTTTTGGGACATATCATATCTGAGTCAGGCATGTCGGTGGATCTAGAAGAGGTGCAGGCTGTGGTGTCTTGGGAAAAGCCCAAGAACATATCTGATATTTGGTGTTTCGTGGGTTTGGATGGTTATTATCGAAGGTTTATTATAGATTTTTCTCATTAGGCAGCACTGCTCATAGGCCAAACAAAGAAGGGGTTATGCTAAATTGTTCAGAGGCTTGTGAGAATGCTTTCTAGGAGCTGAAGAAGCAGTTGACTACTGTACTGGTTTTTATCTTACCCAAACTAGGTAAGAAGTCTACCTTGTTTTGCGATGTCTACAGTGTTGAACATGGGGTAGTGTTGATGCAGGATGATCTGGTTGTTGCTTACGGGTCAAGGCATCTGAGTCCACATCAAATAAATTATCCTACTCATGACCTAGAGCTAGATATTGCGGTTCATGTCTTAAAGTTTTAGAGGCATTTTTTTTGGTATAACCATTTACAGTGTGTACTGATCACAAAAGTCTCAAATACATCTTCTCTCAATGGGATTAGAATCTTTGACAGCGATGGTGGGTCAATTGAATACATTCATTTGATTTGGAATTGGTTTACACACCAGAAAAAAAATGAATAGTGTCGTTGATTCTCTGATATAAAATACTTAGAATCAAGTGGTTCAGAAATTCATTTCAGAGTGGGTGATGATGGCCTTGTTTACGGAGATTCATTTGGAGGTACAGGAGGGGCACGTGCAGATGACCCTTGCATCTATAGCAGTTGATTCCACACTTTTGAGCAGATTTAAAGAGAGTCAGTTGGTAGATCTAGAGTTCTTGGCTATGAATTAATGTCTTAAAGGTGGAGAGTCACCTTCTAGTCGCATGTCAGAATTGATGAAGTTGTTTATCTTCATGGCCGTGTTGTGGTGATGACAGATGTTTATGAAGAGTTTATGTGTGAGTTCCATGTGTCAAAGTGGGTATTGCATCCGGGCTTGACTAATATGTATCGCAATCTATGTAGGAAGTTCTGGTGGCCAGAAATCAAGAAGTAAGGGGTGAGTTTTTTGGCACGATGCCTTACCTATCAGTAGGTAAAGGCTGAACATCAGCACCTATGTGGGTTTTTTCAGTGATTGCATATTCCTTAGTGGAAGTGTAATGACATCCCGATTGACTTCATAATGGGTCTTACGAGGACACCTCAAAAGAATGATGTCATTTGGGTGGTAGTATATCAGCTGACCAAAGTGTCTCATTTATTTCCAATTCATGACACCTATATAGTTGACAAGTTGGGGTAGTTTAATGTTCGGGAAATAATACGGTTTCATAGTGTGTTGAGAACAATAGTTTCATATTGTGATCCACATTTTACCTCATGCTTCAGGAAGGGACTATAGAACGCACTTGGTACCTAGGTGTTTCTGAGTATGGCCTACCACCCATATACTGATGGTCTATCGGAGCATACAATTCAGCTATTAGAAGACATGTTGAGAGCATGTGTTCTATATTTCAGTTGTTTATGGTAAAATCACTTGTCGCTTGTTGATTTTTTTTATAACAATAGTTTTTAGGCTATATTCTATATGGAACCTTTTGAGGCACTTTATGGGAGACCGTGTAGATCATCATTGTGTTGGTTAAAGGCCGGAGAGTCTGAGCTGTTAGAGATGAGTCTTATATAGGAGACCTTAGAGAAGGTTCGTTTGATTCAAAAGTGTATGGAAATAGCTCAGAGTAGGAAGAAGTCATATCAAGATGAGTTTCATAGACCTCTTGAGTTCATGGTGGGTGACTGTGTGATTCTTCGGGTGTCGCCAAGGTTGGGTCACCATCAAATTCAGAAGTAGGGCAAGTTAGAACCTAGATATGTTGGGCCATTTGGGATTGTGTAGAGAATCAGACTGTCGATGGGCTCTTCCACAGTGGTATAGGGGTATTCATGGTGTTTTCCATGTTTCACAACTCAGACAGTATCACCTAGATCCATCTCATGTGATAAATGCCTAGGATGTTGAGTTTGAGGCTGATGCATCCTTTAAGAAGAGCCAGGTTCATATTGTAGATATCAGTGAGAAAGTTTTGTGGGGTAAGGTTGTGCCCCTGGTTCATGATCAATAGAAAAATGAAAACATTCAAGAGAAAACTTGGGAGCGGGAATTGGATATATGGTTCCAGTGTCCCAGTCTCTTTCCATTAGAAACTCATGATTCTCAGGAAGAGTAGCTCAGGGATGAGCCATTATAAGGTTGGGAGGTTGTAAGATCCTGGATTTCTCCATAAGGTATGTTTTATTTATTTTTCTATTTTAGGATATATATTTTGGAAAATTTAGTGCTTCTCGAAGTACATTAGGAGGATTGGGGGTGTTCAGGGGGTTTAGGACACACAAAAAAGGGGGAAATTAGTTTTTTGGTCTAGCCGCACAGTCTATGCACGGTTAGTGCTAACTGTGTGGGCAGCCCAGGTAAACCGTGCAAGAGGAACGTTTTTAGATAGTAGCCTCTGCATGGTTTGTGCATGGTTTGGAAAAACGTGTGGCTAAACCATGCGAAGGGGATCTTTTGGGAGAGAAGCATCCGTACGGTGTGCGCACATTTTGGAAAACCGTGTAGGAAAACTATGTGGCCCAGCAAATATTAAAAATTTAATAAAATCCCACTCCATGATTTTATAACCCGGTCATTATTTTCGATCCAATCCTCCCTTTTTTCTCTAAGAATGATCCTAGGGGACCTATAGCTCACAAAGATCAATATCCTTCGATTCTTGGCCATTTAGAGTGTCATGGGATGTGAATTGAAGATCCAGGTAAGGCTAAT
The DNA here is from genome assembly GCA_963277665.1 of Viscum album. Classification (NCBI taxonomy): domain Eukaryota; kingdom Viridiplantae; phylum Streptophyta; class Magnoliopsida; order Santalales; family Viscaceae; genus Viscum; species Viscum album. Next base: position 288,874,208 of record OY728141.1, read on the forward strand.
CTCCATATTTTTTTTCTTTATAGTTTAAAGTTTCTAGTTATTTTCCCTCTCCATTTGAAGCACTCAAACCTTACCTTTTTGTTGATTTTTATTGTAATAATTTATGTTTTGGTTGAATCAAGATCTAAGGCTTTGTTTGGGAGTGTGTTTTCCAACAGATTCAAGGTAGATGGTCTACAAAATTATATCCCTTGGGTTTTGTGTAGATTTGTGAATGTAGGGTTTTTATTCTTTCCCTATTTTGATGAATTATTTGTGATTTGACATAAAATGGGGTAATGGGTGTCAAAATGGTTCAATTAACCCCTCTTGATCCCCATGGGATTCAAGGAGGATGACTCGACCAAATTAGGGTCACCTGAGGGGTGTGCGGATATTTCCCCAAACATAGAGTTAGCTAAGTAAGTGTAGGTCATTGTGAAAGAACATAGAGTCCTTGATGATTATGTTAATATTCATAAAGGAATTGCAATTGGTGTTTATTAATACACCTAGGTTGGGTAATTACCCAAGAGGTTGTTTGGTTGGCACAAAAATTGGTTAAATGGATAAATGGGAAAATATTAGGGGTTAGATTTATACATAAATATGCATAGTGATAAAGGCTTAGAAAATGGGAATGGGAATAAAGGGGTTAAGTAATGTGAACAATGAAAGTGTTAATGGATTGAGGAAAATTTTAAATTACCATTTATTGAGATTATTGTGATGATTGTAAATGATGTTGGGTATGTTGTTGTGATATGGTTTTTTGTGGTGAATGATAAATAAGCATGTGCACATGGATTGGCTGAGTGGGGTGTTGAATTGAGGTTCTACACCCATGGGTCGAGTTGGATTGAAGTTCTAGATCTTCCCTTAAATGCACAAGTTAGGGAAAGGTATAGAGTTTTATTCCCCTAAGGGTTGCATTCCACTCAGATTGAGGCTTCAAGGTGAGGATATTAGGAATTTTTATATAGTGATACCTAGTGAGAAAGAGATTGATTGTATTTCTATATGATGAATATGTCTAATCCATTAAACAAAAAAGGGGAGATTGTATAATGAAATGCCTATATAGTGAACCTAGATTCATTGGTAGTATAGATAAAATGAATGTAGTTTAGAATGACATAGTGAATTTTTTTACCTTAACATGCCTTTATTTATCATTTTCATGTACTATCTACTTTGTTGGATATTTTGTAGACACCATTGGTGGTTTCCTATTGAGTTATAATCACAACCTTCTTAGGTCATTGTTGGTTACCCGAGCATATTTCATGCTTGTAGGACAGGACAAGGGCAAGGGCCCTATGCCATGGGAGATGAGTTAGACCTGGTATATGTTTTGGAGAGGTTCCAGACTTGGCGTCTGACCCATTTTAGGGATTTTACCATTTTTGTTCTTTTAGGTTTTGATCACATGACATTGTATCACAACATGGAATATTTTTTGATGTTATGATTGTACCTAGTTTAGGGATTTGGTAATTATGCATTTTATGGATTATTCTCTTATGCTTTTGTTATTTCAATTATCATCTGTTGTGACTCACTCTAGTATTGAGGGTATAGTCTCCCCACAAGGCCTATTGGACCCCCACTTCTAGTTAGCAACCTCTGGCATATGGGGAGGCGCGCTTGAAGTCATGTAACTACCAGGCTCGGTGCACCGGTTTAGTGGCACCCTAGTCGAGGATGTTATAGTTGGACTTCATTTTCTGAGGGATCAAGTGAATAAAAAAGATAATAGTTAAGAGTTTTTTCACTGAATCATTTTATTTTTCTTGATTTTAAAAAAAATAAATTTTAATATTGAGTGATGGAAATTTAGTTCGACAATACTATTTTTTCCCTTTTTCTATATTTCTTTTGATAAATTTCAAAAATTGTGAAAAAAAAATCACAATATTTATCAATTTTGAATTTTTTTCACTTTTTAAATTTCTAAAAATGTGGATATTTTTATCTTAGGATTGTTAAAAGTGGGTGTTTTTTCTCTGTTTATTATTTGTTTTGAATATTATGATTTCTTATAATATTTTATTCATCTTATTTTAATCAAGATTTCATAGAAATTAGTTTTAGTATATCACTATCTTCTTATAATATCTTGATCTATTATACTCTTAATTATTTAGTTTATATTTCATATTAAAGATAGATTTTTTTTTGACATTTGATTAAACTATGAATATGTTTAAATCAATATCAAAAAAATTCTCACTTTTCTCAAAAACCTTTTGCATGTATTTAGTTATATATCTATTATTATTTTATAGTTCTCAATAGTTATTTTAAGATGACATGGGATATATATTTTAAACAATAGAGAAACATTTTTGGTCGGATATCTAATACATTTATACACATTTCAACAAACTATGATGAAGTATTAAACTATTTTTTGAGTGCTCTAAAAAAATATCATTATCAAAGAAATATTTCTGGAATTCTATAATTACAAACAAACAATATCTTATGTTCTTTATTGATAAATATTCCTATATAACTCATAACTGAATGTTTTCTTGTGTGATGAAAAGATAAATTTTTATTTTGATAATTAACTCAACTGAATGGAAGGTTGGAATTTCTATTTTAATGTTCAAAAAATTGAACATTATTCTATAAGTATTTTAGTGAATTTTTATATAGTTTTTATATGATATTTTTCACTATTTTTTGAATATATTTACTAATATATATGTCACATGAAATTATTATTTGATACATTGAAAAATATACAATTTAATATAATATTATGCCAACTAAGTTGATTGTTAATTATATTTTTTTATGAATCTAATATTTTTAGGAAGTTTATAATGTGAATATTGAACATGTTTTCAATTTATCCTTTTTGAACATGTCATGTGTATTTCTGTTTAACATACATAAAGTGGTTTTTCTCTCTAATCCATGATGATTTTTATATGACCACGTGAAGATTTATAAAGAAACTGCATGAAAATTTTTATAGTTACTTCACCTTCTCCTTCATACCTACCAAATATTAAAATATAGTAGCTCCTTCTGCATGTCACCTATTGAAAGATGATACCAAATCAAATATTTTGATTCTAATGTAAGAAGATTTTATAGTGGATTTGTGACCTAAAATATTCAACTAAACTACTTCACCATGCCATGTTATCTAATATTTTTCATAGTAAAGTGTTTCAAATCATTTTTTATATAAATTTCAATTTAATCAGTATAAGAGTTCATCCCATGCCGAGATCATATATTTCCATTGACCTCTATGTTGTTTGGAGTGAAAAATAGCATGTCATTCCTACCAGGGACTCTCGTTAAAGCAATTTTATAATTATATCTCGACTAAATTCATGATATGTTCACATGGTACATAAAGCTATCGCATGTTAAATCATGTTACAACAAACCAACCAAATATGAATGTTCATCAAGTGATCGTAAACTGTCCTACCACATGATTTTTTCCAAGATAGAACATATAACATAAAGTATATTGAAATATCAACTAGAAACATGTTCTATGCATCACGATCACTAGATACATAAGGTCAATTAATAAAATTATTTATTTTGTGAAAATCTATATTTTTCATAATTCTCTTTTAAATCCTTATTTTCATACAATGTATAAATTACTGTTTATTAAATTTATTTTAAGCATTCTAGTTCACTAAAAAATAAATATATAATATGATGGATATGTTTAATCTATTTCATAGAGAAAATATAAGGGCATTACATTGAAAATACATGATTCACATATTATTATTATATTCTCTATCTTATAAGATTTTGGATTGAAAAATTATATAATGTCTGTAAAAGTGTTTTTATTGGTTTAAATATTTGAAATATCTTTCATATAATATAACATGTTTACTAGAATTTGTTATAATGAGTTCAATGTTGGAATTAGAGCATAATATTTCTCTATTAATGAGTTTGATAATTCTAATTATAGGAAAATGGTATTATTCTATTTGTTTATTATTTTATAACATGTGGCATATGATGATTGATCAATCAGATGAACCTTAATAATCAATAAGATCAAAGATTTAATGATATTTTATTAGACCTCTGGAATGTGATCATAGGGAACATATTAAAATAAAATCAACATAGTTTATAGAAGAATAAGATATATGTAGATATGTATATATATAACATAAGAAATATTATTGATACATGATTGATATCTATGATGATTACTGTTCCACTGGTGAAATCAAAAACAATCATCAATATTTTACACTCTCAAACTATGGTTATTGAAGATCATTGATTTAAATCGGCTTCTATATCCTTTTATCTATTGATTCAAAATTATTTTTGGTTTATTTTTAAATCTTCTCATTTATAATTTTGTAATTATTAGTATCGTTTTACTTATTTCCCAATAAAAATATTTCTCTTCTTAGTTATCCAACTAATGAAAAGAAAGGATCTTTTGTTATAAATTTTGAATAAATTTTTGGTTCAATTAGGTTGTGAGTCCTTTAGAAAGGTTATGGATTTACTATGCCTCTAAGTATTGTAAAATGTTGTACTGTAAATTAGTAATCACACCATTAAAAGTGTAGATTCTTAGTGGGAACCATCTTCTCACTGAGTATAGAATATTGATGAATGGAGTAGGATCTTGGTGATTAATACCACTATATAAATACTATGTTCATATTTTAGTCTAAATTTCACTATGTGTTTAACACTACACTCCAAAGTAGATTCATAAAATCACCAACTTCGATTGATTATTTTCATTAACAATATTAAAATATCTATTAACACTACTTCTAGTGTATTATTTCAATCTATTTCAGTATAATAGTGATTAAAAAGGTAATTAAAGAATATTTTAATTCTCAATGTTTAAATTGTAAGGAGATGGGGAACTATGGGAATGAATTCCCCATGTGTTAAGAGAATTTTCCTTATAAAATTCCAAGGGATCATATATAGGCATATTTGATCACTATATATGAGGTTTATATTCTTAAATATGTATTATTAGGCACTATTTTTAAATACTTATATTTAGGTATTATTTTATTTGATTCTAAATGTTCATGCTATTTTATATATTCTATTTTTTCTATGAAAATGATATATTTCCCTCAAATCTTAAAAAGGTAATTCCCTATCAAGACTTATAGTGGAGTTATTACTGTAAATCGTATAAGTCATTCTATTTTGATTATGAATCATAAACTTACCCTATTTTAAAAATATATTAGTATACATATGGTTGATTTGATATAATCCTTGGTATGTATTTTATTTGAATTATAATTCAATAATGTTTTTCTAAGAGAATGAGATTACCATTTTTGATAGATATACGAAATCATTTATCTTTATGTGGGATATTACATTAGTTGAGTTATGTCATAATCCAACCATTGAAGTTCTTATAAAGGAAATTATTTTAGAATAGGGGATGAAATATCCTATGATTGGAAATGGTTTATTTTTAGTAGATTATATACTAATTGTGTAGGAGTACGTTGATGTGTTTCCAAAAGAACTTCCTGCACCACAACACGATCATGAATCTAAGTTTTACATTGATCAAATTCATAATGGAAACCCAATATCTATATCTCACTATAAGATATATATAGTGGAATTAGTGGAACTAACAAATTAACTATAGGATTTTTATGATAATGCATTAATGTGCCATAGTATTTTATAATGGGGAGAAACAGTAATTTTTTGTTAGGAAGACTGATGGGTCTATAAGGTTGTGAATAAAATATAGGTTAATAAATTCCATTACTGTAAATAAAATGTGTCATGTTCTCTAAATTGATGAATTATATGATAAAAATCACGGATCTCAGTAATTTTAAATGATTGAAATTCATTTTGGGTATCATCGATTTCATGTAAAGAAGGAAAATATTCAAATGACTAATTTTCTTATAAAATATGGAAATTGATAATTTATTATAATAAAATATGAATTTATTAATGAACCCACTATATTTATGTATCTTAAGAATATATTATTCAAGGATAATATTGATAATCACATTATTATATTTAATGATGAAAGCTTTGTATAATCTAAAATACATGATGAGCATAATATTTATTTGCGAATCATTATTCAAAATCTCATAGAAATTATGTTATATGAAGAATTTAGAGAATAAAAATTCTAAATTAAGGAAGGTTATTTTCTTATACATATTATATATTAGGATGAAATATTGATATTTCCAACAATGATAAAGGTAGTGTTGGAATGTCCAACACCAAGGAATGTAACCAAGGTATGTTATTTCTTTGGAGTTGAATGTTTCTATAGATGACTTGTTTAAAAACTATTAATTATCTAACTCGTTCACCTAATATAATTGTAATGGTTTTTTATTATATAGATAGAAAAATATAAGGAATGTTTTGAAGAATTAAAGAGGATATTGGTCAATGTACAGATATTTACTTTACCATCACGAAAGGATGGATTTTTGTTATATAGTGATTCATCAATGAAAATAAATAGATTTTTCCTTATAAAAAATGATATAGTTGTATCTCATTATTCAAGGAAATTAATGATTCATTAATAGAATTACCTAACCCATCATTTTGATTTGATATTCGTAATATTTTCATTGAAGATATTGATGCATTACCTTTATAGGTAATGACATGAATGATATGAAATATATACGAATCACAAAATTATGAAATACATATTATAAAATAAATATTATAACATGTGGAAAATTTAATGGTTTTAAATACTCAAGGAATGAAATTTCTCAATACACTTCCACCTTTTTAAGGAGAATAAGGTGGCTGAAGTGTTTAGAATGAAATATAATTGAATGTTGAATAAAATTAAGATTAGAAAATATTCTATATCCATGGATTTAAAAAATCTTAATTTGGAATCATTATGGAAGGGGAAACAGCACACTTATTAAAAATTATTTCCAACCCATCCTTATTAGATAAAAAGAAATAATCTAAACTCTATGTTGAGAATATTTAAAAAAATCAACATTGTAAATGATGTATAGTTTTTATATTAAATATATGAATATGGTATTTCAAAATTTTGTAAAATGATATGTGTTTTATGCATGACTTTATTGAAGAGAAAAATATTTGATAAATATCATAGATGAAATTTCTCAATTCAACTATAGTAGTTAATAATTGTGTTGGAATTTAAATAAAAACATTTTTTGGGATAATATGAAATGGTAAATTGAATAATATGTTTGAAGATACTTATTTATTCAACTATAAATTTCAAAGAGACATTATTCAAAAGGATTAATGAAACCTCTACCTATTCTTGTATGGATATGGGGTTATATTAATATGGAATTTATCACCAGATTTCTATAGATTTCTAGAATGAATGTTTCTATAAGGGTTATCATCGATATCCATAATAAGGCTCCACAATTCCTTACTATATCGTAAGATATACCTCTAGATTACATCACAAAACTCTATATTAATAAGATCGTGAGACTTCATGTTGCACATATTTTGATTGTATCTAATCATGAACGATTTTTTACATTGAAATTATAGATGGCTCTTTAGAAATATCTAAAATCCAAGATACATTTGAGAAAATTCCATCCTCCTCGAACTGATGGGTAGTCTAAAATAACTATTAGGATATAAAAAGAAAATGTTAGTTCATTATCACCTTACTTTGAAGTAATGTGGATAAATATTTACCTTTGGTGTAATTTTAATATAATAATAGCTTTCATTCAACCCTTAAAATGGAACTATATGAAGAATTGTATATTATGAGGTGTTGTACTCAATCTTATTTAGATGAATTTAATGAAAACAAGAATATATTCCTAGATATTATATTGGAGACAATTGGGAATTAGAATACTATTTTGAATCGTATTTAAGAGACTCAATGTACGTCAAAATATTATGTCGATAACAGAATGAAGAATTTAAAATTTCATGTGAGAGATAATGTTTTATTGAAGGTAACACCATGGAATGGTTTTATAAGGTTCGATAAGTGGTAAAAACTTAGTCCTAGGTACCTCATACTTTTTGAAATTCTATAATTAATTATATTTTCGGATTACTATGTGGAAATATTTCCTAGGATATCTATAGTTCAAGATATTCTATATATATTGATTTATGATGTGCATTCATGAACCAACACATGTGCTTACCTATGAGTAAATTTAATTTCTACTATGTATTTAATACTGTGAAGATCCTATACAGATTCTTGACATTACAGAACAAGTGTAACAAAATTGAACGAGTCAAATGGTGATGGTACTTTGGAAAAATCAAAAGGTATAAAATGAAATCGTAGAAAGTGATGTTATGATGAATAATTTACTACATCAATATATGAGGTGATATTCTATATATTTAAAGAATCTAATTTTTGAAATGGGTGAGAATGTAACACTCGTGATTCATTTATAGTAAGTAACCTTTTTTTTCTTAAAATAATAATTCTATATTGTCAATATTATTTATAATGAACACAAATAAAACATAAATTCCAAATTTTTATGAATTTAATTTTAATAAATTAATTTCATTTTTGAATTCAACATGTGACAATTTTTTTGTAGTGATTTTGTTCTTGAAATAATCGACTTTAGTGTGGAGAGTAAATATTACCTATTTTAAGGAAATTATCATATTAATGAAATTATTATTATATAATAACAACTTGAAAATTCATGAAAAAGTTTTTATAAGAAAAATATATATTATAAAAGTAATATAATTCATAAAAACAAAATTATAAATTTATAAATATATGCCTAACATTTGTGGAAATCTAAATAATGTTTTCACTCAAATAATATATTTTTTAGTTATTTTATGTTATTCTTTTATTTAAAATGTACATTTAAGTTTATATTGGTTTCAAACAAAAATAATTCTTGTTTTATTTAACATAATAAATTTAATCCCATTTAAATATCATAATATTTTATTTTTTTAAGAAATATTTTTTATGATTAAAAAAATTCTAAAAACATTATTCATTGTGTTTTGGGAACTTATATTAAATAATATTTTGTTCAATTATAGGATTTAAATCATGTAAAATGGATTAAATTTTTATAATTATGATAATTAATATTTTGAAATATGTTTTACTTAATTTTAGAACATACTGAGTAGTGGTTGTGCTAAATATTTATCAACTCGGTTAAGGGTAAAATGGGTTAAAATGGTTAAAAATAAAGGGACAAGGCTTCAATATATCAAAGAACACTTTATTAAACATCATTATTTAGTAGGTTTTCAACTGCACCCTAATAATATTAAATTAAATTAAAATTTGGAACCAATTTTATTAGAAAATTAATTTATATTATTTAAATCTTTTACATAATTGAATGTGTGTCCCTCCCATATTTTATAAAAGGGAACCTATTCTACTCCATTATTATCAATATTTGAGTACTATAACTCAAAAAATATCAACAAAAAATCTTCCTAGATTACTTCACATTATTTTTGAGGTTCTGTTATTCTGTTAAGACCATCCAAAGTAGTCGTGATGTGTATTTCGAATGAGGTCTCTCAATAATAGTTAACCACCTCTAATGACTATTAATGTTTATTTATTATTTTCCTATATCAAAAAAATTATCCATAATAAATTAATTATACTAGTATCATAAATATACTAATATGATATTAATGTTATTGGAAAACCATTTTCCACTAGTTTTACATCTAATCAAAAATAAAAATATTGCTTGTGAGTACGTACAAGCTACCATCTTCACATCGTAGAGTTTTTTATTATTCATCATAAAATTACTTGGAGGATTATTAAGAAAGATATAATAAATATATATTGTATTTATGAAATAATTTTAATTCTATAAATTTAATATATCATTTTCCTCTTAACCTTTCTATAGTTAATAAATTATAATGTCACTCACGCATATGTGTGGACTGCCACCTCCCTGAAGTAATGTGATTCATTTATAATGTTTGTATTTATTAGATTATTATATTTATATATAATTAATATATATTATATTTATATCATTTTTAAAAATTTGTATATGATTTTACTGTGATCAAGTTGAAAGGACTGAAACTTATGAAAAAAAATTACAAGAAAAAAAATGTTAACACTCAGAAACACTGGTTTTAATAAAGAATTATTAATAAACGTGCGTTGACATGTTATTAATGGTTGATATATCATATTATAAGTTTTTATATTGTTATGTTATAGAACTATAATTTATTTAAATTTACAATATAGGAGGGTAAAGTCAATTATGAAGAATTTCAAATCTGAGGTAAGGGTTTGATGTTAAAATATTACTTTTTACTAATATTTTTTATGATTAAATATCAATGATTGAGATTAAATGATCTATCTCCCCCAAATATTATTAATTATATTTTCCTCTAGTTATTTATTGAAATTAAAATATTTTATTTTAAATTCTTCTCTCTATTTACTAAATTTAATGAAAGAATATTTTTAAGGAAAACCGACTTTGTTTTTCTATAATATTGGGAATATTTATCTTTCATTTATATATTTTCATTAAAATGATCTAAAGAATTATTTTAATGTTCTAAAATGATTGATTAAAATCATTTATTCCAATTTTACATTATATGAAATGCTTTAAAAGGAATCTATTAATAATTTTTTTAAGAAGACACTTTTTAATGATGGTGTGACCAAAATCATTACATTAACGCTTACTGTACAAAAGAAATTTCCTATAGTTACTAATATTATTTTTCTTGAATATTACTTTACTTATATCCATGATTATTTTCAATGAAAATATTATATGAACCATGCCTTAAACATTACATAATATTGAATTAAATGAATAATTCACATTGAGGATCTTTTCAGGTTTAAAGTTTTAGAGAACTAAGACATAACTATTACATATCAAAATATTACAAAGTAGACATATCAACATAGTTTCTATTTTTTCATAAAATAAAAAACACTTTAAAAAAGAGTCATGTCTAGTTCCATGTTTTAGATATCATGACTTTTCCTTGATCCCATCCTTGACCCTATTCATCTTTAAGTCCTGTGAAAACATTTCAAAACTTGGGATGAGCATAAAAATATCAGTAAGGGTTATAAAACAAAGAATAAAAACATTTGTTCATAAATACATACAAAACATGAAATCATTTACTTACCTCATGAAATCATAAGATTTATGAAAGACACATATAAATCATTAATCATAAAGGTAACTTGTGGCATCCATATCATACTTACATTGTAGCTATCACAGCTACATAGGGAGTTACTTTGGAATACCCATCATAGTATATTCCCTTAATCTCTTAAGAGAAACATTCACGTTTACCTCTATCACGTTACCAAATTCATTGGACACCTATCTCGGGCTCTCCCGCCCAAGGTATATCACGGAACCACTCGTATACATAAATAATTCCCAAGAACCACAACATGATCATAACATATAACATAAGCATAAAGGAAAGATAAAATTTCCACATTGCAATAATCAAATATCATTTCAAGATATTGAAATAATAAATCCATTCTAAAAATCATTTTCAATACCAAAATACGTAAAAAGAGTATATGGTATTTATTTTTTCTTTTTAAAAACATTATGGCTTGTTAAGGAAGCCAAAGATCAAATAATACTTGCGGTGGCGGAAAGATCATTGTCTCCGATTACGTAAACAAAACATTCATTTTTTGTCGTTTAGTAAAATGATTTGTATAAAAAAGATTCCCTTTGAATAAAATTAAAAATCAAAGGGTTTTATACACCGTATAAAATAAAGTCGTCTATAAAACTAAAAATTCCTCAATGAAAGGAGATTGAGACGAAGTCCCTTACCTCGTATCCGACTTGACTCGATCATTCTTTAATCTACTTAATAATAAAATAAAGGTAATTTCTACTTTCTTAAGAACCTTTTTCATGTTTATAATTCTTTTTATATCACTTATTACCATGTTATAAACATTATGCAATCATTTATGTTAATAACATTCATTTTGTCGATAGTTGGTACTTGAGTAAAAAAATGAACACCTTATATTTATAAGTTGTCCATGTGGTAAAAGGTTCATTATATCCAGAATGATATTAATTATTTGGATATCATATATATCATATATATCTAGTATATACATTTTTTATAATAGAACATAACATTTAGAGGTAAGAAATGAAATGCACCATTCATGGAGACAGTAAGCCGTACGTGCGCATGAACGCTACTTTCATTTCTATTTATTATTTTAATGGAAATAAAACATAATGATACATAGTTATATTTTAATTCCAGTATAATATCATATATAATATAGTTAACTCCATCCTTTATACATCCCACATAAGGCATTAACGAATCAAAACACTTTGAGGGGGCAGTAGTCCGCACTTCCTCAAATGATATTATCGTATTTACCCACTATGGAAACCATAAAGGCATACTATAAATGAGAATTACAGAAGCATAAAGAAATAATAAACATAATATATATCATATATAAACACAATTCCATCATAATGGCCACCATGAGAGGTAGTAATGTGTAATTGAACAATCATCGTTTCGTGAGGCCTTAGTTTTCCATCCACAAAAACGTTATGTTCTTCATCAATTAGATGAAGGTGTGTGTAAGTGTAGTTAGAATACTTCTCATCAAAACATCCTAGTATATTGATGATACTGGTTTTGTTACAAAAGAAAGGAATAAAAAGAGTTTAGGGGTTGGAGAAGTTAAATAAAAGAAAACAATTTAAGAGAAATTGTTACCTTTAATTTAGGTAACGTCCTTTGGTTTGAACCAAAAGGACTTCTTGAATTGCCTTCTGCCTAAGGTAAAGCTTCTAGGGGTGAGTATAGGGATGTTGAGAGATTAATTGGGTAGAGTTTGGACAAGAAAAATGGCTTGAGAGGTGTGTTTAATTGCTTATAAGTGGTCTCCTTTTATAAGGGAGAGGAGAGGCTCTTTAGGAAAGTGTGAAAACATTATTTTATTATATAATTATATTCGGTTTCTAAAGGTCCAAAAATCATTATAGTCGAAGATAAGATGACTCATGGTCCAAATAAAATCATCCAATCAGAATTGGACATGTTTTGGATAATATTGTAATCATTATAATCTTATTTATTTAAATTATTTATTAATGAGGTAAATACTGCATCATTATTGTGTCATGAATAATTTAATTTATTCGATGTCTAAAACTTATAAAAAAAATACTATCTTGTAGGAAATCTTTTTAGATTTCCAATGAATATTTATATATAAAAATATAGAATATATAACCCATTCTAAAAATTAATTTACTAAAAGATATTTTCTTTTATCATATTTTCCTTTACTTTAAGTTAATTAATATAAATTGTCATTATCACTCTCAAGTGGCTCAATGGGGTCCCAAAATCGACCCAATGATTCCCATAGTCATAAATGACTCAACCAATAAGGTTTGGACAAGTGTTAAGGTAATTTTGAATCATTATAATATTCTTTTAACCTTGAATTACCCTATTTACCTTTAATCGCGGTAAATAAAAGTCAAAAGTTACTATTCACCAAAAATTAGTTTCATCTTATTGAACCACATTTTACTTATTGATAACAACCATGTATGTTGGATTTTAGAAATTCAATTCACAGAAGTGGTAAAATTTCATTTAAATGAAAAAGTCAGTTTTTTAACTACTACTAAGTGGTTTCACTATTCATCTAAAATTGAAGTTTTTCAGAAAAATACCAAAAATTCAGCCTAATAATTATTTGATATTCCGAATTAAAAATGGATTTCTGTTTTTCAAAATTCAAAACATAGAAGTGGAATTAATTAATTTAAAAATTAATTCCCATTGTTAAAACAAATAGCTTGTTTTTAAGAAACAATAACTATCAAAAGATTGATACTTGTTTATGTGCAATTTCAAAGTGAAATTAATTCCAATGACCAACATTGGATTAAATGGAAAAATTTTATTTTAATTTAACTTTAAAAAAACTAAAACAGTAATCTAACAATATAAATAAATTATATTAAAAGGTACTTTTGAATTAAAATGCAATATTTTTCACTATTCATTAAAAAATTAACTTTATCAGAAAAATACCAAAAAATTACCCAAAGTAAAATTTTATGTACCCATTATGAAGAAGGATTTTATTTGGTCAATTAGAATGTATTGAAGTGACCAAAACTATATTTAAAGAGGGTTCGCCATTAAAAGGTGATAAATCGTCCTTTTAATGTAAATTATGCTTAAAATTAGATTCATTCACATTTTAAGCCTATAACTTTTTATTGGATAATGTAAATACATTAAAAAACATGTATAATCATATTGTAGTTAGTTTCATTCATTCTCACCAATACAACGGCTAGGAGTTAACTACCATTTAAAATAATAATATTATATTATTAGTGTGCAACATAAGATTCCAAAGAAACTCATTGTTGCATATTGGGTACGCTATCGAACATAGAAACTCCTTTAAAGTAAAATTAATATTTAATTCACAAATATTAATAAATATGAAATATGTCTTAGTCTTCATTTACCTGGGATGTTACATCCTTCCCCCTTTTGGGAATTGTGTCCTCACAATTTTTATTCACTTATCAAAATAAGTGGGGGTATTTATCCCTAATAGAATTTTCAAATTCCCACGTTGCCTCTTAAACCATATGGTTTTTCCACAAAACCTTTACCCGGTGAATCATCTTATTCAGCAACACTTGCTCTCTACGGTCAAGAATCTAAACTGGTTGTTCTTCATAGGAGAGATTCTCTCCCAACTGAACTACCTATGGGATCAAAACATGAGATGGATCTGCATATACTTTCTCAACATCGAAACATGAAAAACATTGTGTACCTGAGATGAAATGGAGGTAAATCCACTCTATATGAAACTGATCCAACTTTCTCTAGAATTTCATAAGGTCCAATGAACCTCGGACTCAACTTTCCCTTCTTACCAAAAAGCATCACACTTTTCTATGGAGAAACTTTGAGAAAGACATGATCACCTACCTCAAAGGAAAGATCCTTCGTCCGATTATCTGCATAACTTTTCTGTCTGCTCTAAGCTATTCTCATGTGCTTCTGAATCAACAGAAATTTCTCTACCATCTATTCTACCAATTATAGTCTCATCAGCTTCCTTTCACCTACTTCATCCCAGAATGCTGGAGTTCGACAATGATTTCCATATAATGTCTCAAATGGAGCCATCTGTATGCTGGAATGAAAGCTGTTACCATAAGAAAATTCAACCAAAGAAAGATGTTGGTCCCAACTTCCCTGGTAATCCATCGAGCAAGAACGTAAAATATCCTCCAAGGTCTGAATTGTTCGTTCTGACTGCCCATCTGATTGTTGATGAAAAGCTGTACTAAAATTTAATTCAGTACCCAATGACTTCTGAAAGCCTTTCCAAAGGTTAGAAGTGGACCTGGGATCACGATCAGATACAATAGAGAGGGGAACTCCATGCAACCTGACTATCTCTTTAACATACAACCGAGCTGGTTGATCTAGAGAAAAAGTATCTCTAATAGGACGGAAATGAGCAGATTTAGTCAATCAGTCAACTATAACCCAGATTGCATTATTACCCCGAGATGTCTTTGATAATCCCACAACAAATTCCATGGATATATTTCCCCATTTCCACTCTGGCACCAGTAAAGGCTGAAGGATTCCTTTCGGTAACTATCGCACTGATTTAACCTGCTGACAAGTCAAACACTTCACAGTAAAATCAGCAATATCCCCTTTTATTCCATCCCACCAGAAATACTCCTGAAAATCTTTTTACATCTTAGTACTGCTAGGATGAACTCAAAACGGAGAACTATGAGCTTCACATAACAACTCATTATTCAACTGTGAATCACAAGGCACACATAATCTCTTTATAAATCTCAAAACACAATCATTATCAACGTTAAAATAAGGAAACTTACCCTTCTGAACCAACACAACCTTTTTCTGCAACTCTCTGTCTTCCTTCTACACTTTCTTAATTCGGTCTGATAGAGATGATTTCATTAACACCTAAAACAAAACAGAAGAATTTCTTACAACAACAACTTCTATGCCAAAGTTCATCAAATCAAAAACCAAAGGATCTCGTTCCAAATGTAATATGGTTAATGAAGTATTAGTTTTTCAACTCAAAGCATCATCCACTTTATTAGCTTTCCCCAGATGATAAAGGATTGTGCAATCATAGTAATTGATTAATTCTAACCATCTCATCTGTCTCATGTTCAATTCTTTCTGAGTGAATATATACTTCAAACTTTTGTGATCAGTATATATTTCACAGTTCACTCTATACAAATTATGCCTCCAAATTTTTAAAGCAAAAACAACAACAGCTTATTCCAAATCATGTGTAGGGTAATTTAACTCATGTGGTTTCAACTAACGTGAAGCATAAGCAATTACCTGATCATTTTGCATTAGGACACAACCCAGTCCTTTCAACGAAGCATCACTGTAGATAACATACTCACTATTTTTGGAAGGCAGTGCCAAAACTGGAGCGTTCACCAATCTTCTTTTCAATTCCTGAAAACAATCATCACATTCTTTTGTCCAGATGAATTAACACTATTTCAATTTAACTTAGTCATTGGACTAGATAAATGTGAAAAAATTTCAAAAACCCTCCGGTAATAACCTTCCAAACCAAGAAAAATATGTATCTCGGTTATATTTTTGGGTCCTGGTCATTCTTCAGCAACTTTCGTTTTAGCAGGATCAACAGTTATGCCATTTTTTTAAACAATGTGACCAAGGAAAGAAATTTGTTGTAACCAAAACTCACACTTCCTGAATTTCCCAAATAGTTTCTTTTCTTTTAAGGTTTGCAAGACAACCCTTAAATGACTTTCATGTTCCTCCTTACTTTTGGAATAAACAAAAATATCATCAATGAACACAACCAAAAAATTATCCAAGAACTCACGGAAAATTCTATTCATAAGATCAATGAATACAGCAGGTGCATTGGTTAACAGAAAAGTAATAACTACAAATTCATAATGGCCATATCTAGTACGAAATGTGGTCTTTGGAACGTCTTATTCCTTTACTTTCTACTGATGGTACCCTGACCTCAAGTCAATCTTTGAAAAATACCGATCTCCCTAGAGCTGACCAAACAAATCATCGATATGATGCAAAGGATACTTATTCTTATTAGTGATGTTATTCAATGCTCTATAATCAATGAAAAGTCTCATTGAACCATCTTTCTTTTTAACAAACAATACAGGTGAACCCCATGGTGATGTGTAAGGTCGAATGAAACCTTTATCTAATAACTCCTTCAATTGCTTCTTTAACTCTAAAATTTCAATTTGAGCCATTAGATAAGGGGGTTTTGAAGTGGTCTTAGCATCAAGAACTAAGTCAACAGTAAATTCAACTTCTCTATCAGGTATAATACTAAGAAACTCATCAGGAAAAACATAATGGCACTCATTTACCACTAGCACATCATTAATCTGAACAGTTCCTTTGTTTTCAACAATATGTGCAAGGTAACATTCTTTTACATCTTTTACTAGTTTGTCAACTTCCTGATATGTTATCAACATAAAGGGTTCATTTTTGAATACAAACTAAAAATCATTCTGAAAGAAACCTATTTAGCTCTACAATCAATCTTAGCATAATAAACAGAAATCCATTCCATGCCCAATATAATATCAAACTCTACTAGAGGCAAAACAATAAGGTTTGCAGGTAGATTCTTTCCGCACACAAGGACAAGAATGTTCTTATGTTTTCTTTCTATCTCAACATTTCCTCCAGGTGTTTTTACCGTAAGTTTAGTATTCATATCATGATATGGAATTCCCAATTTACTAGAAAACTTCTCAGAAATGAAAGAGCGTGTGGACCCTAAATCAAATAACACATTGGCATAATCTGAACAAACAAACAGTGTACCTGACACAACTTCATTTGATGACCCAACATCTACTGAAGTAGTTTCAAATAATTTCACCACCCCTTTTTGCTTGTAGTCTAGAATCTTTCCTTCGGTTGAGTTATTTTTTGGACACTCATTTTCATAATGACCCATTTCATTGCACTTAAAAAAATTTACTGACTGTAAATCAGATTTTGTCTTACCATTACCCTGATCTTTTTCAGTGAAATTACAAGCCTTATGTCCCATTTTACCACATTAGTAGCACTTACCAGAATTCAAAAGACATTCCCCAACATTCTTTTTACCACAATTTTCACAAACTGTAAACTTAAGTTTCTTACCATCATACTTTTTTGAAGAGTTCTTCCCTTTCTCCAGCCACCTCGACCTCTTATTCTGTTGTTTGTCAAAGAATACCTGATCATCAGAAAACTTCATTTCCACCTTCTCCGCACAACGAACAATTTTTTCATAACTTTTGAACTCACGAGAATCTAAAACCCTTCGATACTTTGGATTTAATCCTGAGTAAAAACTGTTGATTTTACTATCAAGATCTCATATGAAATTTGGAGCATACCTTTTCAGTCGAGTGAATTTTTCTTCATAAGCAGCCACTGAGTCATCGTCCTATCTCAATTCTAGGAATTATTTTTCCATCCTAAGACGAACCCCCATTGGAAAATATTTCTCAAGAAACATACCTTTGAATTCATCCCAATCGAGAGCATCAATCTCCTCACTTTCCCTGATATTTTTCACCATCGACCACCACTGATCAGCTTCACCATCAAAATGGTAAATAGAAAGACTAACCTTTTGATGTTATGAACAACCAATAACATCAAAAATATTCTTCAGTGATTTAATTCACCCTTCCGCTAGAACAGGGTTAGATGATCCTCTGAATGATGGGGGATGTTGCCTCATGAAATGCTCCACAACTAACATGTTCCACTGTGGTTGATCTGGCTGATCTCGTACATGGATAGCACCGCCATTTATAGCCTGAGTCTACTATTCCACCACTGTAAAAAACTGTTCAGTTCCGATTCTGACCATCCTAGGTTGCTTATTTGGAAGGTTGTCTTCCTCCTGATGTCGTCCTGACATAGCTGCCCTATTTCCTCTGCGGAAAACCATTCTGAACACAAAAATATCTTAGGAGAAGCAACATGGTAATCTGGAAATGCTATTTGATTTCAATATTAACATAAATTACTTTATGGATATTACTTTAACAATACCCTAAAACATAAATTTATCTAAACCGACCTCTGATACCAACTATAAAGACCCTATCTTAAACATTACATAATATTGAATTAAATGAATAATTCACATTGAGGATCTTTTTAGGTTTAGAGTATTAGATAATTAGGATATAACTATTACATCTCAAAAGATTACAAGGTAGACATATCTACACAGTTTCCATTTTTTTCATAAAATAAAAACTCTTGAAAAAAAGAGTCATGTCTAGTTCCATGTTTTAGACAACATGACTTTTCATTGATCCCATCCTTGACCTTATTCATCTTTAAGTCCTATGAAAACATCTCAAAACTTGGGATGAGCATTAAAAACTCAGTAAGGGTTATAAAACAAAGAATGAAAACATTTGTTCATAAATACATACAAAACATGAAACCATTTACTTACCTCATGAAATCATAAGATTTATGAAAGACACATAGAAATCATTAATCATAAAGGTAACTTGTGGTATCAATATCATACTTACATTGTAGCTACCACACCTGCATAGGGAGTTACTTTGGAATACCCATCATAGTATATTCCCTAAATCTCTTGGGAGAAAAATTCATGTTTACCTCTATCACGTTACCCAATGCATTCGAGATCTATCTCGGGCTCACCCGCCCTAGGTTTATCACTGAACTTCTCGTATATGTAAATAATGACCAAGAACCATAACATGATCATAACACATAACATAAGCATAAAGAAAATATAACATTTCCACATTGCAATAATAAAATATCATTTCAAGATATTGAAATGATAAATCCATTCTCAAAATCATTTTCAATACCATAATACATAAAAAGAGTATATGGTATTTATTTTTTCTTTTAAAAACATTCCAGCTTGTTAAGGAAGCCAAAGATCAAATAATACTCACGGCAACAGAAAGGTCGTTTTCACCACTTAAGTAAAAAAACATTCCTTTTTTTTACTTTTGTACAACAATTCATATAAAAAAATTTCCCTTTGAATAAAATGAAAATTTAAAGGGGTTTATACACCATATAAAATAAAGTCGTGTATAAAACTAAAAATGCCTCAATGAAAGGAGATTGAGACGAAGTCGCTTACCTCATGTACGACTTCACTCGATCGTTCTTTAATCGCCTGAAAAATAAACTAAAGTTAATTTATACATGCTTAATAACCTCTTTCAAGTTTATTATTCCTTTTATATCACTTATTACCATGTTATAAACATTATGCAATCATTTAAGTTAATAACGTTCATTTTGTCGATATTTGGTACTTGAGTAAAAAAATGAACACCTTATATTTACAAATTGTCCATGTGGTCAAAGTTTCATTATATCCAGAATGATATTCATGATTTGGATATCATATATATCATATATATCCAGTATATACATTTTTAATAATAGTACATAGCATTTAGAGGTAAGAAATGAAATGCACCGTTCATGGAGACGGTAAGTCATACGTATGCATGAATGCTGCTTTCATTTCTATTTCTTATTTTAATGGAAATAAAACATAATGATACATAGGTAAATTATAATTCCAGTATAATATCATATATAATATCATTAACTCCATCCTTTATAAATCCCACATAAGGCATTAACAAATCAAATCACTTTGAGGGGGCGGTAGTCCGCACTTCCTTAAATGAGATTATCGTATTTACCCACTATGGAAACCATAAAGGCATGCTATAAATGGGAAGTAAAGAAGAATAAGGAATCATAAACATAATATATATCAAATATAAATATAGTTCCATCATAATGGCCACCATGATAGGTGGTAAGATGAAATTGAACAATCATCGTTTTGTGAGGCCTTAGTTTACCATCCACAAAAACATTATGTTATTCATCCATTAGATAGAGGTGTGTGTAAATGTAGTTTGAATCCTTATCATAACAACATCCTAGTATATTGAGGATACCGGTGTTGTTACAAAAGAAAGTAATAAAAATAGTTTAGGGGTTGGAGAAGTTAAATAAAAGAAAACAATTTAAGAGAAATCATTGCCTTTAATTTAGGTAACTTCCTTTGGTTTGAACCAAAAGGACTTCTTGAAGTGCCTTCTGCCTAAGGTAAGGCTTCTAGGGTGAGGAGAGGGATGTTGGGAGATTAATTGGACAGAGTTTGTATGAGCCAAAGGGCTTTATAGATGTGTAGAATTGGTTAGAAGTGGTCTCCTTTTATAAGGGAGAGTAGGGGCTCTTTAGGAAAGTGTGAAAACATTATTTTATTATATAATTATATTCAGTTTCTAAAGGTCCAAAAATCATTATAGTCGAAGATAAGATAACTCATGGTCGAAAGAAAATCATCCAAATATAATTGGACATGTTTTAGATAATATTTTAATCATTATAATCTTATTTATTTAAATTATTTATTAATGAGGTAAATACTGCATCATTATTGTGTCATGAATAATTTAATTTATTCGATGTCTAAAAATTATAAAAAAAATTACTATAATGCAGGAAATATTTTTATATTTTCAATGAATATTTATAGACAAAAGGATAGTTTATATAACCCTTATAAAAATTAATTTACTAAAAGATATTTGCTTTTATCATATTTTCCTTTACTTTAAGTTAATTAATCTAAATTGTTATTATCACTCCCAAGTGGCTCAATGGGGTCCCAAAATCTACCCAAACATTCCCATGGTCGTAAATGACTCAACTAATAAGGTTTGAACAAGTGTTAAGGTAATTTTTAATCATTATAGTATTCTTTTAACCATGAATTTCCCTATTTACCTTTAACCGCGGTAAATAAAAGTCAAAAGTTACTATTCAACAAAAAATATTTTTATCTTATTGAACCACATTTTACTTCTTTATAACAACCATGTCTTTTGTATTTCCGAAATTCAATTCAAAAAAGTGGTAAAGATTTATTTAAATGAAAAAGTCAGTTTTTTAACTACTACTAAGTGGTTTCACTATTCATCTAAAATTGAAGTTTTTCAAAAAATTACCAAAAAATAAGACTAAGAATTATTTGATATTTCGAATTCAAAATTGATGACTATTTTTTCAAACTAAATACATATAAGTGGAATTCATTAATTTAAAAATTAATTCCCGTTGTTAAAACAAATAGCATGTTTTATTAGAAACAATAACTATCAAAAGATTGATACTTGTTTATGTCCAATTTCAAAGTGAAATTAATTCCAATGACCAAAATTGGATTAAATGGTAAAAATATTTTTTAATTTCACTTTAAAAAAACTAAAAAGATAATCTAACCATATAAATAAATTATATTAAAAGGCACTTTTGAATTAAAATGCAATATTTTTCACTACTCATTAAAAAATGAACTTTACCAGAAAAATACCAAAACATTACCCAAAGTAAAATTTGATGTCCCCATTCTAAAGAAGGATTTTATTTGGTCAATTATAATGTATTAAATTGACCAAAACTATATTTAAAGAGAGTTTTCCATTAAAAGGTGATAAATCAGCCTTTTAATGTAGATTATGCTTAAAATTAGATTCATTCTCATTTTAAGCCTCTAACTTTTTATTGGATAATGTAAATACATTTAACAAACATGTATAATCATATTGTAGTTAATTTCATTCATTCCCACCAATAAAACGGCTAGGAGTTTACTACCATTTAAAATAATAATATTATATTATTAGTGTGCGGCGTAAGATTCCAAAGAAACCTATTGTTGCGTATTGGGTATGATATCGAAAATAGAAACCCCTTGAAAGTAAAATTAATATTTAATTCACAAGTATTAATAAATATGAAATATGTCTTAGTCTTCATTTATCTAGGATGTTACATCCTTCCCCCCTTTTGGGAATTGTGTCCTCACAATTTCTATTCACTTATCAAAATAAGTGGGGGTATTTATCCCTCATAGCATTTTCAGATTCCCACGTTGCCTCTTCAACCATATGGTTTTTCCACAAAACATTTACCTGGTGAATCACCGAATTCCGCAACACTTTCTCTCTACGGTCAAGAATCTGAACTGGTTGTTCTTCATAAGAGAGATTATCTTCCAACTGAACTACCTATGGGCTCAAAAATGAGATGAATCTGGCATATACTTTCTCAACATCGAAACATGAAAAACATTGTGTGCCTGAGATAAACTAGGAGGTAAAGCCACTCTATGTACAACTGATCTAACTTTCTCCAGAATTTCATAAGGTCCAATGAACCTCAGACTCAACTTTCCCTTCTTACCAAAATGCATCACACTTTTCCATGGAGAAACTTTGAGAAAAACTTGATCACCTACCTTAAAGGAATGATCGTTCCTCCGATTATCTGCATAACTTTTCTGTCTGCTCTAAGCTGTTCTCATGTGCTTCTAAATCAACTGAACTTTCTCTGCCATCTCTTCTACTAATTATGGTCTCATCAGCTTCCTTTCACCTACTTCATCCCAGAATACTAGAGTTTGACAATGCTTTCCATATAATGCCTCAAATGGAGCCATTTTTATACTGGAATGAAAGCTGTTATTATAAGAAAATTCAACCAAAGAAAGATGTTGGTCCCAACTTCCATGGTAATCCATCGAGAAAGAATGTAACATATCCTCCAAGGTCTGAATTGTTCATTCCGACTGCCCATCTGATTGAGGATGAAAAGCTGTACTAAAATTTAATTCAGTACCCAATGAATTCTGAAGGCCTTTCCAAAAGTTAGAAGTGAACCTGGGATCGCGATCAGATACAATGGAGAGGGGAACTCCATGAAACCTGACTATCTCTTTAACATACAACTGAGCAAGTTGATCTAGAGACAAAGTATCTCTAATAGGAAGGAAATGAATAGATTTAGTAAATCGGTCAACTATAAACCAAATTACATTATTACCTCGAGATGTCTTTGGTAATCCCATAACAAAGTCCATGCATATATTGTCCCATTTCCACTCTGGCACCGGTAAAGGCTGCTGCATTCCTTTTAGTAATTGTCACTCTTCTTTAACCTGCTGAAAATTCAAACACTTCATAGTAAAATCAGCAATATCTCCTTTAAGTCCATCCCAACAGTAATACTCCCGAAGATCTTTGTACATCTTAGTACTACCAGAATGAACTGAAAATGGAGAACTACGAGATTCATATAATAACTCATTCTTCAACTATGAATCACAAGGCACACATAATCTCTTTCCAAATCTCAAAACACAATCATTATCAACGTTAAAATCAGGCAACTTACCCTTTTGAACCAACACAACCTTTTTCTACAACTCACTATCTTCTTTCTGAGCTTGCTTAATTCTGTCTGATAGAGATGATTTCACTGACACCTGAAACTAAACAAGAATAATTTCCTGCAACAACAAATTCTATGCCGAAGTTCATCAAATCAAAAACCAAATGATCTCATTCCAAATGTAACATGGTTAATGAAGTATTACTTTTTCAACTCAAAGAATCAGCCACTTTATTAGCTTTCCTCGGATGATAAAGGATCGTGCAATCATAATCCTTGATTAATTATAACCATCTCTTCTATCTCATGTTCAATTATTTCTGAGTGAATATATACTTCAAACTTTTGTGATCAGTATATATTTCACACTTCACTCCATACAAATGATGCCTCCAAATTTTTAAAGCAAAAACAGCGGCAGCTTATTCCAAATCATGTGTTGGGTAATTTAACTCATGTGGTTTAAACTGATGTGAAGCATAAGCAGTTACCTGATCATTTTGCATTAGGACACAACACATTCCATTCAACGAAGCATCACTATAGATAACAAACTCACCATTTCTGGAAGGCAGTGCCAAAACTGGAGCGTTCACCAATCTTCTTTTAAATTCCCGAAAACAATCATCACATTATTTTGTCCAGATGAACTTAACACCTTTTCGAGTTAACTTAGTCATTAGACTAGATAACAGTGCAAACTTTTTAACAAACCACCTGTAATAACCTTCCAATCCAAGAAAACTACGAATCTCGGTTATATTTTTGGGTCTTGGCCATTCTTCAAAAACTTTTGTTTTAGCAGTATCAACAGTTATGCCATTTTTTGAAATAATGTGACCAAGGAAGGAAATTTATTATAACCAAAACTCACACTTCCTGAATTTCCCAAATAGTTTATTTTCTTTTAAGGTTTGAAAGACAAACCTTAAATGACTCTCATGTTCCTCCTTACTTTTGGAATAAACCAAAATATCATCAATGAATGCAACCACAAGCTTATCCAAGAACTCACGGAAAATTCTATTCATAATATCCATGAATACATCAGGTGCATTGGTTAACCCAAAAGGCATAACTACAAATTCATAATGGTCATATCTAGTACAAAACGGGGTCTTTGGAACATCTGGTTCTTTTAATTTCAACTGATGGTACCACGACCTCAAGTCAATCTTCGAAAAATACTGAGCTCCCTGGAGGTGATCAAACAAATCATCAATATGAGGAAAAGGATACTTATTCTTAATAGTGATGTTATTCAATGATCTATAATCAATGCAAAGTCTCATTGAACCATCTTTCTTTTTAACAAACAAGACATGATCACCCCCTAGTGATGTGTTAGGTTTAATGAATCCTTTATCTAATAACTCCTTAAATTGCTTCTTTAACTCTAAAAGTTCAATTTGAGTCATTTGATAAAGAGGTTTTGAAATTGGCTTAGCATCAGGAACTAAGTCAACATTAAATTCAACTTCCCGATCAGGTATAATACCAGAAAACTCATCAGGAAAAACATCAAGGTACTCATTTACCACCGGTACATCATTAATCTGAACAGTTCCTTTGTTTTCAGCAATATGTGCAAGGTAACATTCATTTCCATCTTTTACTAGTTTCTTAGCTTCCTGATATGTTCTCAACAACAAGGGTTCATTTTTTTGTACAAACTAAAAATCATTCTGAAAAGAAACCTCTTTAGCTCTACAGTCAATCTTAGCATGATAAACAGAAATCCAATCCATGCCCAATATAACATCAACCTCTACTAGAGGCAAAATAATAAGGTTTGCAGGTAGATTATTCCGGCACATAAGGACAGGAATGTTCTTATGTTTTATTTGTCTCTCAACATTTCCTCCAGGTGTTTTTACCGTATGTTTAGTATTCATATCATGAGATGGAATTCCCAGTTTACTAGAAAACTTATCAGAAATTAAAGAGTGTGTAGACCCTGAATTAAACAACACATTGGCATAATCTGAACAAACAAACAGTGTACCTGACAAAACTTCATTTGATGGCCCAACATCTGCTGAAGTTGTTGCAAAGGATTTCACCACCCCTTTCTGCTTGTAGTCTGGTAGCTTTCCTTCGGTTGAGTTCTTTGTTGGACACTCATTTTCATAATGACCCATTTCATTGCACTTAAAACATTTTAGTGACTTTAAATCAGATTTTGTCTTACCATTACCCTGATCTTTTTCAGTGCAATTATGTGCCTTATGACCCATTCTACCACATCGGTAGCACTTACCAGAATTCAAAAGACATTCCCTAGCATTCTTTTTACCACAATTTTCATAAACTGTAAACTTAATTTTCTTACCATCAAACTTTTCTGAAGAGTTCTTCCCTTTTGTCTGCCACCTCGACCTCTTATTCTGTTGTTTGTCAAAGAATACATGATCATTAGAAAACTCCATTTCCGCCTTCTCCGCACAACGAACAAGTTTTTCATAACTTTTCAACTCACGAGAAACTAAATCCCTTAGATACTTTGGCTTTAATCCTAAGTAAAAATAGTTGATTTTACTATCAAGATCTCGTATGAAATTTAGAGCATACCTTGCCAGTCGAGTGAATTTTTATTCATAAGTAGCCACTCAGTCATCCTCCTACCTCAATTCTTGGAATTGTTTTTCCATCCTAAGACGAACCACCTTAGGAAAATATTTCTCAAGAAACATACCTTTGAATTCATCCCAATCGAGAGCATCAATCTCCTCATTATCCCTGATATTTTTCCCCACTGACCACCACTGATGAGGTTCACCTTCAAAACGGTAAATAGCAAGACTAACCTTTTGATGTTCTGAACAACCCATGACATCAAAAATCTCCTTCAGTGCTTTAATACACCCTTCAGTAAGCACAAGGTTAGATGATCCTCAGAATGATGGGGGATGTTGCCTCATTAAATGCTTCACTACTGACATGTTCCTATGTGGTTGATCTGGATGATCTCGTACATGGATACCACCAACATTAATAGCCTAAGTCAACTGTGCCATCACTATAACAAAATCTTAAGTTCTGATTCCAACTATCCCAGGTTGCTGATTTGGAAGGTTTTCTTCCTCTTGATGTCGTCCCAACACAGCTACCCTATTTCCTCTATGGAAAACTATTCTGAACACAAAAAATATCTTAGGCGAAGCAACATTGTAATCTAGTAATGATATATGATGTCAATATTAACATAAATTACTTTATGGATATTACTTTAACAATACCCTAACACCTAAAGTTATCTAAACCGACCTCTGATACCAACTATAATGACCATGCCTTAAACATTACAAAATATTGAATTAAATGAATAATTCACATTGAGGATATTTTCAAGTTTAGATTTTTAGAGAATTAGGACATAACTATTACATCTCAAAAGATTACAAGGTAGACATATCTACACGGTTTCCATTTTTTTCATAAAATAAAAACTCTTGAAAAAAGGATTCAGGTCTAGTTCCATGTTTTAGATAGCATGACTTTTCCTTGATCCCATCCTTGACCCTATTCATCTTTAAGTCCTGTGAAAACATTTCCAAATTTGGGATGATCATAAAAAGCTCAGTAAGGGTTATAAAACAAAGAATGGAAGCATTTGTTCATAAATACATACAAAACATGATATCATTTACTTACCTCATGAAATCATAATATTTATGAAAGATACATAGAAATCATTAATCATAAAGGTAACTTGTGGCATCTATATCATACTTACATTGTAGCTATCACAGCTACATAGGGAGTTACTTTGGAATACCCATCACAGTATATTCCCTAAATCTCTTAGAAGAAATATTCATGTTTACCTCCTCACATTACCCAATGAATTGGAGAGCTATCTTAGGCTCGCTCGCCCTAGGTTTATGACGGAACCACCCGTATACGTAAATAATGCCCAAGAACCATAACTTGATCATAACACATAACATAAGCATAAAGGAAATATAAAATTTCCACATTGTAATAATAAAATATCATTTCAAGATATTGAAATAATAAATCCATTCTCAAAATCATTTTCAATACCAAAATACGTAAAAAGAGTATATCGTATTTATTTTTCCTTTTAAAAACATTTCGGCTTGTTAAGGAAGCCAAAGATCAAATAATACTTGTGGTGGCGAAAAGGTCGTTGTCACCACTTCAGTAAAAAAACATTCATTTTTTTCATTTAGTACAAAAATTAATATAAAAATTATTCCCTTTGAATAAAATGAAAATTCAAATGGGTTTATACACCATATAAAATAATATCATGTATAAAACTAAAAATGTCTCAATAAAAGGAGATTGAGACGAAGTCTCTTACCTCATGTCCGACTTGACTCGATAGTTCTTTAATCTCCTGAATAATAAACTAAAGTTAATTTCTACTTTCTTAAGAACCTTTTTCAAGTTTATTATTTCTTTTATATCACTTATTACCCTGTTATAAACATTATCCAATCATTTAAGTTAATAACATTCATTTTGTCGATATTTGGTACTTGAGTAAAAAATTGAACACTTTATATTTACAAGTTGTCCATGTGGTCAAAGGTTCATTATATCCAGAATGATATTCACGATTTGGATATCATATATATCATATATATCCAGTATATACATTTTTTATAATAGTACATAACATTTATAGGTAAGAAATGAAATGCACCGTTCATGGAGACGGTAAGTTGTACGTACGCATGAACGCTACTTTCATTTCTATTTCTTATTTTAATGGAAATAAAACATAATGATACATAGGTATATTATAATTCTAGTATAATATCATATATTATATCATTAACTCCATCCTTTATACATCACACATAAGGAATTAACAAATCAAATCACTTTGAGGGGGCGGTAGTCCGCACTTCCTCAAATGAGATTATCGTATTTACCCACTATGGAAACCATAAAGGCATTCTATAAATGATAAGTACAGAAGCATAAGGAAATCATAAACATAATATATATCATATATAAATATAGTTCCATCATAATGGCCACCATGAGAGGCGGTAAGATGTAATTGAACAATCTTCGTTTCATGAGGCCTTAGTTTGTCATCCACAGAAACATTATGTTCTTCATCCATTAGATGGAGGTGTGTGTGAGTGTAGTTTGAATACATCTCATAAAAACATCATATTATATTGAGGATACTGGTTTTCTTACAAAATAAAGGAATAAAAATATTTTAGGGGTTGAAGAAGTTAAATAAATTAAAATAATTTACGAGAAACTCTTACCTTTAATTTAGGTAACTTCTTTTTCTTTAAATCAAAAGGACTTCTTGAAGTGCCTTCTACCTAAGTTAAGGCTTCTAGGGTGAGGATAGGTATGTTGGGAGATTAATTGGGCAGAGTTTGGATGATCCTAATGGCTTGAGAGGTGTGTGCAATTGGTTAGAAGTGGTCTCCTTTTATAAGGGAGAGGAGGGTCTCTTTTGGAAAGTGTGAAAACATTATTTTATTATATAATTATATTCAGTTTATGAAGGTCCAAAAATCATTATATTCGAAGATAAGATGACTAATGGTCGAAATAAAATCATCCAATCAGAATTGGACATGTTTTAGATAATATTTTAATCATTATAATCTTATTTATTTAAATTATTTATTAATGAGGTAAATACTGCATCATTATTATGTCATGAATAATTTAATTTATTCGATGTCTAAAAATTATTAAAAATAATAATATCATGTAGAAAATATTTTTATCTTTCCAATTGATATTTATAGAAAAAAATATAATTTATATAACCCCTTCTAAAAATTAATTTACTAAAAGATATTTGCTTTTATTATATTTTCCTTTACTTTATGTTAATTAATCCAAATTGTCATTATCACTCCCAAGTGGCTCAATGGGGTTCCAAAATCTACCCAAAGATGCCCATGGTCGTAAATTACTCAACAAATAAGGTTTGGACAAGTGTTAAGGTAATTTTGAATCATTATAATATTTTTTTAACCTTGAATTACCATATTTACCTTTAACCGCGGTAAATAAAAGTCAAAAATTACTATTCACCAAAAATTATTTTCATCTTATTGAACCACATTTTACTTCTTGATAACAACCACGTATGAAGAATTTTTGAAATTCAATTCACAGAAGTGGTAAAATTTCATTTAAATGAAAAATTCAGTTTTTTAACTACTACGAAGTGGTTTCACTATTCATCTAAAATTGAAGTTTTTCAGAAAAATACCCAAAATTCAGCCTAAGCATTATTTGATATTCCGAATTAAAAATTGATATCTATTTTTCCAAATTCCAAATATAGAAGTTCCATTAATTAATTTAAAAATTAATTCCCGTTGTTAAAACAAATAGCGTGTTTTTAAGAAACAGTACCTATCAAACGATTGATACTTGTTTATGTCCAATTTCAAAGTGAAATTAATTACAATGACCAAAATTGGATTAAATGGTAAAAATGTATTTTAATTTCACTTTAAAACAAAATAAAAAGATAATCTAACCATATAAATAAATTATATTAAATGTCACTTTTGAATTAAAATGCAATATTTTTCACTATTCATTAAAAATGATCTTTATCAGAAAAATACCAAAAAAATACCCAAAGTAAAATTTGATGTACCCATTCTAAAGAAGGATTT
This sequence comes from Viscum album, assembly GCA_963277665.1. Lineage (NCBI taxonomy): Eukaryota > Viridiplantae > Streptophyta > Magnoliopsida > Santalales > Viscaceae > Viscum > Viscum album. The sequence continues at coordinate 288,905,275 of OY728141.1, forward strand.
TATTTGGTCAATTAGAATATATTAAAGTTACCAAAACTATATTTAAAGTGGGTCCGCCATTAAAAGATGATAAATCGGCCTTTTAATGTAAATTATGTTTAAAAATAGATTCATTCACATTTTAAGCCTCTAACTTTTTATTGGATAATCTAAATACATTTAACAAACATTTATAATCATATTGTAGTTATTTTCATTCATTCCCACCAATACAACGGCTAGGAGTTAACTACCATTTAAAATAATAATATTATATTATTAGTGTGCAACGTAAGATTCCCAAGAAACTCGTTGTTGCGTATCGGGTACGCTATTGAACATAGAAACCCCTTTAAAGTAAAATTAATATTTAATTCACAAATATTAATAAATATGAAATATGTCTTAGTATTCATTTACCTGGGATGTTACAAATATTGTTCCAAATTTTTTGGTAATATTTTATTTTTTAAATAATTTATTTCAAAATGAAAATTGTGTATTCCTCAAGAAATGTTTCAGTGGTATTTTAGAAGTATTTCCATCTATTTCAACATAATTTGATGAATATTATAATTTACTAGGGATATATTATAATGATACCAATAACCTAAAATATGTGGATATCTTATGATCATATTTTTATATTTATTGATGGGATAAAATATGAACATTTCATATTATAGTTTTTTTATATGAATATTTAAATTGATTATATATTGGATTGAAATTAATCTATTTCATATGATAAATGAAATGGACTTAGAAAGTGAAGTGACTGTCATGCTATATCCCCTCGATGTATCTGTGGGTATCAGGATACAATCTATTTTAGGTATTTGGAATTTTCCTTACCTATTTATGTATGATGTTTTAGCACAAAGGCCTTGACAGTATGATTATGATTTTAATCAATATGAATTTTATAATTACAAAACTACATATTTTTAACAATGTGATTATTAATATTTTTATATTTCCCATGGATATATTTTCCCATTATGATATTAGCTATGTGGAATATTTGATTATTGTTTTTATATGTCATAATATTCATGCTTTATTTATTCTATGATAGATGTTGTTGTTCACATTCCCTTACCGAGTATATAAGCTGGCCTATTATTATATTTTCCTTTCCCAATGATACAATGAAGTGATATATGAATGATTTCATCTATTTTATAGAAGATATAAAAATTTTATCACTATAATATTTATGTTTTATTTTAAATTTTTGAATGTAATGTGAGAATATTATTTGTATCTACTCTAATAAGACTACTAAACAATTTGAACATTTTGGATAAACTCTATTTTATTTTGGGAAAATGTATTAAAATAACCACTAACACTTCGTTACGAGAGTTAGGGGTGTTACATTTGGTATTAATTATCATGATTTACATATAATTATTAAATTTTTTAATAACGATAATGTAATATATATTTTAAAATATATTATTCATCTTGATTTCAGAATAAAATTAGGAAACATAGGGAAATTATGAGTGTAGATCCATCAATATGGAATAAAACATTAAGATATATACATAACCCATAAAATATGATACAAATAAATAATCTGTAGATACCATGAAATTAGTACTTCGATGTCTATGAAAATTTTAGTTACATTTCAATATCGTGGGAATGATTTACATTTTTATAAGAATGCGATGAAGCGACTCCACTAGAATCCCACATGGACCAGAAATAATTTCGGGAGTGACCCCCAATGAGCCCCTTCTTTAGGAAATGGGATAAAGATTAGCATCAAGGATATATAACATTAAAAATTTGAGTAAATACTCTCTTTAGACAAGTTAAAATAAAGAAAAATACTATTCACGCACAACTACATAGATTAAATAATCCAAGCATCCCCTCAATAATAAAATACATACATAATATTATAGATCTAGAATAACTAGATATCCATAACCAAATAAAACTACTTTTAATAAGGGAAATACTTATGTACTATGATATAATCACCATATCATGATCAAGTAAGGTATAATTAATATTCCAATTTCTAACTCTATATATAATATATATATATAAGTGGGGGTAAGAATATAAGAATTATAAATATGTTCCTCCTATGAAAACTCTCATATTGAATGGGATTAAGTAGACTAAAACCTCCGTGAATAAATATAAATATAAACTTATATCCCACCCCAGGTTAACTACAAACCCATATTTCAATGTTATTAATCTATAAATAAATATAAATATATACAATAAGAATGTTATAATTCTATAAAATATGGTTATTGTGGTAACTTTAATCCAGTTCCCCAATGATCTAATCTCCCTCACATCCGAACAACATACATCATAGAGCTCCCTTTATTTCCCATATCTAATAACCATAACCATATAACATGGTCACATACCACATAACCTCATACTAGTAAAAAAACCTTGGCCAGAAAATGACACCCACATAAAATCATTATGTGTAGAAGAAATTTAGTGAGAGAGAGTAGTCACCCATCCAATTATACCACATCCAAGATGTTGGGGGTTCACCTAATACCCAAAATCATTAGACAAGAATCATTCAATTTAACTGAATCTGGTGGTGGGGTGTAAGAAGTTACCAAAAAAATATTGATATATAATTACACACAAATCCCATCCTAGGGTATACATCGTATACAATCACATCTATATGTATCACATCATCATACTATTACACAAGTACCTCTACCCCCACTGACTATTCCATTAAAAAATTCATCAACCACATGACATAGCTAAAACAAATTTCCATCCTCTTCCACATATGAGTAACTATCAGTAATTATATAATTTTGTTGACATTATATAATTCACATAAATATTTTATGAATTCAATTAAACCCATATATTTTAAACCATTGACCACATTAAAACCTTAATTCAAACTCTCAACAACAACTAATCAATTCACCATCTAATTCTAATATATTTCTGTAAAGTCAGTAATTATTCCTCTAGGATTTTAATTACCTTATATATTAATATTCAATACATTAATAAGTTAAATAAAAACACCATATAGTCATTACATTATCAAAATTCGCGCATCCCTATTCGACTTTTTAATTCAGTCTTTAATTTATTTCTCATCCATATCTAATTAAATCTATGAAATCTTACTCAAACAAACTTAATTATGATAAAACGTAAAAAAATAAAAAAAATTATTAACTTACAACATTTATATAAGAAAACTAAATAATTCTAACCACAATATTTTTTCCCTAACTCATAACACAAAAAATCTGAAATTTATTTAAAAACAATATCACAAATTTTACAACAGAAGAATCATGACCCTCTAAATGTAAATTTTAACTTATATAAATTAATCCAATATCAATAATCTACATAAATAATGTCAATGAATTAAAAATCAAAATTTAAAACAACGAATAAATAAATAATTTATGAATCGAGTACCTTATATTGATACTTATATAATGATACTTCCAAAGAAAAAGCTTCAAAATTTCAATATCTTTAAATTTTCCCAAGAAACACAAAGGAATCAATAATCCATTTTCAATATAGAAATCGTAATTATAATTAATACTTAAATCAGACCCATGAAATAAAAAAATGATAAAAAATATGAAATAAGAAATTCTCAAGGGAACTAGTAACCACAATCAAGAGGGAACAACCTTAAAATGTTTTTAATTCAAGGATATACTAACGGTATTAGTTTCCACGAAAGAAAATATCTCAGATATATTGAATCATAATTGGGATAAATTGGATCAAATGAAATAAACCACGACATGGTGATAAAAGAAACACTTTTTTAGCTTAGTCAAAGTAGATATGAAAACTGTAGTGATGTAAACCTCTTGAAATATTTATCCCAGAAATTATATTCATTCATAACTCATGCCTTTAACTATATCCCGGAAATGAAATGTAAACAAAATTATGTTTTCATCAGCTCCACATTGATGAATAATATATAATCAAAATGAATTATCAGGAAAACTAGTTTTTTGGGATCATGATGAAATCCATCATGTGTTCCTTCTCATGATTTATAAAATAAATTAACCAAAATTCACCTTTATACAAAATTTTAAGAAAGTAAAATATAAATAAAAAAATGTAATTTTTAATAAAATAGTAGTAACACCCCAACCCTAGATTCCTAGAGTTAGTGCTTTATTTTAATACATTGGAATGATTTTAAGAAACCAATTCCCAAAAGACCGATCAGTTTAGTAGTCTTGGAAAATAGATTAAATGCATGAACGTTACATTACACTTTCTAACATACAACAAAAAAAAGAGAATTCCATTGTTCCCTTAGGTTAAACTTGTATCTCAAACATAAAACACTTATTGGGATCCTAGTAAAATAAAACATAAGAAATGGGTGAGATCAAATGCTCAATAAGGATAACAATATAGTTGAAACTTTCATAAATAAGCATAAACATTTAAGGAAATTTATAAAATTAAACAAAAGTCTTTTCAAATGAAATTCATCATAATATGGCAATTATAAATCAAAATAATGTCATTTACTTAATCACATGGATATTCTACTAGTTGAATAATCATATTCAATATTAATAGCCTCTTTCATAACGATGGAATGCATAATGCCAGACTTTCATAACCACATAGTTAAGGCCTTGTGCCAAGACTACAAATATGATTTTGTAAAGGCCTTGTGCCAAGACACTAGTTTGTCTCATGAGACATACCAATGCATCGAGGAGCTATATCAGGCTCCACTTATCACTTTCCAAGTCCAATAAATTCCTCATATTAAAAGGTTAAAACATAACATAAACATTTGTATTAAAACTAGCATACGAAATGTCAATACTTTATCCATAAACCATGAATGGTATAAAAATAACACATCCACAGTAAAACATATAACTAAACCTTCAATGAAATATAGATGATTTGTATCATAATAAATCAAATTCAAATAAGTTTAAAATCCATCAAATGATGTTGACATAGATGAAAATGATTTGTAAAACTCTTTGAGAGAAATATCCCTTTTTCATGAAAACATTTAAAAGTCACACAATTTAGAAAGGAAGACATTTAAATAAATTTTTTAATAAAAGTGTCCCATACCACTTTGAAACTTTTGAACGGAATTAACATTTTAAAAACATTCATGTTCATATAGATAAATCCATAAAAACCATTTTGAAAACATGGATATTAATGAGAATGATTTAGAGGAATAAATATTTAAAACATTTAAAATGATGTTTTAGTAAAAATTATCTTAAAATAATCCCTTTGAAAACTATTTCAGGAAACATGTACATGGATAATAAATATTTCCCAGTAGATACATACGTAAAAACAATCTCGGATAGTAAATAGATTGTGAAATTAACCCTTACCTTGCACTTTCCTTTGGTCGAGGGTACGTTTAACCTCCTGTATAATGACCATGGTATGTTAATAAATTATACCAGAACCATATTCATATTTATTATATCATACATGATTCATTTTGGCTTTATACTACCCATTTAATATTTATTTCTATGTTAAATTAACTTTTCAGGTAATAATCACTTTCTTTATCGTATGTGTTTTAACCTATTATTCTTGATCATATCATTTAGATAATGATTTAAATACATACAGAATATAAACCTTGATTTATATATCATATATATGTAGAATATAAATATTTATAATAGATAGATATATTAAATGGAAAACACCATTTATGGAGATGGTAAGTCATACGTACGCATAAACGTTGTTTCGGTTTTCATATCGTATTGAATGAAAGTAAGTGAATAAGATATATGTAAGTACATAAATACATATACATATATATATATATATCTCCAGTATCATTATTATTTCATATATTACATACTTATTAGTAATATATATTTTTATAATCGTCGATGAATGGTGAATGTGGAAATGAATCTCATCGCGTCGTGGAGATGGTAATCCGTACGTACGCACGAGGGACAATATAATTTCTTTAAATGTGTTGAATTGGATAGTATGTTAATTTTACAGAGACATTATAATGTTATTTTAATTTTTTATATACATATTACTCATCATTATATCCATCCAAATAACATAGTGTGGAATAACAAATTACACCACGGTGTAGAGATGGTAAGTCGTACGTATGCATGTATGGTGACATGTCATTAAAAGGATGGATAGAATAATTAATATGGTTGTACCATGTTTATAATAAAATAATAGTATATATAAGATACTAGATTTCTTATTTTATATTGGAAACAACAAAGAAAGATGAAGTGGAAGAAGAAAGAAACTTAAAACAGGTCATGAAATATTTACCTCTTCTTCAGGTTCTTCCTTTTGATTTGATCAAAAGGGCTCCATAAGTTGGATTTATTACTAAAAGAATACCTCTAGGATGAAGGTAGGACCTTTTATAGGGTATTTGGGTAGGTTTTAGTTGAGCAAAAAGGCTTTGAAGGTGTGAATTAGAGAGAAGGGAGAGTGCCCTTTTATAAGAGGTGTGGGGGGCACCTTAGGAAAAGCTAGAAATATTATTTTATAATAAATTAATTTTCGGTTTATAAAGGCTCAAAAATGTATTATTTAAAGGATAATTTGGGATGGTTCTAAAAACACCCAAACAATAGTTTTTAGACAGGTTTGAGTCACTATATTAACCTTATCTTTTAGATTTTACTTCAAGTTAAATAGTTTGACATTTACCATGTCTTTTTGTATTTTTATATTATATGGTTAATATTCTTAATATATACTTCCAAGTGAACACCTAGTGGTTCATTAATGATACACCTATCATTATATAAGTCTTTTGGCAGAACCTTATTTTTTTAGGAATATAATACCGATTAATAAAATAATATTTGTTTTACAAACTATTTTATGTCAATTTTGACACTATTTAGTATTTTGTTTTTTCTAAATTCATAACAGCATTTTTACTTTGAAAAAAAACATTTAATCAACCCTAACATAAAATATTAATCTAAAAAATTAGTTTAATTCATAAAAAGTCTCAAATTACTTTTATTTGGGTATTTATAATATCAATTATTTTAATATTCCATTAATAAGGTAATTATTACATTATCATTGTGTCATAAATAAATTATATATTTAATGTCTAAAAAATATAAATAAAATACCAGTATGTAGGAAATAGTTTTATATTTCTAATTAATATTTATAGTCGAATTTATCTTATGTGTAACCTTATATTAAAAATGTTTTATTTATTAAACTTTGAATTTTACACTTTTAACTCTTCTTTGAATTAAATAATAATAAATGTCCTAATCTAATCCAAGTGGACCTAAAGGATCGTATTTTATTCCTAAGGTTGTTTTTGGTCGAATTACACTTATCCAATAGAATTATGACATGTGTTAGGGTAATTATGATATGATTTTTACCCTTAATTACCCTATTTACTTTTAACTTTGGTAAATAAAAATAAAAAGTTACTATTCACCAAAAATTATTTTCATCTTATTAAACCACATTTTACTTACTGATATCAACTGTGTCTCTTGGATTTATGAAATTCAACTCAAAAAAATGGTAAATTAAGTTTTATGCAAATTTGTAAATGCTCCTAAGAGGTGGGAAAAAGACGGTAAAACGTTCGATAAAATTTTATATATCTAATTTTATTATAAAATGACTCCAATGAATTACATTTAACTTATATAGGTATTAAATATATATATATTTTTACTTAAAATAAATTTAAATAAAATAAATAATTTTTTAAATAAAAAGATGGTTTTAAATAATAAGAGAGTGTTTTTCACTATTTATCAAAAATTGAAAGTTTTCAGAAAAATACCATAATTTTACCCTAAGATAATTTTGATATTCTGAATTAAAAAATGAATTCCATTTTACAAAATTCAAAATAAAGATGCTGCATTTATTAATTTAAAATTAATTCTTGTTGTCAAAACCAAAAGGCGTATTTTTAAGAAATAATAACTATCAAAAGATTGACACTTGTTTATGTCTAATTTCAAAGTAAAATTACATAAAATGACCAAAATTTGATTAAATGATAAAAATATAATATATTTATACTTCCAAAACATTAAAATTTATAATTTATCACTATAAATTATTTTTATTAAAAAATTTATTTTCAGTAAAAATATAGTATTTTTCACTATTCACCCAAATATGAAAGTTGTCAGAAAAACACCAAAAATTTATTGAAACTAAATTATTATGTCATGATTCTAAATAAGAAGTTTATTTTATCAAATATAATATATAAAAGTTTCAAATATTTGATTTGATGAGGGTTCTCCATTAAAAGGCAGTAAAATTGCATTTTTTTGAAAAATACTTCTTTTATCGGAAAAAATGAATTTGTTCTTATATTATGTCTAATAAACTCACAATATGGATTATAAAATTATATAGATTATATAAAGATCAAAATTCTGTTAATACTATTCATAACCGCTTTTGAATGGCTAGTTTGGTAAGTCATGGTGCGCTAAAACTCGGTGTTGCGTGTAGTGCAAGTTATTAAATTACTTTGAAGAAATAACGTACTATGAAATCTTAGGGTGTTACATTATTCCCTCCTTCATTAAATTTTATCCTCACAATTTTAAATTGTTTTTTGAAAATAAAATGTTGAAAATAGAAAATACCTTTATGGGAAAACCCACATCGGAAATTGGGTTAATAAAATTTAGTCTTAATAAGTGGAAAAGGGAAATGAAAGGGTCACCACCAAATTATGATATCGATTAGGAGAACGTTGGTGGAAATTAGAGACACATAATTAGAGGAAAAAAGTACATATTTATAGGGAGTGATTGAGGTCATCAACCACAAACAAGTGTAAAATTGGGGGCCTAAAATTCATAAATCTATGATGATTTAAAATACCATTGGTTCAAAAAAACATAAGGTATTAGGATAACACATTTTTGGTTTTAAGATCCGTTCCCTAAAGTTTAATAATTAGTTTAACCATAGAATAAGAGGGAAAAAACTATATATATATATATATATATATATATATATACTTAACAACTAGAGTTTCATCCCTCAACTAATTCCTACCACAAACTCATCTTTCACACCAAAAGTTTTCAAAAAAAATATTCTATTTATCATAATCGCATAGGGTTACAAAAAAATAATGAAATTATAATTCACCTATCAGGACCTTTAAGAAAACTAGATTATACAATCCATATACTTCACGTAGTGCAGTGGTAGGCGATAAATCCAAATCACACTGTGGTTGTGGGTTCGATTCCCGCAGCTTTGTCCAACGCGACGGACTGTCACACGGTCTGCGTGTTGTCCTTTTTATAACAATCCAAAAATAACCTTCACAATAGTATAAAATTTAAAACTTAATCCATTAAAACCTTTAGACTTATCCAAAATACTTCTATCCAAACTCACAAAAATTATAAGGAAGTTAAACACAATGAAAATCCTGTTTTCCATGTAATAACATGTGAACACCTTCCTCGTGTATTATTTTAAAACATGGCAACACCCTGAATTACCATAAAACCTTATTAATTACATTCATTCTCCCTTATCCTTTATATAATACTGGATATATTCCTTATATAAAAAATTTTTAATATTCCAACAATGATGAAATAAACAAACTATTAATCAGTTCCAAGTAATTAACAAATATCCAATATATTTTATCCAAATCAAACATCTCTTATTCCAAAATCATTACGTCGTTATCAAGACCATATTAAGGATTACAATTCCTTCAACCATGTATTTTCCAAAAAGTGTAGCTTACTATTATGTCACTTTTCTTAGAACCATATAATCTCAAATCCTGAATAAAATAATACTGCAGTGCAATCCTTATTTATCTCCATAATTCATATAACAGGTATATTGTTGAGACAACACTCAAATGAAATAATTCTATAATAACAACATAATAACACTAGTCATTCCTCTTCACTTGATGTAGTATAATGACTTGATTATTATCCAATAGTATCATTTGAGGTATACTCTGATGACTGGGACATTGATTCGCATAGTGTCCCAATGCCTTGCAAGTGAAGAATTTTACATTTGAAACCTTTTTCTTACCCTTGCAATCACGTACTTGGTGTCCTTTTTCTCCACATTTATAACAAACTCCCATTCCCTTCAAGCATTTACCAAGGTGATTATTTCCACATTTATCACATATGGGAAAATACTTTTTTCCCCTCTTCCTTTTATCCATCTTTCTCTCTACTATCCTTTTCTTCTCTTACTTCCCTTCAAAGCTATAGGACTCAGATAAATCTTTACTTATCATATTAACACATGATATTATTTATTCAAATGATGAGAATACGTGGGAAACTATTTCCCTTCTAAATGTTGTCTTAATACTAGGAAAGATATGATCCCTTTTTACTTTATGGATCATACGTATTTTTGGAGTTCTCATTCCTTCTACTAGTCTCCATTTCTTAACAATGGAATAAACTAGGCCATTTTATGAATAACAATTCATAATTCCAAACATGTAAAATACCTAACGTAAATTGAACAATTTATGGATATAAAGAATAATGATAAAAATGTTTTCTTTGAGGAAGTATTTACTCTTAAATCCTTCATAATTGCTTGTAATGAAAATGTGAATTATCCTATGCATATCCCCTGGGAGTGTCATAACCAAGAGTGTAGCAAGGCCCTTTTTCATGCACTAGTTCCCATTAAAGTCTAGATCAAAGTGGTGTTTTGGGGTTTTACCCCTAGGTACATATGTTCCAGAGCCACCTCTACTTGCTCATATCCATACAGGGATGTATTTCATGGAAAACTCACAAAATCTATACCTTACCAAAATCCTAGGAAGTTCTTCTATACTAATCCTCAATGTATATCTTAGGGTAATGTGATCTAATCAGAGTTTATCTAAATCTAGTTTCCAAGGTGTTTGATAAACCTCCTCTGATACCAACTGTAATGCCCCAACCCTCGATTCCCAGAGTCGGTGCATTATTTTAATACATTGGCATTGTTACAAGGAATCAAGTCCCGAAAGACCGATAAGTTTAGAGGTCTTGGAAAATAAATTATGTAAATGAACGTTATATTACAATTTCTAACATAAAACACAAAAAAAAAAGAGAATTTCATTATTCCCGTATCTTAACCCTGCATCTCAAACATAAAACACTTCTTGGGATCCTAGGAAAATAAAACATAAGAAATGGGTGAGCTCAAATGCTCAGTAAGGATAACAAAATAGCAGAAACTTTTATAAATAAGCATAAACATTTAAGGAAATGTATAAAACTAAAACAAAGGAATTTTTAACATAAAAATCATCATAATATAGAAATTATAAATAAAAATAATTCCATTTACTTACTCACATGGATATTCTACTTGTCAAATAATCACATGCAATATCAATAACAACTTTCATAACGATGGAATGCATAATGTCAGACTTTCATAACCACATAGTCAAGGCCTTGTCCCAAGACTAAAAATATGATTTTGTCAAGGCCTTGTGCCAAGACACTAGTTTGTCTCATGAGACCTACCGATGCATCAAGGAGTTATATCAGGCTCCACCCGTTACTTACTAAGTCCAATTCATTCCTTGTATGAAAATTTTTAAACATAACATAAACATTCGTATTAAAACTAGGATAAGAAATGTCAATACTTTATCCATAAACCATGAATGGTATAAAAATAACACTTCCACAGTCAAAAATATCACTAAACATTCAATATAATATGGAATATTTGTATCATAATAAATGAACTTCAAACAATTTTAAAATCCATCAAAGAATGTTGACATAGATGAAAATTATTTGTAAAACTCTTTGAGAGAAATATATGTTGTTCATTAAAACATTTAAAAGTCACAAAATTTAGAAAGGAAGACATTTAAATAAATTTTTTAATCGAAGTGTCCCATAACACTTTGAAACTTCTTGAATGGAATTAACATTTTAAAAACATTCATGCCCATATTGATAAATCCTTAAAAACCATTTTGAAAACATGGACATTAATGAGAAAGATTTAGAGGAATAAATATTTAAAACATTTAAAATGATGTTTTAGTAAAAATTAACTTAAAATAATCCCTTTGAAATTTTTTTCATGAAACATGGACAAGGACAATAAATATTTCCCAGTAGATACTTACGTAAAAACAACCTCGAATAATAAAGAGATAGTGAAATTAACCCTTACCTTGCATTATCCTTTGGTCGAGCGTACGTTTAACCTCCTCTATAATGACCATAGTATGTTATTAAATTATACCAGAACCATATTCATATTTATTATATCATACATGATTCATTTATGACTTTATACTACCCATTTAATAATTATTTTCATGTTAAATTAACTTTTCGGGTAATAATCGTTTTCTTTATCGTACATGTTTTAACATGTTATTCTTGATCGTATCATTTAGATAAGGATTCAAATACTTCCAGAACATAATAGTTGATTTATATATCATGTATATTTAGAATATAAATATTTATAATAGATATATATGTGAAATGGAAAACATCATTTATGGAGACGGTAGGTCGTACGTACGCATAAACGTTGTTTCTGTTTTCATATCGTATTGAACGGAAGTAATTCAATAAGATATATGTAAGTACATAAATACACACACATTTATATAAATATATATATATATATATCCAATATCATTATTATGTCATATATTAAATACTTATTAGTAATATATATATTTATAATCATCGATGAATGGTGAACGTGGAAATGAATCTCATCGCGTCGTGGAGACGGTAATCCGTACGTACGCACGAGCGACAATATCATTTCCTTAAAGGTGTTGAAATAGATGGTATATTAATTTTATAGAGACATTATCATGTTATTTTAATTATTTATATACATATTACTCATCATTATATCCATCCAAATAACAAAGCGTTGAATAACAAATTACACCATAGTGTGGAGACGGTAAGTCGTACGTACGCACGTATGGTGACATGTCATTCAAAGGATGGATAGAATAATGAATATGATTGTACCATGTTTATAATAAAATCATAGTATATAGAAGATACTGGATTTATTATTTTATAATGAAAACAACAAAGAAAGAGGAAGTAGAATAAGAAAGGAACTTGAAAGAGGTGATGAAATATTTACCTCTTCTTCGGGTTCTTCCTTTTTATTTGATCAAAAGGGCTCCTTAGTATGGATTTATGACTAAAGTAAGGACTCTAGGATGAATATAGGACAGTTGATAGGGTATTTGGGCAGGGTTTTGCTGATCCAAATGTCTTTAATGGTGTGAATTAGAGAGAAGGGGGAGTTCCCTTTTATAAGAGTGGTGAGGGGCACCTTAGGAAAAGCTAGAAATATTATTTTATAATAAAATAATTTTCAGTTTATTATGGCTGAAAAATGGTTTATTTTAAGGATAAGGTGGGGATGGGTAGAAAAACACTCAACCAATAGGTTTTCGATAGGTTTGAGTCACTATATTAACCTTATCTTTTAGATTTAACTTTTAGTTAAATAGTTTGACATTTACCATGTCTTTTTGTATCTTTATATTATATGGTTAATATTCTTACTATATACATCCAAGAGAACCCCTAGTGGTTCATTAATGATAAAAATATCATTAAATAAGTCTTTTGGCCGAGCCTTAGATTTTTAGGAATAGAATACTGATTAATAATATAATATTTGTTTTAAAAACTCTTTTATGTAAATTTTGACACTATTTGGTATTTTGTTTTTTCTAAATTTATAAAAGCATTTTTACTTCTAAAAAATTCATTTAATCAACCCTAACATGTCATATTAACTTATAAAATTAGTTTAATCCATAAAAAGTCTCAAATTACATTTATTTTGGTATTTATAATATCAATTATTTTAATATTTCATTAATAAGGTAATTACTACATCATCATTGTGTCATAAATAAATTAAATTATTTAATTTCTAAAAAATATAAATAAAATACCATTATTTAGGAAATATTTTTATATTTATAATTAATATTTATAGTATAATTTATTCTATGTGTAACCCTGTATTAAAAATGGTTTTGTTATTAAACTTTGAATTTAACACTTTTAACTCTTCTTTGAATTAAATACTAATAAATGTCCTAATCTAATCCAAGTAGACCTAAAGGATCATATTTTATTCCTAAGGTTGTTTTTGTTCGAATAAAATTATCCAATAGAATTAGAACATGTTTTTGGGTAATTATGATACCATTTTTACCCTTAATTACCCTATTTACTTTTAACCGAGGAAAATAAGTCAAAAGTTACTATTCACAAAAAATTATTTTTATCTTATTGAACCACATATTACATAATTATATTAACCGTTTTTCTTGGGTTTATGAAATTCAACTCACAAAAGCAGTAAAATTAAGTTTTATGAAAATTTGCAAATGCTCCTTGGAGGTGGGTAAAAGACTGTAAAACCTTCGATACAATTTTATATATCTAATTTTATTTTAAAATGACTCCAATTAATTACATTGAAATTATATAGGTATTATATATATGTTTTTACTTAAAATAAATTTATATAAAATAAATAAGTATTTAAATAAAAAGACGGTTTTAAATAATAACACAGTGTTTTTCACTATTCATCAAAAATTGAAAGTTTTCAGAAAAATACCAAAATTTTACCCTAAGCTAATTTTGATATTATGAATTAAAAAAGGAAGTCCATTTAACTAAATTCAAAACATAGAATCTAAATTTATTAATTTAAAATTAATTTCTGTTGTCAAAACCCAAAAACGTATTTTTAAGAAATAATAACTATCCAAAGATTGATACTTGTTTATGTCCAATTTCGAAGTTAAATTACTTAAAATGACCATAATTGGATTAAATGGTAAAAATATAATCTATTTATACTTTCAAACCATTAAAATGTATAATTTAACAATATAAATTATTTTGATTAAAAAAATTCAGTTAAAATATAGTATTTTTCACTATTCACCCAAATATGAAAGTTATCAGAAAAACACCAAACTTTTATTAAAACTAAATTCTTAAGTCCTGATTCTAAAGAATAATTTTATTTTTTCAAATTGAATATACAAAAGTTTCAAATATTGGATTTAAATAGGGTTCGTCATTAAAGGGCGGTAAAATTGCATTTTTTTCAAAAATACATCTTTTATCTGAAAAAATGAATTTGTTCTTACATTATGTCTATGAAACTCACAATATGGATTATAAAATTATAAGTATTATATAAAGATCAAAATTCTATTAATACTATTCACAACTGCTTTTTAATGGCTAGTTTGGTAAGTCATGGTGCGCTAGAACTCGGTGTTGCGTGTAGTAAAAGTTATTGAATTACTTTGAAAAAATAATGTACTATGAAATCTTAGGGTGTTACAATAGTGACATAATTTCAATTTAATGGGGACTAAATACAATATAATTTTTTTCACTGAACCATGATCACACCACTATGTTGAAGACTATAATGATGATTAAGGATAGAAAACCAACCTAAAATGAGGGAAACCCATGGATTAGTTTTCCTCAAAACCAAATAACTAATATAGACCTCCATAGTTCATCTCTAACTATCTCCTACCATCTATATCACCTATAAAATACACAACCCAATCTATAAATAATTTTTAGGACTTATATTTGAAACTATTTAAATTATTCTCATCATTATGAATCACAATAAGATATTAAAAATAAAATAATTTTTTCACACCACTATTATATGAGATACCTCTCAAATGGGAATAACAATATATAAAATGCCTCAAAATGACATAAAAGATAAGTAATATAAATAAATTCACTTATAAAAATCAAATAATAACTAAAGTTGTTAGGGATTTAAATTATTTCCAATAGCTAACTAAATTGTGTGACTCTCTTTCACATGAATATTCCTCTAAAACATCATGCCTCAATAAAACATTCACCATTAGGATAGTATATCCACAAAAAACCTTATCACATCCATCTTGAATCACAATGAGATTCTCCAAGAATGTCGAATATTTCTAAATAATAACCATATCCAAATCTATGAAATTAGAGTTATCATGATATTAATTATTATGTTAAATAACTAGGATGATGTTCTGAACATAATCCATATTTTCTAGAAGTTATAACCTTAAATATACTTCACCAACTCACTCAGTCCATTCTAAAGGTTTGATTAACCAAAAATAAATATTTATACCATACCAAACCTCTTTTATCATCAATGGGAAGATACAAATAGAAATAAAATATCACTATCAATGAAATACGAGTGGATACCCCCATAGAGTTTTATATGATTTATGGTGGTCCTAATCAAATTTCATGTACTATTTAATAAAGAAACATTTATCCATCATCATCTTCACAAAATATAATTAAATTATTACCATCGTGAAAACATCATACAACAACTATGGTTTTTTACATGTCCATCCATACAATAATTCGAATATGGTATTTCCAATTTAAGTGTTATAGTTGTTACTGTAAGAAAATTTAACCAAATAAAATTATATACTATCAGACCTCTAAAATAAAGAACTCACACGCAAATAATTTCATTTAATATCTACATTATCGACTCTGTCTAGCCATCTATGTGAAGAAACAATTTCACAATCCAGGTAATTGATAGAAGTATATAGTTTAAAATTAAAACTAAGATTTAAATTAGAGATTATAATACTTTTAATTCAGTGAATCCTTACCACATCTCTCATTTAAACTCTCAGCAACTCATCCACTACACTCAACTCCATGATTTTCAATAAATAAATTGATTTAATTAATTGATCCATAATGACATATATGGTATCATATTTCATTAACATTGAATTAATACCCCATTATAATATAATTATATATCATCCAACATATTTTGATGAACATTCATAGACTATAATAGAACAAAAAAATCAATGCTCGACTTTATGTCATTTCCAGAAAAGGTATCAAAAAAATTGGTTCTATGTTCTTCATACTAGTAAAACAAAAGTATTCCTCTATCACCTGATTCATCATGTAAATACAATGGTTTAATTATATATGTGAGATATAAAAATAATAAAGAATTATATCTTTCATCTCTGTTCAAATATAAATCCTTCAATCAAAAAAACCCACCGATCATAGTCCTCCATCTAGACCAAAAGAGTAATGCCATTAATGAGAACTTTTTCAATGCATCTACCTTAGTATATCCCTACTATGAATCATCAAAATACTAAGTAAAATGGTATTTCATCATCATCTGATCTTTTAAAACTCCACTACTGACCTCCTCTACATTTAGATATGAAGCCACAACCACTCGATTATCCATAAATCATTTCTATCCTAACATGAAACATCTACATATAAAATTCATCATCGAATATAAACCATAATTATATATTTTCCTAGATCATAATATATAATGAAGTCGTAAACATTTAATAATTTCATCTATATTTCTTGAAATAAATTCCAATCATTTTGAGATAATATGTACCATGGTAACATGTGTTGTGTCAATACATTAAATGAATCTTGTGTAAGATAATGTCACCAGAGCTTCATATAAAACACTATATTGATAGTATTTAGATCATGGGTGGAATATTTAAAATCATGAGAATAAAACTATCAAAACCCATAAGATACCACTACTCAATCATGCATCAAAATATATCCTAAAACAAGATGGAAAGAGTTATAACATATATCCAACATGAATCCTTCCTGAAAAAATGTTAGGTACAAGATTGATAATATACATATCCTTCATATAACTAAATATTACATGAAATTTATCCATCTATATAAAATACTAATCTTATATGACTCCACCTGTAAAAGAATCACCTGAATTGGAAACTAGATTGAGAGTACCATCCAAATTTTATCTCCAATAGTTCATGGGATAGTGATGTCCACCCTGAAGGCATGACAACCATGAGATCCTATAAGTAGTTAAAACTAACAATATATATAAGCTTCAATACTCAATAAAATAAACAACCAATTATAATATAAATATAAAAACCAATCTATATATTAATTTTAATATATAAGACACAAAAACCCATAACATCACCATATAGAAAACTATATAGAATATTGATTACAAAGAGATGTTGTCTCAAAGTTTAACATATATAATATAAAGAGAAAAACTTCCACTATCTAAAAAACACAATATGATATTATAAAATAGCTACAATCATCAAATATAATAAGGAAACACTAAGGAGAATCCCCACGTACACTACGTCAATAAAGGTATCCTCAAAACTATAAAATTTCCATGCATACATAGTATATATGAGTGTGAATACCAATTTCTAGGTGATTATAAAAATATCTAATAGGATGGATCTTAAATAAAATAAAGGATAAAAAGGAAAAACTGAGTTTTGAAAGAGAAACTATGATATACATTAGAAATTGAGAACACTAGTGTTTTATGTAAGTCCCTAGATCCATCCTAGCTAAAATTCATACATTAAATGAATTTTGATAAATTTATATGACTGAAAATATATTTTAATCAGACCCTATAACATCCAATATACCTTTATATAACTAGAGTGGAAGACCCAAACATCATCGAGTGACACTTAAATCAATTAATAAAGTATAGACCTTTATGGAAGAATTGTACCATGTCAAGTTAATTTATTATTAATCTAGGGAGTACTTATTATTTGTACAGAGGACCCACACCTTCATACATTGGGGAGTTCTTAAACTCCACAAGTCCCATGGAAGACCCATGTCTAATATTGAGTATGTCCCCAAGGGAATATTAAACCCCATGCTAGAAATGGATGTGTTATTCCTTAACAGACATTTTTTGTATAAACCATATAATGCATTCGGGGACCAACACATTGAATTATGTACATCATAAGGGGATAATCAACCCTATACCTTCTACAAATTCCACATCCAAAACCTGTCAACTCCTTCATAGTGTTCAGATCATTAATAAACATCAAAAACCCATCAAATGGACTTTGATAGAAAAAAGGATACCACTACAATGATCTATGTGTAAAAATACTCAGAATAGACTATTTATATTCCCAATTCAAAAAAATGAGTGAGGAGATATGAAAATTAACAGAGAGATGAATGTATAAAACATATATTTTTTATAAAATAATTTATGTTCCCTAGGTATTAACTATAGATGTAATGATGTGTTGTGGTTATATAATTTCAAGTAATATGTCATTTATTTAGGTGAAATTCTATACATAACAGTAGTTGTATTCGTTGTGTATTTATAATATCTAAGACATGTTTTTTAATTTAACAAGGAAGGTGGTTATCATCCATATAACATGGGTGTTTGAAGTGTAAACATGCTTGTACTTCTAATGACTAGACCACATTTCATTAGATAAGATTGGTGTATTATAAAAAGATACACGTTATATGATATAATTCTACTCTCCATAAACCTTATATTTTGAGATTTACATTACATGGAATGTGATCACATTCTGTGTATAATTTGACTTTGTTTACTTTCCTAAATCTATTTCCATTAATTCAAATGACCAATATAAACCATAAAACCATCCCATCATTTTTTCATCATCCATCCTACACCACTATTCCTATTTTACTATTTTATTAAGCTCGATACCCATAATTTCCAATTTTGAACCAAACAATACTTGAGCTACAGTAGCTGAAAATTACCACATCATATGATTATTTCTCTTATGGGATATGTCAGCATGTCACATCTCACTTATATAAACCTTTTAATTATCGGCCTTCTAAGACTAGTGGTGTTTTTTAGTTCATAATGTTTAAGGAAAAGACATGTCATTAATGGTTTTACTATCCCGATTTCTTTATTATGAATCACTATCAATAACTTTCAATTTCACTAAGTAACAATGGGTGTGTAATTAGACGTTTAGGAGGAAGTGTTGGCCAGAAAATGTATTGATCTAATCATTTGAAAATTTTCTATTTTAAACACAAAACAAAAATATTCAAAGAAAAATTATAAACATTGATAATTTTATTCTATATATTTACATAATTGAAAATATGAAAGGGAAAAATTAATTCACAAATATTAGAGAAATTAATAAATAAAAAATCACAACATCATTCAATGTGTTAGTTGATTCCCCTATGATTTTTTTCCTTTTCATTGTAAATTCACCACTACTATTTGAGATTTTATGGATCCACTTATAATATTTAAATAAATTTAATCTGGGTAGAATTAAATAATTATGGTATTAATAAGGTTCCTATAAATAAAGTTATATCATATCATTTGTTTTTTAAATCTATAAAAATAGGATTCGTCTGGGTCCTAAAACCCAAAACCAATTAGACACCAGCTTGGTAAAACCCAGGATTTAAGAAAGGCTATGGGGATAGATTTTACATTTAAGGATCTACATAGGTGTAGTAGATTATTTATCATTGTTTACAGGCATACATGTTAAAAAATATTATAATATAATAATATTTTCTTGAATTCCTGCAACACCCTAAATTTTATATGATAATGATACCACTTAAAAAAAGTTAAAAAATTATTTTATTAAATGAATGATAATGGTCTATAAATCCTCTCCACCTTTATGGATTTTAATCTTGAAAAACACTACCCACATAAAAATATGAGGGTAATGAGTTCACATATTATTCTTTTTCTCTATGATCTCTAAAAATACTTTTTATGTTTTGACAAGACATGTACTAATGGAATTACCCACGCTCAAAGAAACCACTTCGATAGATCCCAAATTTATACATGTAATTTTAAAATGTTGGTTGCATCCTCAATATGTATCAATTCCTAGTCAATAATATATGATATATCATGGATATACCACCTTTACTAAATACATATAAAAGATAATGTGAACGTAATCCAACTATGGGGTTAATGTTCGGTGGTAAGAATCATATCCTACCCAATTCATGTTTTGTAATGACTTGATGAAGTTTTTTGTTATTATTCTTCCTCAACTAAACATACTCAAGGTGTTCTGTCACGAGACCTTCAAGAATATATTATATCTCTCCTTGTAATCTAAAGGAATTCACCATCAAAGTGTGTATGACATTTGATGTATCATAGTTTCCATCATCTAATATTAAATTCACTGTAATTATTTATCATAAACTACCGTAAATATAGACCTATAAGAACTTATTCACCAATATCTATAAAAAAAATTTAATTCCCAAAGGCTCCCCCATATGTGGTCTCAAAATATTTCATACCAATAGTTGAGTTTTATATGGAATTATATGAAAAGTCCACTAACCCTAGATGATCATCCCATATAATTCTAAAGTCATGAAAGCAAGTATATAAAATTTCATAAGAACAATAATGGTCCTCTATATCTCGCTATCTATCTAGTGGTAGAATAATTCACTCAATAAATACTAGTTTCTAAATGCCTCTTAGATTATCTCCCATAACTAATAGTTTAATCAATAATCATAATCAGAAATGATCGTCGAATGTTGTAAATGATTTCATACAATATAATCCATGTATAGATGCCAAAAAATATCCCCTAAAACTAACCCTTGAATATAAATGCATTTGGCCACCATGGAAACTCGATCAATGATCAACCCAACAATATCTTGACACTTTTAAAAATGTGGAAGTCGTATTACAATGTATATTGATATCCCATCACACTTTTATAGAGTAAATAAGAGTGGATAGATCAATCTAGCTATAAAATTGTTTTCTCCCTTCACCAATACATAGAGGATTCATCAAGACATGATCATTTAAACGATCATATTCATATATGGACACCAATACCAATTATTTAAATATTTTATCATGTTTTTGATGTCTTTATGTATCACCAATGATGATCTTTAAAATTCTCTTATAACTTCCTCAAATTTCTTAACTTGAATAGTATCCCACCAATGGAAGAAAATTATGTTTACAGCACCATCATAGAATATATTATGTTCATCACCAGATAAAATTATTTCTTATAAGATATCACAATATATGTCTCTAAACCATTACTCCCATAGTTTATGAACTAATGTGGGGTTCATTATTATACATTTTTGTAATATAAATCTATACCTACCATGAAAATTAATTGTATTAGGGAAATCTATTTATACACCTCACATACTAGCTAATCATGTGATTTTTTACTAAGGGTATAAACTATTGAATTTTTGTTTCTAGGTGTGTATATAATTTCAATGTTATAATCTTTCATAATCGTTATCCATATCATCAAACTGAAGTTGAGATATCATTATGAGAAAATTTTCCTGAGTCTCTTATGATCCATTTAGTCATTGAGTGGCTCAAAAAGAAGGTTGGCACTTTTGATTTTATAGTGATCACTACTATGATGTGATATAGTTCATGATTTGGGTGGTTCTTATCATAGAGTCTTAACTACCTAGATCCATAAAAATAATCTTCTACCTCAGTATTAATACACAACTAGTATTATCCTAGATAAATTGAAGAACTGCATTTATTAAAATGCTTCATGTAGAAAACACATAAACAGATCAACGTTCAATCATTATCTTAAATCATCAAAGGATATATGACATCAATCAACCCTGTTAGATTGTCTCCCCTATGGGAAGTGAGTGTCATGGGAAAAGAAATAATTATGTTTTCTGATATAAATTCATGGTAATATCATTATTTTTCAAGAAATCTATCTACCTAAAATCCATTTTTGGTTGGCTCCCAAATAATCAAAACATAAATTTTAGTTTGATATGTTGTTAATCCAATCATTTTGAAGACATATCCATAGAGAGGAGTCCAAAAATAAAAAAAATTACATGAGTATTTTAATATACTACTAGTGATCTCATTGTTAGACCAAAATTGTCCGAAAATTCATAGTATGATATTCCACTGACAAAGAATATATGCTTATTTCATTGATGAAGATGACTATGAAAAATTATATGAATTTTAGGAAGAAATGGTTATTGAGACCCATTAACAGAACTAGGTAATTTTTAAATTTGATTTACATCATTATGAACCTATCATTCCAATAGAAACACCTGAACAATGCCTTTGTGACTTCATCCTCACGAACCCTATATTGGAGGTATTATAATCTATATTTGATCTCTGATAACCATTTCACACCCTTAAATTGTTCAAACAGTTCCCCAATCACGAGAAGATGGTATTTATTTAATTTATCACATAGTTTATGAATATATATTCAATTCAAAGCATTAGGATCAAGTCTACATTTTTGAAAAAATTGCATCTACACAAGGGACACACATGGACTAATAAAAACATTCTTTAAAATGGCCTCTTTCATTACCTTTAGCTCTGTAAGCTCTATAGGGCTCATCTAATATTTTTTAGTGATATTAGTGTGGTATTGAAATTAAAATTAGTGTATAAGTTCACATCCCAATCAAGATGAAATATTTGAATTTCCAAAAATAGCTTAAAGTTGAATATTCGAAGAATCCATTGGGAATAAATCCAAAAGAAATTAAAATCCATTTTCTTAGGGTTTTTCTTGCTGGTCCAATTTGAATTTCCCACTCACCAATAATGGTTAACCATAATCCATATCCCCAAAAAATTATCACCCTAATATAGTGAGAATCCACCCTTTTTAGGATTGTGGATAACTATATCATTCCAAATATGACATCACATGGACCCATATTCATTATAATGAGATTATAATATAATAACTCCCACTTATCAATTCATATTGGTGATATATGTGGTTGAGATAGTGATAACATTTAGTAGAAGTATATAGATAACAATATCAAGTAAGGATATTTAGCAATACACCAAACTCTTAGAATAATGATATAATAAGAAAAAATATATCTTATTTTAGTATCAACAAGTACATGAAATATAATAGAGACAAAAAAAATATACCTCAAACCATATCGTACACAACCTGATTAAATATTTTCATTGCATGAATTTTTTTACAACCCCCATCTAACTTCTATGAGCTTGGCATGGATCATCTTGCATAGAGGTGGGGGGAGAATATTGAAATTTTTTCTAGAAAAAACTCATCATATTATGAAACCACCTTCTCTATTGAAACCATAACATTAAGGGAAACCATTTTTATTATGGATATTCCTTTGATCCAATTATTTTATTAAATATACAGGTCCATCCACTATACCACTCTCGCTGCTGTCAGTTAACTATTTGTTCAGTAGTTTTGATCTGGGTGTACTCGATATTAATATGAATAGAAAATAAATTATTAACAATGATATGAATAAATCTAGGTCTCATTGGATATATATCTCTAACACATGAATCAAAAAATAACATGATAAAATTTAATGGATATTAATGTCTATAATTGATGAGATTCTACTAATGACTCTTCCCTTGAGAAACCCAAAGTTGGTCCTGTCTATTATTGAATCTATTAAAGGAAAAAAATCACTAAAACATTTTATATTACTCTAGAATATGTAATAATTCCTAAGAAAAAACTGTAATTTGAATATTTATTTGAATTTCTCACTTGAACATTCAAGCTCAATGAAATGTATTAAACACCATGTAATGAGATAACCTCATTAGGTCCTTGAACCTCGACATGTACTTAACTACTTTCATCATGACCTATTAAAGGTACAACATCATCTACACTCATATAGTCCTCAATATCACCATATATTACTCCTCTATGAGAAATGTTCCCAAAACCCAACTATAGAAAGGCATCATAGTCATAAGTTGTGGTAGTTAATTCCTATCAATGAATTGTTTCACAAGGGAGTAGAATTTATGAATATATCACCATATGGTTTGTGAGTGTAAAACAAAATGAATGTCAATAAATCAAAAAAATCATCTAATTTTTTATTATGAGGATCCACTTAAACCCAATAGGTTCTCTAACTCTCCAACCCATAGAACATAGTTATGATTTGGATAGTGTTATTTTTCTTATCATATTATATTAACTTCTTCATAATATGATGTTATGAACTTTAAATAATTGATAAAGGATCATCCCACTTCATTGGTGGTAAAAATATCTCAAAATATGATCTTGAAATTGATGTCCTGTCAGATAAATAATTTACAATATGAGGTCCATACACTTATATGATCTTTTCATGATCCTAGCTTATAAAATAACTAGTTATCTAAAGGGTTCCATCCTACAGTTAAAAAGATAACCATATTTGTCACGACCCGTCCTCGGGGCCCGTGTCGTGACTACCCCAAACCCGCCTTCCATAGGCCAGGGGCTGGCGACTATCACCAAAGGCGTGAATCCCAATAACTGGGAAGGCATTGCCTTTATAAAGGTAAAAAAACACCACAGAGTACAAGAAGAAGTAAAACACTAAGTAAAACTGAAACAAGCTGTGCTGAAAGTAAAGGGGTCGGAAATACAAGCCCAACTGTAAAGTACAAGGAAAAAATATGAAACAGCCGATAGGTGACAATCAGCTCCTGGATCTTCCACCAAGGATCCTACCTGAAGGGTAGGTACAGATAGTGCAGCTCCTGGATCATCCACCACGGATCCTACCAGAAGGGTAGGTATAGATAGCCTCCACAATGCTCTCGCCCGTCAACCTCCTCCGAGTGTCGTCTCATCGTGAAGTCCACCACCAGATATCGTCTCGTCGTGAGGTCCACCTCTGGGTACCGTCCAGTCCTCGAACACTCGGCCTCTGTCTGTGCTGCCCATCATCTACAACCAACACAACGAGGTGCGGGCATAGCCCGGGTAGGGGTGAGTATAACGATACTCAGTAGGGACCCCGAGACCCTAAAGGTCTCACTAAATCCAACAAGGATAACCACAAAGAAGATCTCAATAGATAACCTCTACCTAGGTATATGCCCATACATATACCCAAGTTATCAAGTAACCCATCTCAATCATGAGGAAACACAAAGGTCAAAGACTTAGCTCAAACCAGGATTTTCATTATCGAAACTGTAACTGCTGAAGAGCCCCGTCTCTGAATTGTACAGTGATCCTGTCATGACTCCGAGGTAATGCCCACTAACCTAAGTCTGTTGAGGTACTCCTCCTGTCGAGTACCGCATGTCTGCTGCCAAATACTGGGCGCTCCATCCGCTGTGGATCTGCCGCCAAATACCAGGCGCTCCCCCTAATATCCTACAGAGGTACTCCTTCGGTCGAGTACCGCGGGTCTGCTTCCAACTACCAGGCGCTCCATCCACCGTGGGTCTGCCGTCAAATATCGGGCGCTCCGTCCACTGGGCTAGTCGACTCACTCCAAGTCGAGTCGGTCAAGCAGTCGTCAGGTCTCAGTCGTCTACATGGTCTCCGTACTCCGTATGCTCATCTCCGGGAGGGACCGCTCCATGAGATACTGGTAAATACTCCAAGTATCACAAAGTCCCACGAAGATGTATCTCAAAGGACCGCCTCGTCATAAGGATCTCAACACAATAGACGGCGCGTCAATCGGACGCCCGGTCTGTGAGTTATTAGCCTTTTCCTCCCAGGGGTCTGGTTGGTTTCATGTGCGAACCAACCCAGTCGTATCTCAACTATACCCCGAACTCCCAAATGGTATAATCATAGGGACCAATTCACAACGTGATCACCAACGCCGCTGACGGTTCGTCAAACGGACGTTCGGTCTGAAAGATATCAGCTTTTCCGTTCCAAGGGCCCGGTTGGATTCCGGGTATAATCCAACTCGGACACTATCCAACAGCAACCAAAACTCAGGCGAAGTATGCAAAAAGTTCCATCTCATCAAGAGGAATTCAACGAGATAGACGGCGCGTCAATCGGATGTCCGGTCTGTGAGTTATTAGCCTTTTCGTTCTAGGGGCCCGGTTGGTTTCATGAGCGAACCAACCCGACCGCACTCTGACGGCATCCAAACCTCGAGCGGAGTAAGCCAAAAGATCCTTCTCACTTAGAGGAATCCATCAAAGTTGACGGCACATCAATCGGACGTCGGGAGCTCAAGATATGAGCGTTTCTGCTCCGAGGGCCCGGTTGATTTAGTGTACGAACCAACCCGGCCGAACC
Source organism: Viscum album (assembly GCA_963277665.1). NCBI lineage: Eukaryota > Viridiplantae > Streptophyta > Magnoliopsida > Santalales > Viscaceae > Viscum > Viscum album. The sequence goes on from OY728141.1 coordinate 288,932,357, forward strand.
CAAAGTATTCCGAAACCTTGAGTGCAATATACCAAAACGATCGTCTCAATCCAAGGATCGTATCGCCCATGATGGTGCGTCGATCGGAGGTCTACAGCTCATGATATGGGCGAAAGACCGTGAGGGGTAGGAAACGGGGGGTTTGGGCCCGGACCGACCCGTCCCAAACCCTTGGGTCGGCCCGAACCGGGTCGACCCAACCTGGGTCCGGGTCCGACCCGGCCCGGCCAGGGTGGCCCGGCCCGGCCTGGGCGCGACCCGGCCCGACCGGTGGGTCGGCTCGGCCGGTTACGGCCGAGCGGAGCAGAGCGGGGCGCTGCCCCCGCGTGAAGAACCGCGACCCCGCGTGGGGCCGCCCGTCCCAGCGCACTCGGCAGTCGGCCGCGTCCCGCCGCTCCCCTCCGGTCTCGCGCGGTCGCGGGACCGCGCTCCTCCACCGCGGTGGATTTTTCCGGCGGCGCTCCGGGCGCCGCCGCCCCCGACCGCCGGCGCCGCCATGCCGGCGGGGGCTTCCGCGGACTACCGGACACGCTCCGGTGGTCCGATTCTCCTGCGGTCTTCGCCAGAGATCATCTTGGGACCCGACCTTCACTGCAAAGCCTTCAAAACGCCTTTGTGACTTTGTTTGTCATTTTTTCGGCGCGGAACGACGGCACCGTGGCTTGTTCAACTTCATCGGCGCGGCGCGACGGCGTGGCGCTTCTTAGCCCTTACTCATAATTTCCGCACGGTGCAACGGCACCGCGCCGCCTTTCACGTGCCGCTACAAATTCAAACAACAAGGGGGGGAGGGTCGGCCGTGTTCGTGCGGTCCGACCTCCTCCCGTTATAATGATAGCATGTGGCCATATAATAGAAGTCGACGTATGGCAAAGAAATAATTTACGGACAAAAACAAATATACTCAACATCAATCCGCATGAACGAATGATCCGCGGATCAACCTGGAATTGGTTGGTCCGCGCTCGTCGTTCTTTTCTCAAAATATAAGAGAACACCAAATAAAATTCCCCTACCTCCTGCGAGATTGAACTGAGGTTCTTTGAACAAGGATTCGTCACGGGTAGAGATGTCGCGGAAGGAGATGTCGCGGAAGAACCGTCGCGGTACACGGCGTCGCGTATTCGGTTTCCGAGAACTTGGTGTTCTTCGTCGGAGACCGATGTGTTCTTCGCGTTCTTCGTCAAAGATGAAGAAGTTCCTCAATCCTTATCCTTTTTCTCCCCAAGACTCCACCACAAGAAACTAACCCAAAATAAATTAAGCTCTCACTTAATTTATTAACTAGACAAGAGTTTGAATTTCAACCCACACACACATTAAACTCACCTCATTAATAACATAAGTTATAAATTCTTAAGTTATCAAATTTAAACAAGAGTTGAGGGAGTTAAGGAATGTGAAGGGGTGGGGTTTTTGTGGGCCCCATCACCCTCATAACCTCCCTTGGGAAGTTGGGTAGTTACCCAACTTCCACCCAAAGCCTTAAACCACTAAAAGAAAATAAAAATTGTAGTTAATTTATAAATTAAACTTCCACACTTTTTATCATCTTCTCTCGTGAAAACACAACTCCGGAAATGGCGTTCCTAAGCAATTATTGGCGCTACGGTTCCATTGATGCCCTCGAAATTCGATTCCGAGCACTGGTTCAAAAGATAGGAATTCCCGCTCGTTCGTTCACGAAACGTACCTGATCGAAACTTCGAAAAATGATTCCGGACACACCGGGCCTTGGAATCAGGCACCGTCAGAAACTGCGTTCTTATAAAATTACAAAGAAAATTAAGAAAAAAATTTCCTAGAAATTTCCGGGTCTTTACAATATTTATATTTAATAATATCTTCATTATCTAAATCAATATGGAAATAGTTAAAATTAAAACTAACCCAATATTTTATTCTTTCACTATCATGTTTATACCTATAAAATAAGGATAATGAGTTTTGATATGACCTATATTTGATCAAATCCCTAGATAAAGGATGCATCAGCAACTCACATCTATGTTGGGTTCCCTATAATGAAAACTGAACTAAATACCCCTTGGAAATATTTTTTTAAACATATAAAACTGAAAATTACTTATTAAAATACATATCTATAATATATAACCTACTAGAATAACACTCTGATGGGACCTGATGTACCAACTCCCGAGCTGGAATAGAAGCTGTGTTGAGTGTACCACCCCAGGACAACCTATTATAGTATATTGGATAACAAGTTACACTAATACTATATTGGGGAATTGAGTGGAATTATCCTAATTAAATTATAAATTATGGATTCATCTTTAATAAACAAAAAACCTACAAAGAAAAATAACATAAATATAACCACAAATTTTTAGAAAAATATTCAGGAATGAGACACACACTACCCGGAACTACACCACATAGGAAACTCCAATAGTAGTGAAAATACATTGGGAAAATGATCAATGTATGATGGGTATAATGATAAACGTTAAAAAATCACCATTGTAATGAAACATTATAATTTTTTTTATAATAACTACCACTATAAATCACTATTTAGAACCACAAAAAACATATATATTATCTATTTTACTATTATGATGACCTATAAACTCTATAAAATATTAAAAAACACAATATGTGTTTCAATGAATTCCCATATATGGTAGAATACTGAAATACCTATTTCGATTCAAAAAAAGTAAAAATGATGGAAACAATGATAAGTGTCAAAACCTATAACCAGAAGATAAACCGATATACTTTTTATAAATTAACACAACCGGTGTTATAAGAAATTTCCATTTTCATAGACCAATTAAAAGTATTATATAAAATGAAAAAAAACTATATATGATATAAGACCTACAACTCCTGAACTAATCAATTCCTATAACATCTTTTAAACCTATCTATAATGGTAATACTAGGATTGCTTCTCATCAAGGAGAACATATATCAATCAAGGGAGTACTGGCCCCCATAGAAGAAACACAACTTATAATATGAATTTTTTTATCGATGGAATACTAAATAATAGGTTGGAGGAATCATCCCTTGACACAAATGGGACTCCACAGACGATATTTATTATATAGGAGAAACACAGCCTATCATGGGTATTTTTTTAAGGGAGTACCAAACCCACTAATCAAATTTGAGTACACATGCCCTAATAAATTTTAGTCTATTGAATCTATATTATATAAGTGATATCCACACCACAGTGTAAGTATTTCATCAGTGGGGTATTAGCCCCATTCCTTCTATGATATCGTTTCGTTAACACTTTCATCGTCTTTATGATAGTATGATACTCAATATTGATTAAAAAATATAAAATAGAATATGATAGCTAAATTAATCCAACCATCCTAATGAATTGAAAAAATTATTTTAAGGGTCTATTTATATACCTAATTTAAAATTTTATATGAGGCGATAAAAAAATTACTAGAGAGTGGAATGTACTTAGAACATTTTTCATATGAAGCTTAGTGTATGTCGTGATAAATAGTTTAGAAGGAACCCAAGTGGTATATTATTTACATTACAACCAACATTAAAAATCTTTTAGGTGAAATAAAGATTATATATTAAGGGTTAGTCAAGTTGTATTATCATTTTCCATGATGTTTCATTCAATAAAAAAGGTATATATTTATTTAACACAAAATTGTTGTTCTCAAAATGTGACTATACATGTACTTAATGTGATCTGATAATATTTCTTTAGGAAAAATAGTTTGTATTAAAATAAAATAATCTATGGGATATTGTTCTACTCCCTCTAAACCCTGGATACTATGCTATATGATTCATGATTTGTTCTCAATGGATATGAATCTTTTAATCCAGTTCCCATTTCTAAAAACCCAATCCATTGATTCTCCTTAATTCCATTGATCATTTATCTAGCCCACTACTGGTCCCATACACCATGAAAAACCATCATTCTATCCTCACTAAGCCAATAATCCTGATACATATCATTATTATCCCTAAACCCCATTATCAATGATCTGCACCACCTTAACCCCACCAAAATATTCTCTACAGTCATAGTAAGTGTACGCAGTCACATTGCTTTTGTTTTGATGGAACAATGTAAACAATGGGAAGGTTCCCAATTTTTTATTTTAATCAGTTTCAAGTTATAAACCATAACAATGTGATGAACTATACCCCAATATCTCATAGAGATTATATTATAAATTTTATTTATAATTTCTTTAAAATAACAAAATACCTTGAATTTGATAATCTCCTTGACTAATTATTGTATCCTCTTAAGATGTATTGTTGTTATTGTAGAAAATACAAGTGTGAATTCCAATTGCTTTACCAACATATTATTTATTAATATATAGATGAAATTCATGAAACACTATATTCTCATTTAGTAGGGAGAATTTCTTCACACCATTAATTTTTGATAACTAGATATTTTTATCTTATTCTCTATATGTTTTCAGAAGGAGGATAAAATGAATATTTTCTCTAGGTGTTCATAGAATTATATAGATGATTCTATTATGCACATTAAATCTCGCCTCTAAAAGGAAAAATTTGGGATTTTATACATAGGGTTAAACGTTGGATAATATCACAAAGAACCTTTATCAATATTTTTATTCTAGGTAATCCCCATGAATAATAATATTATTATTATTATTTCCATGACATGTTTTTATTTAAATATCATTTTATAAAAAAAATACTTTTTATTTAAAAGAAATTAAATAAAATATATCATTTCCATTGGGAAATTAATATGACCCTTAAATACTCCATGTATGTTTTGAATCATTGAATAATAAAACTTTAATAATAGAAATATTTTTCATTTAATAAATAAATAATATATTCACTAAATTCATGAATAAATATTTATTTGAATGTTAACATATACAAATAATTATTTATATGTTAATATGTTCTTTAGAAGATTGAATAAATAAATATTTACTTACTACATTTTGATTTTTAAACATGGGATAATATTTATATCGCATATTCTAAACTGAAATACCACTTGATGGAATATATGTGATAAGCATTACATGAAATAATATTATTCCAAAAATAATAATATGTATTAATAATATGAAATTAAATATAATTTAATGATACTATTTATAATCTTAGTGTATTACCCTCTAGTCCACTTTATCAGTGGTATAGAGTGAACATATCTAATGTTCAATATCTGAATCTAGAAAATCCGCAAGTAACCGATAGACAAAGAAGTTTGTGTATCTATAAAAAAACCTTCCTATGTTTTCTAATGTGAAATATTATACATTCTTCTACTGATATCTAATTATGTTTATTGTATTCTCATGTCATAAACATATATGATCGGAAAATATTTCTTTCAAATTCTAAAATCAGATCCTATAGATAGTACTATTACCATGGCTTTCATTAGACTATTCGATTTCAATAAATGGACAGAGATGTCTTCTTCCATTAATATATAATGGAAAAATTAATTCCTGAATTATTTTGGTAATTATATATCACTTATGACACACGAAATATATACTACCTTACTATGTACATATATCATCACAATTTTATATCCTACACCAATAGACACAATTCATGATATACATACAATATAATCCCATGTTAAAGGAATAATACCAATGTTTGTAGATATGAAAATCCAATTACATTTAAACATGTTGAATTCCTATTTATGTGTATTTCTTTATGGAATCCCTTTCATAAATATCACCAAGGGAGAACTTTATGAGAAGAAACCTCAATGTCTTATGATACCCAAACACATAATAATAAAATATCATATTTTTCCTTCCAAAAACACATTATCCTAAAAAATGAAAATATTTTGAAGAATATTTTCATGGAATTTAAATGATTTCATTATAACAAGGAACTGTTATAACACTTTCATGAAACATATAAATACATAATATTATTATAATATTGGTACATTGAAGAAAATATGGTTATATGATAAGATATTTGTTAATATTATTTTAATCGAAAGTAAAATGATAGTGTGTTGTAGGGATCCGAAAACCTTACTCTTATTATAAATATATCCAAATACCCACAACATTTAACACAGTATCAATCAAATTATATTCATCCCTATATTGAGATAAGGATTTAGTCCCTATGTCTGCCATAATATCCTATGTTCCATATTACTTATTGAAAATTCAATAATTTGAGAAAATTATTTTAAAATTTGATACTTATAAAGTATATGCTTAATATATTGATGGGACGTATGATCCTTGGATAAAACCACTTCTATAATATTTTCCCAATATAGAGTGATATGGCCTTTCTTACTAGGTGTAACACAAAGTTTGTAGACATAGTTGTGTGTCTAAACTACTTCTATAGTAGCATCAGAAGCAGTAATATACTCAGATTATATTTTAAAATTATAAACCACTGCCCTCTCGGATTATTTCTTACTCAAATAACCACGATTAAGTTAAAACTCTTATTCTTATTGAGATTGAAAATCCTTATAATCTCTTTTATTACTTAGGTCTATTTATCCACTAATCACCCGCTCCTAATCTCATCCATAAAAAAAATAAAACCAATTTTATATGAATTAATTACTTAATAATAGTCTTCAAAGAAGGATAGTGGGAGTATCATAGGTCTCCTTGAAATCTACCTACCTTTCTCAAGCAATTTATAACATCATTTCGGGTATGTTAAATTGTATACATGATAGTTGAAATCGTGGATGCATAAGAGAATCTATACATTATTTCTCTATCTTTATATTTTTGAGGAAACTATTTCTTGGAGATATGTATACCATGTGAAAAATGAATAAAATATATCTTAAAATTGTCTATCTTTAATCTATTCAATACCATTTCAGTTTATGTATGTCGACTTAATCTAATAATCAGCATAGATCTACCTTGAAGGATCAGGATCCCTAAATTTTTTCTATGTCTCCCAAGAGTTTCACATATAAGTTTTGATTCAATCATATCTTAACAAACTATAATACTAGTATCACATTTCCCAAAAATAGTATATCATCAACACATATTACTTAAAAACTATTACTATTCCACAAAACCTCTTATAGACACTTGTCTCACATTCATTTTTAATAAAACCATATTCTATTATGTCTTTTTCAAAATGTATATTTATTGATGTTGAGGTTTTATTTATCAAGAAGATGGATCTTTGTAACTTTAATATGATTTTGGAGCCTTTTGTTATTATAGAAACATTGTTTGTTGTTATAATTACATCTTATAGAAGGATTATGATAAGAAAGGTGGTTTATTCTTCCTTTTTCTAAATAGAATAATCATGTAATGATTTTATAGAAATTATAATCCAAATATATTATATAACAATGAGTGGTGAAAATAATTTTTAATTTCTTATATAGTCATGATTTATAGGTACTGACTGGACCACCCACGTACAGTTTCTTCTTGAATACAAATTTTCACCAAACATGATTTATATAAATTAGATAATTTATAAAAACCCATAAATAGTTTTTTAGCATGAAATTTTTTTTTAAATTCATGTATTATTCCAATTTTGAACTTCAGAGAAACTTATTGATTCCATTAGGGTAGAGGTTCATTATTTTCTAATTATAATTTTTCATATCCCTTAGTCGCAAGAATAACATTTCTCTATGGTTCTTTAACTTCTCTAGTAAACCAATCCATCACACATGTCCTTGGAATAACATCTCCCACTAGGTCATGTTGAATTTTTTATGCACCATCTTTTATATATCATGATCCTAAAATTCATTGAAATATATCTTTCTCACACTATCTCATTTGAAAATGTGACCCCTTTCTAGATACAATGATTTTCTCCCCACAATTTCTTTTCAATCAATGGTATTGAATATCCTATTTAATATTGTTTCTCTGGGATATCTTATTAAGGTAAACTTTATACATCAATATTGATGTTAATTTATAGTATTTTTATTATGAAAACAAAATCATCTCCATATAAATATATGAGGAGAAACATATTTCTTTAAATATAATAACACATTTTTGGATTCATCATCCATATGCAGTTGGATCTCAATTTGGTGTGTATTCTATAGTCTATAATGTGTATCTCTAAAAGGATAATGGAAAATGTGAATATCTGATCATCAATAACAGAATTATTGATAATGCGTAGTTACTCATTTCACTTATAAAATTCTATTACGGTTTATAAGGATGAGTGAGTTGGGATAATATCCCAAACTTGTTAATATAATCGATGAATTTTTTATCAAGATACTTTGTGAATCATTCTATTGAGAGATTTTTAATCCTATTCCAAATATAATTAAATAATTTTTTATTTTATTCCTTAAATTTATCAATGAAATCAGCATTATACCCCATCAATAAGATAAATCGGTATCTACTGAAGTAAGTAGAAAAAAGTTAAAAAATTATTATTATCCACCTATATCCTCTACTTGAAATTGTCTATACACATCTATGTGAAATAATTATAAAACATATATTGCTCTCTAAACCGTTCCATTTAATTTCAACTTGGTAATTTATCCTTAAATACATGTGTGAATTATATTTAATGGTCTCATCTTCAAATAATCAAAATACCCTTTGTCAAATAGTTTTTTCAAGCACTTTTAATTTATATGACCTTTTTGTTGATTCCACACCTTGAAGTGATATGGGTCTTATGAACATGATTTGATACCAATATACATGAATTTTTTTTGATATTATTGTATGTATATACAATTATTCATGTGTTTTATACCACATAATATTATTTCATTATAAAAGTTTCTTTCATTATTTGTAAACATAAAAAAAATACATGTATATAATGGACACATAAATTTTGACATTTCCATTGTTCAAACATAAAAAATATTAATTAAAACTAAAATCAATAATGTTAGAAATATGACATAATTGTATATTATAGAAAAAATTTCAAGTTTCACTACATTGGTTGTTCAAAAATCCACCTTACCATTATAAATATTTCAAAATAAATCTGGTTCTTATTATTGGGTAAATGTAACACCCCGAGCTTCCATGATACGGTTCTCATTCAATAATGCAATAGCTTGCATTGTACGCAACTTCGAGTTCTAAAACACCGCGACTAATCAAAGTAGCCGTTATGAATAGTATTAACCACTTTTTAAAATTATAGAAATTTTATATTTCAAAATGGACCTCATTTTAGTATTCGTAATATTGAAATTAGCCTATGTTGAATTTTTGGTATTTTTCTGAGAACTTCTAATTTTTTATGAATTGTGAAAAATACTTAAAAACAACTTTTTTAATAAAAATAATGTATAGTGATAAATTATACTATTTAGTGGTTTTAAATTATAATTAGAATATATTTTTACCATTTTATCCAATGGTGGTCATTAGAATTAATTTTACATTGAAATTGGACATAAACAATTGTCAATCTTTTGATATAAATTGTTTCTTAAAACACGCTATTTGTTGTGACAGCGGGAATTAATTATAAAATTAATTAATGCAACTTATATGTTTGGAATTTTGTAAAATATACATCATTTTTGAATTCGGAATATCAATTATAGCTTAGGGTGAAATTTTGGCATTGTTCTGAAAAACTTCAATTTTTGATGAATAGTGAAACCACTAAGTTGTAGTTAAATAACAGATTTTTCGTTTAAATGAAATATTACCACTTCTGTGATTTGATTTTCAAAAATCCTACATACATGGTTGTCATTAAGAAGTAAAATGTGGTTCAATGAGATTAAAATAATTTTTTGGTGAATAGTAACTTTTTAAGTTCTTAATCACGATTAGAGGTAATTAGTGTAGTTTAAGGTAAAAACAATGTTTTAATAATATGATATGAGCTTGACACTTGTCCTACTCCTATTGGATGAGTCATGGCATACCAAGAAAACCCATGGGTCAACTTGGGGACCCCATGGAGCCACTTTGGTTGGAAAATGACATTAATATATATTTATTTAATGTTAAAATTAAATTGACACAAACATGAGTTGTTTTACTAAAACAGTTTTTAAGTGGGGTTACACAAGTCCAAATTTTGACTATAAATATTAATTAAAAAGCTAAAAATATTTCCTACATCATAGTATTTTTTTTATAATTTTTAGATATTAAATAAATTAAATTATTTATGACATCATTATGATGCAGCGATGACCACATTATTTAACGATTTAAATAAAATGAGAAGATAATGCAAAATCCAAGGCTTACACTTGTCCAAAGCCTATTGGATGAGGAGATTTAGAACCCTTATCACCTTATCCACTAATTATATAAGTGTGGGACCTTTATAATCCGAAAAGCATTGTATAATAATGTATCATTTCAAACTTTCCAAAAGAGCCCCTCCTCTCCACTTATAAAAGGCCCCCACCTCTCCCACCTTATTCACACCTTCAAGCCATTTGGCTCGGCCAAACTCTGCCCAAATACTCTCCCAACTTCCCCCTCTTACTCATAGAAGCCTCACTTTGGGCATAACTCTTCCCAAGGAAGCCTTTCTCTCAAATCAAAAAGAGTTACCCGATTTTGAGGTAATGTCTTCTCTAATGTTGTTTTGTTTTATTTTTCTTCTCCAACCCCCTAAAATCTTTTTATTCATTTCTTTTGTAACAACACCAGTATCCTCAATATACTAGTATGTTGTTATAAGAAGGATTCGAGCTACACTTACACACACCTACATCTAATGGTTAAAGAACATACGGTTTCTGTAGATGGCGAATTTCTGCCTCACGAAACGATGATTGTTCAACACTCATATAACACCTTCAAAGGTGGCCATTAAGATGTAACTATATTTATATATGATATAAAATATGTTTATGTTTTACTTATGCTTCTGTATTTCTCATTTATGGCATACTTTATGATTTCCATTATGGGTAAAATGCGATAATTTCATTTTAGGAAGTGCGGACTACCACCCCCTCAAAGTGATTTGAATCGTTAATGCCATATGTGGGATGTATAAAGGATGGATTAAATGGTATTATACACTATATTATACTTTAATTATATTATAAATTTATATCATTATTATTTCATTCCATTAAATACAAAATAGAAATGAAAGTAGCGTTCATGCGTACGTACGGCTTACCGTCTCCATGAAAGGTGCATTTCATTTCTTACCTCTAAATGTTACGTGACATTATGAATGAATGTATATACTGTATATATATGATATATATGATATCTAAATCATGAATATAATTCTGGATATAATGGATATTTCACCACATTAACAACTTGTAATTATAAGAAGTTTATTTTTGACTCAAGTACCAAAGATCGACAAAACGACCGTTATTAACTTAAATATGTAAATAATGTTCATAACATGGTAATAAGGGATATAAAAGGAATAATGAACATTAAAAAGGTTCTTAAGTAAATATAAATTAACTCTAGTTTATTATTCAGGAGGTTAAAGAACGGTCGAGTCAGGACAGGACGCAAGGTAAGAGAATTTCTTAACCCAATTTTCATTCTTTGGGTTAATCTCCTACTTTCAAATTATGTCATGATATTATTATGTCCTATATTGTATTTGTACATTATTTATGTGTACTTATAGTGAATACACATTATAGATGTACTTTATTTAAAAAAATGATCTTTTTAAGGACTTCGTCTCAATCCCCTTTCATTGAGGCATATTTGGTTTTATACACAAATTTCTTTTATACGGTGTATAAACCCCTTTGACTTTTACGTTTATTCAAAAGGAATATTTTTATATGAAGCGTTTTACTAAACGACAAAAAGGGAATGTTTTTATTTCCGTACTTATGCGGCGACAACGACTTCTCTGCCGCCGTAACCATTATTTGAGTTTCGGCTTCCTCTATAAGCCATCATTTTTTTTAATGAAAAATAAATACAAAGTTTTAACTTTCTTTTATTTTGGTATTGAAAATGGTTTTGAAAGCGTTTTTATTATATCAATGTGTTGTATTTATATCTTGTGATTGAAATGTGGAAATGTTATGTTTCCTTTATGCATGTTTTATGTGATACGATTATATTATGGTTTATGATATGTTTAAACCTATTCATATGAGGAATGAATTGGACTTAATAAGTGACGGGTGGAGCCCGCTATAGCTCCTCGATGCATCGGTAGGTCTCATGAGACAAACTAGTGTCTTGGCACGAGGCCTTGACAAAATCTTATTTGTGGTCTTGGCACGAGGCCTTGGCAACGTGGTTATGATAGTCTGGCATTATGCATTCCATCATTATGAAAGTGGTTATTGATATTGCATGTGATTATTCGACCAGTAGAATATCCATGTGAAGAAGTGAATGGCATTATCTCATTTTACTTTTTCCATATTATGTTGAAGTTCAAGTTTAAAAGGATTTTGTTTTAGTTATACATTGCCTTAAATGTTAATGTTTATTTGTGAAAGCTTCCGCTATATTGTTATCCTTACTGAGCATCTGAGCTCACCCCTTTCAATGTTTTAATATTTTTCCAGGATGTGAAGAAGTATTTTATGAATGACCTGCTGGGGTAGTCAGAAATGGATATGATTGAAGACCATGTTATTGTAGTTTGTTTACTTTTTGATGTAATGAAAGACTTATGAATGTATCTAGTGTTTCCAAGGCTACTAAACTAATCGGTCTTTCGAGACTTGATCTTTTGTGATCATGCCAATGTTACGAAGTAATGCACCGACTCTGGGTAGCTGGGGTCGGGGTGTTACAGTTGGTATCAGAGGCAGTTTAGTACTAACCTTGGAAGCTAGATTTAGATAAAATCTGATTAGAGCACATAGCCCGAAGATAGACTTTAAGGATTATTATAGAAGAACTTCCTAGAATTTTGGTATTATAGAGATTTTGTGAGTTTTTCGAGCAATACATCCATGTCTGGATACGAGCAGGTAGAGGCAGCTCTGGCACAGATGTACCTAGGGGTAAAACCCGAAAACACCGCTTTGAGCTAGACTTGAACGGGAACTGGTGCACGACAACGGGCCTTGCTGCACTATTGGTTACGACACTCCCGGGGGATATGCTTAGGATAATTTTCATTTTATTTACAAACCACTATGAAGGGTTATGAGTATATACTTCCTCAAAGAAAACATTTCTTTTTATGATTATGGATTATATCCATAAATAGTTCAATTTATGTAAAGTGTTTTACAAGTATGGAATTATGTATTTTGATTCATAAACTAATCTAGTTTATGCCATTGTTTAGAAATGGCGCCTAGTGGAAGGAATGGAAACTGTATCAATGCACGAACTCCATGTAGGGATTGCCCTCCTGCTCAAGATAATTATTGTGGATCTGGAGATACAACTGGTGCTGATCAACTTATTACCATACTGGGACAACTCACTCAGGTTATGAATAATAACCTTACTCGTATGGAGCACCCTGATCCACAACATGGTGGATCAATGCTAGACCGTTTCATGAGGCAACAATCACCAACCTTTAATGGGAGTACAAATCCTATAGTAGCTGAGCAATGGATAAATTCCTTAGAGAAAATATTCCATGCCTTGGGGAGTAGTGAAAGGGAGAAGGTTGTCATGGCATTTTACCGCCTCACTAGAGATGCTGATCAATGGTGGTCATTGATTCAAAACATGAAGGAAGATGATGAAGTATGAAATATAAAATGGAGGGAGTTCAAAGATCTGTTTTTAGAAAAATACTTTCCTCGCGACCATCGAGCAGATATGGAAAGGCAATTTCTGAGTCTGAGACAAAAGGAGGATGAGAATGTCACAAAGTATGAGGCTAACTTTACAAGGTTAGCAAGGTATGCTAAAGATTATATACGTAACCCAGGAAGTAATATTGATCATTTATTTGATGGGTTAAAACCATTTCTTCGTCGAGCATTAGTCTCACAATCCTTTTCATCGTACGAAGACATTGTCTCATGTGCTATCAAGACAGAAAATGAATTCTCTAAGTCTTATGACTTTAAAGCAAAGAAAGAGAAGAAGAGACCTGCTGATCAATCTGGGAATGGAAATAAAGGGAAGAAGGGAAAGGTTGAATATCCATCTTGTGGTAAATGCGGGAAGAAACATCCTGGTACTTGCTTGAAGGGAATGGGAGTCTGTTACAAGTGTGGTGAAAAAGGCCACCAAGCTCGTGATTGCAAGGGGAAGAAGGAAGCTACCAACGTTCGGTGCTACAATTGCAGGGAGGTGGGGAATTATGCAAATGAATGTCCTAAGCGTCAGGAGAACTTACCTCAGAGAAGGCCAAGGGATCAAGTACAATCTTATGCTGTTACTACAGTTGAAGCAAAATAACTAATGTATTGGTGCTTTTGGACTCATGGATTATATTCTGGTTATTAGAATAATGTGATATATATATAAGGATTGTACTGCAGTACTTGTTAATTTCAGTAAGGTTTTAATATGATGAAGGTAATTATATTTTTAGTATGTGACAATAAGAGAAACTTTACCTTGTTTGGGGAATCTGATAAATTGATTTTGGAATTTAGAGACATTTTAGAGAATGTCTGGATGGAGGTATTTTGGATAACTATAAAGGTTGGAATGGATTAAGTTGATCTTTGGATAGTATTGTTTAAGGTTAAAAAATTTTATGAAGGTTATTTTTGGAATATTATAATACTATAGTTTTAGGAAAAGGACAACCTGCAGGGTGGGGCATAACCCGACGCGTCGGACAAAGCTGCCGGAATCGAACCCACAACCATAGTGCGACAGGCCTTTATTTCCTACCACTAGCCTACAGGAAGTCCCTGGTTATTACAAATTATTTTTACTAATATAAATGATATGTTTTAATATTTGGAACCTTATACAATTAGGATAAATAGAATATTTTTGAGTTGTATTACATTTTAGAGTGAAAGATGGGTTTGTGGTAAAAAATTTATTAAAGAATGAAAGTCTACATGACAAGTATGTATATTCCCTTATGTTCTTAGTAAATCACCTAAATAAATTCCTAAACTTTATAAAAGGTAACTCAAAACAAAAATGTTGTCGGTTAACTTTTCCTACTAGGGAATCAATGATCGTTTAACCAATCACAAGTTTGTGATTTTCTTGTAGTTAAACTTTCTCCTAATCCTATTTTCTATAACTCTCCACCAGACCTTGATGGTTTGTTTCTCCTCCATATCCATATTTTCATAGAATCCTAGAATGGGAAACCTCGGGTGACCTTTGTACTTATCTTTCGTTCTTTTAATGTTATATTTTTATTAACCTTATTTCCGATGTGGGTTTTCCAAAAAGGTATTTTCTATTTTCAACCTTTTATTTTCAAAGAAAAAATTTCAAATTGCGAGGACGCAATTTATTGAAGGAGGGGAGAATGTAACACCCCGAGCTTCCATGATACGCTTCTCATTCAATAATTCAATAGCTTGCATTATACGCAACTTCGAGTTCTAAAACACCGCGACTAATCAAAGTAGCTGTTATGAATAGTAATAACCACTTTTTAAAATTATAGAAATTTTATATTTCAAAATGGACTTCATTTTTGTATTCGTAATATCTAAATTATCCTATGTTGAATTTTTGGTATTTTTCTGAGAACTTCTAATTTTTTATGAATTGTGAAAAATACTTAAAAACAAATTTTTTAATAAAAATAATTTATAGTGATAAATTATACTATTTAGTGGTTTTAAAGTATAATTAGAATATATTTTTACCATTTTATCCAATGGTGGTCATTATAATTAATTTAACATTGAAATTGGACATAAACAATTGTCAATCTTTTGATATAAATTGTTTCTTAAAACACGCTATTTGTTGTGACAGCGGGAATTAATTATAAAATTAATTAATGCAACTTATATGTTTGTAATTTTGTAAAATAGACATCATTTTTGAATTCGGAATATCAATTATAGCTTAGGGTGAAATTTTGGCATTGTTCTGAAAAACTTCAATTTTTGATGAATAGTGAAACCACTAAGTGGTAGTTAAATAACTGATTTTTCGTTTAAATGAAATATTACCACTTCTGTGATTTGATTTTCAAAAGTCCGACATACATGGTTTTCATTAAGAAGTAAAATGTGGTTCAATGAGATTAAAATAATTTTTTGGTGAATAGTAACTTTTTAAGTTCTTAATCGCGATTAGAGGTAATTAGTGTAGTTTAAGGTAAAAACAATGTTTTAATAATATGATATGAGCTTGACACTTGTCCTACTCCTATTGGATGATTCATGGCCGACCAAGACAACCCATGGGTCAACTTGGGGACCCCATGGAGCCACTTTGGTTGGAAAATGACATTAATATATATTTATTTAATGTTAAAATTAAATTGGCACAAACATGAGTTGTTTTACTAAACCAGTTTTTAAGTGGGGTTACACAAGTCCAAATTTTGACTATAAATATTAATTATAAAGATAAAAGTATTTACTACATCATAGTATTTTTTTTATAATTTTTAGACATTAAATAAATTAAATTATTTATGACATCATTATGATGCAGCGATGACCTCATTATTTAACGATTTAAATAAAATGAGAAGATAATGCAAACTCCAAGGCTTACACTTTTCCAAAGACTATTGTATGAGGAGATTTCGAACCCTTATCACCTTAGCCACGAATTATATAAGTGTGGGACCTTTATAATCCTAAAATCATTGTATAATAATGTAACATTTCAAACTTTCCAAAAGAGCCCCTCCTCTCCACTTATAAAAGGCCCCCACCTCTCCCACCTTATTCACACCTTCAAGCCATTTTGGTCGGCCAACCTCTGCCCAAATACTCTCCCAACTTCCCCCTCTTACTCCTAGAAGCATCACTTTGGGCATAACTCTTCCCAAGGAAGCCTTTTTCTCAAATCAAAAAGAGTTACCCGATTTTGAGGTAATGTCTTCTCTAATGTTGTTTTGTTTTATTTTTCTTCTCCAACCCCCTAAACTCTTTTTATTCATTTCTTTTGTGACAAAACCAGTATCCTCAATATACTAGGATGTTTTTATAATAAGTATTCTAGCTACACTTACACACACCTACATCTAATGGTTAAAGAACATACGGTTTCTGTGGATGGCGAATTTCTGCCTCACGAAACGATGATTGTTCAACACTCATATAACACCTTCAAAGGTGGCCATTAAGATGTCACTATATTTATATATGATATAAAATATGTTTATGTTTTACTTATTCTTCTGTATTTCTCATTTATGGCATACTTTATGATTTCCATTATGGGTAAAATGCGATAATTTCATTTTAGTAAGTGCGGACTACCGGCCCCTCAAAGTGATTTGAATCGTTAATGCCATATGTGGGATGTATAAAGGATGGATTAAATGGTATTATACACTTTATTATACTTTAATTATATTATAAATTTATATCATTATGATTTCATTCCATTAAATACGAAATAGAAATGAAAGTAGCGTTCATGCGTACGTACGGCTTACCGTCTCCATGAACGGTGCATTTCATTTATTACCTCTAAATGTTACGTGACATTATGAATGAATGTATATACTGTATATATATGATATATATGATATCTAAATCATGAATATAATTCTGGATATAATGTATATTTCACCACATGAACAACTTGTAATTATAAGAAGTTTATTTTTGACTCAAGTACCAAAGATCGACAAAACGACCGTTATTAACTTAAATAATTAAATAATGTTCATAACATGGTAATAAGGGATATAAAAGGAATAATGAACATGAAAAAGGTTCTTAAGTAAATATAAATTAACTCTAGTTTATTATTCATGAGGTTAAAGAACGGTCGAGTCAGGACAGGACGCAAGGTAAGGGAATTTCTTAACCCAATTTTCATTCTTTGGGTTAATCTCCTACTTTCAAATTATGTCATGATATTATTATGTCCTATATTGTATTTGTACATTATTTATGTGTACTTATAGTGAATACACATTATAGATGTACTTTATTTAAAAAAATGATCTTTTTAAGGACTTCGTCTCAATCCCCTTTCATTGAGGCATATTTGGTTTTATACACAAATTTCTTTTATACGGTGTATAAACCCCTTTGACTTTTACGTTTATTCAAAAGGAATCTTTTTTATATGAAGCGTTTTACTAAACGAAAAAAAGGGAATGTTTTTCTTTCCGTACTTATGTGGCGACAACGACTTCTCCGCCGCCGTGACCATTATTTGAGTTTCGGCTTCCTCTACAAGCCATCATTTCTTTTAATGAAAAATAAATACAAAGTTTTAACTTTCTTTTATTTTTGTATTGAAAATGGTTTTGAAAGAGTTTTTATTATATCAATGTGTTGTATTTATATCTTGTGATTGAAATTTGGAAATGTTATATTTCCTTTATGCATGTTTTATGTGATACGATTATGTTATGGTTTATGATATGTTTAAACCTATTCATATGAGGAATGCATTGGACTTAATAAGTGACGGGTGGAGCCCGCTATAGCTCCTCTATGCATCGGTAGGTCTCATGAAACAAAATAGTGTCTTGGCACGAGGCCTTGACAAAATCTTATTTTTGGTCTTGGCACGAGGCCTTGGCTACGTGGTTATGATAGTCTGGCATTATGCATTCCATCATTATGAAAGTGGTTATTGATATTTCATGTGATTATTAGACCAGTAGAATATCCATGTGAAGAAGTGAATGGCATTATCTCATTTTACTTTTTCCATATTCTGTTGAAGTTCAAGTTTAAAAGGCTTTTGTTTTAGTTATACATTGCCTTAAATGTTAATGTTTATTTGTGAAAGATTCCGCTATATTGTTAACCTTACTGAGCATCTGAGCTCACCCCTTTCAATGTTTTAATATTTTTCCAGGATGTGAAGAAGTATTTTATGAATGGCCTGCAGCGGTAGTCAGAAAGGGATATGATTGTGGACTATGAAGACCATGTTATTGTAGTTTGTTTACTTTTTGATGTAATGAAAGACTTATGAATGTATCTATTGTTTCCAAGGCTACTAAACTAATCGGTCTTTCGAGACTTGATATTTTGTGATCATGCCAATGTTACGAAGTAATGCACCGACTCTGGGTAGCTGGGGTCGGGGCGTTACAGTAAAACTGTTAAAACTGCATGATATATTTAATAAATAATTTTTAAAAAATATATTATTTTGAATTAATAAGATTTTTTTTAAAATATTACCCTTATTTATTATATGTTATGTTATTATGATGTACCTCTTAACAAAATTGTATTATTTATCATCACGCTATAATTATGTTAATTGTTTTAATAATTCCAAGGAAAGTAGGGGAATATTATGATTATTTAAATAATTTTGATTTCTATGCTACTGATTTATGTATCTTATTTCATAAAGGCATCATGCCTCTTGAATGTTGGATATTGTATTATATAGATCATTATTCTTAAAATAATGAAATAAAATGTTTTAGAAATTTTTTTATAGTTGGCATTAGATCAATGACTTATTATTTTTGGGGGATTAGGATTCGAAAGAATTTTTCACAACCCTTCAGACAAGTATATGTTTTGAAAACATAAAAAAATTAGAGTAATTAGTGTGTGGTCTCCAAAAAAATTAATCACTATCTATGATAATACAAGAAGATTTGGTTATGGTGTAGATGTTCTAAGGTGAAATAAACCCAAAAGTGCAGATAGTGTTTAAACCCCATATTCGTGTTGGGTATGAGTAGTGGTACTTAATGCACACCCGATTTAACAAGACTATGTTACATGACTTTTTAGTTTCAAATTATCATTTAAAAACATTATTAATGATTTATAAAATTTGATGAATTATTTTTTAACTAGTTTGGATATATATTATAATAGAAAATAGCTAGAAATGGGAAGAATCAAGTACAAGACATATGTGAAGGGTAATGGAATGAATTATCTAATAAAATCTCTCATATGATAATATTAGTAATGAAATCATAATATAAGTACTATAAAAACATACTTATATTATGAGTATTAACAATAATCATGTCAAAGTTCTTATTTCTCAAAATATAAAAAATGTTTCATTTTAATTCTTTATGTAACAAGGGACACACACTCATAGTGGATCTTCTAGCCTCCTAATGTTAGAGTAATGGATTGAATCAATTAAGAAGATATTATCAATCATAAAAATCTTTGAGAAATAGGAAGTCATTTTGGATGTTTAACTCCTAGAGGGGGAAGCTGATCTGTGGTGGACATTGGTCAAGAATACAAATCCCAATGAGTAAATAGAATTTGTAGAATGGTATATACTGAATAATATATTTTTAAATAAACATTTTACCTAAAATATACATATTAAAATAAAAATAAATTCTTCAAACTCACAAAATTCGGATGAATACATTGGTTCGTACAAATAAAATTTCAAAATGATTTCCTTGTCTGCCTTCAACATTCTCCCCATCCTTGAAATTATTTTTGACAATTTATTTATTAGGATAAATTAAAATATATGAAAATATTATGACAAACAATAATATTATAGTTTTGATAATATTATCAATTATGATATCAATTCTTAAATGGAGGTCATTGATTCTTAGTGGGCACTTGGTACTGGATGTATGATTTGGAGTATGGAACTTAACTCTGGAAGATCACTAGATAATTCTCATATCTATAAGAGAGTAAAAATTACCACTTGTCAACAATATGGGAATAAGCATCCCAAAAATTTCATCAAGGGAATGAGAAGATTATTCAAGTGTGGAAATAATGGTAATAAAGAAAATGAATATAAAAGGGAGATAAAAATTCCCATAAATTTTGTGGAAGAGAAGAAATTTATGGTCAATCCTTCAACAATAGTATATTATTTCAACTTTATGGAACATGAATGTTGTTCATGATATTTCTTGAATCCAATGGTTATTGATGATAATATGTGACAACAAACTCTAAGTCTATGAGAGGAGGGACTATCTTATGTTATCACAATGATTGAGGTGGACTATGACAATTAATTTTTGAAGGTTACATTGTTTATTAATTTAACAATATAAAATATGTTATATTATTATTTTTATATGAATTCATTCACATCATTTATGTTTAGTAATATTAATCAATGAGAACCAAAAATCATATAGGTTCAGTTTTTAGTTTAAAAAATAGATAGAGAAACTATTTCATCTCAAAAATATACCTCCTCCCTAATCAATATTTGTGGCCTAAATATCCTAGAAGACCTTTTGATTGACCATTTAGTTTAATTTGATGCTATATTAGGCATATATTGGTTGTATTCTTGTAGATACAACATGAAATTATCCAAAAACAAAATCTCATTCTATATAAAAAAAAATTGATTTTATACATGCTTAATGAATATGATGAGTGTCCTTTTAAAACTCTCAAGAATGGATTTTATTGCCATATGTGAAAGGATTTATTTATAAAATTAATGATAAAAATTAGTAGATAAATATTGAATACATTCACATATAAGGGAATATATATATATATACTCTAAAAATATTTTATCTAACTTCCACTTGATGAAGTGGTATATTTCTCAGTTGAACTTAAACTAGAGATCTACCGTTATCCATTACTTCTAATAAAATACACGCAATTGAACTGAAGGTATTGATAAAATAACTACAAAATAATTTTTATAAGGGATTTATATTCTCAAGTTCATCCCCTTGGGGTGAACTTTTCCTATTTTTTAAGGATATGGATATGTAAATGAATATCTAAGTTAATTATCATGATCATATAAATATCATAATGAATAACAAGTTTCTAATACCATAGATTGATGACTTGGTTGATCAACATTGTGGAACCCAATACATTTATAACATGGATATTTTGTCCGGATATCACAATGTAAAGTTTATAAAGAAAAATATTGTGAATACTACTATTTATACATTTTATGAGCACTATGATATCTTATGGATTCTATTAAAACTTATTAATTCAAAAGAACTATTCATGGACCCTATGTATAGGGGAATTAAAGATTACTTTGAATATTTTATTATTATATTTATAGATTATATGATTATATAATTTATAATTAAAGGGAAATATGGTGAGAATTTGAGTAATGTGCTGATGAAATTTGGAAACGATAAATATTATACCAATATCACTGAGTGTGGATTTTTAATGAATAAATTAGCATTCAAATGCCATGTAATCCCATATGAGGGTATATATGTGGATATAGAAATAATGGAAGTCATTAAATAATGACTTAGACCAAAAACAATAGTAGATATCTGTAGTTTACTATGACTAAATTGGTATTATGTGTTACTTGTGAGAAACCTTTGAAGATTTTCAAACCCTATAACCATTTTAAGTTGGAAGGGTATATAGTTTTACTAGACTGATGAATGTGAGGGAAGCTTTGAAGAGTTAGAGAATATTATCATCACTTCAATTTTATTCACACTACCTAAAAATTGTGGATTGATTTTTGATCTTTAGTTTTACATATATCTTAGGCTTGGGTTGTGAAATCATGAAAAATTATAAAGTGATAGCCTATGCCTCTAAAAAATTTAGGATCTATGACAAGAAAAATATAACCTCGAATTTGTTTTTGTATATTGTGATCTTCATATTAATTATTATTTAACATTACCACTATGGGTAGAAGTGTGAAATATATAAAGATCATAAATTCCTAAAGTATATATTCACATAAAAATATATTAACATGCTCTAAAAAATATAGTTTGAGCTGATGAAGGATTCTGACTGTTTAATCCATTAACATCCTGGGAATAAAAATAATATAAAATATTCTTAGATTTGAATGTATAGAGACCAGACCATATAAATACTAGAGTTGTTATCTACTATTAAATACATTAGCATGATTAAAACGAATCAAATCCCAAAGGATCATAGATTTTATTAGTCTTAGTAAACCATACCCATACATCGGCCTTTTATTATATATGAATACAATAATTACAAAAAAAATTCAGGATAATAACATTATTCCATATAGAATATCCTTGAATATATTTCTTAGTACACATCTTGGAATCCAAGGGAAAGAACAACTAATAAATGTGAGACCAAATTCTCAATAATGATAAGTATAGTAGAAGAAATAATGAATCATCCTGAATAATAAATATGGAAAGGTAATATATTAACACAAATTCTATATAGTCAATAAAATGAGAAATTAATGAATAAAAAATATGGAAAGGTAAATAAATGGAAACACATTCTATTCAAATAACTCTATATGGAAAGGTAAGAAACCAAAACACGTGAAATTTAATCAATTAACATATAATGAAATCCATCCAAATATATTTTGAAGAAAAATATCATGGATAAATAAAAACTAAATAAAAATTAAGGATGTGCATAATTATTTGATTTCATGTCTCAGGAACATGAAAACTAATATTGTCAAAATCCATCCTCCATAAAATTTAATACTATACATTGAAAATTGTCTAATTTGTGTAACTTATCTATCTCATGAGAAACTATTGATGTATTAATGAGGTATATAATGTATGTAATACACCCATAAATTCATGTCCAAATAATTTTTTACATTGAGTAATAAATTTAATTAATAAAAAATATGCCTTATCAAATATCCATATTGTACAAAGAGTAAATATTTATTAATATCTCCCCTGATAATCAAAATAATTTCAAGTAGACACCTTATGTAAATGTTATGTGGTTTATGAAATAGTTAATCCATGATAAATGATATGGAAGACTGGGGGAATTCCATGTTCAATGATCATAAGAAATTTTGTATTTTGAGGAGACTTACAATGGAATTCAGGTAGTAAATGTGATTATTATCCTTGGATAAATAAACCATAAACCATACATAGAAATAATAATTATGGTATCAACATATCCCAAGTGGATTAAAAATAAACTCTTTTTTTAATGAATAAAAATATTATAAGTGGAATAAAAATATACTATTTATTTTGAAAACATCTCGAAAATCTATTTTTGGGGAAATAACTTTTTTAAAACATTTAGTTTAAATATTAAAATTATATACATGAAGATTAATCTTTAAAGAAATGAAAAAGGTAAATCTAAACATGATATATTAGGTAAAATGAACATTCATTTTTCATGGAAAAAATGTTTGAAAATGCCTTGATCGGAAAGAGAAAAAAAATATTCTTTTAAAAACATTAGTAAAATAAAAAATAGTAAAAAAATGTATTTAATAAATCCTGTGGGAATAGATAAAAAAAATTTTGAAAACCATTCTATAAAATGGTATTTTTATAATAAAATATCTTCTCCTAATAAAGAGATAAATAAAGTCATCTTTTCTTAAAAACATTTTATAAAACATTTTTTATACTAAAATAGAATTATTATTTTATAAATGTCATGAATAACCATAATAGAGTAAAATTAAAGAGTTTAATAAAATTGATCTAATATTTTCCTCTAATGTAAACTCATGTTTGAGAAAAAACATATTGTAAGTTAAACCTTTGAAAATATCATAACATTGTTGTAAAACTCAACCAATGAATATAATATGTGTGTCCAATGTAAAGCCGTAAAAAGTAAGTGGAAATAAAATAATAGATAGTGAAAAGTGACTAAAAATATAATCATATAATATTAAAAATAATTAGTAAGTATTATAACCCAATGAAAATGACTCGGGTTATAAAATAGTTTTCCAATTGGTAAATTTTAACTCAAATCCCCTTAAATGAATTAATACAAATTGAAACTCATAATATCATAAAAAATGAATAAATTATGATATTATAGGTCAAAATGGAAATATGTAAAACATATATAAGACCTTAGGTGTACAAAAATAAAGTGATTATTTATATATAATGTTAAAAATCACAAAATGAACTGAGATTTCAAATATGATAATTAAAAACTTTATCAAGGAGGATAATATTTAAATATTTCAAAGTGTCACATACCACTTTGAAACATTTTATTCATAACATAGATGAAGTAATATCATTAAATTAAACATATAATATCATTAGAATAATTAGATTCATGTTATAACATGTCAAAGGTTAGTATATTCAACATATAAAATAAACTAGGTTCGTAACAACAAATAAGTATCATTGGAATGTATATTGAGATGAAATCCATTACCTTGCATCCGACTTGTGACATCTGTCTTTATATTCCTTAATAATAAAATCATTTTAATTATTAAATTTATTCAAAACCTTTTTAATCTTTATCATTAATTTTATTTCACTTATTACTATGTTTTATACAACTAACAATTATTTTTATGTTAGTTGTTCTGGCCGAATTCGGTTTATGTGTCCAAAACAACTTTGGTGGGTCAACTATGGTCAAAAGGGTCATTATATAATATCTCCAGAATAATAATCACTGAATAATTATCATATTTATATGTCATTTATACTTTAAAAAAATAATTAAATATGGTTATGAAAAATTAATCATTGTTACAATCATAGAGATGGTAGGCCGTACGTACCCATGAGTAACGTTCTCATTTTTCAATGATAATTTTTTGAAAGAAGATAAGTGAAATTATATGTTTAAATAATGAAAATTATATCATAAATATCATATTATTTAATCATTATACTTCTATATAGAATTATTAGGATGTAAATGAAATCACATCATGTCGAGGAGGCAGTAGTCCACACGCCCACGAACGATGTTATGACTTTTTAAGTGTGTGAAAGGTTAATAAAGAAAATGACATATATTATACTTCCAAAAGTTTAATTATTTAATGATTTTAATATTTATTTTATATATTTCACTTTTTTAATTAAAATTATCCATTATAAATTACATTTATTGTGTGAAAAAATCACATCGCTTTTAGGAGGCGGTAATCCACACTTCCACAAACGATGTTTTTTGTATTCCTAGAAAATAGAATGCATAATGATATGTTTTATTAAATAATTAGAGTAGTTTAAATAAATTATGAATATAATATATAATGCATATAAATGTATATTCCATCATAATTCCCAACCATGTAAGGTGGTTAAGGATATCAGACAATCATTGTTTCGTGAGGTGGTAGTTCAGCGTACACATAAATAGTATATTTGTTACCCATTATATAGAAGTGTGTGTGATTATAGGTCAAAACAATATCATATATAAAATAATTTTATATTGAAGATACTTGTTTTTTATATAATAATGGAATATTAATAGTTTAGGGTGTCGATAATGGAAATCAAACTAAAGAGCTTAATGAAAGGTGTTAACTTTTAATTGGGTAACTTAATTTGGTTTGAACCAAAAGGATTCCTTGGATGTATTTATTACCAAGGGGGGGTATCTAGGATTATGCGATGGATTTAAAATATAAATTTGGGATGATCTTGTATGATTCAATGTGTCTTTAGAGGTGTGAGTAAGTGGGAAAAGAGGAGACCTTTTTTAGTAGAGGAGTGACACTCTTGAAAAATTTTTGAAATGGAATTCACCAATGTTTATCCAATGGAAATCAGATCCAATAATGTTTCAATTTTTATAATAGGTAGTATAGTGTAGAAATATTTCCATAAAATTTCTCTTGTAAAATGTTATAGTCCATTTGGTCCCTTATGATTAAGATTTTGTCCCTTATTAAGTTTAATTTTACCTTAATCTGTTTAATTAATTTTAATTACTTTCACTAATATTTTATGTATAAAACTATGTTGATCTTATTATAAATTAAAAATAATCCTGATTCAAAATATGAAATCTAATTTTTAAATTCCAATCACATAAGTGGCATAAATTAATTTATGTTTAATCCCACAGATGGGATGACAATACTGGGTTTTATAGAAATAATGTTCGAATGTTTGCTATGTTTTTATAGTCAATTTCAAAGTGAAGTTGATTACAACGACCAAAATTTTATAAATTTAAAACAAATTTAAAATATTATTTATCTTTAATAAATAAATTAGATTAAATGTCCATTTTGAATTAAAATTCAGTATTTTTCATTTTTCATTAAAAATGAAATGTCACAGAAAAATTTAAAAAATATTCTAACCAAATTTTTATGTTTCTATTTCATATATGAAGTTTATTTTTACATATATAATATATAAATGGTCCAATAATTTAATTTTAAATATGTTCTCCATTAGAAGTTGTAAAAATGCCTTAATAAAAATATAGGTTTTTATGTGTAAAATGGTGTTTATTTTTTTCTTATTCTTATAAAATGTATTGATTGAAAATTAAAAAAAATTATTGAATATATATTATATATTAAATTAATATCACTCGCTAATTTTAATTAATTTAATTTATTAGTGTAAAGTGTTTTTTTTTTCATCATAAGAATAGTTCTATATAAAAATATTATTTTTATATTCAATTGGTTTATATATTAATTTATGATTAATTTATAACCAATAAATTAGTTGTGTGAAACAAATATTTTAATTAGTTATTTAATAATATTCATAATCACTATTTTATATCTTATTATATTAAATAACTGTATTTTAGTAATATATCATTGTTTGGTAAAAATCGATCTTACATGTAACACAAACCATCAAAGAAACACATTGTTTCATGATAAGTATGTCAACATGGTGTCATGTTCATTTAATGTATAAAATATATTAAATTTATTTAAAATATTAAATATATTATAACTTATTCGAATATTATATTCCCTCACATGCTTAGTGTTTTGTGTTATACACATTATCGAATACAATACTATTACTTTAGATTTTTGGGGTGTTACATTCGCCCCAAGTTAATTAAATGGAATCCTCACAATTTAAACTCATTATTGGTGATATATTGTTTGATATTTAATTTTTTTAAATCCCACATCATGATAAGGGTTCATAATAAATCCTCTAGAAAAGAGAGAATTTTAAGTAAAAAAGGTGACATGGAATAATATATAACTTGGTTTCTAAGTAGGAGAACATTAGTGGAATGTAGAGATATTTAAGAATAAATATTTATAGGGGTTGATTGAGGTTATCAATAAAAAACATGTTAATGATCAATGGAATGTTTAGGGCCTCAATTCCATAAATTTGTGATGATTTAGAAGATCATCGGTTCAACAAAATTCAATGTATCAGGACGACACCTTTTATATCATTTTCATAGTGTTCAGTAATAATTTAACTTCCTAAGAATATAAGGAAATTAATTTACAAAACATGTTTATATAAACACAATTTTCATCCTTTTTTTACTTTTATAAATTTCTAAATAATCCCTTACATCAAGAAATGGATATCCAAAAATTAACTTTGATTCATGAAGCACAAAAATAAACATTTAGCAGATTGTATATCCCATTAAAGTGTGATAGGTCTAACTATTTTTCTCTAACTATTATCCAAATTCCATATACTTAATAAATTAATCACTAAGCATAAAAATTAAAAACTATAGGTTCATCATTAATATTTATTAGAAATTTTTTTTAATAAAAAATGATGACGTTTTATCCAAGAAATTGGTTATGTTAGTAGTTAGCATTAAACCATTATCATTCTTCAATTGTGGGTTCAAAATCTATGGCCTTACAATATTTTATTGGTTGTCACCTAACATATATATTTTCCTTTTCCAAAACCATATTAATATAATTTTATAAATAAATATTATGGACATCCTTGATATATGGTTAATAACTAAATATCCTTTTAACTAAGGTTTTCAATAAAACATCAATACATAATCATATTATCCATTTATTTCAACATAGGTCTTTCCTTGGTCTAGGGTTTATCCATAATGTCATTTAATGTAATTCTATGTCATTAAACCTTACCATTAATCTAAAATACTTTAGGTTTATCCTAGGTTATTCATTGTCAAAATCTTTCATAGTGGTTTGTAAAGAAAATGTAATTGTTTCTTAAGCATATCCCCTAGGAGTTTTAAAACTGGTGTATAGTAAGGCATGTTGTCATGTACAAGGTTATATCAAGTCTGGCCCAACACACATTGTTGGAGTTTCTACTCTTAGTTACATATGTTCCAAAACCACGTTCACTTTTTCTATCCCAGTAGGGATGTATTGCTCGGAAAACTACATAATCTCTTTCTAACTAAATAATTAAGACATTCTTTTATTAATATCATAAAATTATACCTTTGGGATATGTTATATAATCTATTTTTTCTTAAATCTAGTTCCCAAGGTTTCTAATGAACTTACTTTGATACCAACTATAGCGATCTGACCCTAGGAAGCCAGGAGTTAGTGTTTGTTATTAATTGCACTAGAATGATTACAAGGAATCAAATAATGATGAACATTAGAGTTTTGTAGTCTTTATTTACCCGATTAATACATGTGTCTTGTGTTCCAAATGAATATGCTAATTAATAAATATTTTTTTATTTCTAGGATAATAACTTTATTCCATATAACACATCCTTGCATATATTTCTTAGTACACATATTGGAATCCTTGGGAATAAATATAATAATAGAGAGATCAAATTCTAAGAAAGGTAAATTACATTCGGTAAAATAATGAATCAATGTGAAAAACCAATATGGCATGGTAATAAATGAAAAAAAACCATATAGTCAATAAAATGAGAAAGGTACACATAAATAATTTGGCATGGTAGAAAATGGAAACACGTGCCATTCAAATAACTAGATATGGAAAAATCAATATGGTAAGGTAAGAAAAAAACACAATCCACTTAATCATACATACATAAGTATTTTGACATAGAATATCATGAATAAATAATAGTTAGATCAAAATAAAGGAAATGTATAATTATTGGATGTTAGGTATCAAACACATTAAAACCTATTCTGTCAAGATCTATCCTCTCAAGAGTTTAAAACTATAGTTATAAACCTTTTTAATTTTTTAAATTAATATGTCTTGTGAGAACATATCAATGCATCTATAAACTATATAATATCTGGGATCCACCCATCACATCATGACCAAATCATTCTTTATATCAAGCAATTGATTTAAATAATAAACAATATGCCTTATAAAATATATATATTTAATAAAGAATACATATTTATCAACATTTCCCCATATAAAAAATAATTCAAAAAATAAACACCATATGTAAATGGTATATAGTTTAGGAAATATTAATATCCTTGATAAATGATAATGATAATTAGGGTAACTTCAATGTCAAATAATAATATAAAATTGAATATCTCAAAAGGAAAAAAATGAATCTTGGAAGCGAATGTGAATAATATCCTTAGATAAATCAATCATAAACCATCAAGAGTATAAATAAGGATGGTATCAATATATCCCAAGTGGTGTAAAAATAAAAGGGTTTTATTTTTACTAAAGATAAATATTTTAAGTGAAATAAAAATATTCTTTTTATTTTTCAAAACATTTAAAAAATCCTTTTCTTTGAAAATCAAATTTCTAAAACATTTTGTTTCAATATTAACCTTACAAACATGAAAAGAAATAATCCCTGAAATAATGAAAGTTAAATGTTTACATTACATATGACGAAAAAGATAATTCCTTTTCCATGTTAAAAATGTTAGAAAATGAATTCTTTCGAAATAAATAAGAAGATTCCTTTGAAATGATTAGTTGAAGACAAAAAAAGAAAAAATTATCTAAAAAATCATTTTGGAATGGAAATCAACATTTTTGAAAATCAATTTAAAAAATGTGTGTTTATAAGAAAATAAGTTATATGAGTAAATAGAAAAATAAATTCATGTTTTCTTAAAACACTTTCTTAAATATTATAAGTACCAAAGAATAAAAAATGGTACTTTTACTTGATAAAGGCCTTGAATAATCAACGGAGATGAAAATTAAAGGGTTTATTTAAAAATGATCTAATAATTTCCTATGATTAAAATTTTAGTGTGAATAAACTAATATTATAAGGTAAACCCTTGAAAAGACAATAACATTGATGTAAAACACAACCAATAAATAGATTGTGTGTGTCAAATGTAAATCCGCATAAAATAAATTTAAATAAAACAATAGATAATGAAAATTTATTACACACATAATATTAGAATATTAAATATAATGATTTAGTAATATAACCCAATTAAAAGTAATTATTATATGAATTTTATCTCCACATGTTAACTTTTAACTTAAATCCCCTTTAATAAAATAAATCTAATTCAAACTGATAATGTCATTAAAAATGAATAAATTGTGATATTATATGTCAAAGTGTAAGTATGTAAACCATATATAAGAAATTATTTGCACAAAAATAATGTCATTATTTTGAGACAAATCTAAAAATCCAAAAATTATGTGATATTAGAAAGATAATCATTGAAAATTTTCTCAAGGAGAATAACCTTTAAACATTCCAATGTGTCCCATACCACTTCGAAACATTTTACTCATAATATCCAAGGAGTAATATCATTAAATGAAACATAAAATATCATAAGAATAAGTAGATTCATGATATAAAATGTTAAGTGGAATTATATACACCATGTAAATGAATCTAGGTGAATAAAAACAAATAAGCCTCAATGGAATGTGAATTGTGACAAAATCCCTTACCTTGCATCTGACTTGTATCGTGTGAATTTATATTCTTGAATAATAAACTCATGTTAATTATTTACTTGATTCATAAACTTTTCCATGTTTATAATTTACTTCATTTCAATTATTACTATATGTTATACAACTTCTTAAAAAAGTTATGTATATATCAGTTGTTTTGACCAAATTGTGTTTATGTGTCAAAAACAACTTTCGTAGGTCAATTATGGAAAAATGGGTCATTATATAACATCACTAGAATAATAATAATGGAATAATTGTAAAATTTATACATAAATTATTTGTTTAAAACCAATAAATAAATATCATTATGAAAAATGAATCAATGTTACCATCATGGAGATTCTAGGTCATATGTATGAATGAGTAACGCTGGCATTTTTCAATGATCATTAGGGAAAGAATGTAAGAAGCCATATATATTTACAGAATGTTAATTATATTATAACTACCATAATATTTAATCATAAATACTTATATATTATTATTTTAATTTAAAAGTAATCACATTATGTCGATGAGGTGGTAGTCCACACATCCACAAACAACATTATCACATTTTAAGTGTGTGAATGGGTAGTAAAAAAGATGACATGTTTTATTTTCCAACATAGGTAATTATGTCATTAATATCACATATATATATGTGTTTTATATGTCACATTTTTTTAATTAAAATTATAATTTATACATTCCATGTATTGTTTGAATGAATCACATCACTTTTAAGAGACAGAAGTCCACACTTCCACATATGATGTTACTGTATTCCCAAAAACGGATTTATAATGATATGTGTTATAAAATAATTAAAGAAGTATAATGACATTATAAATATCTTATATAACATATATAAATATATTTTTCATAATAATTCCCATCCATGTATGGTGGTAACGGATATCGAACAATTATCATTTCGTTAGGTGGCAGTTCACTGTACACACAAAAAGTATGTTCATTACCCATTAGATGGAAATGTGTGTTAGTGTAGGTAGAAAAATTATCATAAAAAATAACATTATATATTGGATATTTTTTTTATATAATCATATAATGATAATAGTTTATGGGGTTTAGAATGGAAATAAAACTAAAGAACTTAAGGAAAGATGTTACCTCGTAATTTGGGAACTCATTTTTTATTATTCCAAAGGGCATCCTTATATGTATTTTCAAAAAACTATTGGCATATATGATTATTGGAGGGATTTTAGAATGTATTTATTTAGGTATTGGTTGAGCCAAATTATTTTGACAGTTGTTAGGAAATGGGAGGAGATGAGGCCATTTTATAGTGGAGGAAGAGTGGTAGTCTTGTAAATTTTTGGAAAGGGAATTCCAATCACATTTTTAACATGGAACGTGTTTTCCATAATTGTGATATTTTGATCTAGGGGATTATTAAGTGGAAATATGTCAATAAAATATTTTTTGGACAAATATATAGGTCATTTAGACCATTAATATTATGGTTTAGTCACTTATTAAGATTAAATTTACCTTAATCATTATAATTAATTTTAATTACTTTTACTGGTCATTTTTTCAATAAAAAGTTGAAATTAAAAGAAATTACAAATTATTATGATTAAAAATGTGGAATAAATTTTTATAAATATCAATAATAGATGTGGAAGAGATTATTTTAAATTTTATCCCACAGACGAGACGATAATGTGGGGTTTTAAAGTAAAAATGTTCGAAAGTTTTCTATGTTTTTATAGTCAATTTCAATGTGAAATTTATTCCAAGGACCTAAATTGGATTAATTGAAAAAATATATTTTCTAATTAAACTCTAAAACCAATTTAAAATAAGATTTATACTTATAAATAAATTACATGAAAATGATTTTTGAATTAAAATTCTGTATTATGTATTATTTATTAAAAAATGAAACCTCATAAGAAAAATACAAAAAATTTACCCTAGCCTAATTTTTATGTTTCAATTTCAATGATGAATATTATTTTATCATATAGAAAATTTTAAATTTCCAATAATTTAATTTAAAATTGGTTCCCCATTATAAGGTGGTAAAAATACCATAATAAAAATATAGGTGTTTATGTGTAAAATTGGGTTTCTTCATATCTTGGGCCAATCAAACATATTAGATAAATATAAAAAATATTATATTGAATATAATATATATATATATATTACATTAATATCACTCATTAATTGTAATTAATTTAATTTATTATGTTAAAAAACTTTGTGAGCATAAGATTTTATTTTTATAAAAATATTATTTTTATATTTAATTGCTTCTAATATGAATTTATAATTAAATTGTAACCAATGAATTTGTTTCTGAAACTATATATTTTAATAAGATATTTAATACTATTCATAATATCATATTATATTAAATAATAATATTTTAACAATATATTATTCTTCTATAAAACTCAATCATGCGTGTAATATAAGATATTGTAGATAATCATGTTGCATGCTATATATGCTAACTCGGTGTTGCATGCATTGGAAGCTATAAAATATACTCATTTTTTTTTAAATATAAAATATATTACAATTTCTCAAAATATTAAATTCCCCCACATGATTGGTGTTGTGTGTTATATATGCTATCAAATATAATATTCTTAAATTATAATTTTGGGGTGTTACAGAAAGTATCTGGAAACATTATCCACTATGAAGATTGAGGGGAGAACAAATATTCTTATACATTTTGATAATATATATGTGAAACATATAGAAAATAATATCATTATAACTTTCTCAAATGATTACCCAACCATCCATCCAAGAGAAGTTAAATGAGGTACAGCAAGATGATGTGTATCAACAGAGAATGGTATAGAATATTTTGAGGTTAACATCAATAAATATTGAATTATATGGGTTTGAACTCAGTTATGTGACCTATATAAACCCTAAAATGAATATTAATGATTATATACATACATAATCCTTCTATATACATTTATTATACACTAAAATGTATATATATATAATAAAACATGTTTGGTGGGGTAACATTATGAGGGGTATTGTAGAGTTTATGTCTCGATTCTTGATATGAAAACAAGATAAGACTAAAAAATAGAATACTAAGTATATGATGAAACTATTACACATAAAATTATGGAAATTTGAAAACAACATCATCGATTTCATCTTAGGACTCCTAATATTAGGACATCATAATTCCATAATATTATTTGGGATGTACTATTCTTCCTTACCAAGTTATCAAACATCATTTCCATCAAAGAGGATTTCAATTTTATACAAATATCCATTATATGGATTAAATAATTGGTAAGGATACATGTAGTAGAGCTCTACATTCCATTATATCTTTTTATGGGGTTTACCTCAAGTTTCTAGATAATCTTTCAATAAGTATTGGATATGATGCTGAGTTTTAATACTGCTTATCTCCCTTAGACTGATAGACTGTCTAAGAGAAAAGTTCAACCTCAATATTATATATAGTGATCATGTTTAGTTGATTTCCAAGGATGTTGGGATACATACCTTACCCTTATATAGTTCTCATATTCCAATAGTTTAAATTCTAATATTCAAATTTAACATTATAAGTCTCATTATGGGAGAGTTATCAAACACCATCTTGCTTGGAAATTTCAGAGAAAGGGAACTTATAGGACCTATAATTTTCAATGATATGACCAATATAGTTCAAAAAATTCCCCATCAAATTAAATATGTAAAAAATATAGACAAATCATGTGATTAAAATAATTAATGATACCTATAGTTTGAGATCAAAAATAATTTTTTCCTTCATATATCATCATGGAATAAATTTATGAGGTTTTGGAAGAAGGGAAAGGTTATTTCTAGAAGAATTATCTATTTTGAGATTATTTATTACATCAGAGTCACATCCTATCGACTAGAAATACAATCTAACACATCTCATGTAAATGATGTTTTTCATATATCCATTTTTATTAAATAAATACCAGATCCCTCGCATATATATAATCATATTATGGTACTATTGGAGAATAATCATTCTTATAAGGTGCATCCGATGATGATTTTAGATCATAGGGAAACAATTATATGAAATAATAGACCTAACATATTCTATGTACAATGAAGGAACCATAAGTATGAATAGTAAAAATTGTAACCCAAAGAAAAAATGAAATAAAAGTATATTCATTATTTTTAGGGTATTAAATGAAATGTAGTGGGTAAAATTTCTGAAAGAGTGGAAGAATGTATCAATCCAAAATTTTATAAACAAAATGTCTCATTTTGTAATGTAGTATAATATAGAACACATTCACAATCTAATTAAAATAAAAAATAGTTTATTATTATTAGGGAATATACCCATAATATGATCATTTGGAATAATGACCATTAAGAATTTTAATGGCCGGTAATATAGAAATTATAATGTGACCATTAGAATTAGTGTATATTTTGAGTAATTAAGAGAACTAATTAATATAAAATAGATAATGATAAACTCATATAGTATAATCCTTCCTTATGAAACTTATTTATCATATATTGGGATGGAATTAATATCATTTGGGTTTTAAATTGACCAACCCCAAGAAGAGAGACAACAAGTAAGGCTCAAGTTGAATTACATTCAAGAAAAGTTCAAGTTGGTAGAGATCTCCACTAGATCAATGTTAGTAGATCCACCACATGCCACTATATCCATTACAAACCATACTATTAGTAACTATGCCAATACAATAAGGATTTATATATCTATAACATAGAATTATAAAGGTCTAATTTTCTTTTTAGAAATAAAATAGTTGTTTATTCAATTAAAATTTCATTGTTTTTCTATTTTATAAAATATAGTTGAATTTATAATAAATATGATAAATTGATTTTTGGATATAAATAAAAAAAATATTTTTGGAAAAAATTAAATTTCAATAAAATATATAATTTTTATAATGTTAATAATATTAAATAAAAATTAATTTCATTTTTTAATCATAAAAAACAATTTATTTAAGTATAAACAATGATATAATTTAAAATTTCCATGATAATATTTATAAGAGTTAGAAAGTTTTTATGTCAAAAAAAATTCATTTTTTTAAAAAATAAGTATTTTTATTCAAGAATTATCATTCCCCAAATTGGAAAAATTATTTTTATAAGTTAAATATCATTTTTTAAATAACTATAATAAAATCATCCAAGGGTTAATTTTTTTCTTATTTTTGAAGATAATATAAGTTTATGGTTAAAATTAAATATTAAATTAGTAAAATATAATTTTTATAGCATCTTAATAAACTATAGATGGTGTGATAAAAGCTAGAAAGGGTTTTGTTTTCCTAAAATTCAATTTTCATTAAAATATGATATTTTAACATTATAATATTATTTTCCCAAACAATTAAAAACATCAAAAAACCTAAATTATATTTTAAGATTTAAAACTATATTTATAAACATGTCTCACTTCAATAAAATTAATGACATTAATTCTAAGGATTTTGTTCTTAAACTTGTAAAATATTAAAAACATCTCAACCTCAGAAAATACAATGGCAAAGAACCATGGGAAGGCCAGTGGTTTTCTATTTTCTGTTAACTAGCTGTCTAAGTCATATGTTTTGAAATTAATAAATAATCCCCACACATCTGCAATAAATACCAAAAAAAATCTTTAATGAATCTTTACTCTAAACCCTTGACCCGTGAATTTCATCTCTTTTTTCATTTCTATATCCCTTTTGAGGAGTTTTTAAGGGTATGTAAATCTACAAAATATTTTTGAAGAAAAAATTCAATGTAAGGGTTCTCCCCGTCATAATTTTAATAAAGTTAATTCTATTGTTATAAGACTTTATATCTCTAATAAGTTGTGTTTTAATGTCTTCATAATCTTCCCTTATTATCCAAATCATTTTTTATTAATTATATATTACCCTTATCTCTCATTAATCCCTTTTATGAACTTTTATGTAGACCAATTATACTGCCAAAAGGGTTCATTGATTTTCTATGTCATATCCTTGTGTTGTGAATACCTGGCCCTATTTTTATTCATTGGTATTCACCTATATATAACAATCCTTCATTCACTGTGGACCTCTATGTATGTAACCCACATTCCTTACTTATGGGACATAAATAATGAAATATATTATTATGTTATATGATTGATTGGAGACACATAATGTTATACATATGAATGTTGCACACTAATTGTAGGTAAATGAAAAAGGTAATGTTTAAATCCCATGAGATACCGTGTATAGTGCATATATGGTTATCCTAAGAACACTATGTTATGATGTTATTGTGGTTATAATAAAATTATTATTATGATTTCACATTTTCTTATTGTTTCTACATTCATATGAAACAATTGTTTTATGATGTCATTTTCTCATGACATGCCACCATATAAGTATATATGACTCTTATATTTTTATGTTATCATGATATGAATCTTTAATCATATGCATTATTTATCATCATGAAATTAATTTATTATACCATTACTTGGATTTATATCTTATTCATTAAATTTTTATATCCCCATGTTATCCAATGTAGTTTTTAGAGATTAAAGGAAACTAGGAGAAAATTATAGAGTTTTATATAATGATCTTGTATTTTATTTTAAGTTAGTGGGTTATTTATTTAATTTCCTGAAGGTACTAGTCATATTAATTTCATGGGATTGTTTTATAGGTATTTTTATGTTAAAATTATTTAAATAAAATGAATCATAAATATGGATTTTTATTCATACCATGGATGATATAAATAAAAATTCAACTCTCACACCTTTCAAGATATAACTCTACATGCCACTCTAACACCCTTTGTGATATAACACTACTTTTAAACCATCACAATTGGTTATCATGAACTAGTAGAGAATCAAACTCACTACCTCCTCATAGAATGAATGTCCCTCTTCATGTTACATTATTATCTCCCAAAACAAATTCATAATTCTTACAACTACATAATAATGATATGAAAGTAAACACATTTTATAGAAAAAAAGTATCAATATAAATCAAAACCAAAGTTTTTGTAAAGGATCTACATAAAAACTATTTCACCACATTACATATCAAATTCAACCCTATTTATTAAAAATTTCTAGAATCATTGAATTTATTAGTTACTCATTTATGAAAAAAACATAAAAAAAATAATTAAAACTTAAGTATTTATTTAATTTCATTATATTAACATTATTTCCAACCACGCACTATTCATATACAACCCATATCTATATCCCTTGTTAATGGAAAACCATTAATCCATATATTTATATTTGATGTAACATTTAATCATCATTAAAAATGTAATTACTATAATTATCAACTCATGTTTAGATTAAGGGTAGAATATTATGTCCTAATAACCCTTTATATATTAACCAATAAAACCATGTTTTAGTAATTTAATCATTATTCATTACTAATCAACTACCTAATTTTTCTTATACTTACATTGTGATACATTAATCATTTTTCTACTAATAGATGCATATAGTTCCTATCCTTCCAATTATCATTTACAAAAACCAACCCGTTAAAAAATTACATTAATATCCCCCATAAATATGAAACCATATTATCAATATATAAGAGGATATTTAACAGAATGAAATAATCATCACCCATTCCCCTCTCATTTCTAATTCCATGGCATTGCATTTTCATGAAAATATTAAAATGATTAATTAGGTTTTGGGGTGAAAAGGTTATGTTTAATGAAAACATTTTAACTAACCCATACAATGATAATTAATAAGAAATCATGTAAAACAAATGTCATAGTAAATATAATGATCACAAAATTCCCTTTTCTAAATCTCAAGTTCTACTTCCCAGTTTATAATTCCCCTATTTATTTCATCCTATAGTACTATGTTCCTATTATATTATTTTCCACTCTCTATATACTATGAAATCCCATTAAAAAAGTTAGTCTTAATATAAGGGAGAAAAGTTATAAATGTGTAAGTAATGAGAACATTAATATTCAATAATATTATTTTAGAAGATATGAAGATAATTATATAAATCACATACCTTAATAATATGGGTAATTCCAAGGAAACTGTAAAAAACACAAACACCAAAAAAATCAATAAGATAATCACAGTAGCGCAAATCAAGACACCAATTGTTAAAAAACATTTTTTATCCTCAAAAATCATGAATCAATGATGTTAACACCATTTGTAGAGAAATAATAAGTATTAAAAAGTTGAGGTGTGAAGATATATACCTCATGCCAAAGGAGGAACAAATATACATGAATAAAAAGATTTAATATCCTCAATGGATGGATAAACGATCCTAGGAGGGACGAATAAATCGACCA
This sequence comes from Viscum album, assembly GCA_963277665.1. Classification (NCBI taxonomy): domain Eukaryota; kingdom Viridiplantae; phylum Streptophyta; class Magnoliopsida; order Santalales; family Viscaceae; genus Viscum; species Viscum album. Next base: position 288,972,257 of record OY728141.1, read on the forward strand.
ACATCTTGGGATAATGAAACTAGGTCAAAATGTCTATATTTGATGAAATTTATTCAATGAAAAAACTGAACATGACTTTTCCCCCATTATTGGAACTTTACTTGTATACTATTTCAATTTTCCAATGATATCTAAATTTAAAGTATTAAAAAAACATTCCCTATTTATATGATAGTCATTTGTCTAATTTTATTAACTATGAATGAAGCCATGGAATCCCCTATAGTATAGGAAAATTTCACAAATAATAATGTTTAAAATATATAACCACCATAATATGAGTTAATATATAGTGAATCCATGATCATTGTTTCATCCACCCTCACCAAAAATTTGGTTTCACACTGACTTCCACCATGAATCACAAAAAAAACTAAAATTTTCTATTCTAGGGTGTTTTAGTGTTCCTTATTTCATATAGGTGAACTCTACATGAAAAAATGGAATACAAGATGGCCAACCAAGCCATTTTATGGCCATTGGTTCACACCATCACCAATAAGACTATTAAAAATTGGAAAAAACTGTTTGGAACACATTTGATGGTAAGAATCCTTAACTCAATGAAGTAATAGATATTTTAAATGTTAAATGTTTTACCATTGAACAAAGGAGAAAACTAGCCTACCTTTATCGGGGGAATGATTGATCTTTATAACTCATTAAATTCCAACTGAAATGGACACCCTGGTTATTTTACTCATCTTGGAGCATCAAATACTAAAAGGCCAACTCAAAAACATTCGTTCCCTTATAATTATAATTTACAATTATAATTTCACATGTTACACCTCATCCCTCTCTTTATTAATTATCTTATTTATGTAATTATCTTAAATATTATATGTGAGTCTCAGATTGATCTAGTTTAAATTTTAAAATATTGGAATATTATCAAATGTATACAGTTGTTACATAGTCTTTTGAAACCATGTGACAACTAATAATCTGAGCCCATAACATTGTAATTACAATATGAAAATTTTTATCATGGTTTATTATCTATGTGACTTTCTAATGTAGAGTTTTCCATAACCTCTAGTGGGAGGTGCTGGGTTTGAGCAACCTAGTGGAAAAATCATGCATAGTGTCCAAACCTTTCAAAAAAAATTACCTAAATATAACATTCCATTTTTTAAATTAAAAAAAATTTCACCCCTTCACTTCCACTCACACTCTACCTTTGACCAACCTAAAGGGTCCCCCCAATAGTATGTCTCTTTCTCCTTCAGCCTTCCCTCTACTCATGATTTTGATACATTGGGACAAGGTATGGGATACTTATTTTCTTTCTCATCCTTTATCTTTATTATTTTTCCTCCTCTCTTATCCCCCTCACTGTATTCATGTGATTCAAAAACTAGATGGGGGCTTCTGTGTAATATTTATTATATCATTATTTTAATAAGGAATTTTTTTTTTTTGTGTTCCCCTAATTCCTGTTAGACTTATTAGACCATGATGAGGTGGTTTTAGGCCTTAAATATCAAAGGTAGTGAGTTAAAAGTCTATTTTTCCCATGATGAGATAATTAATATATTATACATTAGTTTATTTCTAATTTAGTTATTTTTTTGGACTTTTAAAAGTAGAGTTAATTATGTTGTGGAAATCCCTTTAATATAAGATTGATTTTTTTTGGTTTTCAATAAATGAAAATGGGATTTCTATTAAAACATATTGTTTTGAATTGGTGGTCAACTTCCTACCAAACCATGTGTTACTTAAATTACCATTTGGGCTTCATAAATAAATTATGAGTTCATAAAAGGTATTTTTATCTTCAATGAGAATTCTCTTGTAAATATTTCTCTTTTCTTAGAATTTAATGTAATATTTAAAAGGACCCATATTAATAAAATATTTAATGATTGAATTCAAATTAAAATAATAGGTTTTCCAAATTCATATTTATGTATATGATTGATATGCACATATTCATATATATATATATATTCAAATTCACATGGAAGGTGGTTATTTATAAAATGATTGAAATTTATATATGTATAATTTTATATGGGATTAATAATTGATAATCCTTAATGAATTTGAAATTTGTTATTAAAATTCTTTTTCATTCATGTTTTAAATAAGTTTGAAATTATTAATCATAAATTCTTGATTGACATTATTTACCCTTTAGATTATGATTTTTAAATGATGTTTTATTAAGAGAAACTGATGTGGTAATGGTTTTAATTATTATTATATTTCCTATATGTATTTTAAATGTTCCCCCTTTATTTCAGAAATGATATTTTTTAAACACACATGTGGTTTTTTTTAAATGGTATAATTTATATAGGTTTGTTAAAAATGTGATAGGTTATAGGAACATTGGGTACCTAGGTCATATGACTAGGATAATGTTTTCTAGGTAGAGGTAGTAGAGTTAGCATAATTATGTTCTATATTTCCTAGACTGTGAATAGTGATACAATAATAAATAAATATCTTATGATGTGGAATTTTTTACAAATAAGTTTTATCATGGTTCTCTTTAGAATATTTTGATTATAAACAATATTACATGGTTCAATCACCTAGATTAAAAGTATGCTAGTATGATAGGCTAAATCATAAGGTTCTATGGGGTTATCCATGGTGATTGGTTTTGAATATCTTACTTTGGAATCATTATTCATTAGTTTAAATTATTTAATGAAATGTTTTCTTTGAATATATTATATTTATCATGTTATTGTATATAGTCATCCTTTATTATTCATTACTATTTTCAAATCATTGATAAAGTGATGTCTCAAAAATGGTTTTGAAAATGATTTAAAACTAGAGTTTTTAGTAACAATGATATAGGAAAAATAAATGTTTATATATAATTGGTTTCATTAAAATGAAATTAGAAAATAATTTTGTAAATAAAGATTATTTAAAAATTTATTTTCTTGTAATATGTAAAAACTGAATATTATTGGTTTTTTTCAAAGTAGTACTAAAATTTATTTTAATAGAAGGGTTATAATGTGACATGGTGGGTGGTTCTTTACAAGGAATCATTATTATAATTTATAATATATTTATATGTGAGTTTTATTTTCAGATATTTATTTATATCAGAGTGATTTATTTTTTATTTCCAAATGGAGTGTGACCATGGGTCATATGGGATAGTTTGATTAGGTATTTTAGTTATTTATTTATTTAGTTTTTTATGACACCAACCATGTATTCCTTTACATAATTCATTTTTTAAATGGTGGATGGTACTTTTTATATGTACAATGTGGTGTTATAGTGGAAATTATATCTGTAGAGGGAGCTTTGGTTGATTGGAGGTAGCTTCTACAATATAGGGAATATGAAGTGTGTTTTTAGGAACATTTATTATAGTATTTTATTTTCATTTATTGGTTTGAGTCATGTTATTGTTTTTTTAATTACTGCATGGACACCAAATATATTTTCACATTATGCTCATTTTTCTATTATGTCATCATAATTTATTTATTGTTGAAATAATACCCTACAATTTAATTGATGTAAATGATGCTTCTCATCATCCTGGGGAATTGGGGATGGCCCTCAGGTATGTCGTAAGAAATATCATGAATTTTTTAGAGGGATGAGTTGGGTTTATTCATTAAAAAATAGTATCAATGCTTCCCTTTATAATTGGTTAGTAAATATATATTGAAGTTAGAATTATATAAAAATGAGAGGCTAGCTAATGGAGTGTTCCATGAGCTATATCATTCCTTGATACTTGAGTTTCCATGAGATGTCAGGATTTTTTTTTTGACTCTAAATTTAAATGTGTTTCTTTATTATAGGTTTTTAACATTGTGGGGTGACAATGGGAGTTGATCATGTGCCACTCAGTTAACTCCAATGATCTAGAAAATGATTTGGAACCTGATTTAATTTTTTTACGTGGATTTTAGCAGTGTTTCATGATTGGGACATTGTCAACTAAACCATGTGGAAAAGATATATATAACCACTAGTATCTATTCAAAAATATTTTGGTGTTATGTGTTACAATTATGGGGGTTTGGTTTGGTGTAGGTTAGATTAACAAGAAAAATAATTGGAATGTAATAACATAGTAACTGGATATTATAATGAGAATTTTATTTTAGAATGATTTTAAAAGATGGAGGTTTGATTTTGAAAATTAATAAACATGGTTTATAATGAAAACTTTGTTTTTTTTTAATTTGAGATTTGGTGATTTAAAAGGGAGATTTTAGAACTGTGAAAGTTAACATAATATGTAATATGTGTATTGGATAATGAAAACCAAGGAATTTAAATTTTACTAATGGTTTAAAGTTGGGAAAATTATTTTTTAGAGAGATAGATAAAATTTTAAAATGTGTTCTCAATTAAAGTTTTATGATTTCAAAAAAAATTAGTTTCAAATTGGTTAAAAAATAGATTTTTATGTTTTTTAGTGTTTTTATTTTATTGAGTAGTAATTATGTTCTATATTGATATTTCATTATTTTAGATGTATGTTTTGTATAAACGATATTTTTTATTGAATGTGATCAATAAATTCTTCTGTTCTGCATGGTTACAGATGGCATGCCTCTAAAACATTTCTTGAGTATCATCGGGTTATGAAGATCGTATCATGTGAGATTTCAACCTTTTTTTTATTTTGTGGTTCTAGTTTGGTTTAACTTATTGAGTATCATACTATTTGAACTTGTGGATAATGGAAGATTTAATTTTCACATGTGACATTTTATGGATGGGTATTTGGAGATTTTTATTTGGATATAATTGCAGTGAGACTTCATTCAATATTTTGGGTAATGGGAAGAACCTTGTGTGAATTGCTCAAGTGGATATGATGGATGAGTATTTTCTATGATTACAGTCATAGGATACTGTTGTTCTTCAACCCAAGGTAAGGAACCATGTGTATTTATGGGAAATGGTCTTGATTTACACCTACATTCATTTGGTATAGGATAGGAGGGTGTCATTTAATGTCTTTATAGTCCCATTTTTTGGGATTTCCTTTTGGAGTTATTGTAAGGCTTACATATTACATTCAATTAGATAGTATTAACTTGTTTTTTGGGTATATGAGATATTTATTTTATGATAAATATGATTTTTTTTAGTGTTCATGTTAGTGGATAATGTTTTCATTAGTGTTTTATTTAGGTTTTGGTTGTCATCTATGTGGAGAAAGTGTTTTAGTGAATTTTTTAAATCATGGGGAGACACAAATTAGTTCTCATTCTCATGATCTTCTATTTGGTATGTCTAATTTGATTCTAATTTAAGATCCATGAACATTTGAAGGTTTATAGAGTTGTAAGTTTGGTTGAATTATGGATGATTTTTTAATTGAGCAATCTATAGTAAGTATGTGTTGTGTTTGGTGATGTTCATATACTTATCAACAAGAAACAAAATTCTAGTAAATCCATAAATGGTGGGAAACCCCAATTTGGGTATTGAATTTATAATTCATTATTGATCTTGTTAGGTGGGACTCAACTAGATAAGTGTCTCAATTTGATTGTTATTATCTTTTTTTTCTTCAGTTTATAATATCTTTGTTTTGGGAAGTTCTGTTCATACAGTGTGGAGTCCTTATTTCATCTGTTGGATTTAATTTCCTTAGCTTCCAGGTAGAAGAAAAGTTCATGGTAGTGATAATTTTTACACTATGGCCCTAATTTTATTAAATATTTTATTTATTTAATTTTTTAATATTGTTATTTAGTTTTGAATTGATCTAGTTTATTGTATTAATTTTTTAGAATTTGAGGCAAGGCACACTGTGGGTACATGCCTAGAACATGGTTGACACAAAATTTATAGAAACTATGTGAAATATTTTTATTTGAGTTAGTTTCATACCAAATAAAAATAATAAATTTTTTGAATGGTTTTCTATCAATTTTTACTTCATAGGTGGTGTATTCTATAACTTCTAGTATGTGGTGGATGGTTGACACACGATTTTCACACCTATGAATCCAAACAATGTGCAGTTTCCATAACATCAAAAAAATACATAAATAACCCTTAACCAAATGTTTAATTAAAAACACTTCCTCACACCCCTCCTCTCCCTCTCACACTCGATGAATTACAATTACCAGGGGATCCCTCTCGGGTGACTTTTTCTCATTCATACTCCCCTATTCCAATTATTTCAGTGCATTCGACCAATGTTAGGGTCGTATCTATTTTATCTCAACCTTCATATTTTTTCTTTTTCCTCATATATTATTCCCCCTACCAACATGCACATTAGGCTAAGACCTAAACAGGGTTTTTATTATAATTTTTCATATGGCCCAATTTAAATAGGGGATTCAGTATTCTTATGGTTTCTATTCGTCTTGTGAGGGTCCATAGAACATGTTCTAATTTTTTAGGAAGATATTTTCAATGTTTGTGTGCTCTAGGATAGTTCTACACATACATTAATATTTAATTTCTAATCCATTTATTAAATTTTTTACTAGGTAATTTTTTGAACATCTAATAAAAGTATTAATTAATATTGATGAAATCACTAAGATATAAGCCTGACTTTTCTTTTAATTTAAATATATGAAAAAAATCTATAAAAAATATAGTTTTAAATAGTTTTGAACCATACATGCACATTAAGTGTTAGTTAAATTTCCAAATTTTTTCTTATAAATAATATTTTATTTTTTAAATTGTATTTCATTCATCATTGTGAATTATTATGTACCTATTAATTTTTATATGGAATTTAATGTAATAGAAAATAATTGAATGTTTTAATAATGTGTTTCAGGATTGACATTGAATTAAAATATCAGTTTTGGAAAATAACTTTTATGAATTCAATGGATATGCACATACACATGGGTATATATTTTCAAATACATATATTTATCTATAAAAATTCACATTGAAACATGTGAATTTGAATAGTGATATAAATATAAAAATATCTGTGTAATTATATATAGGATTTTTTAGTGGTAAACCATAAGGAATTTGAAATTTTTTCTCAAACATGGGTTTTAATCATGGTTTAAATAATTTTTCTAATGTAAATCATAATGGAATTGTTACAATAATATTAATTGTTCATGATTATTTTTTAATGTAATTTTGAATTAATTAATTCCATTTTGTAATTATTTGTATGGATTATTATGTATCCTATAGGTATTTTAAAGGTTTCCCCTAAATTTGAGAAATGATATTGTTTGATGAGACATATGGTTTTTTTAAAAAGTCATGGTTTTATATAGGTTTATTAGAAATGGTATAAAACATGGAAACCCCCATTAACATTGGTAGGTCAACTAGTAAATGTACCCTAGGTAGAAGTAAAAGAGGTTACAGAGGTCAGGTTTACCCTCCCTAGCTTGACAACAACACTAATATAACATCATGTGAAATTGATTTTATTACTAGTAGTATTTAGAATTATCACCCCTATAATCTCATAAACATGAAAAATATTATAATATTTGGACATTGAGAGTATGTGGATACTATGATGACATGCCCTATCCTTAGTTTCCCTAGGTTTACCAATGGTTATATTCATTAACTAGCTTAATTTTAACACATTATGCATATATTTACATTATAAAAAACATGTTCATTTGAAATAGTTTTATTTAGCCTATTAAATTATGTTGTTAGAATTTTTACTTCATAAATATTTTTAAATCATTGAAAAGAGGGAAATTTTCAAAATGGTTCTGAAAATGGTTTCCCAGTGAGGTTTTAAAATAGAAGATGTGTAGAAAAATTTAAATTTTCAAAGTTATTGGATTAATTTAAAGGAAAAAATGAGTTTTTTAAATATTTTTTATATGAAATTGTATTTTTTTAGAAAATTAGAAAAGATATAATTATTTTAATTTCCAATCAAGATTTAAATTTGATATTTAATTAAAGATAAATATTTTGGGAAGGAACATGGTGGTGTATTAAAAATATTTATTCTCACCCATATTTTATATATCATTATTTATGGTATAGTTTATGATCTTATTAGTAGTTGCTAATATTTTATTATTGGATAGAGTGTGACCACAATTCACTAGGGAAATTTTCATTAGGTATGTTGGTTGTTTATTGAGTTTACGTTTTATTTTATCACACAAACTGAGTAAAAAGTTTCTTAATTTTTTTCTAGTTATTGGTGAATTATACTTCTTATATTTGAGATGAAGGTGATATGGTGGCCATGATATATGTGGGAGATAGTGGTGAGTAGAGTGTTCTCCTAAATTATAGGTAATATAGAGGGTGAGCATATGGATTTCATTAATATTAAATTGATTACATTAATTAAACTGTTTAAAATTATTTTTTTCCTTATTTGATTATGTTGTGGATGTTCAACTAATATATGGGTCATGCCAATATTTATGTATTTTCTTCACTCTATATTTGGTGTTTTAATTATTTAAAATGATTTAATTGAGTCCATTGACTATAATTTTATACCTGGTGGAGGCTCAGGGATAAACATTAGGTATATCACGGTCTGGCTGGGAAATCTGATGGGGGGACATCTTAGGTTGGTTCATAACATCCCTTGAAAAAATCTAGATTTCACCCAAAATAGCTAGAGTCAAATCATATAATATTTCTTAGTGACCCTATAGATGGCTATAATATTTTATTTTCCCCCCAAAACAACATTAAAATTCATCTAAAATCCTACAACTCCCAAAATACACAATGTAATAGGCTATAACAGTTTGGGTATTCATTGTTGATACCTATTAAAAATTACCATACACATGAATTGAAATGAATATCAGATAATAATGTTGAACAAGGATGGTCACATCAACCACCCCATGAAACAAATCACAAAAATCTCACTAAAACAAAATGAAAAAACATATAAGTGGAATGTGAGCTTAAAATAAAGGACATTGACACCCAAAACCAAAATCTCAAGGAGAAACCTCTCAAACATGAATAGATATCTACTAGTATTCCGTATGGAGGAATTGAGATTCTACTTAAACTCTCATATGTCCAAGACTTATTTATGAAATTATAGGATATGGTTTCAAGGGAATAAGTAATAAGTGTAGTTTACTATCACTTATCAATTTTAGCACCATCGTCAATTCTTTATTATCCCGGATTCATGTACTCTTTTCGAAATATATTTTATGACACTAGATAAACAATTATAATATAATAAATAAAATAATTAATCATAAAATACATATGAATAAATGCACTGTTTCATTAATCCAACAAATTTAAAAAATAGAAAATAAGAAAAAAATACAAATTTTGAATATACAGTAGTTATTTCATGATTTATTTCATGTACAAGGTTTCACACAATTATGAAATAATCTCATATTATAATCAACAAAATTATGTATCATATTTATTAATTAATCATATAATTGTTAAAGATTCCCCTTTCATGCACCATACATATTTATAAAATATCACAATAATATATATAATAAATGTAAATCATGTTTTAGAAATAAGAACAAATCATGGATAACATGTCTAAAAAAATAATCATCATTTTACACATGTTATCACACATGCATATAAAATTACAATTGATAATAGAGAACAATATTAAAAAAAATTCATAAAATGTCCAAATTATTCATCACAATAGATAATGATGTTATCTATGATAAAATTATATACTCACATTTAATTCCAAATGAGTTATTTGTTTTAATAAATAGGTTTTCACATATAGAATGGAATTTCATATTAAGGGTTTAAAGAAATTATTATTTCTTTTGAAACACATTGTGAAATATTTTTTATAAATTATGAAATTTCATCAAGACATCCATTTTTATAAACTTTATTTGAAAGAAAGAAAAACATCATTTATTTCATTTAATCATGAAATGAAAAAATACATTTTTAAAATAATTTTCATGTTATTATCGAAATCCGTTACTAATAAATCTCATAAAAATCATAAATAGAAAAAAATATCAAATGATTTATATAAACACATGCCAAAAACTATCAAAAAATCCACACAACACATCCCCATATCACACAATTAGCTAATCCATCACCACCACATGCATACAAATCAAGGTGACCCATCCACCATAACATGACATTTTCTATTTTGGGAGGGCCTAACTCACCCACACAATATTAAAACATGTCATGAACTAATATGTCTTAATGAGCAATGTATCCCCCACTTCAAATTCAATAATCTATAAGATACATTTCCAACAAACTATAAATAACCTCAATCCAAAAATTAAAACACAACAACCTGTTATATTTTCATCATTCCTTTTACATGAATTAATTGTGGAATGTATGACATCATTATAACTTCAAAAAATTTCATGAAATAACTTATATTACAAATATTAATTGTTCATATATTTATTGAAGGTTATTCTTCTTAATCCAATAATAGATATAATAAAAAACTATAGCGAGATGCTTATACAGTTCACACATATTTTGAACAACATTCATATAATCCCAAGGTTTATGTTCTACTAGGAGAGGTTTTCATGTTATCCCCTATTTAGAATGCTAAATAATAATTTGAAAAAAAGATTTGTAAGGAATTATAGAACCATAATTAAATAGATAAACATGTAATACATCATGATAAAATTAATTTCCCCAATTTTTATTTCACAAAAAACATCATGAATTATAATTCAAAAATATCAAGTATACATTTTATTAAACTAGAATTGAAATTATTCGCATTCCATGTTTTCATTCATCATTATATTCATGACACAATTATATATCGCATAAACAATCTATCATAAAGGAAAAATATTTTGAGATCATATAATAAAATAACACATTCTTTAATTTTCATACTTTAGGATAATTATTATAAAAATTAACCATTATTGTGAATCATAAGACAAATGAAACATGAATCCGTATAAAATTTAGCTTGAAATGATTTTAATTTTATATTTTAGGTATGACATGGTTACCACTCAACATTCATAATAAGAAACAATTTAATTTCATAAATTTAAATAGAATTGAAATAATATAATACATTAATATTATTCCATGAAAATTACCCTTAATAATATAGATTATTCCCACAATAAACAGTCAACATTATTTCCTTAAAGAGGTTCATATATATATTAATAAATTACCTTTGAATGGAAAAATGGTTTTGAAATTTTATCATATAAATATCCAAGTATTAAAACATATTAGATATCCTTAAAATATTAGTTTGGTACCTTCATAAAAATGTTCTCAAAATTTTAAAAAAAATTATCTTTAGGCATGATTTTTCTATTTCATAAATTTCAAAAAACGATTACCAAAATTTTCTATATTCAATAAATTTCTAACACATGAATATATTATAATAAAAGAAGGAGGTGACAAATAGTATAACAACTTGAACAAAAAATAACATAACATAGATAAATAAACATTTCATTCAAGTTTATAAACATGGGATCTATTAAGGGAGACCTATTTTTTATTGGTTTCATAAAACCAGAAACCATACACAAGAATGTATCCTTAAGAATGAATTAATATCAACTCTAAAAATCATGGTAAAAGTTTAACATGTTATTCACTTCCATAATAAAATTAATCCTAGTGGAAATAAATTTATTACAATAATAGGAATAACACTTGAAATTTTCAAAAAAGGTGTTAGTTATGTAGAATATTCCCATAAATTTCCCAATTTTACTCTTTTTCATAAAGTTATTTATTTATTTCAATATTAAACTTATAGAAATTAACATTACATGAAAAAAAGATAATCATAAAATGAATTATGATCCATGATGTAAATTCCAATATATATAATGACTTGTTTCATCTACCTACCATAGAAATATAACTTGTAATATTTACACTTTCACATAAACAGGTTTATTTGGTTATTAATGGCCATTTGTTTTATCATAATGGGACCTATGTATTTGTTTCCTAATAGATATCTTTTTTCAAAATCATTTTCTATACTCTAGCTTCACTACATCCCTACAAATCTATTGTATTAATCCCATGTTAATAATTATAATATTCATAAATTATATCAACTGTCGGCTTTGATATGGCTATGTCATGACCAAAAAAATTGTTCCTCCTCCTAGTCCATCAACGATTTGAAGGAGTTACCCTCTAATCCCACCTTTAATGGGACTTGTGGAAGAAACTATCACTGATGGTTTAAAAACACATTTGGGAGGATTTATCATCATTAGAGGATTTACAGACAAGAGATAGTGGTGATCCTCCAATCAAACACAAAATAAATTTTAAGCCCAAGATAAATTTTCATAATCCAAATAAAAAAAATTCCATATATAAAACAACATGAGAATATGAATTGAAAAATTCCAAAATCTATATTCTATTTAGAAACCCCATCCAAGCTATTTCAACAATAACTCTAATTTTTTTCAAATTATCATGAAACACGTGGAAAACTAAGGCAGGGTGAGGAGTTTAAAGTACTCAATAGGATACACCATCTGAAATAAATCACAATCCATGTGAGATAAATATATAAGAAAAGGTGCACATGAAAAAAAAAACTTATAAAGAAAACTAAACATTATCATAAACAAAAGAATGAATTATAATCAAAACAAAAAATATAGAAGCTCTAAATGCATTTCTACTTTTATGACACCCACAAACAAATACACCAAAATCATTTTAAACAACTAACCATTCTAAAAATTTTAACAAAACCAAAACAATAAATTCAATAGTATTATATTATTCATATTAACTCTTACCTATTCTCTAGGGTTTTACCCACTCAAACTAATATTTACCCGATAGAAATTAACCTCACAAAATGATCCGGGAAATGATAATGAAACAACATAAACTGATATACATATTAACATATCTTCATACTATATCTTACCAACCATAACATAATTAAAACATCTCACCACTACTTACCACACCATCACATTTTCACAAATGTAGATCTACTTCCAAACAATAATCAAATAGGGTAATGTAAACACAAATGACATCAACCTCATTCCCCCTCCTTCTGTGTAAATCCATAATCTATGAATCATAAAAATATCATCATCACATATTCCTCTCGAAAACAACATGCCACTCCCACACTATGTATAATATAAAACCACATGACTCTCCTACACATTTCATTATATAAAAATACAAGACATGAATACATTTTGAATGATGTAACACCACTTTTCATCCATCAAATTTTGTTCTAATGAATATTTAAATCAATAAACTTATTCCAACACCTACTATGCATGACCGCCAGTATGAATGATCATCATCAACCCAAAACAGCTACATAATTCTGTCTTATACATAAAATTTATATAAATAAATTATAGCAATGAGTCAAAAAAATAAAATTCCAACCAAGGGTTCAAGAAAGGAAACCGTAGAATCAAAATTTCATCCAATTCAATGTCATTTCCATCCTTATTGATTAATAATTTCTATCTTAACATTAAGTATTATTCATTCATTAATTCCAAAAATCATACAATATTATTTAAATGTTGATTATATAAATACATCAAACCCAATATGTTTCATTTAAGCCATAAATGGTTCATATCCATCCCATATTTTCAATCATTGTTAAGGGAAAACTATTTATCAATTTATTTCCCTTTTTATTCCATTTATTCATAATTTAACATGTTATTAATATCAAGATCAATTAACATTTACATAAATAGTGGTATATTAAAACCCACTAGACTTTTATATATTAAAAATTAAAACCATGTTTTAGTCATTTCACTTATGTTTATTACTCATTAACCACCAAATTCTTCATCACGGTAATTTTTTTAGCCATTAAAAATGTATGTTTTCCAATAGATGTTTCCAAATTATGGATTTCCCATTATCATTTACATAAACTATACCATCAAAATGTTTACATTAATCTCCCCTCTAAAAATTAAACCTTTTATCAATATTTTGGTGGAATTTTAACCGACTAAAATAATCATCACCCACTCCCCTATCATTTTTAATTATAAAATTTTATATTTTCCCTACCATAATTAAATTATTAATTAATCATGTGGGTAATAATGTTTTATTTATTAACAAAATTTTATCTATAAATAAAATTTATAACTGATTAGAATCAATGAAAAACCAATGATATAGAAAATATATATCACATGTGATTCCCCCTTTTGAATTTCAAGTTCCACTTCCTTGTTTACAATTATTGTATTATTATTATCCTCTATTATTGTTTTTTGAAATATTATTTTCCCCTGCAAAAAAAACATAGAACACCCATTAAGCTAAATTATTCATCATATAAGGTGGATATGGTTATAATCATGGATGAAATCAATGCAATATTATTTAAGCATAATATTACAGAAGAAAAAAGATAAGTAAAGAAATATTATTCCTTAAGAATCCCAGGAAATCCTAGAAATACAATGGAACCCAAAAATAAAAAATATATAAGTTTCTCCCTCAATCCTGAATCATCACACATATTCTGAAAATGACAATCAAGATCCTATGAACCCACACATCGATGTTAGTGAAACCATCCGGATTTGAAGAATAAGATAAACCAAGGGAAAGAATGAAGAAGATACCCTGAACCAAAGAATAACCTAGTTAACCTAAATAAAAACATTTAAGATCATTTAAGTATTCTAAATACAACCATGTGGGATTATAAAATCATTGATGTTCTCAAGAGAAAGAAACTAGGGTGAATTGAGTAGATATGTAGATTTTTACTCATAGATAAAATTGAAAAAGGGGTTTTCTTTGACATAAAGGAACAAAAAATGGCAAGTATGGCCTCTATAAAATTAGATACTAAGGTTAATAATGCTAAAAAATCCAACCACCCATATTAAAAATATGGTCATTTATATCATATAAATGATTTTCACCTCCACCATGTGTTCCTCAACCTTATAGGAAAATCACACAAGAAATTTTGAAAAAATAGATAAATACATCAACATGAGTTATAGCATGATGAATTAGTGATATAAGTTCCCTCCTACATCATATGAAATTTTGTGTCCCTAAAATTTATTTATTAAACAACCACCACACTCATAAAAATGGATAAACTCGAGAGTTTAAGTGGTCCCTATTTCAAGAAATTGAATTTTCTATGGAAAACAACTTCCAAAATGGTTATTACGTCCATATTACTACCTAGAGTGGACCCCAACACTGTGAATCCTATAAAAATGAAAACCAATATGTAGTTATGAACTTACATAACGGTAAAAGACGTTACAATGCTAAAAAATTAAGTTATATTCACATTCCAAAACTATGGATATAGAAACCTAAACCATGGCTATATGTAACAACCGCGACTAAAATATATGAGGCTACTACTAGCATGTAAATTGGGAAAATATATTTCCATGGTTTATAACTGTGAAATATAACAATAAAAATTGTTAAAACATTAGAAATAGATTTATATACATGGTTTTAACCATGGAAATACTGTAATTTCTATGGTCCATAACTGTGGATATTAATTGTTACATGCCCACCTAGTTCAAGTATATATCCATGGATTTTAACCATTAAAACCCAGGTTATGACCATGTAAATATATCAATATCCCTAGTTGCAACACATGGTTATAAATTTATATCCTTGTTAAAAAATAAATCACAGATTCTCTACTACTCCTGTAGAAAAAACAAAGACCCCAAATCCCCAAAAACACACCAAGATACAATTTAACAATACAAAATAAAAATCACTATCACTATAATAAAATGAAAATCCATAATAAAATATAACCTATTAAACAATAATATAGTTTATATCAGAAATAATATTCAATATCAGTATAAAAAAAATAAATTTCATATCCCTCATCAAAAACTCTAATATAAAAACTAGAAACACCACCATCTCTCAAAGAACCTCCATAATCATCATCATCATGGGAACCATAATTATTGTTTTCATTAGTATCTACATTTTAATCAACAACTAAATTAGTATAAGGAGAAAAAGGAACCCTCCTAAACAAAAAGAACATCACTATAAATAATAAATAAACAACATCAGTAGCCTCTTGTAATATTTTATATAAAATAGTAGATATATATTTCATAATATGTTTATTTATCATTTTTAACATTGATTATATTCTTCTTATTTTTGGTTTTTTTTTGTTTTATTTTGGAATTAATTTCTTCTAACGTGACCATAAAAGATATTATACTCAATGAAATTATTCCAGAAGACCAGTATCTAAATTGTAAAATCTTCTTTTCTTGGTTGACGACATACCTTTCCATGATGTTCATCTCCCAATTCTCGATGTAGATGGTCATTTAGGACTAAATTTTAGGGGGTATTCCAATTCCAATATAACATATAATGATTGATATATAGTATAAATTAAAATGGTAAAACAGTGTAAACAATTATATTTTATTCAATAAAAATTAAATTAAAATATACTCACAATCATTTCAAAGGTGTGTTTTATTTACCACAATATTATTTATATTTTTCCTTCTTATAAAAAAATGTTTGAGTGAGGAATGAGACCCTTAATATTAATTCCCAATTTTTTGGAATAGAAATAAATAATGAAACATTATAAGATCGACATCCTTATTTTAATAAAATTTCCATATTTAAAAAAATAATGATTCCATGGTTGAAATGGAAATACTAAATAATTTGATCTATTGAAAAATCAAATGAAAATAGTTGGATATATATACAAAAATAGGATTATAATGTATATAGATTTATAATAAGAGATTATTTTATATTTAATATTATAATTTTGTGATAGTTTGGATTATGCTTATGTCTTTTCCTTTAAAAAAAATATTTTCATGGTTTTTTATAAAAACCTGGAGGGAAAAACATCTATTTTATTAAAAATGATTAATCAAGTGTTATTTATTTTTTATGTCGATATAATTTTAATGATATCATTTCTGTACATATATTTATCTATTTTTAAATATTATTTTCCCTTCAATAATTACAATCATAATATTTTGATTGATGGATTTATTTTAGTGTATGAACTAGAAAATATGAGTCTGTTCTCAAACATGAAATGAATTTGAGATAAAATATTTAAAAGTGGATTTAAAAAACCAAATTTCAAAATGAATCTATGTGCTTAATCATTTTTAATGATTTATTTAGTTATTTGAGATTAAATAATAAACATTGGATTTATTTATATTTGATTCTGAATAGAATACATACTCATTTATGTATAGTAATTCTAATTATCTCATGATCCGTTATTTCTTATTTTTTGAACAATTTATTTATATTAAGTTGTATTATTATTGTTTTAATTTTTTTTGATTAAATAGTAAATATTGTATTGATGAGTTATATCATTTGAATAAAGATATTATTTTGAGAATAATATGTTCTCTAATGGGACGATATTAGTCTTCATATTCAATAATCCATTGTAGTTAGTGTTATTAAATGTTCTATAAATTTAATAACATCAATTCATCAAGAGAATTAATAAAACCTCATTAGAATTCATGTATTTGGAACTAGTTTTGGGGATTTAATCTGACCTTATAAAAATATGTGACTTCTTATATTAGTAAAATTTTATTCAGAACCCTTTTCTTTTCATATTCTATTAGTTTCTATTTGTTTTTTTATACTATGATATTCATGATAAAAATTACTATTGTATAAATATTTTACTTAATAAAATATTTGTAGTAAGAAATAAACTTTTCAAATATGATATCAAGATTGTAAGTTGTTTGAGGATGTCATAATGTAATGGGAACATAGATAGAGTAGACCATGTACATGATGTTGAGAAAATTGTGAAAGGATTATAATTAAGATAAAAAATATTAACTGATTATGGATTAAATTCGATTTTATGGGTACAACCATGAATCTATATACCCCCAATTTCTCTAAAAAATTTCAAGATAATTTTTATAAGCATTAAAATGATATCTAATTCAATTCAATTCATTAGGTAATCATAATAATATTTTATTGAATAGTGTAAAAAATAATAAAACCTAATACATTTAATTATTTTTAAAATTATGATATTAAGCCACACTTATCTAACTTTTCATTAATAGTCTATGTAACGGATTAGATTTGATACACGGAACCATATTCCATTACCACATGGGATTAGATGGAAATATAACTGACAACATGAATATTTACCCCCAAGAAATAAATTAATATATATGTTGACATTACAAAAAATTATAAATTTCAAATGGAATCAATTTATGAAGTGTGTTATATATCTATAAAATTTTATAGATGTATTCCTTAAAAGATATGATATTTTATTGCTAATTAAAAAAAATAATGGATTTTCTCTAAGGAATATTTTGATAATTTGTGTTAATACTAAAGAAATATTGATAAGGAAAATCTAGGGAGGGAGTTTCTTATTTTTGGAATAGATTCCTATAAATATTGACTAATGTAAATTAAAAGGAATAAAACATTGTATAGAAGTTAAAATAGTAAATTCCAATGGTAGGATGGTTCTGTAATTAGAGACTATAATGAAGAAAGTAGATATAATGATGAATAATAATGAACCTTAAGGTATAGAAAATAAATATTTATTTTCATTTGAGAATCCAATAATGGAAAAGGAGAAGTGGGATTTTTTAAATAATTAAAGAAATAAGGAAGCTTATATATGAGGATATTCAAAGATAGTCTATCAAAAAATCATTAAGGAATTTTTTTTCTATTCAAATGATGAGATAAATGGATGATATTAGAGGGTTGTTTGATAATAAGATATTTTTCCCTATGATAGATGAATGTGGTTTAGGTATTTTAAAAGGATTATATGACTAGTAGGAAAATAGATTTTGAATATGAATACCAAGATGTTGAATTTAATGGAGTAATCATATTTAAATAATGGAATATTATCTATATATTTTTATTTAGACTATAAAGAATAATATTATTTAAAGAAGATGGTTGATAAGATTCCATTGAAGTACAGCTACTAAACATCATTTATCATCAATGAAAAAGGATAGTGAAAATGATGGATATCTGTATTAAAACCACTAAATATCCTCTGGTAATCGATGTTTCAATGAAAAGTGAAGTATTGAGGAGCCTATACTTATACTATTGGATATATCATCATTATTTCATCTTGAATAATAACAAGAATACATGACACCACATAGATATTTATACTACTCATTAAGAATATTATACAAACATAGTCCTATAGAGACTCATTCTTATATTGTTTGTGATACATCAATAATTATCAAAAAAATTATGTGTGAATTAAGGACCTATTGGTGCAACTTTCTATGAATAACTTCTACTATTTTATTATCATGTGGACTAGTTCCCTGTATTCTTTTATGGTTAGTTCTAGGTATGAGGGTTCAAATTAATTCCCCTCTCATTAGCTATTATTAATTATAAAAAAACTATAAATGTGTTTGTGGATATTAGAAACTATACACTAATTGAAGGTAATCAGTGTAGATAAACATATGTTACAGTTATCGGTAACATTTCTATTTAATATTCTAGTTTAAACAATGATTATAATCCATAAATCATATATAAAGTTGAATAAACTCTTACTTACCCATGTTTAAATAATAGAGATATTATATGTAGTATGTTTTTTGATTATGTATTTTTTAAATTCCCTAGTTATAAGATAGATGGGACATAAAAATTTAAATTTTCAATTCCTTTATATAAATAAGTGGTAACTTATATTTTATATCATGATTTTCTTATTAATGAACATTGTATATGTGGGGTGATCATGTTCATAGGGATTCCAAAAAAATATTCAAAAATAATTTTTATGAAAACCCAAAAAAATCCCCCAATGAAGTTATTAGATTAATTTTGGGAACTTTTTAAAATGTGTTGGGGGTGTTCACCCAAAATTATGTAGAAACTAAAAGGATAGAGGATTAATTAAATCAGATTTGGTTAACATGAAATAATCTCATCGAAAAAATTAAGCCAAATATTGTAATGTGTATGAAAGTTGAAATATGTTTATTTAGATTTGAGAATGAATTTCATAGTTCATCTCATGAGATTCATGAAAGTAAAAAATGGATATAATAAATGATACTTGTCTTCAATGAAAATAATATTTTTAATTGATGTTAAGGATGGTTAGTAGTAGATCAATGAAAACATGATAAATAATTTCTAAAATTAATTACAATATAATATTGAGATTAATAAAGATCACGAGAATATTAATGAAATTATAATGAATAAAGGGTGAAGTTGATTAAAGTTAAAAAATAAATATTATATTTCAATTTTCTTTAATTGGTAATTAAATTAGTTTTCCAAGAATTTATAGAAGTTTAGTCTTCACCAGAAAATAAGAAAATAATTTATACCACACATATTTATAAGGAGAAGTTTTATGTTTTAATACCCCTATTCATTAAAATGAAGAGTTTGAATTTATCTAATGGTAAATACAATGTAGGTTGAAAGAAAAGGAAACATTTTTCAGGAAAAATATTATTTATGTTGTTATTATTTTCATGAGAATTATAATAAATAAAGAACATTGTAGAAAAATATGCGTTAATAAAAATTATTAAAAACTCCCTAGTATATAAAATATGGATATAAAAAATAATAAGATATTTAGTTTCCAAAAAGATGATCAATGAAAATATAATGTTGTGACAAATTGTAAGCTATTAAATCTTGACAGATTATTGGCCAAAGATAAAATACAAAATTACACATATGATATTGGTTTTATTAAACTTTATGGAATAATGATAATGATTTTTGATATAAAATTTCAATTCATGAAAGATAATTAGGTCAACATAAAATCTATTTTCATCTAAAAAATTTAGAGGTTTGGAAAATATCTATATATATTTAAATAATGGTATTAATTATTATTATGTTTGATAGATAAATTCAATCATGGTTTTTCTAATTTTATTTAAGTAATTGATACCAAAAAATATTAAGAACAAACAAAGATATAGTGATTATGAGTTTATTGATGAAAGGAACCAGAAGACCAAACTGTATTAAATGAATATATCATATAATAGTATATATAAGAAAGGAAAAAAGAAGCCTACGATTTCTAAATAGATTATATTTTATAATATCATCAAAGGAATTAATAAGAGTTATCATAGTAACTGATATAAAATTGAAGGAGTTTATAGGTGGTGTAACAGATCTCACCCCAAGGGATCTCACTAATATGTGTTGGGGAAAAATATTTTTCAAGTTTATGTTATTTATTTGTTATTAATATTTTTCATTTAAGGTGAGGAATTTATTGAGATATGTGGAATTATGAGTGTTTTGATTATTCCATGGTAGTATGGAAGAATGGTGGTTTTTCAAAAAAAAAATTTAAAACTATAAAAAATAAACCAATTTGAAACACCAACCACACAATAAAGTTAATAAATATATATTTTATGAAAATGAAATTTAATACTTGGAATGTAAAATTAAATTTTCTTTCTGAGGATCTGATATACAAGTGTATTGAATAGTGTGAATGTATTTCCTTAAAATTTTATTTTTTTCATATTTCTCCAAAAAAACAAAAAAATATAAATTTTTATTAATATTATTAATATATGAAATTTTACATTAAACATAAATTTCAAATAATTAAATTATTATAAATTTAAATATAACTAATTTTTTTAAAATCCATAATCTTCCAATACCTGATACTTTAATTGTAGTGTGATCTAGGGAAATTTTGGATGATCATTATTTATTTATAATATACATAAAATCACTCTTTTTAACCAATATATATAAGATATACTTTTATATTCACCAAATTTCACCCAACTCTATTAACCTTACTGCCCTAGCATTTTTTCCATTAGGAAAATATTATTAGATCTATATTGGAAAGAATATTTTTTAAGAGAATATTATAAATTTAAGTTTATAGAAGTTGATTAAAATTACATACCCAAATATTTACCCATGAATTAACCTTTATATAGTCTCAACTTTTATCTAAGTAATTTATTTAACTAGAATTATATTGTTGTGTTCATAAATGGTGCCCATAAAAATTTTACATTCCATACAATTTTTCCCATTTATAACCCAATCCTCGTTGTATTGAACCATTATTTGTGTATATTGAATACAAACCTCTGGCATCTTTTGAAGAACTCGTTTTCTTTTAAAAATTTATCTAATACTTACAAAATGTTTGTAAATGAAAAATATATATATAAATTTATCCTTAATCTCTATTAATAATTTTAAAAGACATACCAATATATGGGGTATCATTTTTCCCCTAGAGTGACAAGTATATATAAGGGGGGTATCCTATTTGGTATGTGGGATATCTGAAACATGATTACTCTATATATTCAATGAAGATAAATACACTGGCTGAGAGAAAAATCCTTTGGATAGCCCTGTGCAGATGAAGCTAGATATGGATATGGATATGGATATGGTTGTGGGATATATTGAGGAGTAGTTCCCAATATAGTGGGTGGTTGGGAGGTGTATTAAGGATGGATACGAGCCCAATAACTTATATCATGTGTGGTTGTAGGAAGAAAGGGATATAGATAATATGGGTATGAAAAATAATGAAATAGAATAATCAAATTATGAAATCATGGTGACCAAAGAAACATAAATTGAGGCTCAAGTAGATAGCCTCTCAGTTAATAAAGCAACATGGTGTAGGAAGAATTGAAGAGTCCATTGTATTCATTCCCACTACTATATTGTTATCCTTTATAGTATAATTAAATTATCTCCTCGATGAACTATCCTAAAATAACATAGATAAAAAAATAAATCAAATGATATAAAGATAAATTTTATGAAATAATATAACATCAAAACATAGAAAGTATTTACATTGGTGATCATAGAAGACATGCATAATTCTCTATTTCATTATCCATTTATATTCAATGTTAACATTCTAGAATCTTCATAATCAAGCATCTTGGCTTAAAAATTTAAATGTGTATTCTATGATAAATATAACTCATCAAAATGATAAACAAAAAAAATATTTGATAGTAAAAACAAATGAAAATATAAATAATTATATTTAATGAAATTATTTAACCCCTTAAAAATAATAATTTCATTATATTTTAATATTCATTTACCACAATGAAAACAAATTTGATATTTCTTCATTCTAAGAGAAAAATTTAATTTGATATCACATATGAAATCCTAAAAAACATGGAAAATATTTAAATAAAAGCACGTAAATACATAAAAATGTTTCAACACTTTGTTTCCTCTGTTTGAATTTATAATTCACAATTTTTTATAATAATTGAATCATTAATTTAATTAATTAAAACATAAAAATAAATTACAATAGGTTTATCTAAAATATCACTAACTTTCATTCCTTCAGAAAAAATATTTCTGTAATAATGTCAACAATTACTCAACATTTTTTAGTGGTTTATTTACATAAAACACATGTCTAGAATATAATGAAGGAATATACAGTTCAATGATATGAATCTAACAATTCATATGAAAAACTCTAAACCCACAGTTATATATACACATGACTTTCTGTGTCATAGAATCAATCAATGTGAATTTCATTAATGTGACATTAAAATTTAGATACAAATCTAATAAAATTAATCATTCAACAACCCCATAATATAAAATATTTTATGACCAAGGGTTCTTTTTTGATGCACTCACATAAGAATATGATGTGGAAATTATTGTGACATCATCATATTGAATTTCCATTTTTCTGGGAATTATATTTATAATGAAATTAAATCTATTAATAGCCATTACATTATAGTCATTGACTAACTTTTTTTAACTAAATGAAAATTTTATTATTTCATCTTAAACACCATTCTTGAGTAAATAAAAAACATGAATGATACTGAAATAAAATATTAATTATATAAATTTGATTAATGTATCTATAAAAAGAAATCTATTACCATAGAATTTAAGAATGAATAATATATTATACTATTTAATTATTCATTCCTTATATAAGAGAAGAACAATGTATCAATTTTATAATTTATAAATTTTTTCTTCAAATTTCAAATATTTAAAATTTCATAAGTAATGAAAAAATATAAAAATGAAAAAAATGCACATTTATTATTTTACATACATGATGAAATTATCATGCACCCAATAGTGGAGTAATATTGTATGATAATAAATTTCCCACTCTCTTCTACATAAATTACACAATGAGTATAATCTATATATTCCCCTTTTTTGGGTTACTAAATGAAATATTGGATCAATGGAATCATATTGCTCATCTTCAATTCTCGTTAGTAGATTGGACATCGTCATGATGTTAGAAAAGTATAATGAATATAAATACATGCATTTTCTGATAAATAAACGTTTAACATAGATCATTCGGTATAATATATATATATATATATCATATATATTATTTAAATATAGAAATCATTATTTCCATCAGATGCATCCATTGACATGAAAAGGACCATGAAAATGAAATTTTTTGGGATGATGCATAGTTATATATAAGAATCATGTGAAAAATAATGGGGGGACATTTTTCTATAAGTTAGAAAGAATAATTGGATCATCTATTTTAAATTTCTGACCAATACTTCTTATCAATATTTTTGAACAATGTTCTTGATAAAAAATGACTTAACCATATCAAAACAACTCCAACATTATATGAAATTTAATGTCGAATAGAAATGGGAATAATCTAATGTAATAAGACATGATAGTTAAGGGTTTTAGGATAATGTAGTTTCAAATCTTGTTTACTCACCCTTTGTGAAACGTTACTTGAATAAATATAAGGAATCCTCTAATTTACTATATATAATGGAATTATGTTTTCTCTATATTTTTAATCACAAACAAGAAAAAGGGATATTCCACTTATTATAGGCTATTAATTCAGGATGAAGTGTTGGTTTTGTTCCATAATCAATAAAATAATAGAATGATAAAAAATCATCCATTTTCCCCTAAAATATAAATTAGTAGTTTGTAATATTTTATATTCATTTTTCTTGATATGCATCACTACTAAGAAATAACACATTAAATTCGATAAAGAAAACCAAAAATTTAATAATATACTTTTCTTCCTCAAATTTCATAATGAATTTTAATTAATATGCCTTATCTTTTTGTAACATAATTTACCCTTTAAATGTATATAATTATAACCATTATTATATTTAACAATATTATCCCCCAAAATTTTTTGAGGTGATTCATCTATCTCTATTGAATTATCAAATTTTCTCTAGTTTTACTGTATGAATGATCCATTAGTAAAAATCATTAGTTCCCTATAAAGATGAAAGTTTATCGAAACATTATTCTCTAAGAATTAGACTTTTTTATTAAAATTGGGAAGGATAATTTCCATTTTTTACTCCAATAATAAATCATTCATTTATTGGATAAAAAATTGGTCTTCCATAATAAGGCCACATGAAACATGATGTAAACCATTCTAAATTCATCTTATGTTTTCACACCAATGACACAAATATCTTCTAAAAATCTATTAATGGTTTAAATTATATTTAAATATTAGTTCTATAATCATTGGGTCATTATATATATATATATATATATTCTCTTAATTGTAAATGACTTCTTAATACACATATATGATGGAAATTTATAAATGTGAATGAAAACATGCCATGTACTATGTGTGGTATGAATTAAGAAAAATGGTTTGAAAAAATCACATGATAATCCTCATCTAACATTTCATGGGTCAGAAAAAAATCAAGGAAAATCTTATCAAATTTTTACCAAGGTAATATATATATAGGATTCATTATTTCATCATTATCCTTATATATTTCATAATCATGCCATATCAAAATATTTACCATTATTTAATAATAATATTGTTTTGAATCCTTGAAATTAATGTAATGCATCAAATCACTTTATATGGTAATAAGGATTCAGTTACATATTTTTTAGTCTTTCAAATTGATGTAAAAAAACATTTTTACTAACTCAAATCTACATTTTCCATCCAAAATAGACATTATTATTTGTGAAAAAACAGGATCATAGTTGATGAAAATGCATGTTTTCTAGGAAAAAAATGATTCTATGCAACCATTTTCTAGAATACATGCATCGTCAGATACTAAATACTAATAATATATAATTATATAGTCCACCAATGTATTACTAAATACACACACCTCTTTCCCGTTATATGAAGGCATTAAAAACTAATGCTTTATAATTTCTCCACATTCTTGATATTGTGGAGTATTAAAATCATTATCCCTATTTCTACCATGATCAACATCATAATTATTATCAATATATGAAATATGTGTTACAATATTCATTTATTCTTATAGTAATCAACATAAAGATTTGTCCTGAGAAACAAATGGAAAATGATAGTAAATCCAATTTTTCATACCATTCCATTTTATGGAATCAATGGCATCCTCCACTAAATATTTTACCACATTATGATACCACATATGAAATTTTATAAAAATAATCGTTAGTGAAATGGTTACCCACTACCTCTTGTGTTATCCATGATCATGAAACATAATCAAAACAATAGGATTGAATCAATACACCATCTAAATCATTATTGAATGCAAAGTACAAAAAATATCACAATTGTTTCTGAATCTCATCTGTGATTTGATAAATGTTTTACATCCATATTATATACATTTTTTGAAAATAAATTGAATATAAATAAATAATCTTGAAAATTACTTAACATGATATGTGTTGTTTCATGTGATAAAAAATAATAATCAATAACATCTTAATCAAAAAATCAGAAAAAAATATATCTTGAATAGAAAGTAAAACAATATATAATATATTGATAAATTTTAATTTATTGAAATTTTTCTAGTCATTCTATGTAGTAATTATTTATTCACTATTTTAAAATATGTTATAGTAAAAGTTTATCAGTTACAATTTTTGAATCAATTTTACAAATAAAAATTGTTGAGTTAATTTATTCACTATAAGTACATATTTTTTGAATATCTAACTTGGTTATTATACTAAAACCTAAATTTTAAAAATACTATTATATATCATGTTATATTGAGTTAAAAATATCTTTTATATGTATGACATAATGTATATGTGCCTCTAATAAAAATATTACAGTTCATGAATTACCAAATCCATTTTTGGAGATTTTCTTTTTCATTAGAAAAATTCAGTGATTATTCTATGTAATGTTGGATAAGGAAATTTTTTAGTTATTGAAAATATTTCAATATATATATGTTTGAAAAAACTTCATCACTTATCACATATGATAAATATATAAAAATTTAATAACTTATTAATTTTTTACTAAAACAATCCTAAAATAAGTAGTAGAAAATGATTTTTCCCGCCATATACACTTCTATAATTATCATATTGGATATTGATATAGATAGTTTTAAATGATTTATAACATATGGTCCCTATGGAGATGTAAATCATGAATTAGTTCCACTTTTTTACAATAATTGTAATCTCTAGGTAAAATTAATATTATCATATTGTGTGTATGAACATAATTTAAATAAGAAAACAAAAAATAATTAGTTCAAACCACAGTAGAGTTATATAACAATAAATATTCAAGAATAATAATTATAATCAATTTATTGGTAATAAATTCCCATACTAACAAAACAATTTCTTATAAAATCTTTTTTCAATTAGTAGAAAAGGATAAATAAAAAGGAATTATATTTTTTTGATGTTCATGTAAAGGGTGAATGTAAAGTGAATACGACACAAAAGTAACATGAATCAATAGATATAATAACTATTAAAACATATTTATATATTAAAATATAATTACTTTGTCCTTGACTTTAATATGATTTCTTATGAATATTCCATTGAAAATAGGTAATCAATAAAACAATATTAAAATAAATATAATTTAGAATGTGAAAGTAGACACTATTAAAATATGTTAATAATTAATTAAATGATTCAGACACATATAAAAAATATTAAATTAATTATAAATTTAGAAAAATATATATAACCATCTCATGCCTCTCGCTTATTTTATGCATGTATAAAAAGTGTAAAATCACATTATAAATCAATAATATAATGGTAACTAAATAAGTCATTACTGTAGGGGGAAAATAATATAATTATTTGTTCATGAAAGTAATATGGTTGAAAAACTCACTAAACACTTATTATAAGGCAATAAAAATTATTTTATAGTGGATATTACAAGAAAGATAAATTCATAAAAATAAACCAATTATAGTGGCAGATTCAGGGTGACAAAACTAATGTATCCATCTTGTCACCTATAATACTAAAAAAATACACAATGACTTGATCCATAACAAGTTAATAATATGAAATTCAACAAGAGATTATGATGTAGATATTTTGGATGAGAAAACACATAAGGGAGGATTTCTTTATGTTTGGTTAAATGGGGATAGTGGGAAATCATGGGAGTAAGTGGATTGTGAGTGTAGGCATATGTTCAAGTGAGAAATAGAGGAGGTTAGGTGGCCTCTTAGGAGGATAAGGGTCTCAAGGAGGTGGGGTGACCATATTAGAGGATATGGATCACATGGGGATGGGTTTCCATGTCAAATCCCCATTGAGACACATTAGAGGGTGATGATTGAATTAAGGTAGGGATACTAAGTCATATCCATGTTAGGAAGAAGGTGGGGAGGTCACATCGGATCCACATCAGTAGAGAGGTGAGCTGGATAAGTCAATGTTGTGTTAGAGGAGGTTGATCATTGGGATTTTGGTTGGCCATGTTAGAGGAGGAGGGTTACAGGGAGGATGATTATCCCAAGGGTAGGATATGATGAGTAAGAAATTTTTAGAGTGTGGTGGTGTACTTCCAGTAACATTTTATGTTATATGGCTATATGTTGGCTATAACCACTATTTTTTAAATTGTGGGTATATTTCTATGGCTATATCTCCAAATACCTATAGTAGTACCTTTATATTTTAGAATAATTCTTAAAGTAGAGTCATTTTATCATTAAGAGATACAAAAACTAGAATACCATTAAATGGTGAATTATTATACATTACACATCTCGAAACCCACCACCAAAATGGACACCCTAACCCAATTACTTGTTGTGTTTTCTTAGAAACCAAATAATTTACTTAAAACACAAAAATAACTATAATTATCAACTATAAATGTTATCTCCCATAATTACAACTCCAATACACACAAATCATCTAACATTATGCCATGTACAATGTTATGATTCCCATCTATCTAGCTTAAACAATTCACTCTCTCTACAGAAACCCACCAAAAATTCTCTCAGAGCCTCCATTTCATAAAAATATATAAGAATTCTAGAATGGTATAATAAAATATGTTAGATTCATCTTAAATAACTCTTCTACTTGAGAATTAAAAAACTAATAAATTAAAGAAAAAAGGGGAAGGTTTTATCAAAGATCATTTGAGATACCTATTAGAAATATCACTATAACCAGAACATAGCCACCGTACAAGAGGAATGATAACAAAAAACATGTGACATAAATTCCCAAAAACAAAATCATAGGGATATACCTCTTTAATTGGAATAATCCTATACTAAAATTCCATTTGGATGATTTGATCCACCTCTTCAACTATCCTTTGACCAATATAGCTTGAAAAGTCAACTAAAATGTTTTACGGGAACAAGTATGTAGTGTATATGACAATCACATATCAATTTTTATACCATCACCATTTCCTTACTATATTTAATCCATTTTTTATATTTTTTTCATCCCATATAAAAAAATATTAAATAATTCATTAAAACCTTAAATATAATATAAGAAATATAAATTTTAGTGTTACATATTATCCAAACATTTTGTGAAACTTAAATAAATTGAAAAACAGCTAAAAAAAGACATGAAACAATTTTCTCATATATTATTTTATATCTAGGGTTTTACACTATATACAAATACTCATATCTTATTGTAGCTGAAATACTTAATTATGTTTTTAAAATAATCACTTAATTATTGAATGTTTGCCTTCTATTTTTCATACTTAGTTAGAACATATCATAATAACCTATATAAAAAAAATTTATTATGCTGTAACAACAGGAAATCATCATACATAAAATGACTCAAACAACTATTATCATGGTATATAATTTTTTATGATTGCATAAAAAATTATAAGGAATTATAAAACAAATTAGACATGTTTTCTAGAACACATCATTTATACATTAGAATAATTCATGAATATTTCTATATAAAAATAACAAAATCATATTTAAATCAAAATAAAAAATTTGTTTTACTGATTATGCTTTAACATGTATAATGAATTTTAGGATTTAGAGTTTAAAATTTGAAGTCGTACCCTTGTATCCTAAGCTAAAATATTTTCAATAAGTCACAAGTTTTCATGAAAATCCATATTTTATAAAAAAATAAATAATGAATATTTATTTCAATAAATAAATATCTCTTCATTATGTGTTCGATAAATTAAAAAATAGTTTTCTTATAATCTTGCTATTAAATATTTAAATGATCTATAAATAACCTATATATTCTATTTAATAACTAGTGACTAAATTAATGTGATCAAATATATCTGAATAGATATTAAACCACAATTAGGTAATATTCGTTATTCATATAGTAAAATTCAAATATAATTTAACTAGGGTTTTAGATACATGTATTTAGTGACCATATATGCCTCTTTCTCAAAGTCATCAAAGCAACTCACCTAAAGTAGAATATCATTTTCTAGCATCATTTCATGTCATCCATAGATAAATTATTCAATGTTATAATTCCAATAACCTTCTATAGACTATCACCAAGTATTATAATCACTTTGTCTATATATCCCATTATATTAGTGGCATATAATGTGTCATCATCCAATATGCTTGATTTATGTTTCTTTGACTTCCATAAATGAACATGTTGATATATTAAGAATGGTCATAGATTTTTCAAATAGCTCCATTTTAATCAACGCACCAAAGATATCTTCATCCACAAAAAATTGAAAGGGAAATAATTATAATAACTTATTCATTTATGTATGTTCACTCATAATGAAACCAACATATCATACCTTTGCTATAGCATAATTCCATGTTTTTTACATCAATACAAAAAATTATGAGGCTCATGATATGTATTAGTAATAATCTCAAGGGTAAAGACCAGTAAATACATTATTCAAAAGGAGTGTCCAATCAAAAGTATTACATGTTGAATTCCTACAGGAAGTTATGTTCTCATAACCCCCGATATTAGAGATTATCATGATAAAATTTAATAAGATGAAGTCTCAAGGTGTTATGTGTCATGAACCAACCTGGGAAACCCCAAACTAGTCACCCAAGCTAGCTTGTAACATCCTTGAGGTGCGTTCCAGAGCACTATGGGGGTCGACAAGAAACAAGGGCATCAAAGAGTGGTTGTGGGAATTATTTCACCCAAGATAAAAAAAAGTACCAGAAAGATAAATGATCAGAATAATATAAATAAAAGGTAAAAAATTAATAAATAATCATAAACTGAAAACAAAACTAAATTGAACCTAAGGACCAAACAGATCATCTTGTGACCCCACAACTCCCTCACTGAACCCAAAAAACAACATCACCCAGAAAAAATCAAGACAATGCAAGAACTGTCACCTGAGACTACAAACAAGAATGGATGTATAAGAGTGAGTACTAAAACTCAGTAGATGTTCCCATGTAAAACTATTCCCTATTCATTTCCATTGAATAAAATATCCAATTACTACCAGTGTGAAATATAATATTTAAATATAGGATCTTCATTCATTAAATTTCAAAAATTAATGCATTCCACATCCCCCATTGTTTAAAATGAGTTTTTTTATTAAAAGGTGGTGCTTTTCATTTTAGAGGTAAAGTGATATAGATAGAGAATGAGAAAAGTGTTTCTGAAAAAAAAAATTCAAAATACCCTTCATGAAATTATTTTAAAATAAAAAATTCACATTTACCAAATGGATTCACCACAAATAGGGAGCATAAGAAATTACAACACAACTAGGGAAAATGGAAAGAAGTACTCAAGTAATTATTCCAAAAGAGGAACCTAGATTATCCAATGTAACTAAATAATTGATAGAGAACATGGTAATATAAAGGTTCTTAGGGAAAAATTTGGAACATATTGTAACATGATTCATCATGTAGGTTCACTTGATTAAATCAAACAGTCATAATGCCCAGTCATAGCCTATCTAGATTAACTGGGGGGGCATAATCCTAAATAGAGAAATGTCTATAATTAGGGCCTCTATCAAAAGCATAATCATATACTAGTGCAAAAAAAATTGGATATTACACTAGCTATGATATTTTCCAATGATAAATCTAAAATGGGGGTGATCCAATAAATTTCAAAGAAACAACCTTATAAATAATGAATAAACCCAAGTAACACACAAGTGAAAAACGCAAGCATCACCCCCAAACTCCACTCCATCACATTATACTACTTTTTTTCCAATAATCAATTCACATAAGAAGTCCCATGAAAAGAAAATCCCATTTTATTTAACCCAATCAAGGAAATAGATAGATACTCCAAGGAGAGTTTTCCAAATTAAACCATTTTTAGTGGTGCCAACAGGACCTCTCTCTTTAATTAAGAGACAAAATATTTCAAAAATATCCCAACACACCATGTATAAATCCAAATATCCATTTAAAATCTATTTTAGAAACAAAATTCACCATTTATAAATGATAAAACATATACAATGGATAACATGGAATTTTGAAAAACACTATAGGTGTGAAGCTTAAACAAACAATCTCTCACACTTTAGTTCCAAGGGGAAACCACTTGATTTTATTCCAAATAATTATTCTAACTATAATATATCATTAATTAGTATAAAAATATGGTGTAAAAGTTGATAAATCAATTCTTATTTAATTTTAGAGGCCAATAAATAAGGGACCTGCCTTAAACTCAAGGCGCTTAAATAATGAAAACTCTGAACAACTATATAAGGGTGTAAAGATAAAATATCATCCCAGAGGAACCTTAACAAGTCAACAACCTCAAATAAAAAACAAATAAACATGAATCCTAGACTAGATATATCCAGGTATTAGAGGAAGAAATAATAAATTAGAACAAGAAAAAATGGGGAGATGAAAGGAGGAGATTACCTTGAGAAATCGCTCCCAAAACAGGAAGGAATTACATGTAATCACCCTTGGAAGGAGGTGGGAGGCGAGGAGAATATGGGAGAAGACTCCCTTGAATCATAATATCTAAATGAGGTGGAGGATAGGTATATTGGGGTAAAAATCAGAGAGGGTATAATGTAAAAATAAATTTTTAATGAACCTGGGAACTACACATGGTTGGAAGCATGATTTTTGAAACCATGAACCAAATGTGCATCCCTAAATGAACTCTTAGGATATACACAAGGAGTGACTATATGGTTTGGGATACTATGAACCAACAGTTTGGTTTGTCTATTTCAAGAATTGTGGAACCATGTTCATGATTCCCACACAATTTGGACCAACTAAGGTCAATTCATGCGCCCTCATCCAGAGAAACCGCAAGACCAACACAATTACTCATGGGAGCCACATGGTTTGACCCCAACAATGTTCTACCATATAAAATCCATGAATGTGTAAAATGAACTAAAATGATACTCTAGATCAAGTAATTACATGGTTTACCTTTAACTGGGCACACAAACTATGCAAAAAAATAAAATAATCCCAAAACTCAAAAGTTAGACCCAAGACTCAAGGTAAAATACAGAGAAAAAATGATAAAACAAAATAAAGGAAAAAAATATAAAATGAGATGTGACAATTCTCCATACCATAATACTTTCTGCCATTGGAAAACAACAACACTTCTAATTGATATAGTAAAAAGAAAAAGCTCCATACTAGGACATGACTCAACTCCTCAAACCAAAGAACACTTAGAGAACCACTAGGACAATACTCACATTCCTAATTGGTTAAAACATTAAAATCAAACCACCTCACAAGTGATGATGAAAATTCCAATCTATTAAAAAAATCACAATAACTATAAATATTGTTTATACTTCAAGAGACAAATATCTACCGAAGGAGAAAGAAACCTCAAGGTTAGATGAAACATGATTTTAGGGGGGACAAGGTTCACTTTTAATAGGTAAAGGATGCCAGGGTTTTCTCCCCACCACATTAGAATTCTATTTAGATTCAAAAATAACACCAAATTTCAAAATCCTAACCTCAAAACAAGAACAACCACACACAGAACCTCAGAAATAACTAAGCGATATGAATCTGACACACAAAATAACAAAGTTCCCACTGTAAGATGATTAAATTTAGAATTTTAAAAAAGGAATTTCAATTATTGAAGAAGATATCAAAAGATAAAAAATTTCATTATAAATTTCAAACTAAAGATAACACCACAAGACACAATCATTACAAAGAAGGTTAATTTTTATCAATAACCTCAAATAGAACGTGAACCAGTGCCATGTTCATTTAACTGAACTATGTGATTCTATGATATAGTGGATTTGGATTCATAATTCATTCGATAAAATACATTGATGAATTCCTAGAGAAGGCCTAAATGACAAAAAACATGATAGTACTTTAAATAACTGTTACATAAATTCTTCTTGTGACCCATCCTTCATCATTGATGACACACCAGGTTCATATTCCTAGAAGAAGCTGACAAATGATGGGAGGGCCTCTTAAATCCACCACTATAATAATCAAATTGAATCCTCTTTCCCACCTATGTACTGGAATGTTCTTCAATGCATCTTGATACTAATGAAGTATGGGATTCCTCGAGCACCCATGCTAACACAGCATCAATATGACCTGTTTTTCTCACCAGACTAGAAAAAGAGTTTAGACCGAATTATGACACACTTGACTGAGTATCGGGATGAACCCCATTTTAAAATGTCAAAATTTTATAGAATATTCCTTAGACAACTCTATGATAGAGGTAACTAGTTACACAAAATGATGGATGAAATACAACACCGATCAATCACCTTACTGAAGGAATCATATCTCCATCAACATCGCCACATTTATAGCCTCAGAGAAGTAAGACCAGATGAAAAGGACCAAAGAAACTTCCAATAGAGTTATTCCTAAGGCTTGGACATAATTAATTATTTCCATTACTTCCAACATGGACATTTAAGCATAATAGTAGAAAATAAAAACTTTAGAGACTCAGGATACTCAAGTAAATTGAAGATCCTTTTTATTTTTCACACCCATTATTCTAATTTAAAAGTATTTGTCAGACCATAAAAGGGTCAAGGGTTTAGCTTCCAAAACAGAAGGAGTAATGTGTTAGGGTGATCTAATCTAGGTTACTATAATTATTATCCACTCATAGCTACACCTAAAATTTCTAGTGAATCATTGGAGGAGATGTAATCTAAATAATAAGGAAATGAAAAATCAATCAAAACCGATTCACCATCAAGAACGCATCAAAATTAAACACTGAAAACACAATGAATCCAACTCACAACATCAAAAAAATAAAAAATCTCACCAACCACCAATTTAAAAACTATTATAAACTCCAAACATCAATTAATTTTATTCCTTAAAAATACCTTGAATTTTATTGAGTAAATCCTCCCATTTTTTCGTTAAAAAAATTATATATTTAAAAAATACACATTTTATCAAATATTAGTTCATTAAAATCCTATTTTAACAAATGTTACTTTATTTAGAATACATTTTCTATGACTTTCTTTAACTAAATCTGAAGCTCCTTTATCAGTTCCAAAAAGTAAAACATCACACTTTGGAATCTAGTTTTTCAATATTTTAAACAAGGTTTTCAAAATGATTTTAGAATTGAAAAGACCCAAAATAAATTCACAGAGGAGGAACTTGTGTCAATGGGTGACTTGGTCATATTGTTGATGGCTATATTCCAATCAAACTATAGTGACGTGGTGTCTTCCAGGATTGATTCCTAGGATCCACAAGCCATTCTTGAACTTTTGGGCTCATCAAAACCACTAGACCAACTATAATTTCATTCCCCAAACAAAAAATGAACCATAATAATCCACAATAGATAAATAAAGTGAAAATTTTCATCTAATTTATATAAATACAAAGAAAAAGAATGATACATAAAATAAAAATAAAAAACTCAAAACCCATCTTCCCATGTAACAGAAGGTTCCACATAGAATGTAATTTCCAGACACATCCTCATACCTACCCCCATTTTTCGACATTTCTAATCCATCTACCTAAACATACCAAATAAAAAAGGGATCTCTGAAAGCAAGGTCCTCTGAATACATTTCATCTGATACCATTTTTTCAGGAACCCACCATGGTCAACCCCAAACTTGTCACTTGAACCGGCCCGTGACAAGCCTGAGGTGTATTCTCTATCACCTCAAGGTGACCTCATGGGTAACTCACCAAACCAAAAACCCAATGTCAACCCATGAAAATTGAGACTAATCTGGAACATGCACCTAAGGCTACATGTAATAATGGATGTATTGGTTTGAGTATTAAAATCAGTGGGCATTCCCAAGTAAAATTATTCCCTATGAGTTTCTTTTAAATAAGAGATCTATTTAAATCATGTTTGAAATATAGTATTTATATATAGGTTTCTCATTCATTCAATTTAAAAATAAAAGATATCCCATTGTCCTCTTTAATTTTAAATTCTTTTTATTAAAATGGGAGAGTATTGGATTTTAGAGAGAAATTTAGAGAGAGATAACATAAAACTAAGTTTTCCTGTAATATTTTTCAAAATATTCTTCACCAAAACATTTAAAAATAAAACATTCACTTTTACCAATGCAATGAACCATATATAGGGGGCATAAGAAATGATGACATAACACGGGAAATGGGAAACCAATACTCTAGTAACCATACCAAAAGAGGAACCAAAATTATTCGTTATAGATAAACATGTGTCATAAAAAATGGTAATACCTAAGATATTTGGGGAAAATATAGAACATAGTGTAACCTGA
This sequence comes from Viscum album, assembly GCA_963277665.1. Taxonomy (NCBI): domain Eukaryota; kingdom Viridiplantae; phylum Streptophyta; class Magnoliopsida; order Santalales; family Viscaceae; genus Viscum; species Viscum album. Next base: position 289,009,344 of record OY728141.1, read on the forward strand.
TCCATCCTATTGGAGAACCTGATGTAGCCAAACAATACTAATGCTCGGTCATCCCCTACCCGGACTAACATAGGGGAAGAATCCCAAATAATAGAATTGTCCATACTAAGGGAAACTAGCCAGAGCATAATCTGAAACTGGTGTAGAAGAAGTTCAAGATATTACACTAGATAATATAGGTTCCCATTATAATTCTAAAATTTTTGTGAACTAATTAATTTCAAACAACCAACCATATATATAATGAATAAACACAAGAAACACACAAGCCAAAAACAAAATAAACACCCTTGAACACTAGTCCATTGAATGATCCTCCATTTCATATGACCATCAATTATATGGGGATGTCCCATGACAGGTTTCTCACTTTTTAATTAACACTATTGGGGTAAGAGAGAGATATTCCATGATTTTTTTTTCTAAAGATAACTATTTTTAAAGGTACCTAATGGGACTCACACATTCTTTGAGTGGAATCTTGTTTCAAAAATATCCAAACAATCCACTTATAAATAATAAGATCCATTTAAAAACCAATTGAGAAACTAAATATTCCAATTATAAATAAATTTACATTTTTAATGACCAACCGAGCATTTTGAAAACCCTAGGTGTGAAAAGCATAAACTACTAATTTTATACAATTTAATTTCAAGAGTAAATGACATGAATTCTATCCAAATAACTATTCTAACTATAATATATAATTAATTAGTACAATAATGTTTCATTAATTTTAAGGAATGAATAATTTATTAAATTTATAGGCTAATTAATAAGGTAACCTACCTCAAACTCAAGGCGCTTCAAAAAATGAAAACATGGATGTCACACCTAGATTTCTAAAACTTTTATTTATTTATTATTTTTATTATTTTTATTCACTTTTTCAAATTCTTTTCGAAGTACGGTCTGAGCCTGATTAAAATTTTTACTTTCTAATGATAAATGAATATTTTAGGTGTGGTGGTGTCTGACGCACAGGCAGGGCACAGATGACGCTATGTGACTTTGATTGGGTTGTCACGTGACCTCGTCCGGTTCACCGCACGCCCTGCACAATGGTCAACTAATGAAATAAGATGAATTAAGAATGGTTCTAATAATAATAATACTATTAATGTCACTTGAGATTATTATTATTATTTTCTTGGATAATAATTTAATTGAGAGAATTTTTTTTATAAATAGAATTTTATTAAGCTCATTATTGTATAGTTTATTATCTAGTTTATTATGTTTGTTATTAACTTATTATTATTATTATTATTTTTATTATTATTACACTGATTTTAATTTTTTTTAGGGTATCATTTTTTTTTCTTTTTTCCCTCAATTTTTTTTCTCTCTTCTTTCCTCTCTTTCTCCCAATTCTCTCTATCCCATCGGACCTCCCCTCTCCTTCTTTTGGGTCGTGCTACAATACCCATCATACCCTAATTTTCACTGCCCTACTCACTTGGCCTGCCTCCTTCCGACACTTCTCCGACCTCTCCTAGTGTCGTACACCCTGGCTCGGCCTTCCCTTTGTGTCGTCACCCCCTCCCGGCCAGCTGCTCCTCAGCCCCCCTTCTAGCGAGACCCAAGGCCAGTGCGCCTCTTCTCTTTGTGTGTGACCCCCCCCCCCCCAGCTCAGCAACCACACTCCTCACTCCCATGACCACTTCTGTTCTCCATCCTCCTCGCCGCGCGCTGCACCTCACCGATTGATTTCCCCCTCTCCACCCGGCCGGGCGCGCTGGTTCCCTTGTTTGAGCGCCTCTCGGCCAGCCATCGCAAAATTGTACCCCCTTCCTCGACTCGCCCCGTCGCACAGCTGCACCTCCACCCTGTTCAGGCCGCTCACTCACTCTTTATTCAGCTTGAGGCTTCGCCCCATCGGCCTCCCCTTGCAGCTGACATCCTCCTCATTCTGGCAAGCAGCTTTGACGAACCACCGCATTCTCCTTCCGCACGAACCACCCCATTCAGATAAGTCTCTCCATTTTCTGTATGAGTTTTCTTTAGTGGGTATGAGTCTTGGTTTTGGGGGTTTAAACTTGATGTTTTTTGTTCCAATTCATGTTTTTGGGTTCATGTTATGTTCTTTGTGGTGCAAATGGAACGCAATTGAAGTTACACGCTGTAAATTGAAGTTTTTACCCCAATTTTGAGGATTTTTACATGCCAGTAGGTGGTTCCAAGTCTAATCGTTATTTGATAAATTAATTTGCAATCATAATTTTTTAGCACATAATTTAGTTAATTTTTATAGTGCGAAGTTGGTTTTCTTTGATGTTTGATATGCATTGAACTGTTTAGTAGAATGTCTAATTTATGTGTGTTTTTTCTCCTTAAAACTCATATTTAGTTAGTTGCTGGTAATTTTTAAATTGTGTGTGTAGCTTTTTAATCTATGCAAGTGGTGCGAATTATATTTTTTACAAGGCGTCGTGTGTGTCAGGTTGCCAAAGAAGTTTTTGTGTGGGTTTAGTTGGTAACACCAAGTGATTTCTTTTAAATTGTTTTGTAAGATTTTATTTTTGGATTATTAAACTATGTTATTTACACAAAAGGTGTTTTACATATGATTTGAGGTTTTCTATCAAATTATTTGTGTGGTGTAGGTCACACTTTAAAATTTTATTTAAGTGCATGCAATGTTGGAATGGGTTTTGGATTTATAAATAGTTACTTTTGTGTGTGTAAAACCATGTGAAACTCTTTTACTATTATCTTATAAACTTTTTAAAGGGGTTATTAGGTTTTGTCAATGATGTGAAATGTGTTTGGAAAACGTTTTAGTGGGCATATTATTTCAAATGGTTCTTGTGTGTGAAAATGGTCGCTTTCATGTGTGTAGTGTCATGTTGGGTTTGATGGTATGATTATGACATGTGACATGAACTCTAAACTACTTGAACACAAAATGGAAGCCTGAGTACTAGGCGGCTAGACTAGGACTAGTGTTCTAGTGACACAGAAGTGGCATCGGCCCGGATTCACTGAGCTGGATTGACAAATACAACACTAACTAAAATTTTGGATGAGGATTGGAGACCACTAGGTTATGGATGTGTTTCCCTACTAGTGGCCCATGCACGAGAACATATTTTGTAGTGTTTACTATACTACTGTTCATTGAGACACGATGTTCTAGGGTCCCACTTCTCGCTATTATCTTTAGGGAATCTCCCATGTTTTTTGATCCTCTTTTGCTTTGCACTCACTGTCGGCACATGGTGTGATGTTGGGGTTACCGAGAGAGAGAGAGAGAGAGAGAGAGAGAGAGAGAGAGAGTGTGTGTGTGTGTGTGTGTGTGTGTGTTAATTTAAGTGGTTTTCCTTTAGAGTAGTTTTCCCTAAAAATTGTTTTCATTAAAATTGTTTAAGCGCTTATTTATTTTTATTTCGTTAAATTGAAAATGGATTTTCCATTTAATAATTATGCATGGAACCTTTTATTAGTGGCATCCTACTGGGCTTTTGGCTCACACCCTATATACACCTTTGGGTGTATGTAGATCCTGCTTCTTTTTCATTCCAGGTTGAGGCATCGAGCATATCATATGTGGTTCAAGTTGTCAGTGGCACCCTCGTGTCGGTTTGGTGGACGTGGCTTGAGGTTGTTTCACCTCTCTTATTTCTTGAAGGTTTGAGTAAGAGTTTTAGTGTCCTTTGTTGTTGTTTATTTTTGGATGTTGGATCAAGTTGTAACCCTTTAAATTTGATTTTTGTATAAGGTTCTGTTTGGTTGTTAGTTCACATTTTAATTTTATTTATCTTGTTAATGGTTTTTTGTTTACTATTTTGGGTAAACCATTCCCTCATGTTACTCTTGATACCCGAACACTTGTTCCAACCCATGGGGATCGAGAACACCCTTCGGTCCATGTCACGGACTGGGTCGGGCGCTGGGTGGATGGCGACCCGACTTGGTGTGTGACAAAATGGTATCAGATGAGGTTTGTCCTATTGGGTCATGTTCTTTTGGAATAGAGTCACGGTATACTAGAGTTAAGGTTGTCGGGACATGACGTTTTGGCTACAAGTAAGGTTCTTGGCTAGCATACCTCATGGCGGGACTCGAGTTACCAAAGTAAGTTGAGTTTTGTCTGAGTCTTTGGTCCTTGTGGTTAATCTTGTCTAGGGGAAATGAAAAGGGAGTAGGGTCAGTGGTCCCAGAGAACTCGCAGGGTCTGGCAAGCCATGTAGAGCTAGGGACACTTTCTTAGAATACACTCCACGGTGGTGGTGTGATTGGCGTATGGTCGCCAACCATATGTCTTGGTCACCCACCGAGACTAGTCTCCTCTTACATCATCCCTCGTATCTTTGTTTTGGATTCATGGAATTTTGGTTTTTAAGTAAAAATGATGCTGTCTTGAAAAATGTTTTGAAATGAGGCACTTCAAAAAATGTTGTGTAAGGTTTGAAAAGTGTGGGTTGAATTTTTTGTTTTGAAAAAAATGAAAAGGTCTGGTTTCGATTCTTGGTGTTCTCATGGGTTACCACATGCATTAATATATTTGTAAAGAGAAATGGTTAATGACTCGAGTGGATGAGTGCCCGGATGGACATGAGGTGGATGTCGGTGTGGCACGGGAATGTGCATGTGTGAGGCCCATGGGACACCAATGGTGTTTTTGTAACCCACTAGCTTTGTTTATTTTTAAAAAGTTTGGCTAATAAAAAAATTAGTGTTTTAATAACTGGTGATTGTGTGATGTGTCCTTGTGTTTTGGGAAGTGTTGGATGTGAGTCGTTTCGAGTAGAAAATCATTTTTGATTGATTTGTGTCTTGATTTTTAATTCTTATTGGTAATTTGGTGTGAAAGTGTGCTGTTAGTGGTTTTTTTAAAGTGCTTCGAGAAGCCCTTGTAGTGGTACCTCCTACATGTTTAGTGTTTGATTACGGTATGTCTTGTCCATTATACCAATTTGATTTGGGTATATGGTTTTCTTTCTTAACTAGAGAACCCCCCCCCCCCCATAAAGCCTTAACATGCAACTGAAGTGTGGTCATGGGCAATTCATCATTGGGCGAACCTCCAGTTTATCGAAAGACTCTCTTCTTGAATTCTAGGATTGAAACCACCTCTCTTTATATTGAAGAGATCCTCTCGTATCGAGAGGGTGACGTGAGAGGGTTTGAATGAAACATGGGTTTCCTTTAGTCATTTTATAGTCAAGAGTGAAGTTTGACCTCGTTAAGTTGAAAAACATGTTTGGAAATGGTGAAGGAGATTCCAGAGGGGAGAGGTGGAAGCAGTCTGGAGTTATCAGTGCAGGCTGCTATTCTAAATGACCTATGGTCCTTCGTTGGTTTCATTTAAGAAAGGTTCTATGTTAGGCCACAAGTGTGGCAGACCCAGTCACATGGGGATGATATGGTCAATTGCAGGAATCGCGTGTTGTTTAAGACTTGGTTTGAAGTCCTTCTATGTATAATGTTCCCCCAATAACAATGGCCATGTTTAGTGACAAATTGTGGTGTCATGTTCTCATTCAGTGTGAAAAATGGTGATCCACATGCACCTTTTTATCTCTTGTGTTGGTAAATGTTCTGTGTGGGATCAGTTGGATGTCGTGATGTGTTGTGTTTGTGGGTGTTGTCTCGGTTGTGGTGTGGTTGTGTGTGACACCAAAAGGAGAATCTCTACTCGGGAGTCTTTAATACCTGACTTTGAGGCCGAATATGCTTCATAAATCAGGGCTCCAGCCATAGGCTTCGGAGTGAAGCTGGAACGTGGTCAAGAATCCCAGGAGTATATGAGACCCCAACATTATTTTTGTCATCAGTGCTGAAAGTAATGGAAGTTTAAATTGTTTTATGTGGTTATTCCATTCTGAACGAACTGTTTGGGTGCGTAAGGATTTCATGACTATGTGGAGGCATGGTCATATCATTGCCTTAAAATTTTGGGGGTCACGTCCCACTAGATGTAATCAATTTAGAGGTCCTTATTGGGCATGTTGGGTAAATCGGTCTCAAAGTTTAATAGTGCTCATCTAGGGATGTAGAGATATTGGTTTGTCTTCAGCTGTGGTTTTGACGCCCCAGTAGTTGGGGTCGGCCTTCCCCGCCCTTGTGGTGGGGTGTTTGGTCACTGTCGGGAAATTTTCAAGGTTTTGTATCTTCTATCAGCTCTAATTGTTGGGAGACCTGTGATAGGTCTCGCTTAAACGTCTCTTGACTGAATCATTGTTGGTTGTATTCTTAATAGTGGGGAGTCCGCTCGGACCTCCCTGCATTGATTTTCCAGTCTCACATTGGGCGTTGGTAGGTTATTAATGGTGGGGAGCCCCTTCGATCTTCCCCATGATGACATTTTGGTTATGTTCCTTTCTTTCATCAATCAACTGGAGGTGTTCTAGCTCTTTGGGACGGGCGACACATATTATAAATACTTTTTACGAGTTTCTTGAGGTGGTAATGTAAGTCACTTTCTCTAAACAAGATGTGTTTGCCTCTTTTCAATTACTTTTCATATGAATCATTTTTGAACCCCAAGGGAGTATCAGTTGCTACTTCGGGGATCCTCCTTAGTTGTGGCTTTCTGGGGATGGAAAGCGCTATGGTGGGGAGAATTGTCACACCCGGATTTCTAAAACGTTTTTTATTTTTTATTTTTATTATTTTTATTCTCTTTTGAAAATCTTTGTCGAAGTGTGGGATGAGCCTGATTAAAATTTTTAATTTCTACTGATAAATGAATATTTTAGGTGTGGTGGTGTCTGACGCACGGGCAGGGCATGGACGACGCCGCTCGACTTTGGTTGGGTCGTCGCACGACCTCACCCGGTTCACCGCATGCCCTGCCTGATGGTCAAATAATGAAATAAGACGAATTAAGAATGGTTCTAATAATATTAATAATATTAATGTCACTTTAGAATATTATTATTATTTTCTTGGATAATAATTTAAATGAGATTATTTTTTTAATAACATTTTATTAAGTTGATCATTGTATAGTTTATTATCTAGTTTATTAAGTTTTTTATTATCTTATTATTATTATTAGTATTAGTATTACTATTATTATTATTATTACACCCATTTTATTTTTAATTTTTTTATTAGGGTTTCATTTTTTTTATTTCTTTTTTTTTGCTCTCTTTTTTTTCTATATTATTTCCTCTCTTCCTCCCATTTCTCTCTATCACGTTGGACCCCCCCCCTCCCTTCCCCTTATTTTGTGTTGCGCTATAGTACCCCTCAAACCCTACTTACTGCCACCCTACTCCCTTGGTCGGCATCCTTCCGACGCTGCTCCGGCCTCTCCTAGGGCCGCACACCCTGCCCCAGCCTACCCTCCATGTCATTTCCCCCTACTGGCCAGCTACTCCTCGACCCCCCTTTCAGTGAGACCCAAGGCTGATGCGCCTATGCTCTTTGTCCGCGAACCCCCCCCCCCCCCAGCTCAACATCTGCACTCCCCGCTCCTGTGATCGCTGTTGTCCGTCAGCCACACTGTCTCGCGCTGCACCTCACCGCTTGATCTCCCCCTCTCCACCCGGCCCGATGCGCTACTTCCCTTGTCCGAGCACCTCCCGGCCAGCTGTCGCATAGCCGCACCCCCTACCTCGGCCAGCCCCGTCGCATAGCCGCACCTCCTCCCTAGCCAGGCCGCTCGCCTACTCTTTATCCAACTTGAGGCTTCGCCCCATCGACCTCCCCTTGCAGCCGACATCCTCCTCATTCTGGCGAGCAGCTCCGATGAATCAATACATTGTCCTTCCACGCAAACCACCCCATTCAGATAAGTCTATCCCCTTTCTGTATGATTTTTTTAAGAAGGTATGAGTATGGATTTTGGGGGTTTTAACTTGAAGTTTTTGGTTCCAATTCATGATTTTGGGTTCGCATTAGGTTCATTATGTTGCAAAAGACACACGATTGAAGTTACACGTTGCAAATTGAAGTTTTCACTCCAATTTTAAGGATTTATACCCACCTATAGGTGGTTCTATGTCTAATCGTTATTTGATAAATTAATTTTCATGTTTAATTTGTTTAGAACATCATTTAGTTAATTTACGTAGTGAGAAGTTGGTTTTCTTTGATATTTGATATGTATTGAACTGTTTAGTAGCATGTCTAATTTATGTGTGTTGTTTCTGCTTAAAACTCATATTTAGTTAGTTGTTGGTGATTTTTAAATTGTGCGGGTAGATTTTTAATATGTGCAAGTGGTGCGAATTATATTTTTGACATGGCGTCGTGTGCATTTGGTTTCCAAAGAGGGTTTTGTGTGGGTTTAATTGGTAACACAAATTGATTTCTTTTAAATTGTTTTGTAATATTTTATTTTATTATTATTGAACTATGTGATTTTCACAAAAGGTGTTTTACATACGATGTAAGGTTTTCCGTCAAATTATTTGTGTGGTGAATATCACACTTTAAAATTTTATTTAAGTGCGTACAATGTTGCATTGTGTTTTGGACTTATAAATAATTACTTTTGTGTGTGTAAAACCATGTGACACTATTTTTCTATTGTTGTATAAATTTTTTAAATGGGGTATTAGGTTATGTCAATGGTGTGAAATGTTTTTGGAAGACATTTTAGTGGTCGTATTATTTTAAATGGTTCTTATGTGTGAAAATGGCCATTTTCGCGTGTGTAGTGTCTTTTTGGGTTTGAGTGTATGATTATGAAATGTGGCATGAACTCTGAACTACTTGAGCACAAACGGGAAGCCTGGGTACTAGGCGGGCAGACTAGGACTAGTGTTCTAGTAACACGGAACTGGCATCGACCTGGTTTCACTTAGCTGGATTGACGACTACAACACTCACTAAACTTTTGGATGAGGATTGGAGACCACTAGGTTATGGATGTGTTGCCATACTAGTGGCTCAGGCATGAGAACGTATTTTGTTGCATTTCCTATAATATTGTTCACCAAGACGTGATGTTGTAGGGTCCCACTTCTTGCTTGTATCTTTAGGGTCTCTCCCATGTTTTGTGCTCCTCTTTTGCTTTGCACTCACCATCGGCACACAGTGTGATGTTGGGGTTACCAAGAGAGAGAGAGATAGAGATAGAGTGTGTGTGTGTGTGTCTGTGTGTTAATTTAAGTTGTTTTCCTTTAGAGTAGTTTTCCCTAAAAACTGTTTTGATTAAAATTGTTTAATCACTTATTTATTTTTATTCTGTTAAATTGCAAATGGATTTTTCATTTAATAATTATGCATAGAACCTTTTATTGGTGGAATCCTAATGGGATTTTGGCTCACACCCAACATACACCATTGGTTGTATGTAGATACTGTTTCTTTTTCTTTCCAGGTTGAGGCATAGAGCATAGCTTGAGTTGTTCGGTTTGTCAGTGGCACCCTCATGTCAGTTTGGTGGATGTGGATTGAGGTTGTTGCACCTCTCTTATTGCTTGAAGGTTTGAGTTATAGTTTTAGTTTCCTTTGTTGTCGTTTATTTTTTGATGTTCGCTCAAGTTTCAAACCATTAAATTTAATTTTTGTACAAGGGTTTGTTTGGTTGTCAGTTCACGGTTTAATTTTATTTATCATGTTAGTGGTTTTGTTTTTACAATTTCGGGAAAACCTTTCCCACATGTTACTCTTGATACCCGGGCACTTGTTCCAGCCCGTGGGGACTGAGAACGCCCTTCGGGCCATGTCATGGACCGGGTCAGGCGCCGGGTCAGATGGAGATCCATCTTGGTTCGTGACACTGGAACAACACCATAAGGTACTAAAGATGCAAGAACATCCAAGAGGAACCATAAAAATAAATGCCCCCAAATAAAAACAAAATAATCATGAACCCTAGACTATAGAAACCAAGGGAGAATAAGAATGAAGAACAAAATGGAAGGAGGAAAGAGATAAGAAATGAGGAGATTACCTTGAAAAATCATTGCCATTACATGAAGTAATCACTTGGAATCACCAATATAAGGAGGTGGAAGGAATGGAGAAGAAGGGAGGATCCTCCCTTAAGTCACATGAGACAAATGAGGAAGATTATATGTGTTTTGGGGTAAAAATAAAAGAGTAACAATAGTAAAAATACATTTTTAATGAACCTTGGAATTGCATAAGGTTTGGTTGCATGGTTTAGGAAAACATGTGCTAACTGTGTGTCCCTTACTAGACTCACTAGACACCCACATGGTTTATCCAAATGTATTGGGAAACCTTATTCCAACCATATGGTTTGGAAATGTCAAAAATTATAGAACCATGTGTACACTTTTCTCATAGTTTGAAATAACCCTACTCAATCCAAGGGTCCTCATCCAGGGACACCCCAAGACCCACACGATTACTCTTGGGAGCTGCACGGTTTTGACCCCCACTATGCCCTACCTATGAAACAAAAACCATTTAAGAGAAAAAATGAATAGAAACAGGACTCACAATCAAGGAGTTGCACAATTTCCCTTTAGCCATGGATAAAAGCATGAAATAGTAGAAAACATTCCCAAAACTAAATTTTATGATCTAGAACACCCAAGACTCAAGAGAAAATCCAATGATAGAATTATAAACCAAAATAAAGGAGAATAGTAATAATCAGGATGTGATAATTAATGTAACACCCTGGAATGATAAAAGGTTTAATGGTTAAATGATATGACTCGTGTCAACAAGGTGTACCTTTCTTTTCAGAAGCCTACCTGATTAGATCTCCATAGTTGAGAATTCATGGCCTAGAGTAGGGTATAGGATGGGTGAACGTCTCAAATGTTTCCAAGGGTGTGTGTGGGTGAGAAAAATACACACTAAATTTACATGTGTTGGATGGTGGGGATCGTCATTAGTCTGATATGCGACCCTAGTGAGTAATAGGCAGTGGTGTGCTAGGAAGGAAATCAAGGTATTACAAGATACCCATGGGTTCATATGAGTGTGTTCATAGCCCAAGGAAGGTCAGGTAGTGAAAAATGGTATCAAAACATAACCCCTCTATAAGATTGGTGGAACTATAAGAGATGAGATATAGGGTCCACACCGAGGATGTTTTTCTCTAACGGGGGGGGGGGGGGGGTGAATGTAACACCATAGAATGATGAAGGGTTAAATGACTAAATGACAAGACTGATGTGAATAAGGTGAGCCTTTTTTTTAAAGCCTTCTAAATTAGAACACTATAGTAAATATTTCTTTTCCTATAGCAGTGACCCAAATGGGTGAACTTCTGGGACATTACTCAGGGTGTGTGTAGTGAATAAAAAACACACTGAAAGAACATGTGTTGTCATGTGGGTACAATTATTATTTTGATATGAAATACTTAGTGATTAATATCATTTGTTGGGCTGGGAAGGAAACAAAGTTATTACCAGAGACCAATGGGGATAGATGACTTGGTTCATAGCCAGGTAAGGCTAGGTTGTGACATTATGGGATTCGTACCCCTAAGATACTATATCATCTATATCCCACCAGATGATGTTTTCTAAAATTAGAATATATATTTAAGAATATCATCATTTTATTTTTATGGTTCCAATCATTGTGAGAAACTTCTATAACTATTTAATTAAAATAATATTGTAAGGATGTTATCTCCTAAAATGTTATGTAGAAGAACAATAAAAATGTCGTAAAATATTCATCAATATTCAATACCATGAATATACTGGTAATCAAAAATACAAAGTAGTCAATTCTTGTACATCATCTCCAATACATATTTCTTTGGTAGAATTTTATGTGATATTTGGAATGAATTAACTCACCTTATATGGAGATCAAGTTAATCATAAAAATAATGAGATATTATTTTATATCCCAAATCATCCCATTATCAAATACCAATGAATAAATTATTATGAAATCACATGAAATTATTACTTAATTTTGGTCATGATATCCAATAATAAAGTGTTATTGGCTAAAATGGTTGGGGATGAACCCAACATTGAAAAAAATGGAGATTCTATTAGAATATATTGATGCATTTTTGAAATAACCACATGGTCTTACCATAGAATGTTGGGTTATATTTTCAGATGAACACAAACCTAGTTTTATTCTTTTATCTAAGTTTCTTTTTATAATTAACATAATTAAACTAGAAAATTGAGTAAGTATCAATGAGAGAATTTAAACAAGGTGTTTATATTACCATTTACATCATCATGGGATGATCTACTCTTATATAACAAGAAGAAGAATGGATCACTTTTATTTACATTGGTTATCATGAACATGACATGACTGTGATAAAGAAACAGATATCCTCTACCCCGATTTGATAATTTTTTATCAACATAGAGGATAATAATACTTCAGGATGGTGAATCATCATTCGAGTTATGATCAAATATGGGTGAAGAGGGAAGATATTGCTAAGATATCATTCTACACATGATATGGACACTTCTATATTCATGGATTTGATGAATATAGTTGATAGAGATTGCCTAGAAAAATGTGTGGTAGTATATATTGATGATATTGTAATATATTCTTTGATAAAGGAAAAAGAGTTTAGATTTTCTCTAACATTATAATGAAGGGTAAAATAGATACCATGTTTTACAAGTGTGATTTTTGGCAACAAAAGTATCCCTTATAGGGTTGTGTAACTATATGTTGTGGTATATTAGTTTATCCTTCAAAGACGGAGGTGATTTTATAATGGAATAAACCAATATCTATATTGTAGATATGTAGTTTTCATGGATTATATGCATATTATTGACACATAGTGAGAAAATTTTAATTAATTTAAAATACACTAAATATATTGATACGGTATGATGTAAAGTTTCTTAAGATGGATGAGTGTAACGAAAATATCATGGAGCTTAAAAAAAATTGAGTCACTACACATATACTTATACAACCTTGTAACCGATTATGGGTTGTGAAATGTAGTGTTAATTCAAAGAAGTTAAAGGGATGTTTCCTTATGAAGAAATGAAAAGGTGAAAGGTAATGAATTGTGAAACTTAATGAACCATGATTTTTTAGATTCTTTATCTGAAGCTAGGACAAGTAATTTCGTTTCACTAAAAATTTTAGCGACATTAACTTTATGGTGAAAATATTTTTATAAATACAAATCATACAATCATAAAGTATATATTATCACACAACGAGATGAACATTAATTAAATGAGTTGGATTGTGTTTTTAAAAGACTAAGACTTTTCAAAACATTATCACCCTAAGATGAAAAACAAGGTGTTTGATTCTCTGTGATGACAGTATCATGATATAATATCCCTGATGAGGATGGAAATAGATCTAGTTTCAATGGATATACAATGGATATGTATGGAAATCATAATAAAAGGGATAGAATCCTACATTCCCTAAACGATTGATTAACCATAAATCTAGGGGATGATAAGGGAGGCTTAGAATGATGATATGGTGTTAAAAAACAGTGTAGTAAAGGATCCCGGGGGTCTCCATTCCCACGGTGTCCTCGGGGTCCCTCTTCATACGATTCCGGATGTGCAATCGGGTCTCTCCTTCAGGGATGACCTATGTCATCCCCCGGACGTCAAGGATCCTGGGGTCTCCATTCCCACGGTGTCCTCGGGGTCTTCTTCCTCCGTGGAAGGCGGATACCCCATTCTCTCAGTTTCGGCGGCTTCCTTCTCTGAAGCATCGTCTCGCCTCAATTGGATCCTTGTTGCTAGATTTGGTCCAGACAATCCTCCGTTTAAAATTTTTAAGAGCTTCGTGGAATCTTGGGGTCACTCTTCCTCAACCATGGTCTCGACGCTGAACCGGAGGGCCTTCTGGGTTGTCCTTGGATCCCAGTAGGAATTCTTCAAAACTTTCTGCCGAAGCCCCAGGTTCTTCGGTCACTGCAGTTTTCACCTCTTTCGCGGGTCGATTGAGATTCATCACGATCGGGACCCCTCGACAATGGCGGTTCGGATCTCACTCCCTGGCTTGCCTCTCATGTTCCTGAACCTTGGTTTCCCACAGGAGATCGTCAACTCTCTAGGGGTCTTCCTTTGTGTTGATGAACGGACTCTCCGGCTCGAAGAAACGGTGATAGCCCGGATCTGCGTCGACATAGATCTGGCTATTCCCCTACCGTCGAAGATCTCGCTCCGGGTGGATGGAATGGAGGTGGTCTTACTCCAGGAAGGGATCAGTAGGATTTTGCGGACAGTGTGGCGCGTAATGGGTTTTTTGGGCAACAGGTACACCCGGTGCAATAATCAGAAAGGGAGTCGTCGCATCTGGAGTAGGCTAGACCGCTGCTTTGCCAATATTCAATCGACTTCTGCTTTTCTGAATACAGGGGTGGAGCATGGAACACAAGCTCTCTCAGACCATGCGCCTCTTCTTGCTCATCTTGATCGGGGCTCCGGGGAAAATAAGTGCTTCCATTATTCGAGCCGGTGGGTAGCGGATGCCAGCTTCCTTAGTATGGTCCAGGAAACGTGTATGAATCCCATTCAAGATGAAAGATTGGTGGCGCTGCACAACATGCTTAGAATATTGGAGTTGGAGCTCCTCTGTTACGGTACCAGATCAAACCTCCTGGAAGATATGGAAGGGATCAAATATGAAATTGACCACATTGAGGCATGTCTGGAGCTGGATTGGAACGATGATATTTTTGGCGCCTTAGTGGAGAAAATAAACCAGCTCACCGAGTTAATTTTTGAACAAGAGAGGCTCATTCATGAGAGATCGAGGGCGACCTGGCTTCGAGATGGGGATAGGAACACAGCGTTTTTTCAAGCATGCATTAACGAACGGAATAGGATCAGTGTTCCTAACATTCAGCTGGAGGGTGGGTCTTTTACGCATGATGCCAAGATCATGGGTGGTATGGCTACCGACTATTTAAGAACATTACTGTCTGAGCCTAATCCTCTTATGGAGGGGGGATATTCATCTGAGACCCATCTTTTTTATGACATTTCATCGGTTGTTTCTAACAATACCAACAACTTCTTTGAAAACATGCCAGATGAGGCCAAGGTATGGGAGGCAGTTCGGGCCCTCATTGCAGAGAGTGCCCCGGGGGCCAATGGGTTACTAGGATCCTTTTATATCTTGTTCCGGGGGCTGGTGAAAGGTGAGCTGGTGGAGGCAATTCAAGATTTATTTAGAGGAGGGAAATTGCCCTGGGTTGCGTGTTCTTCGACCGTGATACTCATCCTGAATGTTAAAGATCCATCCTCACTTAGTAACTACCGCCCAATCAGCATGTGTAATTTTCCATATAAGGTATTGACAACCATTCTCAATAGGACAGTTCACTGTCTACCTATCCCAATGGGTCTTAGATAATCAGCAGGGTTTTATCAAAGGGTGTTCAACAAAATCTGCTATAGCCATGGTCCAAGAAATGGCGGGGGACATTAAAATAAACTTATAGCTCTAATGCAATGATCAAAGTAGATATGCATAAAGCCAATGAAAAGATCTAGTGGAGCTTTATCAACAAAGTGATGTGCTGTATGGGTTTCTCAGGAGTGGCAGTTGACTTCTTTCTCAGGGTTGCTAGCTCTCCTTGGTTGGCAATCTCTTTTATGGGGAAAAGGTGTGGGTTCTTCAAGACTACTCGGGGTTTTAGGAAAGGAGATCTGATCTCTCCTAGCCTCTTCTATTGGGTGCAAGACACTCTTAATTGATATTTGGACAGGAATGTGTGTAATGGTACCTTGCGACCCTTCCATGGTAGATCAAATCCGGTGGTTATCTCGAATATTTTTTGTTGATGACATGATATTTTTCCTTAACGGTAACATAAGAAACATATGTGAGTTCAACAAAATCTTTGACACGTACTGCATGTGGAGTGGTCAATCAATTAATAGGGACAAGAGTAGAGTGCTCATATCTAGATGGTGCTCATAGAAGAGGGTAAAGAAGACCGAAGAAGCCTGGGTATGAAAAAAAAGAAATTTCCCCAGGGTGTATCAGGGTTCACCAGTTGGCCTAGGGAGTATTCAGATTCATCATTTCGATGGGATTATGCATAAAATTATTGCTTGCATTACAAATATGAAGAACCGATTTCTTTCCATGGGGGGTATCACTTTGGTCAACTATGTTCCAGCCTTCATACCCATGCATGTGTTTTCGATGCACAATGTGCCAAAGAAGGTCTTGAAGAACATTGAGAGGAAGTTGACCAACTTCATATGGGACTTTAATGCTGAAGGTCGGTACCATTGGGTCTCTTGGGACAAGATGGCTAGCAAGGTTGTTGACGGGGGATATTAATCATAAGAGTGTCAACGAGGAGATGTTCGGCATGCAGGCAAAACTCACATGGGACTTCCTGGAGGGGAAGTCTCTTTGGGATAGATTTATGACCAACAAATATGGTACTCAGGGGTACCAAACTCATGGGGGGTATTTCTCATCTTTGGTATGGGATTTCTAGGCACTTATCAGTGCTGAGGTGCCATTCCAAGTGGATTGTGGGATGTAGACATATTAGTTTCAAGAATGACAATTGAGTGGGCACGGTGATTGACTACTCGAGGTTCCCATCCCCAGACATTTCTTTTTCTCGGGAAAGTAGAATCAAGAGCCCAATCTAGGCCATTATCAACCAACATCAGAGGGATATCTTCAATGATATCATCCTTAGTGATGAACCAGAAAAATTTATTTTCACCAATTTGTCTTCGGGTAGGTTCTTAGCAAAGGCTTATCGATCTGCGACTAAAGTGGTGGGAAGACATGATGCTTGGAATGAGGTCCTTTGGTGCAATGAAATTCCCACAAAGTTTAACATCATGGTTTGGAGGATTCGTAATTAGGCCCTACCCATGGGTGAGTTAGTTTAGAAAAAAGGCATCTCTATGGCGTCCAAAAGCTTGTGTTGCATGAACACCAAGGAAGAATCGATGGCACACCTATTCTTTAATAGTGGGTGGGGTGAGACGGTTTGGGAGATGCTGGGTGAGATCATTCGGTTGGGGAGCCCGAGATGCTCCATGGAGTCCTTCTAACTATATTGGAGTGTGGGGTCAGACAATCAAGTACATGAGAGATAGGTGATAGCCCTTCTGGTTGTTGGACTATATGGAGGGCGAGAAATCAATGTCGTCACACTGGCTTCACTAGTTCTCGCCTAGGACTGGTGATCATGGCGTGTAACACCATCGTGGATCTGATCCCGCTTGTCAAGCGTTGGGATGGTTCGGCCTCGTTGAGGAAATTCATTGCTGGGAGTAAGCCTCTGTCTATCCCTCGGAACCGAAACTGCCATGGAAGATGGGTAGGGTGGAACCCATCGAGTAGTGGCTTCATGCTCAATGTTGATGGCTCTAATATCTCGGGTGTTATGCAGGGGGTGGCTAGTTTAGGACCATAATGGGGCGGTTATTATGTAATAGTTTTGTTAGAGTCGATGCACTCATTCTTCATTATATTAGTCTTCCTTGAACTTGACCTTTTAAGGCGATGCCCGAACTGGAATAATATTGTTACATTGTTGTCGTAATACCTATAACTTTTTTGAAATGGGAGAACATCACCATGGATTTTATTATGGGACATCACAATACTTATAATGATTATTTTCCCATCTTGGTGGTGGGTGATCAACATATGAAAGATGGGTAGGGTGGAACCCATCAAGTAGTGGCTTCATGCTCAATGTTGATGGCTCCAATATCTCTGGTGTTATGCGGCGGCGGGGGGGGGGGGGGGGGGGGGGGGGGGTAGTTTAGGACCATAATGGTGCGGTTATTATGTAATAGTTTTGTTAGAGCCGATGTACTCAGTCTTAATTTTATTAATCCCCCTTGAACTTGACCGTTTAGGGTGATGCCCGAACTGGAATAATATTGTTGCATAGTAGTAGTAGTACCTATAACTTTTTTTGAAATGGGAGAAAATCACCATGGATTTTATTATGGGCCATCACAATACATATAAAGATTATTTTCTCATCTTGGTGTTGGGTGATCAACATATGATGTTGACACACATTATTGTTATTCGAGCAGACTTGTCACAAAATCAACTCACCAACATATATATAAAGGGAGTGGTAAGGCTCCATGGAATACCACTTCCAATTGTATATGAATGAGGTCCAGGGTTTAGACCCATATTCTGGAGAAGTCTACATGATGAAATGGATATAAAGCTAAACATTTTCCTAATTTTTCTTCCTAAAATTGATCATCAATATGAACAGACTATTCATATATTCAAAGATAAGCTAAGATCATTCTCAATTTATTTCAATAGAATATTGGACTAACATATTTCTCTGATTGATTAATTATATAGTAATAATTTCCAATCTAAAATACAAATGGAACCATATAAGGTTGTATATGGTTAGAGATATAAAACATTAACATTCTTAGATGTAGTAAAAGATAGGAAGCTGTTATAACTTGAACTTGTTCAATAATTAAAGGATATGGTTCAAACCATTCATTGATATATCAATGCAATATATAGTTAATAGAATACATGTGATGATAAATGACAACATTATCTTCTATTTGAATTTTTTAACAAATTATTCTTTTAAATATCTCCATGGAAGGGGGTTTTGGGATTCAATATGATAGGGAATATGAGAACTAGATACATAAGTCTCTTCAAGATTCTTGATCATATTGGGAATGTAGCTTTTATCTTTACACTTACACCAAACATATCAAATGTGCATATCTTGTTTAATGTGTCACTTTTGAGGAATTTTATATAAGATCCATCATATATACTCAAATATAATGTTGTGAAATCAGAACATGATCTCTATTTTATGGAATAACTGCTGGTGATCTTGGATTATTGAGATAATGTGTTGCAAAACAAGACCACTGACATGGTCCATGTTCTATGAATAAATGATATGCTAGTGTGAGACATATTGAAACCTTAAGATTTAATAATAAAAAGTACTCTCATTTACTTTTCACATTAGAAAGAAAAGTTATTGGGTAAAATTCTTATAAGGGGAAAAGTGTAACACCCCAAACATACAGTGATAAATTTACTTTAAATCCATTATAACATATAGTTTATGTGATATCAAACTAAAATATACATTGATTTTTCTCATTAAGGTATAATATTTCAATACAAAATAAAATATAATAAAATATATTTAATGAAAACAGAATTTTTAAAATGAAAATTTGAATAAACCACAATTAAATAAAATTTAAAAAAGATTGAAATATTCATCACCTTTATATTCCTTAAGAATCAAACCACTAATAATTACAATTGAAATAATAAAACATGGTTGTTAGATTTCCCAATTATTTAGAATAGAATTAAGAGAATGAGATGAATGATTTTCATGAAATATTTTAGGTTTTATACAGGAATGTAATTTAACTTTTATAAATATGGTCATTATAATCATATGGTCATTGGGATTGTGCATCTATTCACAACATCATTTAACAAATGAATATTTAGTGAGATGTTTAAAATGATTATTGAAGGTAGTATTCAAATAAAATGTGACCAGAATAAAATATTCATTGAATTGGAAGGTATGAATAGAATTAACTACATTGTGCAGTCTATGCAGAAAGGGGAAATAGTTGAAGTATTTAATAGAAGTCTTCCTTATGAAGGGAATTTTTTCCAAGATTGGAAAATATGTAACATCAATTGGGGTTTCCCCTGACCAAGCCCAAGAAAAATTTCACTAAGTATGGCTTGAGAGGAATCATTTATGAGAGAAGTTTAATCTTGTGAAAATCAATATGTGTTCCATGTTAGAAGAATCAACACCCATGACAATCACAATTTATTATCCTAGCAGAAGGTGTTATGTAGAGGTTCTTAGGGGTTTTATCTTGTAGAAGTTAGGATGATATAAACATGTAATTATTAATGCATTAAATTCCTTTTAAGAAATGTATATATTTTCATTATTACATGTATTTTTATACATTTCGATTTATTTACATTTAATGAATGAATTTAATTAAATGGATTAGTTTCATTTAATAAAAATTTATTGATAAAAATAAAATATTTTTTGTGAATAAATAATTAATCGTAAAAATTCAATAATAAAATCAAGTTACGATAAATTTGTATTTTTTGATGAATTGTTATTATGATTATTGTATTTTTAGAACATAAATAATCACTAATAATGAATTTTCTTCATAAAATGTATAGGTAATATATATATATAATTATCATTCATCTAATGATTAATAATTTGAATGGAATAAGAATAAATTCTTTTTCATTGTTAAAAATAATTTTTTTAATAATTTTTATATTTGTTATGCATTACTATATTAAAATTAAATTATTTTACATTTAAATATTAAATAATATAAAATTTAAATTATATTTCCTATTATAATGTACTTATTATGTTATAAGGTATATGTAATTTTTAAACATAAAAACATGTTACCAATGTAAAACTTAGTCACTATGGTAAAAGGTAACATGTTGCAAAAGGGTCAAATTTTAGGGTAAATACATAAATTAGCATAAAAATTGTCTTTAAATCAGTTGATAATGGAATGAATTACCATTCCTTATCCCATGTATATTATTTTTTCTACATTGGATCAACATTCCTTGAAAATGAAGGTCTTTTTATGTAAAGGGTTGGGTGTTTACAAATATTCGACCCCTTCAAACCTATAAAATGACAACTTATCTCCCCATATAAAACCACATCATTCTATAATTTTTCACTCGAATCCAAAATTAAAACCTATCCATAATAATCCTATGTAACATTTGGTTACCAATGGACACTTTAAGGAGTCCCATACCCTTAATTTATAGGAGGTTCTCAAATACAAGATTAAAGTCTTCAACATAATTATTTTCTTCTCTCTAATCACATCTCATTATAGTTTTCATCCACCTCTACATAATTCTTATTTATCACATTAATAAAATTATTTTATAATCAATTATGATTCTATAATGGTTATATTTTTATTATAAAATAACATTATTTTTGTAAGGCCCCAACCTTAATCAATAAATATTCTAGAGAATTTAGACTAAAATTGACTTTCTTTATTACCCAATCATCTTTTACGTTTAGAGTTTTATAGAATTAAGAAAAATAATTACATATTATACCCATTCATTAAAAGTTTAATATAATATTTATTATCCAGTTTTTTCACCAAACGAAACCCTTTAAAAATAAAATAACACTTATTTTCATTACACATCTTCAGCACTTTCAAAATGAAATCCACTTTGTACTTACCAATACTTAAGACCTATGAAAAAAAGTTAAAAAAGTGGGATGAGAACAAGAGTCATAGTAAGGGACATAAAAAAAATTAGTCCAGTTGAAGACATACAAACCCTTTTAACGCTCTTTGAGAGAATAAAATAAATCATTTTCACTTAAAAAACACATACATTTCAGCTCATAGAAAAAATTAAAATCCTTAGGTAGAACAAATCTTAAAGGTGAATTGTGGAATATTTTTCATATCACACTTACATGTACTGTAGATCTCACATATACTTTAGCTATCACGTCTACATAGGGTGTAACTTGTTAGGTCGGAATATACAAAGTAACACACAAGAGGGGGTGAATTGTGTCTTTTCAAATTCTTCTACTATTATGGATTTTGACACCCTCTGTAATTTATGCATATATGTACTGTTTTTATTTGGTATAATAATATGCATTGATTGTACAGAAATAAAGAAACAAAATTTTATTGTGGTTTAGAGCACAAAGATCCCCTAATCCACTCTACCAATCACTCTCTCAGCGAGTTTGATAAATTTCACTAGAATGCTCCTCTTATCACAAGACCTAGAATCCACAACTGTGTGTAGGTAGTTGAAACCTTTACAAAAAGACTAAAAATAAAGTCTTCTGGTTCTTTAATAGAGAACCAATTATCCACAACTTAGATTGAGAAGCTGATACTCCAACGCAATAGAGTACGATCAATTGAAACTCTAATAATTCTAACGAGTTTGATTTGGAAGGTTCATATTGTTCTTCACAGTTGCAACATCAAACAATTGAAAATTGATGGATCTTATTATTCAGAAAAGAATATATTTAAGAATTAAATAGTTTGACGTGATCCTTTTTTCAAGAATATCTTTAATAAGGTAAAAACTTAAACAGTACTAGTAATCTTATATTAGTAAAAGATTGAACATGTATATCTCAAATGTGTAGCTTCTTTAAGAATCAATCATCTGTTACAGAAACAATGTAAAAGATAATTTAAATAATACAATCACATTTGTGAATCTCTCATTACACATATATTTGAAGAGATACTCTGAGAGAATATATAGAACAGAAAACTTCATTTTGTATTCCAGATCAAAATGTATAGAATTATTGATTGTGGTAATTCAAATTCCAATCGACTAGGGGAGTCATAACTTCCCATATAAATAAGAGTGATTTTTTCAAATGATCACAGTTCTTTGAAACAATCAAAAGGATCCTTGAATCAGTCTTTAATTTTGACATGACTATTGAAGTAATATCGGATTAAAAACGCAGCTTGAAAAACTTTTCCAATGAGAACACAACGTAGGGTTGATATGAATAGTGTAGGGTTTCTTTTCATAGAGTAGGGTTACTTTGCACAACATAGGGTTCCTTTTCATATTATAGGGATAATAATACATACATTTATCCTTATTAGCATAAAATCCCAAATGTAGAATTGATGAAACATACGTTCAACTTTCCCACACGTTAGGTATGAATAGTAAATCTAGACATCAACATAGGGTTTCTGATCCATATGTTTATTTTTCGAATGTAAAGATGTTGATCCAAACACAAAACTTTTAGTATAATTTAGGGTTGATACCATACACAAGTGTTTCACTTATCATTGTAACATAGGGTTGAAAACTATGTTTCCATATTCATTCTAGTGATGCTAAATTCCTTAAAACATAATATAAATTCATGTATAACTCACTCAAAAAAACTTCATTAGAAAACAAACAAGGTTATTTGTGAACATCAAAATCATTATAAATTATAGAGTACTGTTGAGACGATTCATGCCAAAAAATCTCCCCTTTTTTTATGATCACAAAACCCATAACATAATCCTTATCAAAATTTTAAGGGAATTTATGATTTTTAATCATATAAAAAAGTAGGTAAAAATAGATATAGATAATATTTTGATATTTTGATTCCACAGTATGATTTTGATAAAGAAAAATAGATACTTGTAAATTAAATATAATCTCTAATGAAATTTTGTCTTCTGAAAATATTCTCCCTTCTACCCTTATAAATTTTATCCCCCATTTTTGATATAAAAAAGATGACTTGAAATAATAAACCACATAAACAACATTTCTAATATAGAACTGGACTATTATGAATAATTATAAATACTAGCATGAGAAAAAATCTTGGATTGGAAGTTTAAACATTGAACTAAAATAAAATAAATAAAAATCTAAAAAATAACTAAAAAGTAAATAAAAAATAAAATATATTCAAATGTAAGAAAATTTAGAGTACAATACACAATTAATCAATGAGTATTCAAAATGACGGGCTTTAGTCTGAAACGAAAGGGATATAGTGTTCTTCAGGATGTGTAAGAGCTTAAAAATCAGTGATAATATCAAGAAACTTCAAAATTAGGCTCTTGAAATGGTTTTTGAATAATTCTGACAATTTCTAAAGTAGCTTCCTCGAATCATTTCCAACCTTAAAATTCTTGACTAGATTAAATTTTAAAAACTAATTAAAAGCTTCATCTCACTGAATTGAAGAGGTCAATTTCTCCCTGACTTGATGAAGAACTTGTACCAACCATGATTAATTTGAAGTCAATTGACTAATCAAATGCATCTAATTGTCCAAAAAAACATTTAAAATAATGATATCACACTGAAGAGTGTGTAGACTATCACTAAAATCATATAATACAGAGGTAATAGCTTCAAACTTTCTGAGTAGTTCTGGTGGTGTCTATTGAAAATAGGTGGATGATCTATTGATTTCATTAAGAGACTAAAATTATCTCCCCATCATCAACATAAAATCATCAAGATCTATCTTCTTGGAAGACTCATAGTTTAATGAACCAAATTCTCTTTACATTTTTTCCATAAGCTCTTTAACATCTCCAAAAAATGATATTTTCGTTGAATTATCTTAAATGAAGCTTCTGAGCTTCAAAACCTGATATCGGTACTGAAGTAATATTGTATTATTCATACTTTTTTTTCTCATCTTCCAACTGTTCTCTAACAAATGTGTTATGGGCCTCTAATATATTGATCTTTATAACTATGGCATTAACATTAGAATTATAATATTCAGGTGAATGAGTTCCAGGGTCACCAATATCATCCCTGCAATGAACTTTGATCAATCACAAACTTGGATCTTCATCATTAGCTGGTCTTCCTCTTAAGGGAGAACTTCATGTAACTTCAGAATCATTAACAATAAGATTTAATTGATTAGGGAAATATTCCATGATAATTTCGTGACTTTGAGCTTCTTCTCAATTTTCACATCCACTAGATTCTCATGATCACCTCAAACAACTGCTTCGACAAAAGTATCTATAACATTGACTGAAATTCTTTTTCTTTTCGGAATAATAGATTATTATTTTCTTGAATTCACTTCTTCTTCAGATCTCTATCAAACATATCCAATTGAAGGAATCATCATTTTCTCCCCCTAAGCATCTTCCAACAACCTCTGTTGTTGTTTTGCACCAACTGGCAGTGAACTATTGCAGGATTTTATCCAAAAAAACAAGCTTTTTTGTAGCTCCCACATTCAATGTGTTTCTATGGTGACGATATCTACCAAAAAACATGTTTACAATATTTCCTTTCCTTCGCAATAAAGAATAAATGATGCATCCATAGGTTTAATATCCCATATTCACATACTCATGAAAGCAATGGTTTTGGAATATTATCATAAATCGAAAGAGATTAAACAAGTTATTGTTTAGAAGAAAAACATGATATACATGTTGGGATAAATGACTTTCTCAAGATCAGCAGTCCTAGGAAAAATTCCAGATTTAATAAAATTTAACAACACTTAGTGATTAGGTGAAAGATATTTTGACATTAACTTCTTGACAGTTCTTGTTCCAAATAAATAAAACATAATATCTTCCTAAAAATGTCTTCCATTATCGATATTCCTTAAATCAAATTGAAACTAACCCACATGGGAACAACAAAGAATTCCAGCTATTTCCATAGAGGTCATGGAAAACTCAGCATCATTAATCTTAGAGAAAATGGTGTCTTCTTCTAATCCCAAACTAGTTAAATAATTTTTACAAAATTCTGTTACTTCTATTTCATACACCATCAACATGTTATCTTCTCAAAAATCATAAACCAAACCTTCGAATCTCATAGCTTCCTTAAGAAAAATATTTGCAGAATCTAAAAAGTAAAAATCAATTACCTTTCCCTACAACACCTTGCAAGATTTTTGTAAATCATAGACATTTTTTTCCAACTTAGCATCCATGGATCTTCATGGGGTTTCCATCTCTAATGATATTGAGACTGAAGGGATTGAAGGATTAGGGTTTCAGAAGATAGGAATCGAAAGAAGATTTATAAACCGAATGAACATGTAAGAGAGGAGAAAAAGATAGGGAGAATGAAAATGGTTTTCCCATTCTTATTGAGGATATACTCATTATGTTTTTAATTCTAAAAATAAAAATGTAATAAAATTGAAATGAAATTCTTTAAAAAAAATTTAAAATGAAATCGAATTAAAAAAGATTAAATAAATAATACTAAAATAAAAACAGAGAGACTAGAAATAAATTAATAAACAATCACTTAAAATAAAATATTCCCATATCCCCCTTAATAAAATCAAAAATAGTACTAGGAAGTGGTTTATTAAAATTTTCAGCTAATTGATATTCGGTATTAAAACATTACAATGAAATATCCTTTTCAAAGACATGATCTCTTAAAAAATGATGCCTTATATCAACATGATTATTCCTAGAATGACTTATAGGATTCATAGAAATATTAATAGCACTAGTATTATCATATAAAATAGGTATAATTTTAAATATTAGTTCAATGTCCAATAGAGTGTTTTTCATCCACAATACTGGTACACAACAACTGCCATTCAATATATATTATGCTTTAGTGGTTGACAGAGCAACTGAGTGTTGTTTCTTACTAGACCTTGTAGCTATAAATTTTCCTAAAATGTGATAGGTTCCTAAGGTACTTTTTCTATATAATCTTAAACCTCTAAAGTCATCATCTAAATATGAAATCAAATTAAAATCATATGTTTTGGGGTAAATACGAGATTGAAAAATAGCACCTTTTAAATATCTAATGATTCTTTTAAATGAAGTATGATGTGACTCTTTAGGATTTGATTGAAATCTAGCACATAAACAGATAGAAAACATAATGTATGGTTTTCTAGTAGTAAGATATAACAAAATACCAATCATACCACCATATAACTTGTTGTCAACTGATTTTCTAGCTTCATCCAAATCAAGTTATATATTGGTACACATAGGAGCTGTATATTTCTTGTTTTTTTCAACTCCAAATTTTTTTAATAAATCAATAATATACATAATTTGATTTAACACATTTCCATAATCTTTTTGATAAATTTGAAATCCTAAAAATAAATTTAGTTCTCATATGTTACTCATTTAAAAATATTTTAGCATTAAATTTGAAAAATAATGAAAAAGATTTTTATTAGTGGAACAAAAAATAACACCATCAATATAAATTTGAAGTAATACAATATTAGAACTAATAGTTTTCTTGAAATGTGTTGGATCTTCTATTTCAACAATTAAATTGTTTTTATAAAGAAAGGAACATAATCTTTCATAGCAAGATCTAGGTTCTTGTTTAAGTATTTAAAGAGATTTGGTAAGTTTAAAAATAGAATTTTATTTTTGAGGATTTTTAAAACCATGGTGTTATTCAACATAAACTTCCTACATTAAATAACCATTCAAAAAGGAAGACTTAACATTCATTTAATATAATTTAAAATCCATATGAGATGCATATGCTAAAAGGATTATAATGGATGCTAATCTAGCCACCGGGGAGAAGGTTTTATCATAATCTATTCCATCTTAATAATTATATAAATTACCTAATAATATGGCTTTATTTTGGGTTATGATCCCTTGATCATATTGTTTATTTCTAAAGAATCACTTGGTTCTTATAACTGGATAATTGGTTGGTCTTTCTACTAGTTCTCAAACTTCATTCCTTCTAAATTGATTTAGTTCTTCCTATATATCCAACATCCAAATATCATCATACAATGATTACTCTATAGTGTTAGGTTCTAACTAGGTTAAAAAGGGTATAAAATTCAGCTAGGTTTCTTATATTTCTTCTAGTTCTACTTCCTATGTCTAGATCTCCTATTACAGTTTCTAAAGGATGTTTCTTTAGGGTTATAGATTTTCAAGGAAAGACACTTTTAGGATATTCGGTATCATGTTCTTCTTAATTGGACTTAATTTTA
The DNA here is from genome assembly GCA_963277665.1 of Viscum album. Taxonomy (NCBI): domain Eukaryota; kingdom Viridiplantae; phylum Streptophyta; class Magnoliopsida; order Santalales; family Viscaceae; genus Viscum; species Viscum album. Next base: position 289,036,780 of record OY728141.1, read on the forward strand.
TTAATATCATTTTCAAAATCATTTTTAAGGGTTTCAAGTATCATGTTGTTAACTGGGCCAGTGACTTCATCCATTTGATATTTTTCTTTAATAAAAGGTTCAATTTCATCAAACTTCACATGAATTGATTCTTCAAAAATTCTTGAATATTTATTAAACAATCTATAAGATTTAGAGGTATTAGAACATCTAAAAAATATTCCTTCATTAGATTTTGGATTGAACTTACCAAGGATGTCCTTCGTATTCAAGATGTACACCTTGAATCCAAAAACATTAAAGTACATTAATTTCAGTTTTCTCTTATTCCAAGGTTTATAAGGTGTATTTTTGAAAAAAGGCCTTATTAAAACTCTATTTATGATATAGACACCTATTCTTATAACTTCATCCCAAAGATAGGTAAGAAGACTATATTCCTTCAATGTAGTCCTAGCCATTTCTTAAATAGTTCAATTTCTCCTTTCAACTAATCCATTTTTGAGGTGTTCTTAGTGCATAGAAGGTGTGTTTAATACCTATATTTGAGAAAAAATAATTAAATTCTTGATTCTAAAATTCTTTGAAATTATCACTTCATAATGAAATTATTTTAAAACCTTTCCCATTTTGAACAATTTTACAAAAAACATTAAAAAAGCAGTGAAAACTTTACTTTTCAGTTTTAGAAAATAAACCCAATTAAATATAGTATAACAATTTATTACAACATAATCATATAATTTACTTGAAAAACTTTCTATCCTTGATGGTCAAAAAAAAATGGATAAGTTCTAAATGATTAGATGTGGAGATTTTGTTAATAGATTTGAAAGATGATATGTGCTGATTTTCAATTTGGCATGCATCCCAAAATTTGTTGTTGTGAAACTCAAGACTAGGAAAATCAGAAACTAAATTTTTCTTGGATAATATATGTAAATAATAAATAATAAAATGTACAAGTCTTCTATTCTAAATTCGTGATTCATTTTTCTTAGAAGTTAAAAAATTCACCTTTTGTTTACATAAGGAATTTATATCCAAACAATAAACATTGTCAATTATTCGTTCTCTAAACATAAGAAATGTATATTTAAACATAGATAAAGAATTGATAGAAAAATAAACATAAAAACCGTCATCACAAAGTTCATATATACTTATCAGATTGTGTTTTAACCCTTGCACATGCAATACTTTGTTGGTTAATATAATTTTTGGATCTCAACAGTTCCAACTTCAATTGTTTTTACTTTAGCATTTTAACCAAAAGTGACTAATCCTAAATCCATTTGAGTTAGTGTGTGAATTTTTTATGGATATACACTCATATTACTGGTAAAAATACAATCCATATACCATATATCATTTTTTTCCTATGACCTATTTCCTACAAAATTCTTTAAAAAAATGTCTGTTTTGGTACCCATATTTTCATGGGTCTAGAAGTGTTAGCAACCAATGATATGGGAACATAGATATGATTTTATATTACATAACTCATTTCATTTGATTCATACAAACTTTTAGAAATAAAATATCTTTTAATTCCACTAATTTGATTATTTTTTAAATAATAATTATTTGTGGCATGGTCTTTTGTCCCACAATGATAACAGGTGGCATTTTTAGAATTAGGTATAAAATATTTTTTAAACAATTTTGATTTCTTACCCTTGATTAATATTCCATTTCATTCCCTTTTAAGGAAATTATTTCCAAGAATTCCATTTAGGATATTTTCTCCTTTAGTAAAAAAAGTGCAACACTCTTATAGGTTTATACTTCATCCTATACTTCCTTGATTTTATTTTCATGATTGACCAAATTTGATGAAGAGGAATTGAATTTCTTTAGAAGTTCTCATTGTTGTTTTAGTATGGTATCACTTTCACCTAAAAAAAATTATGAATATTTTTAAATACTGGTGATTTTTATTAGAAAATCATATTTTTCTTCTATCATGGAACCATAGGTTTCTAGTTTATTATTTTAGAAACTTTTAGTGTCTGAATCAGAAGAATAATAAATTTTCAACTTTTCTTCTTCGTAATTGGCCATAAAGAACATGTCAGACTTTAGATTTTATTTCTCTTTCTCTGAATCAGACTTTGAAGGACTGATGGAGTCTTTAGATACACTCCATGTAGATTTTATTTCTATATTTACTTTGTGCTCATAATCAACATTCTTATTATATGTATTTTCTAGAATTTTCCTTTCATCTATTAGTTGAAAAAAATCTGGAATAATATAACCATAATTTTTTACATTCATAACATCAAACTTATATAAGTTCTTTTTCATCATTCATGATAGATTTTATGAACCTCATTTCTTTTTATAGAACTTTCTAAAATTATGGAATGTTGAGCCAATTCCAATTCAGAATCTAGGGAATCTGAATTTTTCTTTTCATTGACTTCTTGCTCTGATCTTCTACTATGTTTTAAAGCTGTCACTCTCAGAGTAGTATTTTCATTCATTACTATAATATTATAATCTTTAGATGCAACATGTATTTCTGATTCATACATCATCAGGGTACCAATTAGTTCTTTCATTTTCAGATCGTTGACAGGTGATGATTGGAGAATAGCATCAGATATTCCATTTCATTTTAAAGGTAGTAATATCAATACTTTCAAAGCATGATTATCTTATTTTATGGTTTATCCTATGGATGTAATATTGTTGATAATTTCTATAATCCTTCCATTCATCTATTTGATGGTTTCACCACCAATCATTTTAAATGTGTCAAATTTTAGCTTAGTTGTTGCATATATCATCTGTATGACATTATCCATTCCTTCATAAGAAACTGCAATAGTTTTCCAAAACTCATAGGTAGTTGGAAATTGTGACACATGATTGAATTTATCTGGTCCAAGACAACAAATAATAGAATTCATTACCTTGGAAAACATACCATATTCGGCTTCTGTTGCTGCATCCCTAGTTTTTGTTTTTTTCAGGAATATTATAAGGGGTAATAATTTTTTAGAAGAATCTGAATCCAAAATTCTTCAAATATATTATCAATTGAGATCTACAACATCCATTATTTTAACCATTAAAATATGGACCTCAAATCATTGAGATTCCATCTCTCGGATTATCCATTGTCATCTTTTTATAGACCGTATACTTTTCATCTTCTTATATATTTATCCAAAATCCCTACCTTGATACTAATTGTTAGGTGAGAATATACAAAGTAACACACAAAAGGGGGTGAATTTTGACTTATCAAATTCTTACACAATTCTAGATTTTGACACCCTATGTAATTTATGAAGATATGTAGTTTTTTTATTCTGTATGAAAATATGCAGCAGATATACCGAAATAAAGAACACAACTTTTTATAGTGGTTTGGGAAACAAAGATCCCCTAGTCCACTCTACCAATCACTCTCTCAGTGAGTTTGGTAAATTTCACTGGAATGGTCCTCTTATCATAAGACCAAGAATTGACAACTAAGTCCCGGTAGTTGAAACTTTTAAAAAAAGACTAAAAACAAATACTTCTGGTTCTTTAATAGAGAATCAGTTATCCAAAGCTTAGATCAAGAAGCTGATACTCCACCACAACTGAGTATGAGAAGTTGAAACTCTAATAAATCAAAAGTGTTTGATTTGAATGGTTTAGATTATTCTTCACAGTTGCAGTAGAAAGAAACTAAAAATCGATGGATCTTCATCTTCAAAAAATAATATCTTCAAGAATGAAATAGTCTGAAGTGAACCTTATCTCAAAGAGATCTTCAATAAACTAGAAACATAAAAAATAGTAGTAATGATACAACAGTAAAAGATTGAACATGTATATCTCTAAAGTGAATTTTTTTCAAAATCAATCATTTTTTGTAGCAGCACTGTAAAAGATAATTTCATTAATATAGTCGCATACGTGAATCTCTTATCACACATATATTTGAAGAGATACTCTAAGAGAATATATAGAACAAAAAACGTGCTTCCGTATTCCAGATCAAAAATAATATCCTGATTGATCTTGGTAATAAAAATTCAAATCGACCAGGGGAGCGTAACATCCCTTAAAAATAAAAGTGATTTGTTCTAATGAACACGATTTTTTGAGACAATAAAAAAAATCATTGAATCAGTCTTTAGTTCTAACTTGACCGTTGTAGTAATCTCAGATTGAAAATGCAGCTTGAAAAACATTGTGGTTGAGAACACAATGTAGGGTTAATATGCATAGTGTAGGGTTCATTTATGTAGTGTAGGGTTCCTTTTCATAGTGTAGGGTTCATGTGTTTAGCATAGGTATGATAATATATATGTTTAACCTTGTCAGCATAAAATCCTAAAAGTATCATTGATTAACCATACATTCAACTTTTCCGCATGTTAAGTATGAATAGTAAATCCAGACTTCAAAGTAGTGTTGTTGTTCCATATGTTTATTTTCCAAAATTAATTATTTTGATCCAAATGAAAATTGTTTAGCGTAACTTTGGGTTGATACCATACACAAGCATTTCACTTCTCATCATAACGTAGGGTTGAAAATAGTGTTTCCAGATTCATTCTTGTAATGCTAAATTCATTAAAACAGAATATAAATTTTTGTAAAACTCACTCAAAAAAACTTCATTAGAAAAAAAACAAGGGTATTTGTGCACATCATTTTCATAAGAAATAATATAGTATTGTTGAGACAATACATTCTCAACAAAACCATCATAGTTATATTTGGAATAACCACCATATTATATTCTTATAACGTCTTAGGGGAAACCTAATTGGTTAACTATGTCCCATTAACCAATGCATTGGTGAGATATTACAAGCTCAATTGCCCATGGTTTTTAACAGAACCACCCATCCTCATATAAAATTTTCAAGAACTATAACTTAAGAATAAAACTTAAAAATTTCATAAAAGAAATATTCTTAAGGAAAAAAATTTCCATTTTGAAATCACTTTTCATTTTTCATAAGCTAGAAACCCATAATGAAAAAATATGTTTCAAAATAAAATTGTTAACTTGTAAATTAAGACTCAAAACATTATGACATCATGAAAGAGGGAAAAACCATTAATGCCATATAAGTTAAAAAAAATTCCTTTTGAATTTTGTATAAATATTTGAATGCACAACATTAAAATAGATTTTTTAAAATAAAGTATCTTACAAAATTAATATAATTGAATAGGGTGTTAATAAAATAAATACACTATGTGTATCTGTCATAAATCCATATAAAACAAGTGAAAATACAATATATGATGATAAAAATTATTTTCACACATATTACTAGCAAGGCATAATCAATGACGTAGAAGTTTTATAACATACATGACTTATTTTAACTGTAATTTCTATTATTTCTTTGTTTGCAGGTGTTTCCCAGGAAATTTTTGAGAAAGGGGTGGTTTCATCATGATTTGGGCCAATCTGTGAGCCTATTTCTAGATTTAAAAACAAAATTTGTTTCTTTTATAACTCTTTTTTTTAATATTTTTCACCTATTCCACTTCCCACATGGCCTCCCCTAACCTTTTCAAACCACCACAACCATTTGGACCCCTTAGTAACTCATAATAATGGTGGATTTGGGTGATTTATTAAGTCATTGGGCCAACCCGTGAGCCCATTTCCATTTTTAAAACATAATTTATTTCTTTTATATCTCATTTATTTTTTATATTTTTTGGTCATTATACCTCTTATTAGAGCCCAAAAACCCTAGCCTCTCCCACATATTCCATTTATCCTCTTTGGAGGTCATCTTCATCAGGTATTAGGGAAAACTTACTCAAGTTTTCTTAAATCATCAAGATTTGAAAAGGTAATTTGTTTCATTCATTTTTTATGTTTTCTCCCCATTTCAGTCCCCAGTTGACCTCCTCATCCTTATTCGAACCTCCCTTTCAATTTAGGATTCTTGGAGATCCAACTACTAGTGTGTTGGGGGTGATTTCTTCAATGTTTATAAAGTAAGTGATTTCCTCTATTGTTATTTCCATTTCTTTAGGGTTTCTTTCCTTCTTCTTAAAGTTACAAATCTCTGTCAATTAGAGTTTTTTACCTAGTTTTTTTTTTGATTTTTTTGATCCTTTTTTTGGTTTTAGGTTCGTTTTCACTACCTTGTGGTGCGGTGGTGGTGCGGTTGAAGTTCCACATAATGATTTAAGGGTTTTGACATATATGGTAGGTGATTCCATATGTAATCATTTTAGAATGAGTTATCTTGATGGATTTATATTTATTTTATGTTACTATTTCATTATTTTTAGTGGAAAAACTATTTTGGTAGCATTTGTTAAGCGGTTTATTTTTAAGTGCCAATTTTGTGTCAAAATATGTGTTTTACTTGTTCATTATATGTTGTACCAATTGGTGTTGTTTTATAATTAATGGAATGGCTTTATAAAAATGTTTTAGTGCTAAAAATTATGGTTTGTTATAATAACGGTATTCATTTGGTGTTAAAACAGGTGTTTTAAATGGATTTTAAGTGAAAAGTTTGGTTATAACTTGTGTAATTGTTTAATGTAAATTCTAAACATTTGTTTCAGTTATACAAATGGTGAAATTCATGTTTAGATACTATTTTGAGTGTTTATGAATATAACTATTGTTTTATGTGTAAATGTATTTTGGTAGCATGTGGAACTTGTTTGAGCACAAAAAGGGAAACCCGAGTATCTAGGTGGGCAGACGTGTACTAGAATGCTAGGGATCCAGAGTGGTTTTTCCTAGTTTCCTTAGTATGTTTGACATTTAAAACACTAAAAAAACTTTGATGATGATAATTTTGGGGACCAGTAGGTTATGGGTGATTACCCTACTAGTGTCTCATGCATGGGAACAAATATTGTTATGGTTACTTTCACACTGAGATTCGAGGTACCTCGGGCTCACAATAAACTAGTGCCTAGGGGTGTTCCCGTGTAAAGTGATCATTGAATATTTGGCATTTATATTTGGAGTATGGTGTTTTTGAATGGAAGATTTAGTAGATTAAATGTTTTATTTAAATGTACCCATTCTTTAAAGATACCCACTTTGAAAACTATTTTCATTTAAAAGATGCACATATAGAAATTATTACCACCATACTTTGTTTATAACACTTGAAATATTTTTATCTTATAATTATTTTCACATGGAATCATTGAGTGGTATCCTATTTGTATTAGTATTATACCCTACTTACACCTTTGGGTGTAAGTAGACTTGTTTATGGTTAACACGGTTAAGGGAAAGGCTTTTGGAGATGGTGGTTTGGGATTCTAATTGCTTCCGTTGTGTGGTGTTGTGGAGACGGATAATGGGTGATGACCCCATATCATGTGGTAGTCTTTGGGTTGTTTTTCTGATACTTTTTTAGTTTAGGACCTCTTGTGTCATGTTAAAAAACTTGTGTTCTATTCTGAATTTTTAATTGATACTTGTTAGGCATGAATGTTCAGATTCATTTTATTGATTTCTTTTGGTTGTTTTATGTATCCTAATTCAGGTAAATCATTCCCAAACCATTATTTATGATACCCAAGCACTAGTGAATATTATACCACCCTTAGAGCATTTCCACAGGCTGGGTCGGGTGCCAATTTTGATGGAGACCAGATCTAGTTTCTGACAAAGATGGTATCAATGGCGGTTTATCTTTTTGGGTCATATTATTATTTTGGGGTGAGTTTGTTTAGACATTACCTAGGAATATTAGGGCTCGAAGTTTTGTTTACAAGTAGGATGCCTAACCATTACCTCTCATGACAAACCCTGAGTCGCCATGGGATGTTGGGGTTATTTGTTTGACTTCTCTTCCAAGTGGGACATGCGGGCTGCAGACTGAACATAGACATCAGTTGGGAGTGAAGTAGTTGTTTATTTCATTATAGTGATGTGTTTGACTTATTTATATTTTATGTAATTGCTAAATTTTTTCATAATTGTTGTACTGATGATTTCTTTTGTCTCTGTTGCCTTGTGTAGCAACATGCCTCCCCGGAAAGCTCCAATGCACCCATGGGAGGATGCCAGAGAGTGTTCTCCCTCATTGATTGATCAAAGGATAATAGAAGCTATGGTTAGGGATATCCAAACCCTAGGAAAATAAGTATCTCTTACTTCTACACCAACATGGGAAGAGGAGTCTAGTACTAGTAAGGACAAAGACTAGGAGTTTGTAAAGAACAAGCCTCTAACTTTCTGAGGTAGCATGAAACCCAAAGAAGAAGAGGAGTGACTCAAGAAGAATGAGTGCATATTCAATTTTATGGATAGACCTAAGGAGGTCAGGGTGAAGTGCACCTCTTTTCTATTAGAGGTTCCCAACCACAAGTTGTGGGAATTAGTGCTTCAAGTTGGGAAGCATGAATAGATGAGCTAGAAGGGATTCAAGGTTACCTTAACGACCAATAATGCCCTGAAGTCTTAACATATGATATATCCTGGGTGTTTATGGAGCTGGTTCTGGGGGACCTATTAGTGATGGAGTATGTCAACCGTTTGGTTGATATGGTCTAATATTCTTCAAAAATGGTATCCAATGAGATGATGAAGGCCTAGAAGTTCGAGATGGGTTTGCTGCCAAAGATTTATTCTCAGGTCTTCTTGTTCAAGCTAAAGACTTATGCTGAGGTGGTTAACTGAGCTTGTATAGTTGATATTGACCGAAAGGGGAGGTATGGTTTCTCTAGGTCATTATTAGTGATGGGCAGTGGTACTTCATCTGGGGATAAAAGAAAGCAAGAGGAGTAGGGGAAGAAAAGAGCTTGTAGTTCGAGCCACTCTTCTAGGCAGCTTTCATCTATGGCTTCTGATGCGTTGTCCATTGTGTGCCACTAGTGTGGGAGGCTAGAGAACATCATACCAATATTCAAATCTCCTCTAAATCTATTTTATCAGTGTTGAGTTATGGGACACTTGAAACACTTTTGCAAGATGGAACATCCATTTTAGAGTGAGGCAAGATCAGTGGATTTTTGGGGAGTGCCAGCTCAGTCAGAGCCATCGAGGATAGGGGGATATTAGTTTGGTGGTCATGGAGGCATGGCGGAATCATCTTTAGGGAATATCCATTTTACGGAAGAGGCACAGGTGAGTGGCCATTCTCAGATATAGGTAAGGCATCGTCATGCCATGGAGTAGGCACCAATAGGATCAGATGCAGGGCCATCAACTATCTATGGTATCATTTTGATTTAATATTATATAGCTAATGTTCTTTTAGATACTAGTGCTTCTATTTCATTTATATCTGCCCATATTGTGAGAACACTGAAATTTACAATTGAGTTATTATCTGTTGCGATGGAGTTGGTGACACTGCTGGTTAAGAATAAGGAGCAGGGTCTCAGGTGCTCGTCATGTGCACTTACTATGTCTAGGGTAGAGATAGAGTGGTACCTCTTGGTCTTGAATATGGATCTTTTTTACGTAATACTATTCATGTATTGGTTAGTTCACTTTCAAGCGCACATCGATTTCTATAGGTGGCGAGTGATTTTCATGGCACCTGATGGCAGTCCTCAGGTATTCCATGGGGAATGGGATCCTCAGTCAGGTCGTGTAGGACCACAACTCCCAGAGTTGGGAAATATTGTATTCAGTTTTCATCACTCGTGCTAGAGTACAATGTTCATGATTTTGATGGTGGGTTACTTCTTACAATGGATGAATTTATGTAGGTATTCCTATATGGTTTTCAATATTTCCCCTAGAGAAGGACATGGAGTTCCCAATCGATTTGGCATCGGGAACACAACTGATATCTCTTCCTTAATATTGTATTCCCCCACTAAGTTGAGATAATTAATGATACCACTAGATGATTTGGAATCCAAAGTATTTATTTTCCCAAGCGTCTCTCCTTGGACTGGTCCTATCCTTTTTGCGAAGAAGGTCGGCGGATCCCTCCAGTTGTGTATTGAGTACCATGAGATGAACAAGGTAAACATCAAGACCAAATATCATTTTTTCCCAAATAGATGACTTGTTTTATCAGTTGAAGGGTGAGAAGTGTTTTTCTAAGATATACTTTCATTCAGGTTACCACCAACTCATGGTGGAGGAAGATATCCCAAATACAATATTCTGAAGTAGGTACAATCACTTTGAGTACTTTGTCATGCCTTTCGGGATGACCAACACTCCTACAATTTTTATGTAACTCTTGAATAGGGTGTTCCACTAGTATCTCAATTATTTTTTCATGGTATTTGTGGATGAAATCCTGGTTTAATCTAGATCATAGGAGGAGCATGAGTATCATTTTCATATTGTGTTGGGAACTTTGCGGGATCATCACCTTTATAGAAAGTTTTTCAAGTGCACCTTATAGATCTGTGAGATGAAGTTTCTGGGGCATGTGATCTCATATCAGGGTGTTTCAGTGGATTTCGAGAAGACCAGTGTAGAGATTTCATGGGATCAGAAGAAGAATGTATTTGAGATTAAGAGTTTCCTCAGGTTGGCAGGCTACTACAGGCAGTTTGTTTGGGATTTATCACTATTTCTTCGCCCATGAAAGCGCTCACTTAGAAGGGGGTGAAGTCTGTTTGGGTGCTATAATGTCATGCATCCTTTGAGGAGCTGAACCCATGGTTGACTACCATTCATGTTTTGGTATTTATTGAATATGTAATGGGATATGTGGTGTATTGTAATGATTCAGGTATGAGTCTCAGGTGCGTGCTTATGCAGGATGATCATGTGGTGGCATATGGATCCCACCAAATCCAACAAAACGAAAATAATTAACCAACCCATGACTTGGAGCTAGCAGTTGTAATTCATTTTTTGAATACTTGACATCACTACATCTTTGGGGAGATGATTTTTGTCTATTCTGATCACATAATCTTAGCCTACATCTTCTTGTAGAAGGATCTTAACCTAAAGATGTGGTGTCAGATAGAGTACTTGTAGGGGTTCGACTTCAATATCGTCTACACCCTAGGTAAGGGTAACATGGTCAAAGATTCATCTAGTAGAAGAGTATTAGTGCCGTCTTTGATGATGTCTAGTGATTATAGGAATATTATGGGTCTCTTTTCTCATATGCATGTGGAGACCAAGGAGCACATTGGAGGTGTGTTCTTGGTGAGCGTTCATTTGACCCCTTCGCTTGTAGAGATGATTCTGTGGGAGTATCCTGGTGATGATCTATTTCAGCGGTTGAGGTAGATTCTTCATGGTGGGGAGATGTTTTCTGATTGGTCTTCATCTCCCAAGGGTATCTTGTGCTTCAAGGTACTCCTAGTGGTGCCTTTGTCTCTATGGAAGGTGGTGATGCAGGATAGCCACCTGTGTTAGAGGGCTGTACATCCTGGTTCCACCAAGATGTATTATTATGTTCTTCACCAGTTCTAGTGGCCAGGCATGAGAGGGGACATAGTTGACTTCATATCGAGATTCTATACTTTTCAGCAGGTGAAAGCAGAGCATCAAATGCCCTCTGGTTGCTTTTTTCCATTACTCATTCCTACCTGAAAGTGGGATGAGGTTTCCATGGATTTCAAATTTATCTTTCTTCATACACCTCATGGAAATAATGCTATCTGATTGGTGATTGATCATTTGACCAAATTTTCCCATTTCATTCTGATCAATGATTCGACCATAGTAGAGGAATTGAGCCAGTTTTATGTGCAGGAAGTTGTGAGGCTCTATGTTGTTCTATCATCCACCATTTTTATAAGGACCCTCATTTTACCTCTTGATTTTGGAGTGTACTTCATAAGGCATTGGGGTTACATATTAAGTTGAGTACGACATACCAACCTCAAATAGACGGTCAGACATAGCGGGATAATCATATTCTGGAAGACATGCTTTGAGCATGTGGATTAGATTTTGGTGGTTCATGGGATTTCCATTTGGGATCGGTAGAGTTTTCCTATAACAATAGCTACCAATACTCAATCAAGATGTCACCATTCGTGGATTATTATGGCCGGCCGTGTTGATCTTTTTTGTGTTGGGTGGAGGTGGGTGAGACCATGCTGTTGGGTCTGAGTATTGTGAAGGAGATGTCGAACAAGGTTTAATTGATTAGACAATAGTTTTCGATAGCCCCAAGTCGACACGTGTCTTATGACGATCAGAGGTGTTGAGCTTTCAATTTTTCCATGGGTGATCGAGTGTTTTTGAAAGTGGCCCCTCATCTGGGTCATCGCCGTTTGGGAAAGTAGGGAAAGCTAATTCCGAGATATGCGGGACCTTTTGAGACTAATGAGCGGGCTGGGAAGGTGGAATACATATTAGATTTTCCTTCTTAGTTTTCATCTATCCATGACATCTTCTACATCTCACAAATAAAGAAGTATAACCTGGATCCATACCATGTGCTGAATTGGGAGGAGTTGGATGTAAAGCCCGATCTGTCTATGGTTCAGTGACCAGTGCATATTGTGGACTACAAACAAAAAGTGCTTTGAGATAATACTATTCCTCTGGTTTGAGTCCTCTGGTAGTAATGAGATTAATGAACATGAGACATGGGAGTAGAAGTCTTGGGTCAAAGAGCAGTTTCAGTTTCTCTTATATGATTGGGCATGAAGTTGACTTTCCAAGGGAGGAATGTTTTTATGGTGGGAATAATTGTCACATCTATGAATTATTTTAAAGGTATTTTTCATGTAATTTCTAATATTCCTTTGTTTGCATGGGTTTCCCAGGAATTTTTGGAGAAAGGGGTGGTTTCATCATGATTTGGGCCAAACCATGAACCCATTTCTAGATTTAAGAACAAGTTTTTTTATTTTATAACTCCTTTATTTTATTAAAAAATTTCACCCATTACACTACCCACTTGGATTCCCCTAACCTTTTCAAACCACCATATCCATATGTACCCCATAAGAACTCATAATCATGGTGGATTTGGGTAATTTATTCAGGCATTGGGCCAACCTGTGATCCCATTTCCAGTTTTAAAAAAATAATTTATTTCTTTTATATCTCATTATTTTTTTATATTTTTCTTTCATTCCACACCTCACTCGAGCCCACAAACCCTAGACACACCACTATGTTCCATTATCCCTATTTTGAGATGATCTTTGACCGTGATACTCATCCTCAAAGTTAAAGATCCATACTCACTTAGTAACTACTGGCCAATCAACATGTGTAATTTTCCATATAAGGTATTGAAAACTATTCCCAATAGACGATTCACTGCCTACCTATCTTAATGGGTATTAGATAATAATCATGGTTTTACCAAAGGGTGTTTAACAAAATCTAATATATCCATGGTCCAAGAAATGGAGGGAGACATTAAAATAAACTCATGGTTATAATGCGGTGATCAAAGTGGATATACATAAAGCCTATGAAAAGATCTAATGGAGCTTTATCAACAAAGTGATGTGCTACATGTGTTTCTTAGGAGTGGCAGTTGACATCTTTCTCAGGGATGTTAACTCACCTTGGTTGGAAATATCTTTTATGGGGAAAAGGTGTGGGTTCTTCAAGACTACTCGGGGTTTTAGGAAAGGATATCTGATCTCTCCTAGCCTCTTCTATTGGGTGCAAGACACTCTTAAAAAATATTTGGAGAGGAATATGTGTAATGGTACCTTATGAACCTTCCATGGTAGATCAAATCCGGTGGTTATCTCGAATATTTTTTGTGGATAACTTGGTATTTTTCCGTAACGGTAACAGAAGAAACATACACGAGTTCAACAAAATCATTGATACGTACTGCAAGTGGAGTGGTCAATTAATTAATATGGACTAGAGTAGAGTGTTCATCTCTATATAGTGCTCAAAGAGGAGGGTAAAGAAGACTGAATAATGCCTGGGTATGGGAAAAAGAAATTTCCCCAAGGACTATCAGGGTACACCTGTTGGCTTGGGGAGGATTCATATTCATCATTTCGATGGGATTATGAAAAAGATTATTGCTTGCGTTAAAAATTTGAAGAACCAGTTTCTTTCCATTGGGGGGGGGAGGTATCACTTTGGTCAACTATGTTCTAGCCTCCATACCCATGCATGTGTTTTTGAGGCACAATTTTCCAAAGAAGGTCTTGAAGAACATTGAGAGGAATTTGAACAACTTCATATGGGACTTTAATGATTAAGGTCAGTACCATTGGGTCTCTTGGGACAAGATGGCTAGAAAGGTTGTTGATGGGTGATATGAATCATAAGAGTGTCAACGAGGAGATGTTCGACATGCAGGTGAAACTCACATGGGAATTCCTGGAGGGGAAGTCTCTTTGGGATAGTTTTATGACCAATAGATATGGTTCTTAGGGGTAGCTAACTCATGATGGGGGGGATTTCTCATCTTTGGTATGGGATTTCTAGGCACTTATCAGTGATGAGGTTCCATTACAAGTGGATTGTTGGATGTAGACAGATCAGTTTCAAGAACGACAATTGAGTGGGCGTGGTGATTGACTACTCGAGATTCCAAACCCCATAAATTTCTTTTTTTCAAGACAATAGATTCAAGAGCCCCATCTAGGACATTATCAAGCAACATTAGTGGGATATCTTCAATGATATCAACCTAAGTGATGAACCAGAAAAATTAATTTCCACTAAATTGTCTTCAGGTACGTTCTTAGAAAAGGCTTATCGATCTGTGACTCAAGTGGCGAGCTAACAAGATGCTTGGAACGAGGTCATTTGGTGCAATGAAATTCCCAAAAATTTTAACATCTTGTTTTGGAGGATTCATAATTAGGCCATGCCCATGGGTGAGTTAGTTTTGAAAAAAGGCATATCTATGGCGTCCAAATGCTTATATTGCAAGAACACCAAGGAAGAATCTGTGACACACCTATTCTTTTCTAGTGGGTGGGGTGAGACAGTTTGTGAGATGTTGGGTGAGATCATTCATTTGGGGATCCCAGGACGCTCCATGGAGTCCTTCTAACAGTCTTGGATTGTGGGGTCAGACGATTAGGTGCAAGAGAGATAGGCGAGAGAACTTCTGGTTGTTGGACTATATGGAGGGAAAGAAATCAATGTCGTCACACTGGATTCACTAGTTCTCACCTAGGATTGGTGGTAATGGCATGTAACACCATCATGGATCTGATCCCACTTGTCAATCGCTGGGATGGTTCAGCCACATTGAGGAAATTCATTGTCGGGAGTAAGCCTCGGTCTATCCCACGAAACCGAAATTACCATGGAATATGGGTAGGGTGGAACCCATCGAGTAGTGGCTTCATGATCAATGTTTAAGGATCCAATATCTCGGGTGTTATGTGGGGGGGGGGCTACTTTAGGACCATAATGGGGTTGTTATTATAACTTTTTTGCAGTGGATTCTAGTTTAGGAACATAATGGGGTGGTTATTATGTAATAGTTTTGTTAGAGCAGATGCACTCAATCTTCATTACATTTGTCCTCCTTGAACTTGTCCTTTTAAGGTGATGCCTGAATTTGAATAATATTGTTACATTGTAGTAGAAATACCTATAATTGTTTTTTCAATGGGATAATATCACCATGGAATTTATTATGGGCCTTCACAATACTTATAAAGATTATTTTCCCATATCGATGTTGGGTGATCAACATATGATTTTGTTACACATTATTGTTGTTCGAGCGGACTTGTCACATAATCAAATCACAAAAATATATATAAAGGGAGTAGTAAGGATCCATGGAATACCACTTCCAATTGTATATGAATGAGGTCCATGGTTTAGACCCATATTATAGAGAAGTCTACATGATGAAATGGATATAAAGATAAATGATTTCCTAATTTTGCATCCTAAAATTGATCACCAATATGAACAGACAATCCATATATTCAAATATAAGTTAAGATCATTATGAATTTATTACAATGGAATATTGGACTAACATATTTCTCTGGTAGAGTAATCATATAGTAATAATTTCCAATCTAAACTAAAAATGGAACCATATAAGGTTGTATATGGTAAGAGATATAAAATATTAACAATCTTAGATATAGTAAAATATAGGTAGCTATTAGAACTTGAAATTGTTCCATAAGTAAAAGATATGGTTCAAACCATTTATTGATATATCAATGTAATATAAAGTTAATAGAATATATCTAATGATAAATGAAAATTCTATATTCTGTATGAAATTTTTAACAAATTATTCTTTAAAATATCTCCATGGAAGGGGGTTTTAGGATTTAATATGAAAGGAAATATGATAACTAGATACATAAGTCTCTTCAAGATTATTGATCATTTTGGGAATTTGGGTTTTATATTTAAACTTACACCAAACATCTCAAATGTGCATATCGTGTTTCATGTGTCAATTTTAAGGAATTTTATATAAGATCCATTATATATACTCAAATATAAAGTTGTAAAATCAGAACATGATCTCTATTTTATGGAATAACTGCTGGTGATCTTGGATTATTGAGATAATGTGTTGCAAAACAAGACCACTGACATGGTCCATGTTCTATGAATAAATGATATGCCAGTGTGAGACATATTGAAACCTTAATATTTAATAATAAAAAGTACTCTCATTTACTTTTCACATTAGAAAGAAAAGTTATTGGGTGAAATTCTTATAAGGGGAAAAGTGTAACACCCCAAACATACAGTGATAAATTTCCTTTAAATCCATTATAACATATAGTTTATGTGATATCAAACTAAAATATACATTGATTTTTCTCATTAAGGTATAATATTTCAATACAAAATAAAATATAATAAAATATATTTAATGAAAACAGAATTTTTAAAATGAAAATTTGAATAAACCACAATTAAATAAAATTTAAAAAAGATTGAAATATTCATCACCTTTATATTCCTTAAGAATAAAACCACTAATAATTACAATTGAAATAATAAAACATGGTTGTTAGATTTCCCAATTATTTAGAATAGAATTAAGAGAATGAGATGAATGATTTTCATAAAATATTTTAGGTTCTATACAGGAATGTAA
Organism: Viscum album; assembly: GCA_963277665.1. Taxonomy (NCBI): domain Eukaryota; kingdom Viridiplantae; phylum Streptophyta; class Magnoliopsida; order Santalales; family Viscaceae; genus Viscum; species Viscum album. The sequence continues at coordinate 289,053,687 of OY728141.1, forward strand.
TTTAAATTTTATAAATATGGTCGTTAGAATCATATGGTCATTGGGATTATGCGGCTATTCACAAAATCATTTAACATATAAATATTTAGTGAGATGTTTAATATGTTTATTGGAGGTAGTATTCAAATAAAATGTGACTGGAATAAAATATTCATTGAACTGGTGGGTATGAATAAAATTAAATACATTGTAAAATATATGTAGGAAAGGGAAATAGTGGAAGAATTTCATATAAGTCTTCCTTATGAAGGGATTTTTTTCCAAGATTGGAAAATACGTAACATAAATTGGGGTTTCACCTTCCCAAGCCTAATAAAAATTTCACTAAGTATGGCTTGAGAGGAATCATTAATGAGATAATTTTAATCTTGTGAAAATCAATATGTGTGCCAGGTTAGAAAAATCAACACCCATGACTATCATTATTTTTTATCCTAGCAGAAGGTGTTATATAGAGGTCTTTAGGGGTTTTATAAAGTAGAAGTTATGATGATATAAACATGTAATTATTAAAGTATTAAATACCTTTGAAGAAATGTATATATTTTCATTATTACATGTATTTTTATACATTTTGATTTATTTACTTTTAATGAATGAATTTAATTAAATATATTAGTTTCATTAAATAAAAAATTATTTATAAAAATAAACAATTTTTTGGGAATAAATAATTAATCTTAAAAAATAAATAATAAAATCAAGTTATGAAAAATTGGTATTTTTTGATGAATAATTATTATGTTTATTTTATTTTTAGAACATAAATAATCCCTAATAATGAATTTTCTTAATTAAATGTATAGGTAATATATATATATAATTGTCATTCATCTAATGATTAATAATTTCAAAGGAATAAGAATAAATTCTTTTTTATTATTAAAAATTATTTTTTTAATAATTATTATATGTGTTATGCATTACTATATTAAAATTAAATTATTTTACATTTAAAAATTAAATAATTTAAAATTTAAATTATATTTCCAATTATAATGTACTTGTTAGTTTATAAGGTATATTTAACTTTTAAACATAAAAATATGTTACCAATGTAAAAGTTAGTCACTATGGTAAAAGGTAACATGTTGCAAAAGGGTCAAATTTTAGGGTGAATACATAAATTAGCATAAAATTTATTTTTAAATCAGTGGATAATGGAATTAATTACCATTCCTTATCCCATATATATTATTTTTCTATATTGGATCATCATTACTTGAAAATGAAGGTCTTTTTATGTGAAGGGTTGGGTGTTTACAAATATTCCACCCCTTTTAACCTATAAAAGGACAACTTATCTCCCCACATAAAACCACATCATTCTATAATTTTCCACTCGAATCCCAAATTATATCCAATCCATAAGAATCCTATGAAACGTTTGGTTACCAATAGCCACTTTAAAGAGTCCCAGAACCTTAATTTATAAGAGGTTCTCTGATACAATATTTGATTCTTCAACATAATTTCTATATTCTCTCTAATCACATCTCATTATATTTTTTATCCACCTCTACATAATTATTATTTATCACATTAATAAAATTATTTTAAAATCAATTATGATTCTATAATTGTTTTATTGTAATTGTACAGTGACAACATTTTTGTAAGGCCCTAACCTTAATCAATAAATATTCTAGATAATTTAGAGTAGAATTTACTTTCTTTATTACCTAATTATCTTATAGGTTTAGAGTTTTATATAATTAAGAAAAATAATTATAGATTAAACCATTTCATTAAAATTAGAATATAATATTTATCATCAATTTTTTCCACCAAAGGAAACCCTATTAAAATAAAATAACATTTCTTTTCATTACACATCTTCAATAATTTCACCATGAAATCCACTTTATATTTACCAATATTTAAGACCTATTAATTTTTTTTAAAAAGTAGGATGAGGACAAGATTCATAGTTAGGGATATAAATAAAGAAAATTTTTAGTCCAGTTGAAGACATAATAACCCTTTTAATGATCTTTAAGAGAATAAAATTAATCATTTTCACTTGAAAAATTCATACATTTCATCTCATAGAAAAGATTTTAAATCCTTAGGTAGAATAAATCTTAAAGGTGACATGAGTAATATTTTTCATATCACACTTACATGTACTATAACTCTCATAGTTACTTTAGCTATAACAGCTACATAGGGTGTAACTTGTTAGGTTGGAATATACAAAGTAACACACAAGAGGGGGTGAATTATAAATTTTCAAATTCTTCCACAATTCTGGCTTTTGACACCCTCTATAATTTATGCAGATATGTAGTGTTTTTTTCTATATAAAAATATGCATCGATTAAACAGAAATAAAGAACAAAATGTTTTATAACTGTTTAGGGAACAAAGATCCCCTAATCCACTCTACCAACCACTCTCTCATTGAGTTTTGTAAATTTCACTAGAATGCTCCACTTATCAAAAGTCCAAGAATCCAAAACTGAGTCCAAGAAGTTGACACCATTATAATAAGACTAAAAATAAAGTCTTATGGTTATTTAATAGAGAAATAGTTATCCAAAACTTAGATTGAGAAGCTGATACTCCACCACAACAGAGTACGAGAAATTGAACTCCAATAAATATAAAGAGTTTGATTTGAAAGTTTCATATTGTTCTTTACTGTTACAATATCAAGAAATTGATAATTGATGGATCTTATTATCTAGAAAAGAAAATATTCGAGAATGAAATAGTCTGAAGTGATCCTTTTTTCAAGAAGATCTTCAATAAGGTAAAAACTTAAACAGTAGTAGTAATCTTATATTAGTAAAAGATTGAACATGTATATCTCAAATGTGTAGATTCTTTTAGAATCAATCATCTGTTGCAGAAACATTGTAAAAGATAATTTCAATAAAACAATCGCATATGTGAATAGCTTATCACACACATATTTGAAGTGATACTCTGAGAAAATATATAGAACAAAAAACATCATTTTTTATTCTAGATAAAAAATATAGAATTATTGATTATGAAAATTCAAATTCCAATTGAGCAGGGGATTCATAACATCTTATAGAAATAAGTGTGTTTTTTTCAAATGAACACAGTTCTTTGAAATAATCAAAATGAGCCTTGAATCAATATTTAATTATTACTTGACCGTTTCAACAACATCGGATTAAAAACATGACTTGAAAAATGTTGCTGTTGAGAACACAACGTCGGGTTGATATGCATAGTATAGGGTTTCTTTGCATAGCGTAGGGTTCCATTGCATAACATATGTTTCCTTTTAATATCATAGGGATGATAATATATAAACTGATCCTTGTTATCATGGAATCCTGTATGTAGAATTGATGATCCAAACATTCAACTTTTCCACATGTTGGGTATGAAGAGTAAATACAAACATCAACGTAGGGTTGCTGATCCATACATTTATTTTCTGAATGTAAGGATGTTGATCCAAACACCAAAATTTTAGCGTAACGTAGGGTTGATACCATATGAAAGTGTTTCACTTATCAGTGTAATGTAGGGTTGAAAACTGTGTTTCCATATTCATTCTTGTGATGCTAAATTCCCTAAAATAAAATATAAATTCCTATATAACTCACTCAACAAAACTTCATTAAAAAATAAACAAGGGTATTTGTGAACAAAAAAATCATCATAAATTGTAGAGTATTGTTGAGACGATACATGGCCAAAAATCTCCCTCTTTTTTATGACCACAAAACTCATAACACAATCCTTAAAAAAATTTAAAGGGAATTTAGGATTTGTAAACATATAAAAAAGTAGTTAAAAATATATACAGATAATATTTTGATATTTCAATTCTACAGTATTATTTTGATAAAAAATAGATACTTGAAAATTAAATATTTTCTCTAATGAAATGTTGTAGTTTGAAAATATTCTCTCATATCCCCTTATAAAATTTATCCCCCATTTTTTTTATAAAAAAGATGATATGAAAGAGTAAACCACATAAATAGCATTTTTATTATAGCACTGAACTATTATGAATAGTTATAAATGATGGTATGGGAAATAATCTTGGATTGGAAGTATAAACATTGCACTAAAATAAAATAAATCTAAATCTAAAAAATAATTAAAAAGTAAATGAAAATTAAAACAAATTCAAATGTTAGAAAAGTTAGAGTACAATCCACAATTAATCAAAGAGTCTTAAAAATGAAGGGATTTGGTATGAAATGGAAGGGATATAGTGTTCTTCAGGATACAGAAGATCTTGAACTTCACCGATAATATCAAGAAGCTTCAAAATTAGGCTCTAGAAATGGTTGTTGAATACTTCTGAAAATTTCAGAAGTAGCTTCTCAGAATCATTTCCAACTGTAAAATTCTTGACCAGATTGACTTTTGAAAACTAATTCAAAGCTTCATCTTACTGAATAAAATAGGTCAATTTCTCATTGACTTGAGAAATAACTAGTCCCAACCAAGATTCATTTACAGTCAATTGTCTAATAAAAAGCATCTTATTGTCCAAAAAACATTTAAAAGAATGATATCACACCGAAGAGTGTGTAACCTATCACTAAAATCATCAAATACAGAGGTAATAGCTTCAAACTTTCTAAGAAGTTCTGGCAGTGTCTATTGAAAATAGGTGGATTCTTTGTTGATTTATTTGAGAGACTAAAATTATCTCCCTATAATGAAATTAAAATCATCAAAATCTATCTTCATGAAAAAGTCATATTTTAATGAAAAAAATTCTCTAGACTATTTTTCCATAAGATCCTTAACATTTCCAACAAAAATGAGATTTTCATTGAATTCTCTTAAATGAAGCTTATGAGCTTCAAAATATGATCTCGGTACTGATGTAATATTGTATTCTTAAATATTTTTCTTCTCATCTTCCAACTATTCTCTAACAAATGAGTTCTAGGTCTCTAATAAATTGATCTTTATAAATATGGTATTAGCATTAGAATTAGAAAATTCGGGTGAATGAGTGCTAGGGTCACCAATATATTCCCTACGATGAACTTCGATCAATCACAAACTTGGCTCTTCATCATTAGCTAGTCTTCCTCTTAAGGGAGAACTTCAAGTATCTTCAGAATTATTAACTATAAGAGTTACTAGATTAGGGAGATCTTCCTTGATAAGTTCATGACTTTGAGCTTCTTTCTCAATTTTCACATCCACTGGATTCTCATGATCACCTCAAATAACTGATTCGACAAAAGTCTCTATAACATTGAATGAAATTCTCTTTATTTTTTGAACAATAGAATTTTCTGCCATTGAAGTTCCTTCTTCTTCGGACCTATTTCGAACAGATCCAACTAAAGGAATCATCCTTTTCTCCCCTAATCATCTTCCAACAACCTCTTCTGTTGTTGTGCACCAACTAGCAGCGAAATGTTGTCGGATTTTATCCAAAAGAAAACAAGCTTCTTCATAGTTCCCACATTCAATGTGTTGCTATGGTGACGAGATCTACCAAAAAACATGTTTAAAATCTTTCCTTTCCTTTGCAATAAAAAATAAATGATGCTTCCATAGGGTAATATCCCATCTTCACATACACATGGAAGCAATGGTTTATGAATCTTATCATAATTCTAAAGAAATTAAACATGTCATTGTTTAGAAGAAAAAACATGCTATACATGTTGGGTAAAGGATTTTATCAAGCTCAAAAGTCCTAGGAAAAATCCTAGATTGAATAAAATTAAACAACACTTGGTGATCAAGTGAAAGTTCTTTTGACATTACTTTCTTGACAGTTCTTGTTACAAATAAATAAAACATAATATCCTTAGACAAAAGTATTCCATTATCGATATTACTTAAATCAAATTGAAACTACCCATCATGGGGACAACGAATCATTCCAGTCATTTCCACAAAGGTCATGGAAAACACATCATCATTAATCTTAGAGACAATAGTGTCTTCTTCTAATCCCATACTAGACAAATTATTTTTACAAAATTTTGTTTCTTCTATTTCATATACCATCGACATGTTATCTTCTCAAAAAGTGTAAACCAAACCTTTAAATCGCATATCTTCCTTAAGAAAAATATTTGTAGAATCTAAATAGTAAAAATCAATTACCTTTCCCTCTAACACCTTTCATGCTTTTCATGAATCATGGAAATTTTTTTCCAACTCAACATCCATGGATCTTCATGGGGTTTCTATCTCTGAAGGTTTTGAGACTGAAGGGATTGAAGGATTAAGGTTTTAGAACATAGGAATCAAAAGAAGCTCTATAAACTGAAAGGACATTTAGGAGAGGAGAAAGAGACAGGGAGAATGAAAATGGTTTTCCCACACTGATTAAGGATGTAATCATAAAGTTTTTAATTATGAAAATACAAATATAATAAAATTGAAATGAAATTCTTATAAAAAAATTTAAAATGAAATCGAATTGAAAAAGATTAAATAAATATTACTAAAATAAAAATAGAGAGACTGTAAAAAAATTAATAAACAATCACTTAAACTCAAATATTACAATACCCCCTTGATAAAATCAAAACTAGTACTAGGAAGTGGTTTATAAAAAATTTCAACTAATTGATATTCAGTATTAAAAAATAATAATGAAATATCCTTATTAAAGACATGATCTATTAGAAAATGATGCCTTATATCAACATTCTTAGTCCTAGAATGAATTATAGGATTTTTAGAAATATTAATAGTACTAGTATTATCATATAAAATAGGTATACTTTTAAATATTAGTCCAAAGTCCAATAGAGTGTTTTTGATCTACAATATTTGTGCATAACAACTGCCATTAGATACATATTCTGCTTTAGTGGTTGACAGAACAACTGAGTGTTGTTTCTTACTAGACCATGAAGCTAATGATTTTCATAAAATTTTATAGGTTTCTAAGGTACTTTTTTTATCTAATATAAAACCTCCAAATTCATCATCTAAATATGAAATCAAATTAAAATCATAAGATTTTGGGTAAAGATGAGATTGAAAAATAGTTATTTTTAAATATCTAAAGATTATTTTAAATGTAGTAAGATGGGAATCTTTTGGATTTGATTGAAATATAACACATAGATAGATAGAAAACATAATTTTTAGTTTTCTAGTAGTAAGATATAAAAAAATACCAATCATACCTCTATATAACTAGTTTTCATCTAGTTTTCTAGCTTCATCCAAATCAATTTATATATTGGAACACATAGGATTTGTATATGTCTTACTGTTTTCAACTCCAAACATTTTCAATAAATCAATAATATACATAATTTTATTTAACATACTTCTATAATCTTTTTGATAAATTTGAAATCCTAAAAAGAAATTTAGTTCACCCATCATACTCATTTAAAAATACTTTTGAATTAAATTTCAAAAAGCATGAAAATGATTTTTATTAGTTGAAAAAAATAAGACCATCAACATAAATTTGATCTAATAGAATATTAGAACTAACAATTTTATTGAAATGTGTTGGATCTTTCAGTCCAATAGTAAATTTGTTCTTCAAAATAAAAGAACATAAACTTTCATAACAAGCTCTAGGTTCTTGTTTAAGTCCATAGATAGATTTTGTATGTTTAGAAATAGAATTTATTTTTTGATGATTTTCAAAACCATGGAGTTGTTCAACATAAACTTCCTCCATTAAATAACCATTTATAAAGGTATACTTAACATCAATTTGATATAATTTAAAATTCATATGAGATGCATATTCTAAAAGGATTCTATTGGATTCTAATCTAGCCACATGGGAGAAGGTTTTATCATAATCTACACCTTCTTCCTAATTATACCCTTTAAAAAATAATATGGATTTATTTTGGGTTATGATCCCTTGATCATCCTATTTATTACTAAAGACCCACCTGGATCCTATAACTAGATAAATGGTTGGTCTTTCTACTAGTTATCAAACTTTATTTCTTATAAATTGATTTAGTTATTCCTACATATACAACATCCAAATATCATCATATAAGGAATCCACTATAGTTTTAGGTTATAACAAGGATACAAAAGTTATAAAATTCAGCTATGTTTCCTATATTTCTTCTAGTTCTAATTCATGTGTCTAGATCTCTTATTACTGTTTCTAAAGGATGATTCTTTAGGGTTACATATTGTTATGGAAAGACACTTTCAGGTTCTTCAGTATCATGTTCTTCCTAAATAAACTTAATTTTATTAATATAATTCTCACCATAATTTTTAAGGGTTTAAAGTCTCATGTTGTTAAAATATTCAGCGACTTCATCAATTTGATCTTTATCTTAAATGAATGTTTCAGTTTCATCAAACTTCACATGAATTGATTCTTTAATAATTCTTGAATATTTGTTAAACAATATATTCTCTTTTTAGGTAGTAGAATATCTGAAAAATATTCCTTTATCTGATTTTGGATTGAACTTACCAAGTTTTTCCTTCATATTCAAGACGTACACCTTGAATCCAAAAATATTAAAGTACATTAATTTCAGTTTTCTATAATTCCAATTTTCATAAGTTGTCTTTTTGAAAATAGGCCATATTAAAACTCTATTCATGATATAGAATTCTCTTCTTATAACTTAAACCCAACGATTGGTAGGAAGACTATATTCATTCAACGTAGTCCTAGACATTTCTCAAATAGTTCGATTTCTCCTTTCAACAAATCCATTTTTGAGGTGTTAGAGCAGAGAAGGTGTGTTTAATACCTAGATTTGAGAAAAGAGAATTAAATTCGTGATTATAAAATTCTTTACCATGATCACTTGTTAATGAAATTATTTTAAAACCTTTCCCATTTTGAACAATTTTACAAAAAATGTTCAAAAATAGTAAAAAAATCACTTTTTGGTTTTAGAAAATGAACCCAATTAAATATAGTATAATGATATATTAAAACATAATCATATAAGTTACTAGATAAAATTTCTATCCTTGATGGTCCAAAAAAATATATATGGATATGTTCTAAATGTTTAGATGTAGCAATTTTTTTATTAGATTTGAAAGATGATATGTGCTGATTTTCAATTTGGTGTGCATCACAAAATCTTTCATTGTCAAACATAAGACTAAGAAAATCAGAGAATAACTGTTTCTTGGATAATGTATGTAAATCATAAATATTATAATGTAAATTTATTCTATTCTAATTCTATGATTCATTTTTCTTAGATTTAAACAATTCACCTTTTGTTTATATAAGGAATTTAAATCCAAAGAATAAACATTGTCAGTTCTTGGTGCTCTAAACATAATAAAAATATATTTAAACATAGAGAAATAATTGATAGAAAAGTCAACATAAAAACCATCATCACAAATTTGAGAGATACTTATCAGACTATTCTTTAACCCTTTCACATACAGTACTTTGTGGATTGATATAAATTTTGGATCTCAACAGTTCCAACTCCAATTTTTTTCCTTTAACATTTTAACCAATAGTGACTAATCCTACATCCATTTGAGTTTGTGTGTGAATGTTTGATGGATATCCACTCATATACCTAGAAAAAATACTATCCATATACCACATATCATTTTTGTTCCTATGACCTGTTTCCTTCTAAATCCTTTAAACAAATGTTTGTTTTGTTACCCATATTTTCATGGGTCCAGAAGTGTTAGAAAACAATGATCTAGGAATCTAGATCTACTTTTCTATTCCATAAATCATTTCATTTGATTCATAAAAACTTTTTTAAATAACATATCTTTTAATTACACTAATTTTATGAGTTTTTAAATAATAATTATTTGTTGCATGGCCTTTTTTCCCACAATGATAACAGGTTGCATTTTTAGAATTGGGTATAAAATATTTTTTATACAATTTTTATTTCTCACCCTTACTTAATATTCAATATCTTTCCCTTTTAATGACATTATTTCCAAGAATTCCATTTAAGATATTTTCTCATTTAGTAAAAAAAGTGCAGCACTCTTATAGGATTCTACTTCATCCTATACTTCCTTGATTTTCTTTTCACGATTGACACTATTTGATATAGAGGAATTGGATTGTTTTAGAAGATATTTTTTTTAGTGTGGTATCTCTTTCACCTAAAACAAAATTATGAATATTTTTAAAGACTTGTGATTTTATATTAGAAAATAATATTTTTCTTCTATTATGGAACAGTAGGCTGCTATTTTATTATTTGAGAATCTATCTGTGTCTAAATCAGAAGAATAAAAAGTTTTTAACTTTTCTTCTTCTTAATTTTCCATAAATAAAATATTGGACTTTAGATTTTATTTCTCCTCTAAATTAAACTTTGTAGGACTACTGGAGTCTTTAGATACACTCCATGTATCTTTTAGTGCTATGTTTCCTTTGTTCTCATAATCAGCATTCTTATTATATGTCTTTTCTAGAAATTTCCTTTCATCTTTTAGTTAACAAAAATCTTGTCTAATATGACCTAATTTTTTACATTCATAACATCGAACTTATCTAAGTTATTTTTCATCATTCTTGACTGATTTTGTGAACCCAATTTTCTTTTTGTAGAACTTGCTAAACTTTCTAAAAAGTTGATCCAATTCCAATTCAGAATCTCGGGAATCTGAATTTTTCTTTTCTTCAACTTATTACTATGATATTCTACTATGATTATGATATATCAATTTTAGAGTAGTATTTTCATTCATTACTATAATATTATAATCATCAGCTTCATCTTATATTTCTGGTTCGTACATCATCAGGGTCCCAATTAGTTCTTTCATTGTCAGATCATTGATAGGTGATGATTGGAGAATAGCAGCAGACATTCCAGTTCATTTTTAAGGTATTACTCTCAATACTTTCAAAGAATTATTATATTATTTTATGGGTTATCCTATGACATTAATATTGTTGATAATTTCTATAAGCCTTCTATTCATCTGTGTGATGGTTTCACCATCAATCATTCTAAATTTGTCAAATTTAAGCTTAGTCATTGCATATATCATCTGTGTGAAATTATCCATTCCTTCATAAGAAATTACAATAGTTTTCCAAATTTCATAGGTAGTTGGATATTTTGATACATGATTGAATTTATCTGGTCCAATACCACATATAATAACATTTATTTCCTTTGAAATCATACCGTATTTGGCTTCTATTGCCGAATCCTTAGTTTTTGGTTATTCAGTAATCTTATAAGGAGTTTTAATTTTTTAGTAGACTCTGAATCAATGATTCTCCATATAGATTATAAATCAAGATTTACAACATCCATAATTTTACCCATTACAATTTGGAGCTCAAACCATTGAGATTCCGTCTCTCGGACTATCTATTGTCATCTTTGTATAGACCTTATAATTTTTATCACCTTATATCTTTATCCAAAATCTCTACTTTGATACTAATTGTTAGGTCAAAATATACAAAGTAACACACAAGAGGGGGGGTGAATTGTAACTTCTCAAATTCTTCCACAATTTTGGATTTTTACACCCTATGAAATTTATACAGATATGAAGTGTTTTTTTGTATGAAAATACAGAGCGGATAGTCCGAAATAAAGAACACATCTTTTTATAGTGGTTTAGGACACAAAGATCCCCTATTCCACTCTACCAATCACTATATCAGTGAGTTTGGTAAATTTCACTAGAATGGTCCTCTTATCACAAAACCAAGAATCGACAAATAATTCCAGGTAGTTGAAACCATTAAAAAAATAATAAAAACAATGAATTCTGGTTCTTTAAAAAAGAACTGCTTTTCCAAATCTAAGATCAAGAAGATGATACTCCACCACAACTGAGTACAAGATTTTGAAAATCTAATAAATTAGAAGTGTTTGATTTGAATGGTTTAGATTATTCTTCATAGTTGCAGTAGCAAGAAACTGAAAATCTATGGATCTTCATCTTCAGAAAACAATATCTTCATGAATTAAATAGTCTGAAGTGATCCTTATCAAAAAAATAGCTTCAATAAAGTAAAAACATAAACAGTAGTAGTAACCATAATGAAGTAAAAGATTGAACATGTATATCTCTAAAGTGTAGATTCTTTCAAAATCAATCATTTTTTGTAGCATCATTGTAAAAGATAATTTCAATAATATAGTTGCATATGTGAATCTCTTATCACACATATATTTAAATAGATACTCTAAGAGAATATATAGAACAAAAAACATTCTTCAGTATTCCAAATAAAAAAGAATATCCTAATTGATCGCAGTAATAAAAATTCAAATCGACCAGGGGAGAATAAAATTCCTTAGATATAAGAGTGATTTTTTCTAATGAATATGGTTTTTTGAGACAATTAAAACAATCCTTGAATCATTCTTTAATTCTAACTTGACCATTGCAGTAATATCGGATTGAAAATGCAGTTTGAAAATCATTATCATTGAGAACACAATGTTGGGTTGAAATGTATAGTGCATGGTTCCTTTGTGTAGTGTAGGGACCCTTTTCACAGCGTAGGGTTCCTGTGTATAGTGTAGGTATGATAATATATTTTTTTTTATCATTTTTAGCATAAAATCCTGAACGTTGTATTGATTAACCCTACATTTAACTTTTCCGCATGTTAGGTATGAACATTAAATCCAGACATCAATGTGTTGTTGTTGTTTTATATGTTTATTTTCCAAAAGTAAGGATGTTGATCCAAATGAAAACTATTTAGCATAACTTTGGGTTGATACCATATGCAAGTATTTCACTTCTTATCATAACGTAGGGTTGAAAATAGTGTTTCCAGATTCATTCCTATAAATTTAAGTTCCTTAAAACAGAATATAAATTCCTATAGAACTCACTCAACAAAACTTCATTAGAAAACAATCAAGGGTATTTGTGAACATCATTCTCATCATAAATAATATAGTATTGTTGAGAAAATACATTCCCAACATAACCATCATAGTTATATTTGGAATAACCACTATATATATTATTCTAACATCTTAGGTGACACCTAATTGGTTAATTATGTCCCATTAACTAATGCATTGGCGAGATATTACAATCTTAATCACCCATGGTTTTTAATGGAACCACACATCCTCATATACAATTTTCAAGAACTACAACTTATGAATAACACTTAAAAATTTCATAAAAGAAACATTCTAGAGAAAAAAAATTCCATTTTGAAATTAATTTTTATTTTTAATAAGCTAGACACCCATATTGAAAAAGTTTTATTTGAAAATAAAATTATTAACTTTTAAATTAAGACTCAAAACATTAAGACATCATGAAAGAGGGAAAACTCATTCATGCCATATAAGTTAAAAAAATTACTTTTGAATTTTGTATAAATAGTTGAAAGTGAAACATTAAAATAGATTTTTTAAAATAAAGTCCCTTAAAAAATAAATATAATTGAACTGAGTGTTAATAAAATAAATATATTATGTTTATCTATTGTAAATTCATATAAAAACAGTGAAAATACAATATATGAAAATCAAAATTATTTTCACACATATTCCTAGCAAGACATAATCAACGAAATAGATATTTTGTAACATCCATGACTTATTTTAAAGGTATTTTCATGTAATTTCTATTCTTTCTTTGTTTTCAGGGGTTTCCCAGGCATTTTTAGAGAAAGGGGTGGTTTCATCATGATTTTGGCCAATTTTTGAGCCAATTTCCAGATTTAAAAACAAAATTTGTTTCTTTTATAACTCTTTTTAACATTTTTCACCCATTACACTTCCCACTTGGTCTCCCCTAACCTTTTAAAACCACCATATCAATTTGGACCCCTTAGTAACTCATAATCATGGTGGATTTGGGTGATTTATTAATGCATTGTGCCTACCCATGATCTCATTTCCATTTGTTAAAAAATAATTTATTTCTTTTAAATCTCATTCATTTTTTTATATTTTTCGGTCATTCCACCTCTCACTAGTTCCCACAAACCATAGGTGCTACCACATGTTCAATTTTCCCACTTTGGAGCTCATCTTCATCATGTATTAAGGAAAACTTCCTCAAGATTTCTCAATCATCAAGATTTGAAATGGTAATTGCTTTCTTTCACAAATAATTAATTTTTTATGATTTACCCCCATTTTAGTCCAACTTGACCTCCTCATCCTTATTCTAACCTCTCTTTCAATTTTGGATTCTTGGAGATCCAACTACTTGTGTGTTTGGGGAAATTTCTTCAATATTTATCAAGTAACTGATTTCCTCTCTTGTTCCTTCCATTTCCTTAGGGTTTCTCCCCTTGTTCTCAAATTTCCAAATTTCCAACAATTAGGGTTTTGTACCTAGGGTTTTTTTGAGTTTCTTGATCCTATCTTGAGGTTTTAGGTTCGTTTTCACTCCCTTGTGGTGTGGTGGTGGTGCGGTTGAAGTTCCACACAAGGATTTGAGGGGTTTGAAATATATTGTAGGCGATTCAATATGTAAGCATTGTAGAATGAGTTATATTTATGGATTTATATTTATTTTAGGTTTTTCTTTCATTAATTTTAGTGGAAGAACTATTTTGTGTAGCATTTGTTAAGCGGTTGATTTTTAAGTGTCAATTTTGTGTAAAAATGGGTGTTTTACTTGTGCATTCTATGTTGTAACAATTGGTGTTGTTTTATAATTCATGGAATGGATTTATAAAAATGTTTTAGTAATGAAAATTATGGTTAGGTGTAATAATGGTATACATTTGGTGTTAAACGAGGGGTTTTAAATATATTTTATGTGCAATGTTTTGTTATAACTTGTGTAATTGTTTAATAGAAATTAAAAACATTTGTTTGAGTTATAAAAATGGTTAAATGCATGTTTAGATAATATTTTGAGTGTTTATGAACAGAACTAGTGTTTTATGTGTAAATGGAATTTTTTATCATGCAGAACTTGTTTGAGAACAAAAATGGAAACCCGAGTATTTAAGTGGGTGGACATGTACTAGCATACTAGGGATCCATAGTGGTTTGTCCCTATTTAACTTAATAAGTTTTAAATTGAAAACATTAACAAAACTTTCATGACGATAATATTAGGGACCACTTGGTTATGGGTTATTCCTCTAGTAGTGGCTCATGCATGAGAACATACATTGTTATGCTTTCACACCGATATTCATGGTACCTGGGGATCACAACTAACTAGTGCCTAGGGGTGTTTCCGTGTGGAGTGATCATTGTCTATTTGGAATTTATCTTTTTAATATTATGTGTTTGGATGGAAAATTTAGAAGATTAAATATTTTATTTAAATGTACCCATTCTTCAAAGTTACCCACATTGAAAACTATTTTCATTTAAATGATGTACCTTTAAAAATTATTGCTACCATTATTTTTTTATAACAGTTGAAATATTTTTATCTTATAATGTTTGTCACATGGAATATTTGGGTGGTATCCTATCGGTCTTAGAATCATACCCTACTTACACCTTTGGGTGTAATTAGACTTGTTTATGGTTGACACAGGTAAGGGAAATGCTTTTGGAGACAGAGGTTTGGGTTGCTAGTTTCTTCTGTTGTGCAGTGTTGTGGAGATGGATCATGGGTGATGAAACCTTGTCATGTGGTGGTATTTGGGTTGTATTTTATACTAATTTTTTTATTATGGGACCTCTTGTGTCATGTTAAAAACCTTGTAATCTATTTTGTTTTTTTAATTGAGACTTGTTAGGCATGAATGTTCAGATTTAGTTTATTGATTGTTTTTGGTTGTTTTATGTATCCTAATTTAGGAAAATCGTTCCCAAAAAAAATATTTATGATACCTGAGAACTTGTGACAACCCATGGAGATATGGGACTGCCCTTTGGGCCTTTCCATGAGCTAATTCGGGTTCCAGTTTTGATGGAGACCAGATTTGGTTCGTGAAAAAAAAAGGTATAAAAGGAGGTTTATCTTTTTGGGTCGTCTTATTATTTTGAGGTGAGTTTGGTTAGACATGAGCTAGGAATATAGAGGCTCGGAGTTTTGGTTATGAGTAGGTTTCCTAGCTAGTACCTCTCATGAAAAACCGTGAGTCGCCCTGGGATTTTGGGATTGTTTGTTTTACTTTTCTTCAAAGTGGGACATGCAGGCTGCAGAATGCACATAGACATCAGGTGGGAGTGAAGTGGTGGTTTATTTCATTATTGTGATGTGTTTGACTTATTTATATTTGATTGAATTTCTAAATTTTTTCATAATTTTTGTACTGATGATTTCTTTTGTGACTGTTGCCTTGTGTAGCAACATGCCTCCAGGGAAAGCTCCCATATACCCATGGAAGGATGCCAAAGAGAGTTCTCCCTCACCGATTGATGAGAAGATGGTATAAGCTATGGTCAGGACTGTCCAATCCCTAGGAAAAGGAGTAACTCCCACTCCTGGTCCAACTAGGGAAGGAGAGTTTAGTACTAGTAAGGGAAAAGACTATGATTTTTTAAAGAACTAGCCTCCAAGTTTCTGTGGTAGCAAGAAACCCCAATAAGTAGAGGAGTGACTCGAGAAGATCAAGTGCATAGTCAAGTTCTTGGACACACCTGAGGAGGTCAAGGTGAAGTGTTCATCTTTTCTGTTAGAGTGTACTGGTCTCAAGTGGTGGGAATTAGTGCTTCAAGCTGGGAAGAATGAACATATGAGTTGGAAGGACTTCATGGTTACCTTCAATGACCAATACTACCCTAAAGTCTTAGCATATGCTAGATCTCAGGAGTTGGTTCAAGGGTGCCTCTTAGTGATAGACTATGACAAATTTTTGGTTCAACTAGTCTAGAATGCCTTAAAAATGGTAGCCAATGAGCAGATGAAGGCCAATAAGTTCGGTAGGGGTTTGTGGCCAGAGATTTATTCCCAGGTCTTCTTATTCAAGCTAAATACTTATGTTGAGGTGGTTGACCAAGATTGTATAGTTGAGATTGACTGAAAGGGGAGGTCTAGTTTATCTGGGATAGTATTAGTGATGGGAATTGATACTTCATCTTAGAATAAAAGGAAGCATGAGGAGTAGGGGAAGAATGGAGCTGTCCGTTCATGCCACTCTTCAAAGCAGATTTCATCTGTTGCTTATGATGCGTGGTCCATTGTGTTCAACCAGTGTGGGAGGATAGGGAATATTAGACTAGTATGAATATCTCCTCTAAAAAACTTTTTCCATTGTAGAGGTATGGGACACTTGCAGTACTTTTGCAGGATGACACGTCCATTTCAGAGTGGGGCTGGATCAGTGGCTTTCAGGGGAGTGCCAGCTCAGTCAGAGCCATCGAGGATGGGGGGATACTAGTTTGGTGGTCATGGCGGTAGGGATGGACCATCTTTAGGGAAGATCCATTTCAGGGAAGAGCCACAGGCGAGTGGCCATTCTCAGTCAGAGATGAGGCATCTTCATGTCACAGAGTAGGCACCATCAGGATCAGATGCAGGGATATCGACTTTTTAAGGTACTGTTTTGATTACATCTTCTATAGTTATTGTTCTTTTCGATACTAGTGCTTCTGTTTCATTTATATCTTCCCATATTGTGAGAACACTGATTTTTACAACTGAGTTGTTATCTTTTGCGATGGAGTTAGTGACACCGCTGGGTAGAAACAAAGAGAAGGGTCTCAAGTTCCCATCATGTGCACTTACTGTGTCTGGGGTAGAGATAGAGTAGGACCTCTTTGTCTTGGATATGGATATTTTTGACATAATCCTCTTAATGTATTTGTTAGTTCACTTTAAAGTACACATCAATTACTAAAGGTGGCGAGTGATTTTCATGGCACCTCATGGTAGTCCTCAGGGTTCTCATGGGGAATGGGATCCTCGGTCAAGTCATGTAGGACCAAAACTCCCAGATTTGGGAAATATTGTTTTCAGTTGTCATCTCTCGTGCTAGATGACAATGTTCATGCTCTTGAGGGTGGGTTACCTTCTGTTGTGGATGAGTTTCCACATGTATTCCCAGATTATTTGCTAGCTTTACCTTGGAGAGGCATGTGGAGTTCTCAATGGATCTGGAAATGGTAATACAGCTGATATCTCTTCCCTTGTATTGTATAGCCCCCACCAAGTTGAGATTATTAAAGATACATATGAAAGATTTGGAATCCAAAGTATTCCTTCACCCGAGCATCTCTCCTTGGGCTACTCCTGTCCTTTTTTTGCAAAGAAGGCTAACAGATCCCTCCAGATGTGTATTGAATACCAGAAGCTGAACAAGGTAACCATCAAGACCAAATATACTTTTCCCTAAATAGATGATTTTTTTATCAGTTGAAGGGTTAGAAGTGGTTTTCTAAGATAGACTTGCATTCAGTTTACCACCAACTTAGGGTGAAGGAGGAAGATATCCCGAAGACAACATTTTGAAGTTGGTATGGCCACTTTGAGTACATGGTCATGCCTTTCGAGTTGACCAATGCTCTTATAAATTTTATGGAAAACATGAATAGGGTGTTCCACTAGTATCTCAACTCTTTTTTCATATTATTCGTGGATGACATCCTGGTTTACTCTGGATTAGAGTAAGATCTTGAGTATCATTTTTAGATCCTGTTGATCACTTTATGGGATCACTGCATTTATGAAAAGCTGTCCAAGTGCACCTTATGGATCAGGGAGCTGAAGTTTCTGGGGAATGTGATCTCAAAGTAAGGAGTTTTAGTGGATCTAGAGAAGATCAATGTAGTGATTTTATGGGATTAGCAGAAGAATGTATTTGAGATCAGGAGTTTCCACATTTTGGAAGGATACTACAGGTGGTTTGTTCAAGATTTATATTGATTGCTTCACTCATGAATGCGCTCACCTGGAAGGGGGTGAAGTCTGTTTGGGACCCTTAATGTTTGGAATCCTTTGAGGAGATAAAGTGGTGTTTTATTACCATCCCCATGTTGGTATTTCTTGAATGTGGAAAGGGTTATGTGGTGTATTGTAATGCTTTGGGTATGGGTATTGGGTGTGTGATTATGCAGGATGATCTTGTGGTGGTGTATGGCTCCCACCAACTCCGATCACATGAAAATAATTACCCAACCCACGACTTGGAGCTAACAGTTGTGATGCATTCTTTAAAGAATTGGAATCACTACCTCTTTGGGGAGAATTTTTTGTTCTATTCTGATCACAAGGACTATATCTTCTCATAGAAGGATCTTAACTAAAGGCTGTGGTGTTGAATCACAAGATATTACCACCAACTCAGGGTGAAGGAGGAAGATACCCCGAAGACAACATTCTGATGTAGGTATGACCACTTTGAGTACATGGTCATGCCTTTAGAGTTGGCCAAAACTCCTACAATTTTTATGGAACTCATGAATAGGGTGTTCTACTAGTATCTTGACTCTTTTTTCATGGTATTCATGGATGACATCCTAGTTTACTCTAGATAATAGGAGGAGCATGAGTATCATTTGTAGATCATGTTGGGAACTTTACAAGATCACTGCCTTTATGCAAAGTTTTCCAAGTGAAACTTATGGATCAGGGAGGTGATGTTTCTGGGGCATGAGATTTTAGATTAGGGTGTTTCAATGGATCATGAGAAGGTCAGTGTAGTGATTTCATGGGATCAGAAGAAGAATGTATTTGAGATTAGGAGTTTCCTCATCTTGGAAGGATACTATAGGCGGCTAGTTCGGGATTTCTCTTGATTGCTTTGCTCATGAACACACTCACCTGGAAGGGGGTGAAGTCTATTTGGGCCTCATAATATCAGGAATCCTTTTAGGATCTAAAGTAGTGGTTGAATACCATCCTCACATTGATATTTCTTGAATCTGGAAAGGGATATGTGGTGTATTGTGATGCTCCAGGAATGGGTCTCGGGTTCGTGCTTATTTAGGCTGATCTTATGGTGGCGTATGGATCCCACTAACTCCAACCACACGAAAAGAATTACCCAACCAAAGACTTAGAGCTAAAAGTTTTGATGCATTATTTGAAGACTTGGAATCACTACCTCTTTGGGGAGAAGTTTTTGTTCTATTCTGACCACAAGATCATAGCCTACATCTTTTCATAGAAGGATCATAACCTAATGCTGTGGTGTTGGATTGAGTACTTGTAGGGGTTCAACTTTAATATCATCTACACCCTAAATAAGGGTAACATGGTCGAAGATTCCTTTAGAAGAAGAGTATCAATTCCATCTTTGATTAAGTCTAGTGATGAGTGGACTCTAATGGGGCTCTTTGCTCATATGCATGTGGAGAACAAGGATCACTTTGGAGGTGTGTTTTTGGAGAGCGTCCATTTGATCCCTTATCTTGTGGAGCTGATTCAGTGGGAGTAGCTTGGTGATGAGCTGTGTCAGTGGTCAAGGAAATTTCTTCATGGTGGGGATATGTCTTCTAATTGGTCTTCATCCCCCGAGGGTATCTTGTGCTTCAAGGTACGCATAGTGGTGCCTTTGTCTCTGTTGAAGGTGGTGATGCAAGATATCCACCAATGTCAGTAGGCTATCCATCCTGGTTCCACCAAGATGTATTATGTGTTTGTATTCAGTTCTAGTGGCCAGGTATGAGAGGGGACATATCTAAATTCTTATCGAGATGCTATACTTTTCAGCATGTGAAAGAAGAGCATAAAATACCCTCTGGTTTTCTTCAACCATTACTCATTCCTATATGGAAGTGGGATGAGGTTTCCAAGGGTTTCATAGTTGGCATGCCTCATACACCTCGAGGAAAGAATGCTATCTAGGAGGTGATTGATTATCTTACAAAAATTGTCCCATTTCATTCCATTCAAAGATTCGTCCAAAGTAGAGGAATTGGTCCAGTTGTATGTGCAAGAAGCTATGAGGATCCATCGTGTTCCATCAGCCATCATTTCAGATAGGGACCCTTATTTTACCTCTTGGTTTTGGAGTGGCCAACCGAAGGCCTTGGGGTCTCAGATTAAGTTTAGTACGACATACCACCCTTAAACATATGGTCAGACAGAGCAGGATAATTATATTCTGGAAGACATTCTTAGTAAATGTGTATTGGATTTCAGTGGTTCATGGGATTTACATTTGGGATTGGTATAGTTTTACTATAACAATAGCTACTGATCCTCAATCATGATGTCGCCATTTGAGGAGCTTTGTGGTCAGTCGTGTCGATCTCTTTTGTGTTGGGTGGAGGTGGGTGATACCTCGCTGCTAGGTCCGAGTATTTTGAAGGAGACGTTGTAAAAGGAATAATTGATTAGAAAATAGTTGTTGAAATCCCAGAGTCGACACATGTCTTATGATGATCACAGGTGACGATCTTTGGAGTTTTCCGTGGGTGATCGAGTGTTTTTGTAAGTGGCCCCTTGTCTGGGTCATCTCCATTTGGGAAAGAAGTGCAAGATAATGATGAGATGTGTGGGACCTTTTGAGATTAATGAGTGGGTTAGAAAGGTAGAATACATGTTAAATTTTCCTTATTAGTTGACATCTATCCATGACGTCTTCTATTTCTCACAACTAAAGAAGTACAACCTGGATCTGTCCCATGTGATGAATTGGGAGGAGTTGGATATAGAGCCAGATCTATCTATGGTTAAATGACCAGTGCATATTGTGGAATCCTAAGAAAAATAGATTTGAGGTAATAATAGTCCTCTTGTTTGAGTCCTCTGATAGAATGATACTGATGAGCATGAGACATGGGAGAAGAAGTCTTGGGTCAAAGAATAGTTTCTTTTTCTCTTATCTGATCAGGCATCAAGATTACTTTACAAGGGAGTAAGGTTCTTAAGGTGGGAAGAATTGTCACATACATGACTTAGTTTAAAGTTATTTTCATGTAATTTATATTCTTTCTTTGTTTTCATGGGTTTCCCAGGAATTTTTTGAAAAAGGGGTGGTTTTATGATGATTTGGGCTAAACCATGAGCCCATTTCTAGTTTTAATTTTTTTTTTATTTGATAAATCCTATATTTTTTTAACATTTTTCACCCATTGCACTACCCTCTTGGCCACCCTTGACCTTTTAAAACCACCATATTCATTCGGACCCCACAAGAACTCATAATCATGGTGGACTTGGGTAATTTATTCAGGCATTAGGCCAACCCGTGAGCCCATTTCCAGTTTTTTAAAAATAATTTATTTCTTTTATATCTCATTTTTTATATTTTTATTTCATTATACCTCTCACTCGAGCCCATATTCCCCAGGCACACAACCATGTTCCATTTTCCTTCTTTGGAGTTGGTCTTCATCGGGTATTTGGGGGAACTTCCTCAAGGTTTCTCAAATCATCCAGATTTGAAAAGGTAATTTGTTTCTTTCATAAATCATTCATTTTTTACTCCTTTCCCCCATTTGAGTCCCCAAATGAACTCCTCATATTTATTTGAACCTCTTTAATTTTGTATACTTAGAGATCTGACTACTATTTTGATTAGAGAGATTTCTTCAAATTTTATCAAGTAAGTGATTTCCTCTCTTTTTCCTTCCATTTCCTTAGTGTTTCTCCCCTATTTGATGTTAATATTATCCAACAACTAGGGTTTCATACCTAGGGGTTTTTTGAGTTTCTTGGTCCTATCTTGTGGTTTTAGGTTCATTTTCACTCCCTTGTTGTGTGGCGATGGTGTGGTTGAAGTTGTGCACATAGATTTGAGGGTTTTGACATATATGATAGGTGATACCTTATGTAAGCATTTTAGAATGAGTTTTATTGTTGTATTTATATTTATTTTTTTCCTCTTCAATTATTTTTATTACAAATACTATTTTTGGTAGCATTTGTTAAGCATTTAATTTTTAAGTGCCAATTTTGTGTAAAAATGGGTGTTTTACTTGTTCTTTACTTGTTGTACCAATAGGTTTTGTTTTATAATTCATGGAATGTCTTTATTAAAATGTTTTATTGCTTCAAATTATGGTTTGGTGTAATATTGTTTTGCATTTGGTGTTAAAACAGGGGTTTTAAATGGATTTTATGTGCAAAGTTTTGTTATAACTTGTGTAATTGTTTTATGGAAATTCTAAGAGTTTGTTTGAGTTATACAAATGGGGAAATGCATGTTTAGATAATATTTTGAGAGTGTATGAACATAAATAGCGTTTTATGTGTAAATTAATTTTTTAGTTTGTGTAACTTATTTGAGCACAAAAGTGGGAATCCTAGGTATCTAGGTGAGCAGATGTGTACTAGCATTCTAGTGATGTGGAGTGGTTTTGTCCCTGTTTCACCTAGAAATTTTGAAGTTGAAAACACTAAAAAAACAATGATTATGATGATTTTGGGGAGAAATAGATTATGGGTGATTTAACTACTAGTGGATCATACATGATAGCAGATATTGTTATTGTTACTTTCACACCAGGATGCAAGGTACCACGGTATCACAACTAACTAGTGCCTATGGGTGTTCCCGTGTGGAGTGATAATTTAATATTTGACATTTTTATTTGGAATATAGTGTTTTTGGAAGGAAAATTCAGTATATAAAATGTTTTATTTAAATGTACCCTTTCTTTAAAGTTATCCACTTTGAAAACTATTTTCATTTAAAAGATACACCTTTAGAAAATATTGCTACCATTATTTGTTTATGACAATTGAATGATTTTTATTTTATGATGATTACCACATGAAATATTTGGGTGGTATTCTATTGGGATTAGGATCACATCCTACTTACACCTTTGGGTGTAAGTCTACTTGGTTATGTTTAACATAGGTAAGGGAAAAGATTTTTGGAGACGACAGTTTGGGTTTCTAGTTGCTTCCATTGTGCGGTGTTGTGGAGATGACTCATGAGTGATGAACCCTTGTCATGTGGTGGTATTTGAGTTTATTTTCTACAACATTTGTATTTTGGGACTTCTTGTTTCATGTTAAAAACCTTGTATTCTATTCTGAATTTTTAATTAAGCCTTCTTTTTCATGAATTTTCAAATTCTGTTTATTGATTGTTTTTTGGTTTTTTATGTATCCCAATTCAGGTAAATCATTACAAAACCATTATTTACGATACCTAGGAACTTGCGCTATCCCCTAGGGATATAGAATTCCATTCAGGCCTTTCCACGGTCTAGGTCGGGAGCCTGTTTTGATGGCGACCATATCCAGTTCCTGAAAAGTTTAACCCAATGAATGGAAATTGAGTTTAGAAATACCTTTCTACTTCATAATATGTCAAAAAGTATTCCACATGATAGAGTAACATTTAGAAAAACTAAAAATATCATAAGAATAAATATATTCCTAATATAAAATTTCACTGGGAATTTATATACACATCATAAAAGAAAATAGGTTCATAACATCATAAATAAGTCTTAATAAAAAAAAATTGAGAGGATGCCTGTTACCTTGAGTCCAAAACGTCACATACAATCTTTATATTAGGGAAAAATAAACAAAGGATAATTATTTAATTTATTGATAAACTTTTTTAAGTTTATTTTTTCTTTTATAAAATTTATTATCATGTTATAACAATTACAAAATTATTTAAGTTTGTGTTGGATGTTTTGACGATATTCGGTACATGAGTCCGTTATTACTTTGGTATGATGTATATAATCAAATTTTACATTATTACATCATATTTATAATAATAATAATGACTTATTTATAATTATTATTCAACATTTATACTGTTAAATCCATCTGTTAAATATGAATATAAAAAATGAACTACGTAACAATCATTGAGATGGTAGGATGTATATACGCATAAGTAATAGTTCCGTTTTTTAATTATCATTATAGAAGGAATATAAGTATAATTTTA
The DNA here is from genome assembly GCA_963277665.1 of Viscum album. Lineage (NCBI taxonomy): Eukaryota > Viridiplantae > Streptophyta > Magnoliopsida > Santalales > Viscaceae > Viscum > Viscum album. The sequence goes on from OY728141.1 coordinate 289,078,309, forward strand.
TCATTACATAATTATAATAAAATAATTAATATCATATTAATAATTTAAATATACTTATATATATAACTCATACATATTATGTGGTTATGAAAAATGAATCACATCGCTCTGTGGAGGTTATAATACACATGTATGCACGAACGATGCTATACTTTTTCTATTCATAGAAAGGTAAGAATGTAAATTATAGATTGTTTTTTATGAACGATAAATATTTTATGAATATAAAATAAAAAAATCAACTCCATCAATATAACCAGTCTTGAGAAATGGTGATGGATAACAAATTACAACAGTTCCTGTGGTATTAGTCCACCACACACACAAACTATTAATTCTATTCACATTTGATGGAATTGGAGATGGATATGGATCATTAAATTAACATAATAAAAGATAACTATTTGTATCATTATATATTTATTATTTTAACATGGTTTATGATTATTTGAAAAGTTTTAAGATGAATCCAAACAGAAAATATTGATTAAAAATGAGACCTCTTCTTCAGACAATCTCTTTTACTTAACACATTTAGATCACTAAGGGTGGTGTTATGCCTAAAATAATAGCTATAGAATGTGTTTTAGAGTTGAGGAAGGGATATGGGAAGGTATTTTCCAAAATAAATTGGGTTTTTATGTCATAAAAAGGTAAAAATATGTTCTATTTTATTAGATATAGGAGTAGAACTATTGTAAGTTTTTATAATATTAAATTAATGTAAACTAATTTTCTATTCCAAATAGATCAGAACTAATTTATTTACAATATAGGATGATTTTTGTCTCAATACACCAATACTATAAAAATTATATATTTTTTGACAAAATTTATACCCATATCCTTTGGTTTCAATCCTTATTTAAACTCTTTAATTCTTACCATGACAACATGGATTTTTACTATTTACGGTATATATATTTACTATAAAATTGAAAATGAACTGTAAATGAATAATCTATGACATTAAATGTTTTATCCATATAATTTTTAATATTTTTATATTTTAATAAATTTTATATCATTTAATAAAATATTTATATTTAAAAATATCATTAACATCAATTTTGACACGATTCATTACATTGTGTTTTTAAAATATCAATAAAACAATATAATTTAGAAAAAAACTATAATACATAACTAACATGAGAGAGTAATCTATATAATTCTTTTATCTCATTAATTATATAAAATTATATATATTTCAACATTTGTAATAACATTTATTTGATATTTCTATTAATTAAATACTTACTTCATCATCATTGTGCATGCCTTTAAAGAAATTATTTGTTCCCTAAAATTTAAAATTAAATTACCATGATGAATATAAATATTTTATATTTCTATGTACAAGTTATGGTCAAACATAGTTTCTGGATGACCATATTTTAAAATTGTTACACTTCTTCAAACCATTAGTGGGACAAGATTTCCTTTTCATAAATTAAAAAACTATAAGGGGATTATAGTCATAAATGTGGTTATAAGAACTAATTAATTCAAAAAATGGTTGATTGTTGTTGAAGCATACTAATACAGTAAAATTGTGACAAGTGTTAAGGTAATTGGAAGAAACATATAAAATTATTTTTATACATAATTAATTGATTTTACTTTTATATATGGTAAAAAAATTAACAAGCTTACATATCATATTGTCCAAAAATAAAAGGGTAATATTTAATAAATTTGGACCTTATATTTCAAATATGGACTATATTTTTAAAAATTTAACATATAAGTTCCTAAAATTAATTTATAATTAATCACATAGTTCAAACTTGAATGCGAGTTTTTAATGTTAAAATGTTCCAGAGTTTGAAATGTATTAATAAATAAATTCAATATGAAATCTATTACAATTAAATAAAATTGATTAATATATTTCAAATTTATCTAATTTTACATTAATAATTATTTAAAAAATAATTTATATTTATAATGTATTTTGATGAAAATTCATTTTTAATTAAAATGTAGTGTAGTTGGGGTTTGGCTTAGTGGTAAGAACCCCTTAATTCTATATGAAAAATTGGGGTTCAAAACCCATTGGGAGTAGGGAACTGTAGTAGTACTGTAGTGTAATGTAGCAGCGGCAGTACTGTAGTAGTGGCGGACATTGTAGTGGTGACAAGTCACTATAGTGGCAACATGTCACTATAGCAGAGGCGGGTACTGTGCAGTACTCTAGCAGCGCAAGTACTATAGTAGTACTATTCACAGAATGGGCCTTGGGCTAAAAAAATGGGCCTATGGGCCATGTAATGGGCTATATGCCCACTGGGCCTTCGGGCTATGTAATGGGTCTCCCTCTACCCAGTTAAAGAGGTCTCTGATTTTCTTTAACAATAAATGAGGATTCGACCCCAACCTTAAAAAAATTAAAATGTAGTATATTCACTATTCATCAAAAAAATGAAACTTATTTGAAAAATAAAAGAAATTCACCATATGATAATTATGAAATTAATATTTAAAAACTGAATTTTATTTTTTCATATTATATTTATTAAATTTTGATATATTTTTTAAAACATGTACTCCATCAAAAGGAGGAAAACCCACCTTTTCAAGAAAAAATTTCTTTTTATGCTTAAAATTGGATTTATTTTACAAAAATATCTAGAAAAAATAGTGAATGAATTTTAAACATTATATTTTAGAAAATTTATATATATTAAATTAATGTAATCCAACAGGAGTGATTTTTTATTTTATTTGTATAAAACACACTTTTATGCATTTAAATAGTTATTAAAAAAAAGATTACCATTCATTTTAAAAAGAGATTTTATTTTAATTTAACATTTATTATTCCCCAAAGAATTTATTTTATAGATTTCTAAAGAATATTCTCAGAATTAATTTAATCATGTTTATACCCTCCATTCTAAAGGTTAGGTTAAAATTGTAACATGTAAATAATAATATTTAGTTGTTCATTTAAGCTTGATGTGGCATATATTGTACTCTATCAAACATAGTGTTTCTATTAAAAAAACTCGAGATGTTACTTTCACCAAAATTTAATTAATCCCATTCAATAATTTTGAACTCAGTCTCAATAACTAGGGTTTTTCTTTCAAAATTATCTCTTTTGAAATCCCAAATTAGAAAAAGGTTAAATCAAACTACCATTTAAAAAGAGTGGATGAAAAGTAAAAAAGCTCACATGAGATAAAAAATACTATGGTTTCTTGCAGGAAACCATGGATAAGAAAGAGAATACTAACTATCATGTTCTTATTAGGAGTAATAGAGATCATGATCATAAATAGGTAAACAATCACAAAACCATAAATCTGTGATGGTTTAAAAGGCCATTGAATTCTTGATAAGAAACGTTAATGGATAATATTTTTATTTTAAGATAATTTTTCTTATAGGTGAGGAATTATATTCATATATATAATTTGAATATAAGTATTTGTACTTACTTTAAATGTAGATTTTCATCCTTTAATCATCTTCCACAAAAAACTAATCTTTTTATCCGAAATATGAGTATGAATTTATCATGATTAAAATATTAGAATCATTTTTTATGTATCACAAAATCTAAAAAATATAACTATCTATACCATGTATATTAAGAAATTAACTAAAAAAATTTAGGTGAAGATACGATAATCCCCCAAAAATAATAAAACATTATGCTATGAATAAATACTTTAATCTATAAAATTCTACATTAATACCCAATGTCAAACATTGAATATTAAATAAATAACTATCCTTAAAATTCCCCAAAAATATTATAGACAAAGAATAAAACCCAAAAATCCAAAGGATTTTATCACATATAATACCAATATAGTATAAACCTTTGTCACTAAATAACATCAATCAGTCTTAAAGACTTATGCCAAAAAGTAATTTCCCAAATCACATAATCTCTAAGATATACTATCCATTTAAATAAATAATATGAATCATCATAAATTCAAAATAATACCACACATTCATAAAAAATATAATCAAACTCTTATTCCTCAAATAAAATCCCTTATTATTATTTTGAACTTGATCATATAGGGTTTCTAAAACAATTAATGCCTTCCAAAATAACACTAATAACATAATCTCCAATTCATTTTCTATCCCAGAGTTATCTATTTGATAAAACATATATTCTGAAAATGAAAATAACCATTATTTGTAAAATATTTTAAATAATTATAACAATTTCATAATATCTATGACAGTACGTAGGCCATTGATAGGTGATTAACCCTTATTCCATTCGGTTGTGGGTTCAATTCCTATGGCCTTGCCAGAAAAGAAGGATTGTCGCATAGTACGTGGGTAGTCCTTTTTTTGAAACTATATAAATCTTATAAAATCCAAAAAATATAAAAAATATAAAAAAATAACCTTAATATTATTTAACCACACATTTTATCTCATACCTTTAATTTTTCATCTAAAAATTTAATAACCAATAATTAACTCAAAAAAAGAATGTCTCCAAAAACAGTGCTAGTCACCATAAAATTTCATAACTAAAATCCATAAAAGTGGATTATAAGGATCTAAAATTATGATCAAAGTTAAAATTATAAAGCCATGATGATATCCTTAAATCTTAAAAAAATATCTCAAGAAAACATTCTAATCTCCAATGATATCTAACCCTTACTCTGATACCAGTTGCAAGGACCGAGCTATAAACATTACATATTATAGTGACTATAGACTTGAATAGAATTTATTTATATCCCAATTAACATTTAGGTTTATAGTTATTGGTAATTTGGAAAAACATATACACTAGGAACCCATACATTACATGTGGCCACTTATACTCAGTATCCATTATTATACTAAAGGAAACATTTTAAATATAAAACATGATTTATTTTCATTACACATCTTCAATACTTTCATCATGAAATCATAATTATCCTTAACAATAATTAGAAACTATGAAAAACATTTTAAAATAGGGTATGAGAAAAAAATATCAGTAAAGGACCTAATGAAATAAAAGTATTAGTCCAGTGAAAAACATGAATACCCATTTAACATTTTTTAGAGAAGATAAAACAAATCGTTTTCACATGAAAAATAAACACACATTCTTCTCAAAAGAAAGAATTAAAATCCATATAAAGAATAAATCATAAAGGTAACTTGTGGAATAATTTTCATAATAGTCTGACATATAATGTATCTATCACTGCTACTATATCTTTCACTACTACATAGGGAGTAACCATCATAGTAACATTTTTAGTAACCAACACAATATATTTCTATAATATCTTATAAGAAACCCAATCAGTTAACTATTTACCATTACAAAATGAATTATAGAGATGTTGAATGATTACATTACCTTGTATTATAATGAAACCACCCATCCTCATAAACATTGCTCGAGAACCACAACATAATCATAACACATAAATCATTCAAAAAACCAACTTTCCTGAGGAAAATAAAATTTTCATTTTGAAATCACTTTTCAATTTAAAAAAAACCATTTATAAATAATTGGGAAAATTTTATTTGACATGAAAATTGTAAAACTGTAATGAAAGAGTAAAAAATTAAGGCATCAAGAATTTGTTAAAATATAGTCATGTTTTATAAGTTAAAAAACCATTCTATTTGACTTTTGTAAAAATAGTTTAAAGTGTATCTTTAAAAGTGTTTTTTTAAAATAATGTCCCTTACAGAAATCATATCCATGAACTAAGTCATAAAAAATGAATCAATTGCATGTATCAAATTTATATCCATATAAAATTGTAAATAAAATATAAGATAATCAAAAGTACTTTCACACATAATCCTAGTGTGAAAAAATCAATGGTGAAGATGTTTAACCCAATGAATGGAAATTGAGTTAGGAAATCCATTACTACATTATATTCAGTAAAATCATATAAAAAATTAAAGAGTATGATTAAAAAATACCTAAATATAATTATAATAAATGAATTCATTATATAACACGTAAAAAAGTGGTTATATAAACTTCAGAAAAATAATATTGTTGCATAACATCAAAAATATTCCTCAACGAAATAAAATTGAGACAAAGTCCCTTAACTTTAGTCCAAAATGTCATTTAATTTCCTTATATTCATAAATAATAAACATAGGTTTATTATTGAAATTATTTTGAACCTTTTATATATTTATTATTCATTTTATATCACTTATTAGAATGATATAACAATTATATAATTATTTAAGTTTACATCAAATGTTTTGATGATATTTGGTACTTGAGTCAAAAATTACTTTGGTAGGATGTGTATAGTGAAAGTATACATTAGTCCATCATGTCCAAAATAATAATCATGAAATAATTTTAATTTTTATACATCAATTAATATTTTAAATCCATCCATTAAATATAGATATGAAAAATGAACAATGTTACAATCATTGAGACGGTACGTCGTACGTACACATTAGTAATGATTCCATTTTTCATTTATCATTATTGAAATAATCTAAGTATAATTTTATCTTTAAGTAAAAATTATAATATAATTAATCTCATACTAATCATTTAAATAAAAATGTATATATCATCCATGTGATGTGGTTATGAAAAAGGAATCACATCGCTTTGTGGAGGCGATAATTCACATGTACACATGAACATCATTATTATTTTTATGTTTGTGGAAAGGTAAAAAAATAAATGATAGATTGATTTTTAATAATGATAAATATTTAATTAATATAATATATAAAAATTAATTCCATCATTATAACCAGTCTTTAGAAATGGTGATGGAAAATTAATTTCATTGGTTCATGTGGTGGTAGACTGCCATACACATGAAGGATTAATTATTTTTTCAGTTGATTTAATTAGAAATAAATATGGGTCATTACATTAAAATAATAACATAATAGTATTTTTAGGAGACTAGATATATTATTTTATCATGGTTTAACAATATTTTAATGAGGTATAAGAATAAAAAACAACAACACTTTATTATAAACGATACATCTTCTTCGAACAATCTCTTTTGGTTAACAACTTAAGACCACTAAGGGTGGTGTAATGCCAAAAATAATATCTCTAGAATATAGGGAGGGATTAAAGGTAGTATTTTTCATAGGTATTGTATAATAATTTTTTTTGAAGTGTGATTAAAAATAATAAGAGGCACTTATTTAATAAAGAGGGGTGGGACACTCTTGAAATTTATTAAAAAATTAAATTAATAAATAATACATTTCTATTCCAAATTTCTCCAAAATGATTTATTTTGAAGATATGATTAGTTTGGGTCAAAATAATTTTACAAAATAAAAATTAGAGGAGTTTGGACTAAAATTTTCCCATTATCCTTTAGTTTATACCCTTATTTAACCTCTTTAATTCTTACCATGACAACATTGATTTTCACAATTTAAAAATTAATATATTTATAGTAAAACTAAAATTGAACCATAAATGTATCATTTATGACATTTTAAACCTTGTATTTATCATTTGGACTATTTTTATATTTTTACATATTTTATTTCATTTTATAAATTATTATTTATTTTAAAATATCAGTAATGTCAATTTTGATATTATTCATTGTATTAACCTATAAAAATATCAATACAATGAGATTACACTAATAAAACTAGTCTAATACATCATTAAAAATTCAAAGTAATCTATAATTTTCTACCACATTAATAATATCATATTTTATTTATTTTCATATTATAAATAAAATTCATTTTACATTTTAATTAATAAAATAATTTCTACATCATTGTTCTATAAACCATTAATGTAATTGTTTATTCAATAATAAATAAAAAAAATTAAAATGATGAATATAAGTATTTTATATTTCAATATAATATTTAATTTTTTAATATAGCTTCTGGAAGGACATTTATTAAAAAAATTACTTATTTAAACTATTAGGGTGACAAGTTTGACTTTTCATAAATTAAAATAGTATAAGGGGCTTAAAGTCATAAATGTTGCTCCAAGAGGTAATAAATTGAACCCACGTATTATTATGGTATTAAAATACTTATAAAATAAAATTGGGAGATTTTTTAATATAATTGGATTATAGTTAAAATATTAATTTTACCCTTTTTTACCAGATTTACACTTAACCTTAAAAATAAATGTACTAATTTTACTCTTCATATTGTCCAGAAATAAAAGGTAATATAGAATAAATATGGAAATTATAATTCCAAATATGGAATAAAATTTTAAAAATTCAAATAAAATAATTAGAAAAAAATAATTTCATATTAATCCCATAGATGGGATGAGAAAGTGAGTTTCTAAAGTGATAATGTCCAAAAGTTTGAAATTATTTTATATGAAAATTGAAATGAAAATTATTCCAGTAAACTAAATTGTATTAATATATTTATATAATTAATCTAATTATTCATTAAAAACAATTTAAAATTTTATTTTTCATTATAAATTATTTAGATTAAAAGTCAATTTTAAATTAAAATGTAGTATTTTTAAATATTCATCAAAATAATGAAAATTATATAATGAATTACAAAAAATCACTCTAAGATAATTTATACATTATGATTTCAAAAATTAATTTTAATTTCTAATTTAAAATTTATAAATGTTTTAAAAAATATCTTTATATCAAGTGCACCATCAAAAGGAGTCAAAAGTGCTTTAAAAAATGTTTTTTATGCGTAAAATTGGATTTATTTTTTATCATGTATAGAAAACACCGAGGAAGAATGATAGTAATTATATTTAATAAAATATATATATATTTAATTAAAATAATTTAGTAAGGGTTATTTAATTAGTTTTTTGGCATAAAACACACTTGTGTGTATTTAAATAGTTTTTCAACAAAAGATTTATTTTATTTTATAAAAGGGTTTTATTGTCAATTATAATTTATTTTCCACCAAATGATTCATTATATATACATTTTTAAACCATATTTTCATAATTCACTTAATCCAATTCATACCCACCATTCTAACAACAAGATTATAAATGTAACATTTAAATAATAATATTTAGTTGTTTGTTTATGTTTGAGGTAGAATAACTTGTATTCTATCAAACATAGTATTTTCTTTAAAAACATTTATGTTAAAATAATTTTCATTCATCCATTATAATATGTAATTGTTTGGGTCTGTTATACCACATACATGAATGATGTAATAATAGTTATAATATTAATGATTAAGAAAAAAATAAATACCAGTAATATGATGTCATTATGATAAATTTATGATGTTTTCATAATTTTATAATTTAAATAAATATAAGTATCTACACTAATAAAATAAATTAGTTTTCTTGAATTAAAATTCATAAAAAATATATTTTAACTTCACTTTCCAAATATTCACCATATATTAAATAAAGTAACCATTTGACCTTAAACTATATCAGAAAAACCCATGTATCGTACATAGATTTTGTATAGGTTATGAACTCATGAGAAAGAATCAAGGAATGAAACACCCATACCAAAGAAACTATATAAAAACAAAAAAATTAACTCCAAAATTATAGCTTTATTAAATAATGATTAATAAAAGGGTAGTAATAAATTATAAATAAATTATATCAAGAAAAAATAAAATTAAATATAACATTATTGTATATGAGTAATAAACAAAAAATTTATTATAGATGTGGTTATAGTGCATCTGTCCTAACATGAATCAATAGAAAGGTTTTATTTACATGATTTTCATTATATTGGGTCATAATATTTCTAGATTGACTTGTTATTATTATTTTTATATTCTTACACTTCTCTATATCATATCATATTATTTTTTTATTAATTTTTGGAAATTATATTTTCATTGTAAAACCATATTCATTGATGGATTTATTTATTTTAAAAATAATGCATAGTAAAGTAAAAATTCTAACATCTCTATTAGCTATTTCCCCATAATATCAATAATATATCTTAAAAAACATGTTTTATTTTAATATTTTTAAAACTAAATATGTTTTATCTTATATACGCTTCATATTTCACTTTATCATTTTATAAAATAATATTTTGTATTCTTTTATTGATATAATATTTTTTATAAATCTACATGTAAATAATAAAACATATATTTATTTTAATTTATTTTATATTTTTTATTGTCCATATAATTATTATTTGAAAATATTTTTTTTATTTTAAAGGTCATTTTTTGGGATTATTTTTAAATAAATATTTAAAAATTCAGTTAGTCACCTTCTCGAAATTGTTTTTTGAATGTGACATGTAACTTCTTCATCCTACATTAATGTTAAAAATGTTTTTTGAAAACTCTATTTATTTTTCAAATATATTTTTACATCTCTTTCCAGATGATTAATCTCTCATATAATTTTTTTATTAATTTAACAAAAATTATCTTATTGAATAATTAAAATTTTCTTTACTTGGGGGTTCTCATAATAATATGAAAAATGAATTTCATGTGGAACACATATATATGGTATATAATTATGTGATGGGTGGGTATGATAGATACCTTTAATAAATTTTATTATATTTTATATCTCATTATATTTTTATGGGATGTGTGTTGTGATACTCGATCCACTATGAGAGACTGATAATGATTCCCAATCTAATATATTATTGAATGAAGGTAGTGATTCTATAAAAACTCTATTATGATTTTCATGATGATTTAATATTGGATATGTTATGATTTATAGGATTATGTTTGTAAAATATTCCTATGTTATACCCCATGGATCGTGATTTTTGTCCCACATATCTATATTTTAGGTTGTGGTGTATGTTATGCCTTAATGATGTTTCTTCTGAGGTTTAATGTTCTCTATCCTTCCTTTTAGAAAATACTTATGACTCCATATAATTTTTTCAACAATATGTTTCACCTCTATTAATGATTTATCACATTATTATAGTCTAATAATATATGACTCATTGATATGTTTTTACCTTTCTAAGAATTTGAGCTCACTCATTCCTATGTTCCCCATTACCTCAAGAAATTACATGAATTTTTTTTATAAAAGGATGTAATAATTACAAAGTATTATGGGTGATGTTAAATAAATGATAATAAATATTCAATATATTTACATATATATATATATATATATGTATTATCTAAAGATATTAAATTTATGGTTTTTTTGGATTTTATTTGTGAGATGTAATGTCAACATTAATGAAATATTGTAATATATATATGCATGTAATTATTGTGTAATCTCACATGTTGTTCTGAAATACACTATCACTATCCAAACACCTCCATCATTAGGTGGTGGATTTTATCATATTGGCGCACAAATTCAAAGGCTCCATACCAGCTCTCAATAAAACCAATGAGAAGCTTCGAGAAATGATGCACCATAGGTTGTCTCACTAATGACAAGACACTAGGAAGTATGCATCCCTTATTTTAATGATAAATAGCTTCATGAGTCTATCTCTAAATCCTAGAATCACTTATCTACAATATTTTATGGAGGTGATCTTGGAGGTACCCATGAGATCTACCACAAGTTATCATCCTATACATTGTCACATGACCCCAAATCCTCAGGAATATGTCAAGGAGGCTACCAGGATGATCTCAACCCTAATATTCTATTCCAGGATACCATAAAGAAGGGATTATTAGGGGCAGTGGACTATAGAAGGTTATTAGAATATTCACACCCATGTTTACAGCAATACCCATGAATCAAAGCAACACATACCAATATATAATAACGATACACCTTGGAGGGCCCCAATAAAATAATGTTTCTACTCATATTGCATAATCCCAATCATACTTGAGGATCTGACTATAGTTTCCCATTCAAATGTATCATTAACTAAAGATACATAGGGAAAATCCATATTTAATATTTAGGATTAGGTCTCTAAATTTTTTCAAACTATAAAATATTAGGCTCAATAATATACCCCATCCAAGGCCTTAGGATTGTAATAAGTCACTCATGTCATGAGTACAGAAATATTGAAGATCTAAACATTGATGAAAACAAGATATAAATACTCATCAAAATATGATAGTGAATAATGGTTTTGGTTTACCAGAGTGTGTAACTAAAACACCTTAAATTGATGTTCCTCCTTAGACCACCTATTATAGAGGTCCTATAAGGAGGCCCGATCATTTTATACATTTATATTAAGTAATTTTAGATGAATATTAAATACATATCATATTAATTCATGCTCAAATACCATAATTATACAATATCTTAATAAATTGGTGACATAATAAAAAAATATCACAAAATATATTCATTACCTACCTTAAGTTTCTTTTCTAAGAGTACCATTATTTGGAATTTCATATTTAATACCTTTTTAGAACATGGGGAAGAAAGAAACATAACCAACAGTGATCTCAGATTCTCTTTAAGGGTAAGCATTTAAGTTATCATTCGATGATCATAAGTAATCATAATCCTAATCATAATGGTATGTGAAAATGATCATAACATATGAAAATTATTCCAAATAATTCAAATATCATTAATCATAAATCTTAGAGTAATGATTTTTTATAGAAAAATTAATAAGTCATAACAGTGTGGAATCATCTATAATCAATCACAAGTCATATAAAAATATCATATGAATAATACATTATTCTATGGAATACAAATTATAATATAAAATCAATTCCTTAGTCATTTATCTGTGCCAAGACTTTCATAGAGTATTGGGTTTACTCCACATTGAATAATTTCCTTAGTCACGGTTCACTCCTAGAAATATCATAATAGAAAGATTCTTATACTGAACTGGGTTCAATCCATATTATAGTCCTATTTTATATCATAATATATCTATATTTAACCAATGCATTGGAGGGATATATAATTATTGTCCCACAATTAACATAGTGAATACCCTTCTTATGAGTTCCAAGATATCAAAAAGAATTCATCATATCTCATATCAAAACCTATAGAAATGAAAGGAATTAAAATTTCTCAATTTCATCACAACTTAAAATTTGGAAAATAAATAATTTTCATAAAGGTTTAATCATAATTTGATTAACACATAGGAATGAAATGAGTTTCATGGAATCATTCTTAAATCATTTTAATCATAATCCATCAAGATAAAGAATGAAGATGGTATCATAATATCATATCCCCAATAAAGCATAAAATCCATTATGGGGTGTTGTAATAAATGAAAAATCCCTTAAAAATAACATCCTATATGTAACGCCCCGACCCCAGCTACCCAAATCCGGTGCATTACTTCGTAACATTGGAATGATCACAAAAGATCAAGTCTCGAAAGACCGATTAGTTTAGTAGCCTTGGAAACACTAGATACATTCGTAAACGTTACATTACATCATAAAGTGAAAAACTACAATAACAAAGTCTCCATAGTCCACACTCATATCCTCTTATGACAATCCCTGCAGGTCATTCATAAAATACTTCTTCACATCCTGGAAAATATTAAAACATTGAAAGGGGTGAGCTCAGATGCTCAGTAAGGATAACAATATTGCGGAAGCTTTCATAAATAAACATTAACATTTAAGGCAATGTATAACTAAAACAAAAGCCTTTTTAAACTTGAACTTCAGCATAATATGGAAAAAATAAAATTAAATAATGCCATTTACTTACTCACAGGGATATTCTACTAGTCGAATAATCACATGCAATATCAATAACCACTTTCATAATGAGGGAATGTATAATTCCAGACATTCTGAAACACTTTGTCAAGGCCTCGGCCAAGACGTCTAAAATGATTAAGGCCTCGGCCAAAACCATAAATCAAATTGGGAAAGGGCCTCGGCCAATTCCACGTCTAGTTGTCTCATGAGACCTACCGATGCATCGAGGAGCTATAGCGGGCTCCACCCATCACTTATTAAGTCCAATACATTCCTCATATGAATAGGTTTAAACATATCATAAACCATAACATAATCGTATCACATAAAAAATGCATAAAGGAAACATAACATTTCCACATTTCAATCACAAGATATCAATACAACACATTGATATAATAAAAACTCTTTAAAAACCATTTTCAATACCAAAATAAAAGAAAGTTAAAACTTTGTATTTATTTTTCATTAAAAAAAGATGGCTTGTAGAGGAATCCGAAACACAAATAATGGTCATGGAGGTGGAGAAGTCGTTGTCGCCGCATATGTACGGAAAGAAAAACATTCCCTTTTTGTCATTTAGTAAAACTCTTCGTACAAAAAAGATTCCTTTTGAATAAACGTAAAAGTCAAAGGGGTTTATACACCGTATAAAAGGAAGTTGTGTATAAAACCAAATATGTCTCAATGAAAGGAGATTGAGACAAAGTCCTTAAAAAGATCATTTTTAAAATAAAATAGATCTATTATGTGTATTCACTATAGGTACACATAAAGAATACAAAATAAGACATAATAATATCATGACATAATTTGAAAGTAGGAGATTAACCCAAAGAATGGAAATTGGGTTAAGAAGTTCCCTTACCTTGTGTCCGACTTGATTCGACCGTTCTTTAACCTCCTGAATAATAAACTAGAGTTAATATCTACTTTATTAAGAACCTTTTTCAAGTTCATTATCCCTTTTATATCACTTATTACAATGTTATGAACATTATGTAATTATTTAAGTTAATAACGGTCGTTTTGTCGATCTTTGGTACTTGAGTCAAAAATAGACTTCTTATAATTACGAGTTGTTCATGTGGTGAAATATCTGTTATATCCAGAATTATATTCATGATATAGATATCATATATCTCATATATATCCAGTATATACATTCATTCATAATATTACATGACATTTAGAGGTAAGAAATGAAATGCACCATTCATGGAGACGGTAGACCGTACATATGCATGAACACTACTTTCATTTCTATTTCATATTTAATGGAATGAAGTTATAATTATATAAAGGTATAATATAATTCCAGTATAATATAATGTATAATACAATTTACTCCATCCTTTATACATCCCGCATATGGCATTAACGATTCAAATCACTTTGAGGGGGCGGTAGTCCGCACTTCCTAAAATGAAATTATCGCGTTTACCCATAATGGAAATCAAAAAGTATGCCATAAATGAGAAATACAGAAGGATAAAGAAAACATAAAAATAATATATATATAATATATGAAAATAGTGTCATCAAAATGGCCACCATTATAGGTGTTAAAAGAATTTGAACAATCATCGTTTCGTGAGGCAGAAATTCGCCATCCACAGAAACAGTATGTTCTTTAACCATTAGATGTAGGTGTGTGTAAGTGTAGCTCGAATACTTCTTATAACAACATCCTAGTATATTTAGGATACTGGTGTTGTTACAAAAGAAATAATAAAAAGAGTTTACGGGGTTGGATAAGCAAAATAAAACAAAAGAACATAAGAGAAAACACTACCTTTAAAACGGGTAACACTTTTTGATTTGAGGAAAAGGCTTCCTTGGGAAGAGTTCTTCCCAAAGTGAGGCTTCTAGGAGTAAGAGGGGGAAGTTGGGAGAGTATTTGGGCAGAGGTTGGCCGAGCCAAATGGCTTGAATGTGTGAATAAGGTGGTAGAGGTGGGGGCCTTTTATAAGTGGAGAGGAGGGGCACTCTTGGAAAGTAAAGAAAAGTCACTTTATTATAAAATGAGTTTCAGATTTTAGAGGTCCCGCACTTATATAATTCGAGGCTAAGGTGATAAGGGTTCGAAATCTTCCCATCCAATAGGCTTTGGACAAGTGTAAGCCTTGGATTTTACATTATCTTCTCTTTTTATTTAAATCATTAAATAATGAGGTCATCGCTGCATCATCATGATGTCATAAACAATTTAATTTATTTAATGTCTAAAAATTATAAAAAAAAATACTATGATGTAGGAAATCTTTTTAGATTTACAATTAATATTTATAGTAAAAAATATGACTTGTATAACCCCATGTAAAAATTGTTTTAGTAAAACATTTTATGTTTGTGTCATTTTTTACTTTAACATTAAATAAAAGGTATTTATGTCATTTTCTTACTAAAGTGGCTCCATGGGGTCCCCAAGTTGACCCATGGGTTGTCTTGGTAGGCCATGAATCATCCAATAGGATTAGTACAAGTGTCAAGCTCATCTCATATTATTAAAACATTATTTTTACCTTAAACTACACTAATTACCTCTAATCGCGATTAAGAACTTAGAAGTTACTATTCACCAAAAAATTATTTTAATCTCATTGAACCAAATTTTACTTCTTAATGACAACCATGTATGTCATATTTTTGAAAATAAAATCATAGAAGTGGTAATATTTCATTTAAACGAAAAATCAGTTATTTAACTTCCACTTAGTGGTTTCACTATTCATCAAAAATTGAAGTTTTTCAGAACAATGCCAAAATTTCACCCTAAGCTATAATTGATATTCCGATTTCAAAAATGATGTCTATTTTAAAAAACTCCAAACATATAATTTTCATTAATTAATTTTATAATTAATTCCTGCTGTCACAACAAATAGCGTGTTTTTAAGAAACAATTTATATCAAAAGATTGACAATTGTTCATGCCCAATTTTAATGTTAAATTAATTCTAATGACCACCATTGGATAAAATGGTAAAAATATATTCTAATTATACTTTAAAACCACTAAATAGTATAATTTATCACAATAAATTATTTTGATTAAAAAATTTGTTTTATGTATTTTTCACTATTCATAAAAAAATTGGAAGTTCTCAGAAAGTTACAAAAAATTCAACTTAGGATAATTTCGATATTATGAATACAAAAATGAAGTCCATTTTGAAATATAAAATTTCTATAAATTTAAAAAGTGGTTATTACTATTCATAACGGCTACTTTGATTAGTTGCAGTGTGTTAGAACTCGAAGTTGCGTACAATGCAAGCTATTGCATTATTGAATGAGAAGCGTATCGTGGAAGCTCGGGGTGTCACATTCTCCCCTCCTTCAATAAATTGCGTCCTCACAATTTGAAATTTTTCTTTGAAAATAAAAGGTTGAAAAGATAAAATACCTTTGAGGAAAACCCACATCGGAAATAAGATTAATAAATATATAACATTAAAAGAAAGCAAGATAAGTACCAAGGTCACCCGATATAGCCCATTCTAGGATTCTATGAAAATATGGATATGGAGGAGAAACAAACCATCAAGGTCTGATGGAGAGTTGTGGAAAACAGGATTAGGAGAACGTTTAACTATAAGAAAATCACAAACTTGTGATTGGTTAAACGATCATTGATTCCCCCGTAGGAAAAGTTAACCGACAATGTTTTTGTTTTAAGTTACCTTTTATAATGTTGAGGAATTTATTTAGGAGATTTACTAAGAACGTAAGGGAATATACATACTTTTTATGTATACTTTCATTATTTAATAAATTTTTACCACAAACCCACCTTTCACTCCAAAAGGTAATACAACTCAAAAATATTCTATTTATCCTAATTGTATAAGGTTCCAAATATGAACACATACCATTTAGATTAGTAAAACTATTTTGTAATAACCAGGGAATTCCTATAGGCTAGTGGTAGGAAATAAAGGCCTGTCGCACTATGATTGTGGGTTCGATTCCTGCAGCTTTGTCCGACGCGACGGGTTATGCCCCACCCTGCAGGTTGTCCTTTTCCTAAAACTATAGTATCATAATATTCCAAAAATAATCTTGATAAATTTTATAACCTTAAACAATACTATCCAAAGATCAACTTAATCCACTCCAACCTTTATAGTTATCCAAAATACCTTTGTCCAGACTTTCTCTAAAAGGTCTCTTAATTCCAAAATAATTTATTAGATTCCCCAAACAAAGTAAAGTTTCTCTTATTGTCACATACTAAAAATATAATTACCTTAATCATATTAAAACCTTACTGAAATCAACAAGTACTACAGTACAATCCTTATATATATATCACATTATTCTAATAACCAGAATATAATCCATGAGTCCAAAAGCACCATTACATTAGTTATTCTGCTTCAACTGTAGTAACAACATAAGATTTTCCTTGATCCCTTGGCCTTTTCTGAGGTAAGTTTCCCTGACACTTAGGACATTCATTTGCATAATGACCCATTTCTCTACAACTGTAGCATTCAACTTAGATATCCTCTTTCTTTCCCTTGCAATCACGAGCCTGGTGACCCTTTTCTCCACATTTATAACAAACTCCCATTCCTTTTAGGCAAGTACCAGGGTGATTCTTCCCTCAATTATCACATAATGGAAAATCCTTCTTTCCCTTTTTCCCTTTATCTGTCTCTTGTTCCACCGTTCTCTTCTTCTCTTGCTTTACTTTGTTGTCATAAGACTTAGAGAATTCCTTTTCTGTCTTGATAGCACACGAGACAATATCTTCGTATGATGAGAAGGATTGTGATACTAAAGCTCGACGGAGAAATGGTTTTAACCCATCAAAGAAACGATCAATATTACTCCTTGGGTTACGTATATAATCTGCAGCATGCCTCGCTAACCTTGTAAAGTTGGCCTCATACTTTGCGACATTCTCATCCTCCTTTTGTCTCAGACTCAAAAATTGTCTTTCCATATCTTCTCGATGGTCACGAGGATAGTATTTTTCTAGAAAAATCTCTTTGAACTCCCTCCATTCCATATTCGATACATCATCATCTTCCTTTGTGTTTTGAATCAATGACCACCATTGATCAGCATCTCCAGTGAGGCGGTAAACTGCCATGATAACCTTTTCCCTTTCACTACTCCCCAAGGCGTGGAATATTTTCTCTAAGGAGTTTATCCATTGCTCAGCTACTAATGGATTTGTACCCCCATTAAATGTTGGTGGTTGTTGCCTCATGAAGCGGTCTAACATTGATCCTCCATGTTGCGGATCAGGGTGCTCCATACGAGTAAGGTTATTATTCATAACCTGAGTGAGTTGTCCCAGTATGGTAATAAGTTGATCAGCACCAGTTGTATCTCCAGATCCACAATAATTATCTTGAGCAGGAGGGAAATCCCTACACGGAGTGCGTGCATTGATACGGTTTCCATTCCTTCCACTAGGCGCCATTTCTAAACAATGGCATAAACTAGATTAGTTTATGAATCAAAATACATAATTCCATACTTGTAAAATACTTAACATAAATTGAACTATTTATGGATATAATCCATAATCATAAAAAAATTTTATTTGAGGAAGTATATACTCATAACCATTCATAGTGTTTTGTAAAGAAAATGGGAATTATCCTAAGCATATCCCCCGGGAGTGTCGTAACCAAGAGTGCAGCAAAGCCCGTTGTCGTGCACCTGTTCCCGTTCGAGTCTAGCTCAAAGCGGTGTTTTCAGGTTTTACCCCTAGGTACATCTGTGCCAGAGCTGCCTCTACCTGCTCGTATCCAGACAGGGATGTATTGCTCGGAAAACTCACAAAATCACTACAATAACAAAATTCTAGGAAGTTCTTCTATACTAATCCTCAAAGTCTATCTTTGGGATATGTGCTCTAATTAGAGTCTATCTAAATCTAGCTTCCAAGGTTAGTACTAAACTTCCCTTGATACCAACTGTAATGCCCCGACCCCAGCTACCTAGATCCGGTGCATTACTTCGTAACATTGGCATGATCACAAAAGATCAAGTCTCGAAAGACCGATTAGTTTAGTAGCCTTGGAAACAATAGATACATTCGTAAACGTTACATTACATCATAAAGTGAAAAAAATACAATAACAAAGTCTCCATAGTCCACACTCATATCCTCTTCTGACAATCCCTGTAGGTCATTCATAAAATACTTCTTCACATCCTGGAAAATATTAAAACATTGAAAGGGGTGAGCTCAGATGCTCAGTAAGGATAACAATATTGCGGAAGCTTTCATAAATAAACATTAACATTTAAGGCAATGTATAACTAAAACAAAAGCCTTTTTAAACTTGAACTTCAGCATAATATGGAAAAAATAAAATTAAATAATGCCATTTACTTACTCACATGGATATTCTACTAGTCGAATAATCACATGCAATATCAATAACCACTTTCATAATGAGGGAATGTATAATTCCATACATTCTGAAACACTTTGTCAAGGCCTCGACCAAGACGTCTAAAATGATTAAGGCCTCGGCCAAAACCATAAATCAAATTGGGAAAGGGCCTTGGCCAATTCCACGTCTAGTTGTCTCATGAGACCTACCGATGCATCGAGGAGCTATAGCGGGCTCCACCCGTCACTTATTAAGTCCAATACATTCCTCATATGAATAGGTTTAAACATATCATAAACCATAACATAATCGTATCACATAAAACATGCATAAAGGAAACATAACATTTCCACATTTCAATCACAAGATATCAATACAACACATTGATATAATAAAAACTCTTTAAAAACCATTTTCAATACCAAAATAAAAGAAAGTTAAAACTTTGTATTTATTTTTCATTAAAAAAAAGATGGCTTGTAGAGGAAGCCGAAACACAAATAATGGTCATGGCGGCGGAGAAGTCGTTGTCGCCGCATATGTACGGAAATAAAAACATTCCCTTTTTGTCGTTTAGTAAAACGCTTCGTACAAAAAAGATTCTTTTTGAATAAACGTAAAAGTCAAAGGGGTTTATACACCGTATAAAAGGAAGTTGTGTATAAAACCAAATATGTCTCAATGAAAGGAGATTGAGACGAAGTCCTTAAAAAGATCATTTTTAAAATAAAATAGATCTATTATGTGTATTCACTATAGGTACACATAAAGAATACAAAAGAAGACATAATAATATCATGACATAATTTGAAAGTAGGAGATTAACCCAAAGAATGGAAATTGGGTTAAGAAGTTCCCTTACCTTGTGTCCGACTTGATTCGACCGTTCTTTAACCTCCTGAATAATAAACTAGAGTTAATATATACTTTATTAAGAACCTTTTTCAAGTTCATTATCCCTTTTATATCACTTATTACAATGTTATGAACATTATGTAATTATTTAAGTTAATAACGGTCGTTTTGTCGATCTTTGTTACTTGAGTCAAAAGTAGACTTCTTATAATTACGAGTTGTTCATGTGGTGAAATATCCGTTATATCCAGAATTATATTCATGATATAGATATCATATATCTCATATATATCCAGTATATACATTCATTCATAATATTACATGACATTTAGAGGTATGAAATGAAATGCACCGTTCATGGAGACGGTAAGCCGTACATACGCATGAACACTACTTTCATTTCTATTTCATATTTAATGGAATGAATTTATAATTATATAAAGGTATAATATAATTACAGTATAATATAATGTATAATACCATTTACTCCATCCTTTATACATCCCACATATGGCATTAACGATTCAAATCACTTTGAGGGGGCGGTAGTCCGCACTTCCTAAAATGAAATTATCGCGTTTACCCATAATGGAAATCAAAAAGTATGCCATAAATGAGAAATACAGAAGGATAAGGAAAACATAAACATAATATATATATCATATATGAAAATAGTGTCATCAAAATGGCCACCATTATAGGTGTTAAAAGAATTTGAACAATCATCGTTTCGTGAGGCAGAAATTCGCCATCCACAGAAACAGTATGTTCTTTAACCATTAGATGTAGGTGTGTGTAAGTGTAGCTCGAATCCTTCTTATAACAACATCCTAGTATATTTAGGATACTGGTGTTGTTACAAAATAAAAGAATAAAAAGAGTTTAGGGGGTTGGAGAAGCAAAATAAAACAAAAGAACATAAGAGAAAACACTACCTTTAAAACGAGTAACACTTTTTGATTTGAGGCAAAGGATTCCTTGGGAAGAGTTCTACCCAAAGTGAGGCTTCTAGGAGTAAGAGTGGGAAGTTGGGAGAGTATTTGGGCAGAGGTTGGCCGAGCCAAATGGCTTGAATGTGTGAATAATGTGGTAGAGGTGGGGGCCTTTTATAAGTGGAGAGGAGGGGCACTCTTGGAAAGTAAAGAAAAGTCACTTTATTATAAACTTAGTTTCGGATTTTAGAGGTCCAACACTTATATAATTCGAGGATAAGGTGATAAGGGTTCGAAATCTTCCCATAAAATAGGCTTTGGACAAGTGTAAGCCTTGGATTTTACATTATCTTCTCATTTTATTTAAATCATTAAATAATGATGTCATCGCTGCATCATCATGATGTCATAAATAATTTAATATATTTAATGTCTAAAAATTATAAAAAAAATACTATGATGTAGGAAATCTTTTTATCTTTCTAATGAATATTTATAGTCAAATATATGACTTGTATAACCCCATGTAAAAATTGTTTTAGTAAAACATTTTATGTTTGTGTCATTTTTTACTTTAACATTAAATAAAAGGTATTTATGTCATTTTATAACTAAAGTGGATCCATGGGGTCCCCAAGTTGACCATGGGTTGTCTTGGTCGGCCATGAATCATCCAATAGGAGTAGTACAGGTGTCAAGCTCATCTCATATTATTAAAACATTATTTTTACCTTAAACTACACTAATTACCTCTAATCGCGATTAAGAACTTAAAAGTTACTATTCACCAAAAAATTATTTTAATCTCATTGAACCAAATTTTAATTCTTAATGACAACCATGTATGTCGGATTTTTGAAAATAAAATCACAGGAGTGGTAATATTTCATTTAAACTAAAAATCAGTTATTTAACTTCCACTTAGTGGTTTCACTATTCATCAAAAATTGAAGTTTTTCAGAACAATGCCAAAATTTCACCCTAATATATAATTGATATTCTGATTTCAAAAATTATGTCTATTTTAAAAAATTCCAAACATATAATTTGCATTAATTAATTTTATAATTAATTCCCGTTGTCACAACAAATAGCGTGTTTTTAAGAAACAATTTATATCAAAAGATTGACAATTGTTCATGCCCAATTTCAATGTTAAATTAATTCTAATGACCACCATTGGATAAAATGGTAAAAATATATTCTAATTATACTTTAAAACGATTAAATAGTATAATTTATCACAATAAATTATTTTGATTAAAAAATTTCTTTTATGTATTTTTCACTATTCATAAAAAAATTGGAAGTTCTCAGAAAGTTACAAAAAATTTAACTTAGGATAATTTCGATATTACGAATACAAAAATGAAGTCCATTTTGAAATATAAAATCTCTATAAATTTAAAAAGTGGTTATTACTATTCATAACGGCTACTTTGATTAGTTGCGGTGTGTTAGAACTCGAAGTTGCGTACAATGCAAGTTATTGCATTATTGAATTAGAAGCGTATCGTGGAAGCTCGGGGTGTTACACTATATTTTCATTATAGATGAAAAATATACCTTTATTTAGATGAAATATTTACACAATAGTCATTGAATATTTAGAAGATAATTTTCATTGAAAATAGTATTAGAAAATTAAATGGGAAGATTCTAATTAAATAATGGTCATAATAGTGGGAAAATACTATCATGTTGTATATGATAAATAAAAACATTATTTTTTCAATTTTTTAAGAAGTCAAAAAACATATCATTCAAAAAAAATTTAAAAATGATTATATTTTATGATGTTTTAATTTATTTCTATGTTATTGAAAATTAAATTTCTAAAAATAATTCATATATAGATAAGAAAATTCATACAATTTTTTTAAAGATTATGGTTATGGAAGAAATTTTTTTTCATCCTAAGATGAAATAATGTAATATTTTTATTTAAAAAATATTCTCAATCATTTTAATTACCAATTAGAAGAAAATGGTATTAATACATAAAATATATACAAATAAAAATAGAATAACAAATATTATGGTGTCTAAAGGATATGTTAAATATAATTCCCCTAAATGTATATTTAGCATATACAGTCCCAAAAATAATTGACATAATGACATAAACATTTCCACTTTGGCAAATTTAAAATCATTAACGCTATGAATGAAATAACATGGAATAAAAAATTAAATACAATGAATAAAGATATATTCATGAATATAATAAAAAATATTAATTATATACACCACATGAAATAAACAAGTTGTGAATATGTCATATGTCTCAAAGAAATAAAAGTATGATGATAGACTCTTACCTTATGTCCTATATATTTCACACATGTTCAAATATCATTTTAAATCAATTCAAATTACTTATACATGTATTCCAAAACCATATTCATACATAACATACTATTTATCATTTCTTTTTAAATAATAATTTCACTTTTGATAAAAATTTATTCATTAAAATGAACATTATTGTGAAAACTCCTTTTTTATTGATGTTTCAGTTTGATGGTTCTGATACTTGCACCTCAGTCAAGGTTTCATCAAATAAAAAATAAAAATAATTTAATTATTATTACATTTATTAATCATTAAGTAATTTTGAATAATTTATTTATCGAAATTTTTAAAAATAAAATATATGAATTTATAGGGATGATAGTGTATACCTATGCCTGAGTGAAGTTTCCACTTTTTGATGGATGGAATGAAATAATGGTAAATTATAATTAAACCAAAAAAATAATTATTATAATATATATCATAGATATTGATTAAATCTATCCTTATTACCATCCATTTAAAGAGTAAATATAAAATAAATCACATAGAATCATAGTGGTGGTGATCCATAAGTACACACATGTGATGTTATCATTTTCTAATAGATAGAAATGTAAGAAGGTCGATAAGATATTTTTAATAAAAAATAATAATAAGGTCATAAATTATATATATAAACATTAAATTTCTAATAATAACCAACAATGAAATATGGTAATGTAAAATGAATAATATCATTAGGTGTAGTCATTAGTCCACACATACACACGAGTTATACTTTTATTTCACATTTGATGGAATGAAGGTGAAAAATTATTTTTCCATGAAAATAATATCTTCTTAGTATATTGATGTTACTTTATTCATCATATTATGAGGTATAATAATGTTTTAGAAAAAGAGAAAGAAGAAATACAATTGAAAATACTTAATTAATAGTTATACATCATCATCGAGAAACATCCTTTAGCTTACACCGTGAGACATGATAGGATGATATTATAAAAAATAAGTATTTCTAGGAAATGTGGAAAAATTATTGAAAAGAATATTATAATAGATTTTAGAAGATAAGAGGCTCTTTAGGTGTGGATAATAGATTATAGGGGGTGTCCATTTATAAGTGATAGAAAATAAAGACTTATAAATTTTCAAATTATTAAAATATTTTAATGTAATATTCTGGTGAATGTGACTCAAATGGAAACAAATGAGAATATAATATACGGAAAAGTAAAAATATATTAAAACAATAATAATTATAAATGTTAAGGTGGTAATCTTACCATTATATATTAGTTTAACCTCAATATAATCATGTTTTAACCATATCTCTGGGAAAAAACTGTTATTGTTTTTAATAATTATTAAGATAAAAAATGAATGGTGAATATTTAAAAAGTAATTAAATTATAATTCATTATTTTGGGTTCATTTTATTAAATTATATTCAAATAAGTTAATGAATTTAATTTAATAACAACCCGAGAAGACGTGAAGAAAAGTAGTCTTGAAAAAAATGGATTTTTAAGTATAAAAATGTTTTTATATAAGAATTTAGTATAAATTATAATAAAAGGATATTAATTTGAATATGTTTATCAAAAAAAATTTAATTAAATTTTTAAATAAATTCCATACTAAATATTACTATGAAATTACTTTAATGGAAAATATTTTTTTTAAACAAATTGGTATTATTTAACTACTCCAAAAAACTTTTATCATTTCCAAAAAATCCCCAAATTTCACATTTAGATAATTTAGAAATTTAAATTTAAAATATTATATCCTATTTATAGAATAAATTTTATAAAGGGGATTAAAATTAAATATAATATCCTCACAAATAATTAAATATGAAATATTCTTATAGAAAACATATTTTTGATGCATAAAACAACTTTACATTAAAGTGAATAATTATTTATTCTGAATTAATAAATATATAGTATAAAAATTTTAAAAGTATTTTCCATAATTTGGTTACTCAAATTCATACAACTAATTCAATGGCTAGGGTATAATAGTCAACTTTAAATAATAATAACAATTCACTTGTATATAATTTTCATTTAAACTAGGTGTTTTCTATAAAGAAATATATCAATGGAATAAAATTTATCTGGTGTGAAAATATATCATATAATACTAGGCTGTTACATTATATTCTCCATATTATAACATTTTCCTCATAATTACGTCACTCAGATTCAAGCAATTGAAGATACTTTTTCCTTATCTCATATTCATGTTCCCAAGTTTATTTTTGAAATTTATGGTTTCTCCATAGATCATTGACCAGGTGAGTGATATTATTCTAAAACACAATATTTTTTTCTAGGATCTATATCATTTGTTACTCATATGAGGGATATTTATCTATTCATATGTCCTGTGATTTGAGTACATGGAAAAGATCAAGTATGTACTTCCTTATGAGAGATACACAAAATACATAGTGAATATGAGCGAGATTTAGTGGAAGTGTCTAATGAATTAGAAACCATCCATAGAAAATCATAAATCTTAAATATACATATATTATTAGGGTTTGAAATTACTTTATTTAAATATATCAAAACATTATTATGAGGATATATTCAAAGGAATATCATGTCACTAACATTAAACACTAGATCTCACCAATTATTGTTAAAATAACTTTTTTCAACTATGAGATTCCCTGATGTGAATTTTAATGGTTATATCTTTTACTATAATTAATTTATCTATCTTAGGTACCAATATCATACCCTATCTACTATCATATCAGTATGTCATATTTCTACACATCCTACTATAGTGATCTCTGTAAGGATCCATCAGACTGCCTAAGTGAATGTTGTTTCTATAAGAAAACATGACTATAGAATGGTTTCGATCCCAATAACCATTGAATTTTATATAAATTAACTAAAAAATATCATCAAAGGGTTTGAATAATTTTCTCATAACAACTTTCTGTTTGAGTATGATATGCATAACTAAACCTAAACTCTATATCTAGATTCTACTAATGACTTTTCTAGAACATCAAAGTAAACATCATTTCTCAATAAAATTCAATTGAGATTGGTAATCCATTAAATATCACCCCTTCTACAATATATTTTCTAAAAATATTATCAACAGGGAAATATAATCTTATAAAAATAGAATATGTTAACTTCTTAAGGTGATCGACTAAAAATCAAATAGTATTAGGCCCATTAGATGTAATAGAGAGTCCTATGATGAAATACATTATAGTGTTTTCCCATTTATATTATGTTATGGGTAATGTTTGTATAAACCCACCATTATTTTGTCACTTAGAGTTAATTTTTTCACATAAAAATTAATAAGATTTGTACACTTCAATATTTCTTGTCCTCTTATCCCAAAACAAGTATTCTTTCGAATCATTATAAAATATCATACTTCCAGGTTGAATAGATAATGAAAAACTATGATCTTCTTCCAATAGATCCTTCATTAGATTTGGTACTGATATTAAATATACTATACTATCGACCCTTATCATTCCATCAAAATCATGTTCAAATTCATGGTAATTCATCACATTCCTTAGTAGTATCACTTCCTCCTTCGGAACCTATTTAATACTCACATGGATGGATATTTGATCTATTTTATGAGAAAGATACATTGTGTCCCCTTTCATCATTATTCCATGGACCATATTCAATAAATCTATAAATATTGGATCTATTTCAATTCTCATCATGGAAAATGTTGCATTTTTTTTCAAACATATAACATTAACCCATTTTTTGCATTAACATGGTTATAATTTATTGTGAAGTCATAATATTTAATAAAATATAACAATTTACTTTGGTGAATATTCAACTCTTTTTATTTGATTATATACATCAGAATTTTATTATCTTTTTATATATCATAAATTTCACCATAAATATAATTCCTCTGAATTTTTAGTTTAAAAATTACGACTTCTAACTCCAAACAATGATTCTTGTAAATTTTAACATTAATTTTCATTTATCACAGGGCATATACTATCACTATATCATTCATTATGGGGATTAATCTCATTCCTTTACTCAATTAATCAATATAAATATGAAACCCTTATCAATTGTGGGGAAGTGTCAATATTGGTGCAATGATGAACCTTCTCTTTAATTCCTTTCAATTTGATTCACATTAATCATTTTAATGAATAATTTCTCCATTTTGAGATAACCTTATGAATGGATTAGATATCTAGAAGACATTATTCATAGTGAATAAATAATATCCATCCAATTAAAGATATATATGGATCCCTGTAACTATTATCGATTCATGACAATGTTCAGTAATTTCCATCATTGAAGGATCCACCTATATACACATTTCTTTAGATTATATGACATGTGAAGGATTATTTTTAGCCAAAATTCAGTCTTTTTCAATTAGAAAAAAATTTATCTTTACATGGGATCTTTAGTACAATCTTTATGTATTTTTCATGCTATTACTTACTCTCTGAATGAATAATAATATAACTAATAAATAATACCACACTATAATTAAGGTAATATCTAATGAATCTTTTCATTAAATCAATAATGATAGTGAGGGAATTGGTTCTTCTAAAAAAGAATCACTATAAACTAATAATGAACTTACATCACATGGAAGATTTTATTGGGTATATCCTCCTTCTTTACCCCCAATTGAGGATATCTAGACTAAATATCAATCATGGAAAAAATTTATCTCCTCCTATAAGATCAAATATATCATCAATAAAATGTTAATGATACATGTTCTTGATATTTATGTTGTTATGTTCTTGATAATATTTTCAATGACATATGGAGAAATATATCTTCTTAACAAAATGAATTGTTTCACACCATGGTGGTGCATTGGAAGTATGAATCCGTTATCCATATTCTCTTGGTTTTTTTCTTTAATTATTATAACTCAATCGGTTCCATTCTATATAGAATATTTGAAATAGGTGGATCACCAGGTATGAGTTCTATTGATAAATATACTTTGCAATTAAGGGTAAGACTAGGAATGTATTTAAGAAATACATCATCATATCCCATAAAAAATAGAAATATATTTGATATTGAGTTTCTCTCTAACCATACGAGATTAATATACACTCATGAATAGGTAGTAAGACCCATACAATAAAAGTAACTTACATTAGAAGACGATATTCATCTTCAAACATAAATATAATCATAGGATGATTGGGAATATAAAGCCTGAATTCCCTTACAAAAAAACTGATATAAGATATATATATAGAGAAAATCAATCAATTTAACAATGTTATAAAAAATACAACTAGAGGGAGAGTTACATGATTTACAGGGACCACATTCCCACAATCTTCTTTTCCAGATCAGCTGTAGACTTGACATGTGATAAAAGTACCATTATGAGTTTCTTATATTAAATCAACATCTAATCACTGAATATATTAATTAAAATTAATTTCATGGAATAATTGAATTAATATGTCTAGTTTAAAATAATATACTACAATTTTTCAGTGTTCTTATAACCACCTTAACATAATAAGTATATGATCATTCACTTAAAAAAAATAAAATTGATAGCGTGATCATAAAAAAGCACAATGAGAAATCATATAATCATGAAAATTCATTCAAAGAATATCTAATACCTGACACCTTCTTTTCAATCAATGACACCATAGGATTAATCTAGGACATTCAATATCAACATCTATTAAAATCCATTATAATGGTTTATAATGTAAATGTAAATGAACCCAATAATATACTTGAATATTTTTTATCCATGTGTACAGTCTTAGGTACACTCATCATCCACCAATGATAATATATTTAAACTCAAAACCATCCCATTTAGATTTTTTATAGCTGTGACCTTCTGTTATAGATCTTCATCCACTTTTAGTATTTGATAGGGATGCATTTTCAAGAAAAACCAAAAAATCATTACTTTATCAACTTTTCACAATGTTATCATATACTTAGATCGGTCCCTAGGGGTTTTCAAAAAATTTCTCTAATCCTAATGTACAAAAATTACCATAAAAATATCATTTAAAATTAGGTTACCCAATAATTTCATACATATACCTTACATAATTTTAAATTAATATTTAATACATACAAGAATAATTAATACTGAAGAACCACAATGGTTGGAATTTAGATACATAATTAACTTATTTTATAAATGATCATTATCATCTCCCATAAGTTTCTTCTCTCATTCTACACACGTTATATATTTCATAATTAATACATTTATTCATAACATGGGGAAAAATGAAACATAAAAATTGGTAAGCTCTGATGGTTAGCAAGGGTAAACATAAAAGATATATATCAATAATTATAATTGAGAAAAGTAATATGCATAATCAAATATAAAAAAGATAATAATTTAAGATAATCATACCTAAACACTCAATTATCATTAATTATAATTCCAGGAATAATTATTTTCTCATAATAAAATTCACAAGTCATAAGAGTGTGGAATCACCAATAATCAATAATGATCAATGGTAATTTTTCATAAGAATTTAAAATATGTTTTTAGGATACACATAACCATAAAAAATCATTTTATTAAATCAAGGCTAACTACCAACACTATCATATTGTATTAGTTTCTCTCCCTATTCCACTATTACCTTATTCAAAGTTCACTCATAAGACTATCTTATTTGTAAATTTATATTAATTAATTATTTCAAACTCCATTTCAGTTATAATTATTTAATTGGATATCCATATTTACCCAATTTATTAGAAGTATTACTAATTCCAAGAACACCCATACAATAAATAATACCATATATATATATATGTGTGTGTTTGTGTGTGTGTGTCTACATGTTTGTGTGACAAAATATTAGAAAACATTCATCATATAATCAAACCATAACCCATGAGAATGAATATAGTTTCATAAACATTTCCTTATTTCATCATAGTGTAACCCATGGAAATGAAATGGGTTTTATAAAGGTTTAATCATAACTTTATTAAACCATGGGAAATAAACTATTTCCAAATATTCATTCTTAAATAGTCATCACCATAGGCCAATAAAATAAGTAATGTTGGTAGAATCCTATTATTATATCCCTAATGTTGCATCAAAATACATAATGGATTTTGACATTGATCTAAAATTATTGGAAAATAATAATTGAACCTTTGAAACCATGATAAAAATATCTATTTCTTTTGAAAATATTTTAACTGAAAATTCATAGATTATTGAGAAATTTTTTTTCATTGAACATTACAAAAGAAACTTGTAAAGGAATATATAAGGAAAGTAGTGATCATGAAATTTGGAAAAACAATTCATTCCGTATAAATTAAAAGAAAATATTCCTTTCTCATTTTTTCAAAAATTCCAAAAACTACATATTAGGAAAAAGTTTAGAATGATTACTTTTTAACTCTATAAATACATATAATGGAATAAAGTCTTACCATTTTTAAACATTTCATGTATATTTATGAAAATTTATAAAATAATTTCAAAGAGTATGGTTCTGGAAGAAAAATCTCATTGACCAATGTGTAAATAAAGTTAGATGTTCATTATAATATTTTTCTTGATTATTTTAAGTACCAAATAGATGAAAATGGTATGAATATATATGAAATTTTGAAATTACCATTTTGGAATTTAATAGATGGGCTTTAAATGATAATATACATATAATTACCCTCAATGGAAATTTATCATAGATAATCCCAGAATGAAATGAGCTTATAACATAAACACCTCCTACTAAGGTAATTTTTTAAATCATAAACCCAATGATGGAAATAAGTTGAATTAAAAATATAAATTCCATGAATATAAATGGATTATATATATATATATATTATCAAAGGGGAAGTATATATAGTTAACCATATATTTCTTAAATGGAGATTACATCTTAGTAAATGAATATTTGTTATATAATATGAAAATATACGCTTGAACCATAATATTTGATTGTATTTGGAATATTGTATACATAAAATACTATTATATATATAAAATAAATCATTTACCACTCATTTATTGAAATCTAGAACCCTCATTACAAATATCATACTTAAAAATATTCATTATATTATGGGTAAATGGAATCATAATAAAGGGTGATCTCAGATGCACAGTAAGGGAAAATAAAGGAGATATCAATGAATAGTTATAAAAAACATGAGAATAAGGGTATTATAACATGAGATTATGTAACAGACCAACCTGGGACAACTAGAATAGTCACCCAAGTCAGTCCATTATGGGGTGGGGTAAAACAAAGATAACCAAACAAATCTAATATGTAAGTATAACAAGACATACAACTAGAGTACAAAGTGGAAACAAGAGAGATATTTTTGAGCACATAGGCTAAACCAGAAGGTATGAAAATTCTAGATAATAAGTCTCCATTTGATCAACCGTCACCTCCAAACCAAAAAAGTGATATAATAAAAATCCATAATGATACATAATTCAATTCCCTTTACTTGAATCAGGAAAAACAAGATCTTCAAATTCCCCAAGGGAAGAAGTAGGGTGTGAGCTATAGAGCCCACCTAGATACCACCAAAGAATCTACACAAGTTCTAATAATATGAACTCACATGTTCGAGCATTAATATGAAACAATTTTATAAGAAAATATATATATATATAATTATTTGAATTTTTTTCAATAAATACATGATTTTTCATTAGTTGAGTATCATATTTTCCAAAAACACAAAAAAGTAGGTACATGTACTGAATATAAATACACAAGTGATCCAAAATGCATGAAAAAATTTAAAATGTAATAAACAACCAAAAATAACAATTCACCTCCCAGTCGAGCTCTAGTCTATGAGTCAATATGAACTAGACCCTAAAAATACTAAGGAATATTATTATATGAAACTAATATTTAAAAATGTAATAAACTATCCACATATAAGAGGTCACCTCGTAGTGGTGTCACACACACTAAGTCTACACGAGTATGATTCCTAAAGCATCCATGGTATCCACTCTGTAATGTTTGTAGATTGTTTTCTTTAAAAACCCGTACCACATTTTATAGAACCATTTTGAAGCTAGTAAAATCATATTTAGGTCTTGAAAATTAATTTTCCATTTCTAATCAAGTAAATTATATTTTAAAATAAAAAACCCATTTTAGACATGAACCCATTCCCGTTTCAATTTCTACACACATACTTCCTTTTCAAATATCAATCAATAAATAAGAACAATAATAAATTCAATAGATTAGAACACTTAGATAAATTCAACTACCTTGATGAATAGAAAACCTAATAGTATTTCACCAAAAGGATAGGGAACCCCATGATTTTCCTTTGGAATAAAAGGATTGAAAATAATTCTAAAAAGGATAGATAGAAATAACAATATAATTTCAAATCCCTATAGAAATCATTGTCATAACCATAATGATAGAGAAACTAAGAGGAGAGGATTACTTGAAGATATTAATCACCTATCCCTACTGATTAATATCTAAACAAATCAATCTATATGGAAAGGAATCATAATAAACCTCCTAGGGTAAGATCGCTGACCAAGGGGAGAAGGGTAAAAAAGAGATTGAAGCCTCAAACCCACATACAAAACCCAAAAATCTAAAACTCAAGTTATGAATTGATGGGTTTTTTACACATTTTGAAACACATTAATTTTATGTTACGCTAAAAAACAAATCTAATTAAATCTCGATATTTCCATTACATGATGTGTAACACTTACACGATGTTTAAAGTTCTTACACTATGTAATGTATTCATGGGATGTGCCCAGCAGACCATACACTTTGTGTAATCTCATATTACATTGTGTAACTCCTCGGTAAGAAGAAAAAGCTATAGGATCATGCTAAAAATTCTAACAAATATATGACTTCATCATTATAGGAATCCTTCCTATTCATGGTTAGAAATACTTGCCTGATGAGAAAGGAAACCAAATGAAAAGATTAGAATAATCCTGATAGAAAGGTAATGTGGAATTACAATATTCCCACCATAAAATCATTCCATACCCAAAAAGTGGTCAAGATCTATGATCCAAAAAAAGAGTAGGACAATAAATCCTCATCAACGACTCCCATTACCATGTCTTATGGAGACTCGGTCTACACTACAAAATTAAACAAACCAGTAGGGGTCGTTTTACCATACAATACCATATCATGGCGATCTATAATCTAAATTGGATGCTCAACCAAAATGGTATCAAGCTCAAGATCAATATCCTCCAATAAAATCACATTGGAAGGATATTGTCTATAACTTCTCAATTGGGAAACATGAAACCCATTGTGCATATAAGTAAATATTTGTGGTAAAAAAATCCAATAGGCCACCCCAATCACTCAATGATCTCAATTAGTCCCAAAAACCATGGTTCTAACTTACCCTGCTTACCCAATCGACAAAGTCACATGTTAAGAGAAACTCTGAGAAACAACTGTTCACCATACCCAAACACTAGAAGATGAAGATGAAGGTGACCATAAGATTTATGATGACTCTATCCCAGGATAAAAAGCCTCTAGATGAACTACACCATATATGTTATCTATCAAACCACACTGGGCCCAACCAATGACCATTATCCCAAATTATCCCAAAAAAGTGTGATCGACATGGACACCCTTGAAAAATCCTCAATG
Source organism: Viscum album (assembly GCA_963277665.1). Lineage (NCBI taxonomy): Eukaryota > Viridiplantae > Streptophyta > Magnoliopsida > Santalales > Viscaceae > Viscum > Viscum album. Next base: position 289,113,072 of record OY728141.1, read on the forward strand.
GGCGCCATCCGTATTGAAGCCTGTATAACCCTATATTTCATTCCATATCTCAGTGGATGATAATACATGCCCAATTTCAACTAATAATCCACTAACTCCTATAAATAATTCCATAATAAGGATGTGAACCTCTAGTCCAGGTTAAAAAAAAAGTATAGAGAACTCCATGAAGCCTCATAATGCAATGACCCAAACTTTTCTTAATGAAAATACCTCTTGATCTAATTAAATGTATTATTATGTAAAATTGTTATATAAAATATATTAAATTCATTGGTTTTATGTGTTTGGATTTTAAAATACCATTAAGAATTGTTACTGTTGCTAATATAGACATTGAACAGTGATCACATGTTTAGTATAAATAAAGGGATTTAACAAATCCAGTTTACTCAAAAAAAGGAAGCGATAGCCTCATCAAGCAGAATTGCTCCATACGAAGCCCATTTTTCAGAGCCTGTAAAGGAGGTAGCAGCATTGAGCTTCGGTCTTGACAAAGCCCAAGCCGATCTTCAACACTTTAAGCTTGAGTGGAACTGCCTACGGGAGAAGTGGAAGTTATTATAGATTACCACCCAAGAGATGACGTCTGAGCCACCCCAAGAGACTGTCATCATCGCATACATTACCCTCAGGTCTTATGTGGGTGTTATAAGGGGTTATGTAACAAGACCCCAGTACTATGATTATGTGCATTATTTTTGTATAAAGAATATACATTAATTTTATTTTTTTCTTTGTAAATGGGTTTTAAATCACAAATAGTATTTAAAGTTAATATTCAATTAAAAAATCTATTTTTATGAATTAATATATTTTTGAATTAAATAATATTTTAATAAAATATTATTACTAAATTAATTTTTATTAAATATAAACGATGATACATTTTTTATACAATTGTATTTTTTATTAAGGTTTGAAAGCTGTTTTTGTCAAAACCCATGAATTTTTGATAAATAACGGTTTTTATTTTAAAAATAATAATTCACATATTTTTAAATTTATTTATATAAAATGGACATTATTTTTGGATTCATGAATTCCAAATTATCTAATGGTGATTTATTCATAATTTTCTGAGACAATCAATTTTTTTGGTAAAATTTAAATATCGTTTAAATATATGATATGTTTTATGACATCATAATGACCCAATAGTGATGTAATAAAATAATATAAAAGGGTTATTAGACAAATATATGTTTTAAATTTAAAATAATGCGGTTTTAGTTTTGTTTTATTAACTTTATGGTGCCTAAGTGGACCCTCCAAGACTTAAAAAATATTTTAACTTTTCAAAATGATTACCTTGAGAGTGAGACTCACCTCCACATAATCGAGACTAATATTTTAATAATTTAGGCCATTTTACTTATTAAATAATGTTTTCCACTCCCCTTTGGTAAAAAACATGAGAAAAAACCATGGGTTGGTTTGTGGTTTTGAATAGTTAATTATATAGATTCCAAAACCTATGTTTGTGAAATATTATAGAATTCCCCTATATTTTCCTATATAAACCCACATATTATCCCACTTATCTTCACTAAAAACCCATATAGCACATCCCTACTCCGAATTCCACTATCTAGAATCCTCCCAAGGAACTCCAATCTCCCAAGATTCCCCTCCTCATGCTCTTGAAGTCACACACTTCCAAGTAATGGATCCTCAGTTACCTTCTTTATTTATGTCCAAGTTTACTTATATTGTTATTCCCTATTATTTTCAATTAAAAATGATGGGATATGATTTAAAAAATCCCCTATACTACCCTCATTATTTTTGAATGATGATAGTCCCCTTTCCCTTTCATTAATTCCTCTTATATACACCCGTTACAATGCCGAAATTCTGTAAGGGATTTCTCTCTTCTCATTTAGATTTAAGAAATTATTTTATATTATGAATCTAAATTCTATTACATATGTTGGGATTTATTTTACATGACCCCATTAGTGTCCATTTAATTTATAAATTATGAGACACCACTTTCTCTCTCATATACCAATTTTAAAATTTCTATTTGACGTCGTTATGCTGCTGAAGTTACACCAAAATGTCTCATTCCAAAATCCTCATGTAAGTGAATACCATACCCAATTATATATCAAGGGTAATCAATTTTATGACTATGTTCTTTTTTATTGAGGACTTACATATATTTTTTCCACATATCTTATTCTTGGAATAAATTATGATGTTTAATGAATCCATGTTGTATGATCTATGTGGAACACTTATGCATGAAATGAAATGATTAAGAATGGTGTGCCCTGATAGTGCTCCAATGAATTGGGTAAATAAAAGTATCATGATACGTCATGTGAAATGAGTGTTGAATCATGATAGTTCATGTTAAGTTAGTGTTTAATCATTCTTATTGATGTTCAATGAGGGTTTAATCATGCTCCATGTGCAATGAGCCTTGGCTCATTCAATTATCAGGTTAAATGTTGCTGCCGCATCTCCATGTAATGATAATACTTCTATATCACAACTATATGTTCATGTTTCTATTATTCTCCATTTATATACCTATTTCCTAACATGTATTTTATTTTTCATTTCATGCCCTGTTTACTCCCTTATTGGGCTTTATAGCTCACCATTTTCTTATGTATGTCCTCAGGTTATCCCATGGAATGCTAAGTATGAAGGAATGTTGTGGTCATGTAAAATAAGTTTTCAATAAAGATGTTGTATTTTTATGTCTTAAGTTGACATGTAATGTTCCTAATCCCCAAATACACTAGACCTCTCAATCTTCTGGGCTGTATTAAGTGTAAGTTTTTGTAATAAGGAATGTTTAAATGTGTAATAAAAATCATGATTTTTATAGTTGGTATTAGGAGATATGTTTAGTTATTATTGGGATTAGTATTAGAAAACCCTAGTGAATGAATTAGAGAAAAGACTAAGTAGAAAAAAACAAACCTAAATTTTGGTGAGTATAGAGTAAGTGGTTTATCAATAAAATACATCTTTATCTTGATACAAACAAGTAGAGGTTGATCTGGAAAAGATGTATCTAGGGGTAAAACCTAAAAACACCGCTTTGAGCTATACATGAAGAGGAATTGGTGAAAACAACGGACCTTGCTATACTCTTGGTTCGAAACTCCCAAGGGATATACTTTGGTAAATTCATAAGCTTAGTATGGACCATTATTTAGGGAATAAAAAAATGCCCCTAAGAATATATGTTTGGAAGTAGATCCTGGATAACATAGATTTAAGCCTATAAATTTATAAGTCAAGGAAATAAATGTAATTTATAAGTTACCCCTTTTTTCATTGGATTTACCTTTATGTGTTACCCCTAACATTCCTTTTATTCCAACCAATGGACATTAATAGGAGTACTCGGGCTAATAATCAATGCAAAGATCAATGTGACAACTATTCTAATGAGATGCCCAATCCGATGTGAGTGGGAATCAAAACAATTGTCACAATAATCTCTCTGTTAACTCATATTTTGAATAGAAACATGGGACAAGAAGAACGTTTATCCCCCCTAAGAAAGAAAATGCTGCAATCGAGAGATTCATGAGACACATGCCTCCTACTTTCAATGGATCATCTGATCCCTCAATCATTGAACAATGGATCAACTCCAATGAAATGATCTTATCTATCCTGCAATGTTTCGAACAAGAGAAGGTTCTTCTAGCTGCATAATGTATGGAGGGTGAATCTGATCAATGGTGTAAATTGATCAAAAATAAAAAGTCTGATGATGATATCAAGGCATTAGAATGGTAGGATATTTTGAATTTTTTTTGATAAATATTTTCCTTGCACCCTCTGATTTAAGATGGAAAGGGACTTCCTTTCCCTCAAGAAAAAATATGACGAATCCATCAGACCGTATGAGGAAAAGTTCACATGTCTTGCATGATATGCCTTGAATGTTTTTGTTACCCCCAAATGCAAGTTTGACTACTTCTTTGGTGGGATAAAACCTAGAATACAGGAATATCTAGTGATCCATGTCTTCAAGTGCCACGAGGAAATTGTCCAATGTTCCCTCAAAGTTGAAATGGAGATAGACACATCTCATGGGAATCATGGAGATAAGAATCATAATGTGGACTTTAATTCTGGTGGTCTGATGGATAAATCCATCAGTGCTAAGAAATTACTTCACCCCACTTTCCAAAGGTACAGAAAGGGGCACCCCAGAAATTTCCTGAAGGGGAAGAGAAAATGATTTAGGTGTGAAAGAGAAGGGCACCTGGATATTAACAGTAGGAAATAAAAACCCGTTGCTGTGAAAGAGGAGGGGAATGCTCTATTCGACCCTCAACGCATTTTTCATTACTTCAACTACAAAAAACTGGGGAACTTTTTAAACCAGTTCCCTAAGACAAGGGTTTTTGGAGGCAACCAACAACCTCCAAGGTAGAAAGGGAGATTTTTTTCCATCACTACTGCTGAAGCGAACCCTGACAACAAAGTAGTGACAAGTATGCTATTTATTCATTCAAGAATAGTGAACATACTTTTTTGATTCTGGTTCTATGAATTCTTTTATATCTAGAATGTTTAGTAGAAAAATTCCAACACCATCACAAATTATGGAAGTGGAGATATTGGTGAAAATGAAAAATGGGGAAATGATTTCATTCCATAAATATTACTCCTCCCCGGTCACAATATATGGATTAAACTTACCAGTGAACCTTGTGATACTCCCTATTGTAAAATATGATACAATTCTTGGCAAGAACTGGGTATCCCTATATAGAGCCAACATAAATTTCTATGAGAGGGAAATCACTCTCTGTATGGTGAATCACCCCCGATTCTATACAAGTGCAAGGAGGAGGATGAATCTTCTTTAGCACCATCATCTCAAGCGTGAATATTGTTTCCCGATAAGCATGTTTATATTTCTTGGATGATTGAGTCTAAGGAAGAAAACATCCTTGATGAAGTGCCTATTGTGATGGAATTCACTGAAATGTTTCCTGAGGAATTTCCTGGTCTTTCTCTAAGAAGATATGTTGAATTCTCGATTGATCATATACCTGGGTATTTTCCAATAACCAAGAATCCGTATAGATTGGATGTTGTAGAGTTTGAGGAGATAAATATACAACTAAAGGAGAATTTGGATAATGGGTTTATATGCCCAAGTGCCTCACCATGTGGTGTACCAATCTTATTCATCAAGAAGAAGGATGGGTCAATGCTCCTTTGCATTGACTATCACGATCTAAACAAAATCACGATAAAGAAAAAGTATCCTCTGCCACTAATTGATGACTTGTTCGATCAGATATATAGAGAATAATACTTCTCCAAGGTGGATCTACATTCGAGATATTTCCAAGTAAGGGTGAATAATGAGGATATCCCCAAGACTGCTTTTCATACAAGGTACGGGCACTACGAATTCGTAGTAATTCCTTTAAAACTCACTAATTCTCTAGAAATATTCATGGAATTGATGAATAGATTATTTAGAGATTACCTCAAAAACAATTCGGTAGTATTTATATAATATATTATAATATACTCTAAAACTAAGGAGGAGCATGATGAACATTTAAGAATTGTACTAGAGACCTTGCGAAAGGAGAATCTATATGCAATGTACAGTAAGTTTGAGTTCTAGTTGAAGGAAGTCTCATTATTGGGTCATATCATCACAAACAATGAGATATGTGTGGGTATTTTAAATAAAAATGAAATTTAAAGAACTAGAATTTCCATGTGATTTTTTTTTAAAATAAATTGGAATTTTACGAGTCCCCAAAAATTTACAGCATGTGATTCTGAGGCCCAGAGTGCTTGGAATGAATTACTGAACTTTTTTTTCAGGTACATTCAGTAAATGTGCGAGTGGTTTTTTAAAACCTTTAAACTGCTACTCAGAATTGAAATCTGAGGGAACCATTGAACTCGCAGCCTGGATATTCACATAAGAAGACTTTCACCTCGACGGTAGTTGGTCGAGGGTGAAAGTTAAATTTTGGACTTTTCATGGGAAAATAAAAATAAAATTATTTAAAATTTTATTTTTATTATTGAAACCTCCCATGTGTGGGTTATAATGGTGGGGACCAACCGAGCATAAACCCCCAATATTTTTATTTAATTCTTATAGGTAGGGACTACCCGACCCCTCTTAATGGAGGAGAAACATCTCAACTCCCTCTTTAATGTGGAGGATCCTCTTGAGATTCCTCCACATTAATTATGCCAACTCACTACATTAATTTTTCCAACTTGTGTGAGTGTGCCAAAATAATTTATTCTTAAGTAAATTATATTGGCACCTCTTTCATTTTTTTGGGTGGAATTATGATAGGAGAAACCTTGGAGGATTACACTTCTTCCACGAAGAACACTCCTCCAACGAAGAACGCCGACTTCAACTTTTTCCCCAGGAAACCCTCCAACGAGGAATGTATTCATCTACACCAAACTGACGCATGAGCCTAGGATTGGAGGTGTGTGGCGGATGAGACGAACGTCGACAACTTCAACTTCTTCTCGCATCAATATCAATGAACTATCCAAGGTAGGGTTTTTGTTCCCATGTTCTTCCCTTCTATGTTTCTTTTGCGGGAATGGGATTAGTGATTGACGAAGGTTGTGGGGATTGAATTTCTTAAATATCTTCCATACATGTTCTTGTTTATCCTCTTTATACTGTTCTAACATGGAGGGTGTGGGACAGAAAAATATGTCCCGACCCCTCTACCGTTCTTCATGAATGGTGTATCCTTCGCGATGGAAGAAGGTGACTTTGGTGACAGCGACCGGTGCCAGCGGTCGGCATCGGTGGAACTCAAGAACCACCAACAAAGGCATGGTGACCCACCGCCCCATGGCCTCTGCGCCCCACAGTGATTCACCGCCCACGACCCCCGCCACCCCCCGCCACCGCCACCTGTGACCACCACCGCCGCCTGACCCTCGCCGCCCCGCAGCCTTCGCCGCTCCGTGCTGTCCAAGCTGTCGTCGCCATCCAAGCCACCACTTCCATCCGGGATGAACCACCACCACCGTCTGGGCCGAGCCGCCACCCGAGCTGCCACCGCCGAGCCAAGTTTCTGTTCGAGTTGCCACCGCCGCCAGGCTGAGCTGTTGTCCGAGCCACCGTTCGAGCCGCTGCCGCTGTCCGAGCCATTGCCGCCGTCCAGGCTGAGACTCCGCCGCCGTCCAGGCCGAGCCACTGCCCAAGCCCCCGCTTCCCTTCCAGTGAACTGCCCCAGCCAAGCCGTCTCATGGCCTCGCGCCCTTGTGGTAACCCCTGGCCAAGCCGCTCTGTGGTCTCGTGCCCTCGCAGCACCCTCCGCGGCCTCACGGCCACCCGCGGTCCTCCGCGGCCCTTCGCGGCCTACCGGGCCGCCCAGTGGGCCGGGTCGAACCCAATGGGATGGGAAGCCCAACGGGCCAAGCAAGACCTAGTGGGTCAGGCCAGGTTGACCCGAAATGGGTCAGCCCAGCTCGGGTCAGTTTTGTCGGGTCGGACCGGACCCGGGGCCACTACAACCCATTTACATTCTTTTGGCCATAACATTGGCACCAGACGTCCGTTTGACAAACCGTCAGTAGCACCAGAAATCTTGGAGTGAGTAGGTCCCTTTGGTATACCCCACTAGAGCATTGGATAAAGTTTGGGACGGTCAGGTTGGATCGAGCACGAATCCAACCGGGTCCTCGAGACTAAAAGGCTAATAACTTACAAATCGGGCGTCCGAATGACGTGCTGTATATTGCGTTGAGACCCCTATGATGTGGAATTCCTTTTGAGATACTTCCTCATGGGACATCATGGTGGTTGGAGAATCGACCAGTGGCTTGGGGAGCAGACTCTCTCGGAGACGAGCAAGCCTAGTGCAGAAACCCAGTAGCTGGTTGTGACGAGAAGAGTGATCCTAGAGAACCTGTGCGGGTCAGATCCTAGAGAACTTGTGCGGGTCATCTCCTAGCGATGCTGTGTGGGTCAGATCCAGTGATCCTGGGTGGGTCAGCTCTTAACGATCCTGTGTGGGTCAGCTCCTAGCGATCTTGTGTGGGTCAGCTCCAGCGATCCTATGTGGGTCGGCTCCTAGAGATCCTGTGTGAGTTAGCTCCAACGATCCTATGTGGGTTATCCCCTAGCGAACCTATATGGGTCAGTTCCAACGATCCTATGTGGGTCAGATCCTTGCGATCCTGTGTGGGTCAACTCCTAGCGATCCTTTGTGGGTCATCTCCTAGTGATCCTGTGTGGGTCAGCTCCAACGATCGTGTGTGGGTATGCTTTTAGAGATTCTGTGCAGGTTAGCAGCAGAGCCTCTTAACAGAGTAATATAATTTATTAGTTACATATATTCATCTCCACTACTATAACTAATGATATACCTGGTGTGAGATGAGTTAGTACCTCTGTGATTTCCTCATGATTGAGATGGATTACTTGAAAACTCAGATATATGTATGGGAATATACCTAAGTAGGGTTATCTATTGATTTATTACTTTGTGGTTTATCCTTGTTATATTTTTTGAGACCTTGAGGGTATCAGGTTCCCTACTAAGTATCGTTATACTCACCCCTGCATGGGCTATACCCGCACCTTGTTGTGTTGGATGCAGACGACGAACAACGCAAACTAAGCACGAGGGTACCAGGACTGGACGGTGCTCAGAGGTGGACCATATAGCATGTCAGTTCGTAGAGGAGATGGGTGGACATGGAGTGCTGAGGAGGTGATTTTTACCTACCCTTCTGGTAGGAATCGGGGTGGAAAATCTAGGAGTTGCTTTTCACCTGTCATCCATCTTGTACTTTCTAGTTTTCCTTGTACTTTCTAGTTGGGACTAAATTATGGCCCCTTTTTCTTACATTACTCACTCTATTTACTATTAAGTTTAATTGAGTTCATTTCTTGCTATGTGCTTGGTTGTGTGTTTACTTGTTATAAAGGCAATGTCTTCCCAGTTCTAGGGAATTACGCCATTGGTGCTAGTCGCCAGCCTCTGGCCTAAGGAAGGCGGTCTTGGGGTAGTCACTGCATGGGCCCCTGGGGGACGGGTTGTGAAAAATTGGTATCAGAGGAGTCAGTTCTACCACATAACATAGGACTCTGATATTTCTTTTAATGGAAATAGTGTTAAGTGTAGTTAGTGTGGTTATCAGTTTAGAGAATCCAGTGTTAGTGCAGCGGCTAACGTATCTATGAACCATGACCCTGACTTCTAATTGCTGACTCAGTGCATGAAAACACTGAATACATGTGTGTTTTCAAAAGTTTTCTTTGTGATCTTTTGAGTTATCTCACCATGTATAACTTATTGACCATGGCGTACCTGTATCTTTTCAGGATTCCACCACGCAGACAGCTAGCTAGGGTTCTAAGATTTGTACACACCGATAGCCCACTGAGCGATGAGGCCTCAGTGTAGGGCCCTCTTCTAGTAGAGGAACCAGCAGAGGCACTAGTGGTACCATTACTTGTTGGTCCACCGATGCCACCAGCCCTAGCAGTGAAGATTGCACACCGCTTGAGCATGTTTCATGAGTTCCAGCGCCATAGGCCACCCAGGTTTAGGGGAGAGACAGACCCACAGGTAGCTGGGGATTGGTTGGAGGCTGTAGTGAGAGTCTTCCGACTGGTAGGGACACTAGTCGATCTCATGGTGATCCTTGCCACCTACCTTCTACAGGCAACAACAGATAGATGGTGGAGCTTGATGCTCTAGGTTCACGAAGATGTGGCATTTCTGTGGACAGACTTCGAGAGCCTATTTTGGGTAGAGTTTTTCCCAGTGACTCTCTACTCAATTCACATACAGGAGCTTCTTAGTCTGCAGCAGGGCAACATGACTATAGATTAGTACTAAGTGAGGTTCACTGACCTCTTATTATACTCCACTGATATGGTGAGGGACACTTTCTTCAGGGCCTGGACCTTTGAGCAGGGGCTCAGGAGAGAGATCATGGATTTGATGATTTCTCTTAGCATCCCCAAGTAGGTGGGGGTGTTATAGAGAGCCCTCATAGTGGAGAGTTTCCTTTTTAAGTAGTCTCCAACAACGGGATCAACCACTAGTCGTCACATAGCAGATTCTTCTGACGCTGGCAGTAGACAGATGTCGTAGAGGTCCAAGAGGACCATACCTACAGGTGGAAGACCGCAGGATTCAGGGATGGTTGTACGAGGTACCCGAGGAAGAGACGGTTATTCCAGGAGCAGGCAGTGTTACACATGCGGCGGGCAGGGTCACATGGCTCGTGACTATCAAACCCTCCGTATGGATGATCAATATACGGTCGAAGGACTGACCATGTAGAGATAGAGATTCGACCGAGGAGGTCTATAGGGAGCAGACATACATGACAGAGGATCTGGTCATGCAGCTGGCGGTGGGCGACGATTCGAGATGTTACCGTAACCACCACCAGGAGGTCCACCCCGACCATAGTGAGAGGGTGGACAAGGGAGAGCTCAGCTCCAGGTAGCTGAGGCCTATGATCACGGTGCTCTGGAGATGATACGAGGTACGATCTGTGTCTACTCCACCTTAGCTGTAGTTCTTATAGACACAGGTTCCAGTCATTATTTTAATGCCACTACCCTCATTCGGAACTCAGAGATTCCGACATAGCCGTTAGTTCGATCCTTATGGCTAGAGACTCTTATGGGAGTGGATTCAATGATTATGCACTGGTGCCGATAGTGTGAGCTTACTCTAGTAGGTGAGAGCTTCAGTTGGGATCTCCTAGTAGAAGCGTCGATACCTTACGACGTCATCTTGGGTATGGACTATTTATCTACAGTCCATGCTCAGATTGACTATATTAGGCACAAAGTGTGGTGTTTCCACATGGATGAGACTAGGTTCACCTTCACCGGAGAGAAGGGATCCTTTGCAGCACAAGATAGACTTACTCAGAGGAAAGTGAAGCCGATCACTCATCATTTGGATAGCCTTACCCTCAGAGAGGTTGATGTGGAGAGTCCGAGCAATCCTGTAGTGGTGGACCAGTACGCATATGTCTTCCCTGATGATTTTTCATGTATACCTCCTTGTAGAGAGGTAGAATTTTACATTGACTTGTACCCTGGGATGATACCTCTATCTACAGCAGCGTATCAGATGGCTCCCATGGAGCTTCGTGAGTTGCAGGTACAACTAGAGGACTTATATGGGAAGGGGTTCATCCGGTCCAGTGTTTCACCTTGGGAAGCCCTGATTCTGTTCGCCAAGAAGGACGATGGGAGATTGAGGCTTTGTGTTGACTATCGACACCTAAACTAAGTGACCGTAAAGAACAAGTACCCACTTCCGAGGATTGGAGACCTCTTTGATTAGCTGAAGGGAGCACAATGGTTCTAGAAGATAGAAATCAGATCAAGCTATCCCCATCTCAGAGTGCGAGAAAAAGATGTGTATAAGATGACTTTCAGATGTCGGTACGACCACTAAGAGTTCTAGGTTATGCCATTCGGTGTGAACAACGCTCTAGAAGTGTTCATGGGACTCATGAACACGATCTTTCAGCCATACCTTGATCACTTTGTAGTAGTCTTTATCGACGACATTTTGATCTACTCGGCTACTGAGGAGGAGCATGCCTATCATTTACAGGTAGTACTAGACACACTCTGAGAGAACCAAATTTATGGTAATCTCTCGAAGTTACAATTATAGATTCAATAGGTTCACTTTCTGGGACATGTCATATTGAAGGCTAGAGTTGTAGTGGATCTAGCAAATATTGAGGCAATACTTTCTTGGGAGCCACCCAGGAGTGTAACGGAGGTATGGAGTTTCCTAGGTTTGGTTGGATACTACCAGAGGTTTGTGCTAGACTTCTTCCAGAGTTGTAGCACCACTATCAGCATTGATGAAGAAGGGGAAACCCTTCATTTGGTTAGATAAATACCAGTAGAGTTTTCCAGATCTGAGGTAGAGTCTTACTAGAGCCCCCATCTTTAAGCTTCCAGAGGAGAGCGTAGGGTACGTAGTCCACTGTGATGCATCAGGGACCAGACTCGGATGTCTCCTGATGCAGGAGCAAGCAATGATCAAATATGGTTCTCGATAGCTGAGACAACATGAGTAGAACTACGCTACCCATGACTTGGAGTTAGCAGCAGTGGCTTTCGCCTTGAAGATGTGGCGACACTATCTGATGGGAAAACATTTTACAGTGTACTCTGATCACAAGAGTCTCAGGTATATCTTCTCTTCGAAGGACCTGAACCTGAGACAATGACGTTGTCTTGAGTTACTCCAGGACTACGACTTTGAGATAGTCTATACTTCTGGGAAGGGGAACGTTGTTGCAGTTGCACTCAGCAAGAGGTCTGATATACATCTACTAGGCGAGGCGACATAGAAACTGGCTTCTTTGCAGATATCCTTTGTGGATAGAGATGGAGCATCTTTCCTTCAGTCTCTTACATTCACCCCCCACTTCTTCAGTGAGTATGGGAGGCGTAGCATGGGGACACTGACTGCGAGGCATGACGTGCACATATATCTATAGGACAGGCACCTGATGAATTTTCTGAAGGTGGGGAGCACGTCATCCTCTTCAGAGGACGTACCATGGCACCAGTGTCACTTCAGGAGGAAGTGTTGAGGGATTTCCACACATCCCCTCTAGCAGTACATCCAAGAGTGGCGAAGATGTACTAGGATCTCCGATGACATCATTGGTGGATGTCAATGAAGAAATAAGTAGCAGAGTTTGTTTCTTGGTGCCTCACTTGTCAGCAAGTGAAGGCAGATCATCATGTACTAGCAGGATTTGTTTAGCCTTTAGAGTTCCCAGAGTGGAAGTGGTATGAAATATCCATGGAATTCATGATAGGACTTCCACGTACATCCATAGGTCATGACTCTATCTGGGTGATCATTGACCGACTCACCAAGTCAGCCCACTTCCTACCAATCAGAGAGTATAGTTCAGTAGAGAGCTTGGGAAACCTCTATGTGCATGAAATTGTGCGGCTACATATAGTACCATCAACGATTTTCTCCGATCGTGATGCACATTTTACTTCCCGACTATGGAAGGGGTTGCAGGAGGCTTTCGGGACATATCTTCATTTAAGCACCGCCTTCCATCCTCCAATGGATTTCCAGACTGAGCATACCATTCAGACCCTCAAGGATATGCTGCGTAATTGTATCCTCGACTTCAGTCACATCTAAGAGGATTACTTTCCATTTGTGGAGTTTTCAGACAACAACAGCTATCACCCCACCATTGGGATGACACCTTTTGAGGCGTTTTACGGGTGACCTTGCAGATCACCTTTGTGCTGGACTGATCCAGGGGAGTCAGCACTAGTGGGACCAGATATGGTACAGGCTACCACAGAGAAGGTGCAGATCAACCCGGAGTGCATGAAGACTACATAGATCAAGCATAAGTTGTATTCTAATAGGATATAGAGACCTCTGGAGTTTGATGATGGTGACCACATCTTTCTACGGGTCTCACCTCGAAGAGGTTTGCAGAGATTTGGAAATGGTAGAAAGTTATCTCTGAGGTTCATCGTACCTTTTCAGATCCTCAGTAGAGTTGGTGAGGTGGCTTACCACTTAGCTATTCCACCTCAGTTACACTAGGTGCATGACCTCTTCCACGTATCCCAAGTGAGGAGATATGTGCATGACCCTTCTCACATCATCGACCTTGGCGAGTTGGACGTCGACGATGGGGAGACTTTTACGGAGGTTCCAATAGAGATTGAGGATCGATAGGAGTGGGTAATTCATGGATGGTTGATACCTCAAGTGTGCGTTCGCTGGCAGCATGAGAACCTCCAGTAGAGCACATGGGAGCGGGAGGTTCAGATGCGTGCTCAGTATGCCCACTTGTTTACCTAGTGATGAGTTGTGGCTTACAGGGACATAAATCCCTGAGATGGGGAGAATGTAAAGACTTGTAATTTCCATGTGAATTTATTTGAAAAATAAATGGGAATTTTACAAGTCTGTTAAAATTTACGGCGCGTGATTCCGAGGCCCGTAGTGCTTGGAATGAATTTCTGAACTTTTTTTTTTCAGGTACGTTCATTAAATGTGCGAGCGGGTTTTTATAACATTTAAACCAGTGCTCAGAATTGAAATCTGAGGCACCATTGAATGTGAAGCCGTAGTATTCTTATAAGAAGACTTTCACCTCCATGATAGTTAGTCGAGGGTGAAAGTTAAAATTTTGGATTTTCATGGGAAAATAAAAATAAAATTATTTAACAATTTTTTTATTCTTGAAACCCCCCATGTGTGGGTTATGGTGGTGGGGGCCACTCGAGCATAAACACCCAATTTTTTTTGAATTCATAGAGGTGGGGACCACCTGACCACTCTTAATGGAGGAGAAACCTATTAACTCCCTCTTTAATGTAGAGGATCCTCTTGAGCTTCCTCCACATTAATTATGCCAACTCACCACATTAATTTTTCCAACTTTTGTGAGTGTGTCTACATAATTTCTTCTTAAGTTAATTATATTAGAACCTATTTCGTTTTTTGGGTGGAATTGTGAGAGGAGAAACCTTGGAGGATTACACTTCTTCCAAGAGGAACGCTCCTCCAATGAAGAATGTCGACTTCGAATTATTCCTCAGGACTCCCTCTAACAAGGAACATCTTCATCTACGACGAACCGACGCACGAGCCCAAGATTGGAGGTGTGTGGCAGATGAGACGAACTTCAAAAACTTCAAATTATTCTCGCACCAACATAAATGAACAATCCAAGGTAGGGGTTTTGTTCACATGTTCTTCCCTTATAAGTTTCTTTTTGAGGGAATGGGATTAGTGATTGCCGAAGGTGTGGGGATTGAAGTTATTAAATTCCTTCCATACACATTCTTATTCTTGTTGAGCTTCTTGCTATTGCTCTAATGTGGATGGTGTAGAAAAAAAAACATGGATCGACCCCTATGTCATTTTTCTTGAATGGTATATCCTTCGCGATGGAAGAAGGTGACTTTGTTGACGGCCACCAATGCCGGCAGTCGGCACCAGTGGAACTCGAGAACTGCAGACAAAGGCACGACGCCCCGCTTCCCCACGGCCTCCTCGCCCTGCGGTGCTCCTTCATCCGCAGCGGTGGCCGCCCCACAGCCCTCACCGCCCCGCGGCCTTCGCCGCTCCGCATCGTCCGAGCTGCCGTTGTCGTCCGATCCACTGTCGCCGTCCGGGCCAAGCCACCGCCACCGTCCGGGTTGAGCCGCCACCGCCAGGATGAGCCGCCGCCTGAGCCACCGCCACTGCCAACCGAGCCGCTGTCCGAGCCACCGTCCAAGCCGTCTCCACCATCCGGGCCAAGCCGCGGCCACCGTCTGGGCCGAGCCGCCACCACCCTTCTGGCCGAGCCACCCCACAGCCTTGCGCCCTCGCGAAACCCCTAACTGAGCCGCTCCATGTTCTCATGCCCTCGCGACACCCTCCACAGCCTCGCGGCCACTCATGGCCCTCTACGCCCCCTCTCGACCTGCCGGGCCAGACCGAGCCCAACGGGCTGGGCCACCCAGTGGGCTCAGCTGGACCCAACGGGTCAGGCTGGGTTGACCTGAACCGGGTCGGCCTAGGCTGGGTCGGGTCGGGTCAGTCCAACTGGGTCGGATCCGATCCAGGCCCACTACGACCCATTTACATTCTTTTGGACATAAATTTGGCACCTGACGTCTGTTTGACGAACCGTCAGCAGCGCTGGAATCTTGGAGCGAGACGGTCCCTTTGGTATAACCTAATGGAGTTTTGGATAAAGTTGGGGAATAGTCGGGTTGGATCAAGCACAAATCCAACTAGGTTCTTAGGACTAAAAGGATAATAACTCACAGACCGAGCGTCCGAATGACATATCGTCTATTACGTTCATACCCCTATGATGTGGCGGTCCTTGGAGATACCTCCTCGTGGGACATCGTAGAAGTTGGAGAATTGACCAGTGGATTGGGGAGTGGAATCTCTCGAAGATGAGCTAGCCCAGTTCAGAAACCCAGTAGATGGATCTGATGAGAAGCATGCTCCTAGCGAACCTGTGTGGGTCATCACCTAGAGAACCTTTGCGGGTCAGCTCCTAGAGATCCTGTGTGGGTCAGATCCAGAGATCTTGTGTGGGTGAGCTCCTAGAGATCCTGTGTGGGTCACCTCCAATGATTCTGTGTGGGTCAGCTCCTTGCGATCCTATGTGGGTCAGCTCCAGCGATCCTGTGTGGGTCAGCTTCTAGCGATCCTGTGCGGGTCAGCTCCAGCGATCCCTTGTGGGTCAGCTCCAATGATCCTATGTGGGTTAGCTCCTAGAGATTCTATGCAGGTTAGTAGCAGAGACTCTTACTAGAGTAAGATGATTTAGTAGTTACATCTAATAATCTCCACTACTGTACCTAAATATATATCTGGTGTGAGATGAGTCAATACCTCTTTTATTTCCTCATGATTGAGATGGATTACTTGAAAACTCAGGTATATGTATGGGCATACACCTAAGTAGGGTGATATGTTGATTTCATAATTTGTGGTTTATCCTTGGTGTATTTTGTGAGACCTTGAGGGTCTCGGGGTCCCTAATAAGTATCGTTATACTCAACCCTACACGGGCTATGCCCGCAATTTGTTGTGTTTGATACAAACAATGAACAACACTGACTGAGGAAGAGGGTACCAAGATTGGACAATGCTTGGAGGTGGACCATACGACTTGTCGGTTCACAGAGAAGATGGGTGGATGTAGAGTACTGAGGAGATGATATGTACCTACCCTTTAGGTAGGAATCGAGGTGGACAAGCCATGAGATTCTTATCACCTATTAGCCGTCTTGTACTTTCCAGTTTTACTTGTACTTTCTATTTGGGATTGTATTCTGCCCACTTTTTCTTACTATACTCACTCTGTTTACTATTCATTTTACATGAGTTCATATCTTTTTTTGTGCATGGTTGTGTGATTACAGGTTATAAAGGTAATGCCTTCCATGTTTTAGGGAATTATGCCTTTGGTGCTAGTCGCCAGCCCCTGGCCTAAGGATGACGAGCTTGGGGTAGTCACGACACGGGCCCCCGGGGATAGATCATGACATGCAATTAAGGGATGGATGATGCCAACATCTGTGACAGATATCCATAGCATCCTTGGGTTATCTAGGTATTACTACCGATTTTTGAGAAATTTTTCATGATTGTCAAACCCATTTACCAAGCTAACTCGAAAGGGATTCAAGTTTTCTTGGAGTGATGAATGAGAAGAGTTCTTCAAGGAGTTGAAAAAGAGGCTTATCACTGCACCTGTACTCACACTACCCACAAGTGGAGAACATTTTGTGGTATTTAGTGATTCTACGAAGAATAAAATGGGCTATGTGTTGATGAAAAATGAAAAAGTCATTGCCTATGATTCAATGAAATTGAAATTTCATGAGAAAAACTATCCAACACATGATATGGAGTTGGTTATTGTAATATTCACTTTGAAAATTTGGAGGCATTACTTTTTTGGGGAGAAGTGTGAAATATATACAGATCACAAAAGCTTAAAGTATATATTCATACAGAAATACTTGAACATGCCCCAAAACAGATAGTTAGAGCTATTAAAAGACTTTGATAGCTTAATCCATTACCACCCTGGGAAAGCGAACAAGGTGGAGGATTCTCTAAGTAGAAATGACTCAGTGATTTTATCACTTATGATAATTTAAAAGGATCCAATATTCTTAGATTTGATGAAGATAGGCATGGGAATCATATATAAAGGAACATCATCAATACTTTCACAAATGATTGCTCAACAGTATTTTTTGGAATGGTTAAAGGATTCTCAAAATCATGATGTTGAAATTCAGAAGAAAGTGGAAACTATTAGAAAAGGGAAATCACTAGAGTTCAATGTTAATAAAGAAGGAATTGTGAGATTTTGGTCAAGAATATTTTTCCCATCAAATCCGTATTTAAAGAATGAACTTTTGGATGATGCACATAGTTTAAATTTATCCATTCACCTAGGAAAGAAAAAGATGTATCGAGATCTACAAGAGAATTATTGGTGGGATAACATGAAGAAGGAGATAACTGAGTATACATCATAGTTCCTGGTATGTTAGCAAGTTAAGGCTGATATGTGGAAGTCTAAGGGGATGATGAAACCATTACCCATACCAACATGGAAATGAGAAAACATCACCATGGACATTGTCACTGGACTTCCAAATACATCCAAAGGAAACAATGATACCTGGGTTGTTGTGGATTGTATTATGATGTCTACAAACTTCATTTCAATTCTGGAGGATTTTTCATTAGATCAACTGGAACAAATATTCATCAAAGAAGAGGTAAGGATGCTTGGAGTACAACTATCGATTGAATCTGTCTGAGATCCAAAATTCACCTCTATGTTCTGGAAGAGTCTCCAACACGCTCTGAATATCGAGATGAACTTTAGTAGAAATTATCATCCTCAAACTGATGGTCAATCTGAGCAGATTATCAAAACACTTTAGGACATTTTGAGAGCATTCTCAATAGACTTAAAATTAGGATGAGATAAACATCTTCCCCTGGTTGAGTTCTCTTACCATAACAGTTTCCACTCTAGCATACAAATAGATCCTTATAAAGCCCTTTATGGGAAGTGGTGCTGAACACTAACATATTGGGATGATGTTGGGGACCAAAAACTCCTAGGTCTAGAAATGGTCTATGAAATGGTGGAGAAGGTTAACACCATCCATCAACACATTAAAGCTGCTCAGAGTCAACAAAAGAGCTATGATGATAATCGTCCATGAGACCTAGAGTTTGATGTTAGAGACATGGTATTCCTCCACATATCATTGTGGAAGAGAGTTAACAGATTGGTGGATAAGGGAAAGCTTTGTATAAGGAACATCAGCCCTTTTGAGATCCTTGATCCCATTGGAGCAGTGTCCTATCGACTAGCACTCCCACCAAACCTATCTCAATTACATGATGTATTCTATGTATCACTATTGAGGAAGTACTTACCTAACCCATCTCATGTACTCAATCAAGATGTGGTACCATTGGAGAATGACCTCTCCTATGAAGAGAATCCAGGGAAGATCTTAGATCATAGGGAAAAAGTACTAGGAAATAAGACAAATCCCCAATCATGGTGTAGGGGCAAAACCACAAGTTTGAAGAAGCAACATGAGAATCAGAAGAAGTGATGAAGAATAGGTACCATCAACTATTTTAGTTTGGAAAAATGAAATTTAGAGTGTAAAATTTCTTAAGGGGGAGGATTTTAATGACCCAAAATTTTTTAAATTAAAATTTCTTTTGATTTAATTAAATGTATTTTAATGTAAAATGGTTATAAAAACATATGAACTTACATGGTTATATGTTTTTGGATTTTAAAATAACATTAATAATTGTTACCTTTGTTAATATATCCATTGAATAATGATCACATGATTAGTATAAATATAGGGCTTTAACAAATCTAATTTACCCACACAAAGGAATTAATGGCCTCATCTATTAGAATTTCTCAATACGACACACATTTTTTGGAGCTCAAAAATGAGGTAGCATCATTGGGATTCAGTCTTGACCAAGACCAATCAAATATTCATAACGTTAAGCTTGTGTGGAGCCACCTAGTGGAGAGATAGAAGTTAATAGAGATTACCACCCGAGCGATGTTATCCAAGCTGCCCAAGTGTTTGTCACAATCGCACACATTACCCTTAGGTCTTATACGGGTGTTATAAGGGGTTATGTAACAATACCCTACACTATGATTATGTGCATTATTTTTGTATAAAGAATATACATTCATTTTATTATTGTTACTTTGTAAATGGGTTTTAAAGTACAAATAGTATTTTTAGTTAATGTTCAATTAAGAAATATATTTTGGTGAATTAATGGATTTTTTAATTAAATAATATTTTAATAAAATATTATAAATTTATTACTTTTTATTAAATATAAATGATCATAAAATTTTTATACAATTTTAAATTTAATTATGGTTTGAAAGCTATTTTTTTCAAAAATGATGAATTTTCGATAAATCTCGGTTTTTATTTTTAAAACTAAAAAATTAAATATTTATAAAATTATTTAGATAAAATTAATATTATTTTTGGATTCAGGATGTCTAAATTTTCTAATAGTGAATTTTTCATAATTTTCTGAGACAACTGATTTTTTGGGTAAAAATTAAATACCGTTTAAATATATAATGTGTTATATGACATTATAATGACCTAATAGTGATGTAATAAAATAATATAAAAGGGTTATTTGGCCAATATATGTTCTAACTTTAAAATATTGTGAGTTTATATTTTTTTATAAATTTTATGGTGTTTTAGTGGACCCTCCAAGACTTAAAAACTATTTTATATTTTTAAAATGATTTCCTTGAGTGTGCAACTCACCTCCACATAAACAAGACTAATATTTTAATAAGTTTGGACATTGTGCAAATAAAATAATTTCTTCTAATCCACTTTGTAAAAAACCATGGACAAAAACCATGGGTTGGCTTGTGGTTTTTAATATTTAATTATACAGACTCCAGAACATACGTTTGTGAAATATTAAAGAATTCCCTTACCTTTTCCGATATAAACTGACCCATTATCCCACTTATCTTCACTAAAAAACCTTGGAGCACGTCCATACTCTTACCTCATCTCTATAAAATCCTCCCAAGGCACCCCAATCTCTCATGAAGCCCCTCACCATGCTCTTGAAGTCACACACTTCCAAGTAAGGGATCCTGAGTTCCCTTCCTTATTAATGTCAAAGTTTCTTTATATTGTAATGCCCTTTTATTTTCAATTAAAAATGTTGGGGCATGATTTCAAAACTTCGAAATATTTCCCTCTTTATGTTTGAATTATTATATACCCTCTTAACTCTCATTAATACATCCCATGTACACCCGTTACCATGTCGAAATTCCGTAAGGTATTTCTCTCTACTCATTTATATTCATGAAATTGTTTTATATTATGCATCCAAATTCCATTACATATGTTGGGATGTTATGTTCCATGAACACATTACTGTCCATTTCATGTATAAATTATGAGAGACCCCTTTATCTCTCATCAACATATTTTATGATTTCTATTTGATGTCGTTATGCTTCCTAAGTTACACCAAAATTTCCCATGCCAAAATCATCATGTAAGTGAATACCATACACATTTCTCTATCAAGGGTATTCAACTTTACACACATGTACTTTTTTATTTAGGAATTATATTTATTTATTCCATATCTCTTATTTGTGGAATAAATTATAATTTTTAATGAATCCACGATGTATGATCTATGTGGAACACTTATGTATGAAATGAAATGATTAAGAAGGGTGCACCCTGATAATGATCCAATGAATTGGGTAAAGAATAGAATAATGATATGTCATGTGAAATTAGTGTTGACTCATTATAATTCATGTGCAATGAAAATTTACTCATGATAATTCATGTGCAATGAGGTTTTACTCATTTCCAATGTGCAATGAGCCTTGGATCATGATAATATCATGTTAAATGTCATTGAAGCATCTTTATGTTATGATAATCATGCTATATCATGACTTTATGTTCATGCTTCTATTATTCTCCATTGATATGCCTATTTCCTAACATGTATTATATTTTTCATGTTATTCCTTTTTTAATTCCTTATTGGGATTTATATCTCACCCTTTTCTTATGTATATCCTCAGGTTATCCCATTCAATGCTACGTATGATGAAATGTTGTGGTCATGTAAAAGTTGTTTTTCTATAAAGAAGTTTTATTATTATATCTTAGGTTTTCATGTAATGTTCCTAAGACCAAAATAAACTATACCTATAGATCTTATGGGTTGTATTAAGTGATAGTTTATGTAATAAAGAATATTTAAATTTTAAATAAAGAGCATGGTTTTTATACATAATCACTAAGACATTTAAGTACCCAAACTATTCCACATTCTTTATTTAATTTATTTTCAGTAAATGTTATGATTCAATGAGTTTTATAATAATCACTAAAATAGAAATATTCACACTAGGAGTCCATGATAGATAAATGGTGAAATCCATGGAAATATTATCCCACATCCACACCAGAATGGGTAAAGGCTGAAAAAAACCTACAAGTCTTTCATATCCCGCATTAACTCTCTGAAAAATGGGGCACCCTGATATAGAATCAACAACTAAATACCTCATACCTGACCATCAATACCAATATCTCATATCATGATTCACCATTGTATCACCTGGGTGTATGTATGAACATGAATCGTGTTAACTATCTAGAAACTCCCGTGTCAAGGAATATGGAACAACCAACATGATTTGGAAGCATAATTCTCCACTGGGAAACAGAGACTACTCACTTTAGGTCTCCCCACCATTTTTAATTTCTCCTATGTTTCAGATCTCAATGTATATCATTTGATCAAGTTGAACTCACTCATCAAAAGTCATGTTAACCATTATCGATTCTAAGTACACTATTCCATCCCACTTCTTTAATCCCAAGCTCATCTTTACAAAAAAACCCATCAAATACAACTTCTTAACCAATTCCTACATAGAGTATGTACGTAATTTTCTTATAAATGTATTGACAACCACATTTAATTTTCAATAGGTATATATGATATCAAAATCAAATATTTGAAGATACTCAACCCAATGCCTTTGGATCATGTTCAGATATCACTGAGTAAAAATATATTTTAGGATATGAAGAACTATGTATACCATAAATCACTCCCCAAAGTGATAATACTACCACATTTTGAGTTTCTTCATAACATCTGAAAATTCAAGATCATGGGTAGGGTAGTTATTCACACGAGAGTGTAAATTTCTTGACCTATAAGAAACAAATTATTTCCCTCAAATCATGACACAACCCACACATGTACCAGAAGCATCAAAAAATAAATCACAACCCAATCTGAGTTCAAGAAGAATGATAACTAGTTTAGAATTCAACCACATATTCAGCTCCATAAAGACATCTAACACTTTTTGATCCATTCAAACTTTACACCCTTATGGGTGAAATATTTCATTGAATATTAAATCTTCAAAGTACCAAAAAAACCATCTATAATAACCTTCCTCACAAGAGAATCTTAGAATCTAAAACACATTTCTGGGCTGCTCATAAGAAATAACTACCTTTACCTTCTTGAGATATAATGAGATTTCCCTCACAGATATCACATGCCCCTAGAAACTTCACTTCCAAGATCCAGAAATCACACACGGAAACATTACAATACCGAAAATGTTACTTCAAGGTACAAAGAATGATATCCAAATGGTCTCTGTGATCCTCCTATAAACTAGAGTACACCTAAATATTATCTACTAATAGAAAAAATAGTACAATAACCAATGAATGATTTGGTTCATCAAACCCATAAATACTTTATTAGTATTAGTGATATCAAATGACATAACCAAGAACATAAAATTACCACACTAACTCCTAAATGCTTCATTTTGTATATCCTGTTCTCAAACTCTCAAATTTTAGTACCACAACCATATGTAAATACTAGAAAACCTATGATCCCATCTAAGCTAATCAAAGATCTTGAATTATGGACAAAGGATACATGCTCTTAACGATCAACTAATTCAACTTTCGATAGTTAGTACATTGTATATGGCTCCCATATCCCATCTCAACAAATAGTAAGGTCAAAGACCATAGCGAAATTCTAGGAAAAATAAATCATTTAACCTCCAGGTCATTAGGATGGACCTTTAGTTCCACCAAATCAGCAAGTTCGATTCAATATGTTGTCATGGAAATGGGAATCATTCAAGGGAGTAGGTCAATAGTAATCTCAACCCCTCTCTGTGGTGGTAAACTAGTGAAATAATCCAGAAATACCTCAAGGTACACACAAACAAAAACTACTATTTGAAAACCCAATCAAGGGTCGAATGAACCATGAATCACTTCTAAAAACTACCATGAGATTGTACTATCATAACAAACAACATGCCCTTTACTTCTCGATATAGAGTCCCACTCACCCATGAGAACTTGAGTGTCCCCATCAGCTGATAAGAAATGTACATGATGAAGATGAAAATATTTCAAGGCTTTCATGCTGACCATACACTCCATGTTGATAACTATGCCAAAGATGTCATGATCAAGAACTAAGAAATCCCAAACCACCTCAAAGTTTCCTATCACCACCCAACATGTGGGGCACTTAAAACCTTTTTTGAACCTCTTTCCAAATGGAATGGAATGATCCAACATTAATGATATAATATCATAATTTAATCCTAATAAGTCAACCAATATTAGATATATAATAGAATGATCATAACCTATATCAAACAAATCTATCACCATAAAATATGTAATAAACACCGTACCCCAACCAATAGCTGGACCTACTTCAAATTCCTATGGTGCACACTCTGCTGCATAAAGGCATCCATACCTAGCTACTTTTATATCCCACTTAACCCAAGGATGAGAAACCCCACACATGGAAGCATCAACGTGAACTTTAAAACCCTCTGTGAATGTGGATCTTTCCTTACTGTATTAGGGAATCTTATCATAAAAATTTATTAGATGGACATAAAACCCTCAAATGTGATAGGTTTGAGGAGACTCTATTAATTGAGGCATAGTATAACCACACCTACCACACTAATAGGAACTGACATGTTTCTTTTCTATAGAAGCCCCTAAAACCGATCCTTCAAAAAACTTACAACTCTTGCACTTCCTTTTTGGACCAAAAGAAGCACCCTGTCTTACCAATGCACCAACTGAAGATCCTATTAAATCAATTATACCAAATATGTCTGCCTTAGAAAAAGATGCTTTATACCCTTCATCCACAATGATCAGAAACCACAAAATAATTATGATTTACTAAAGATTGACACTCATCCTCATATTGAACCTCTGAGACATTTGTTAATCAGTCATGACAAGATTTGGTACCAGGTGAAACAACTCATCAATGAGGGTGGAGTAATCTAGGAATGTTTTCTCCCCTTTCTCGAAATTTGTAAACTCTCAGGTATTCTCCACATTTAAAGTCTCATGATAAAATTTCTGATAAAATATCTTATTTAAAGAAACCCATGTAAGTCATTTTTGAAACTTAACATGAAATATATAATCCCACTATCTTCTTCCTAGTCCCTCCATAATATACATGAAAAAATCCACCTGAGAGTCTTTATGAGTTTTTATGAAGTTGAAGATCCCGTAATCTATTCAATCCACTCCTAAGACTCTTGTGATTACTTGTCACCATGATGTATTGGTGGATGATTCATCATAAATTATGATTCATGATCCACTACTTGTCTGAAGTTAATTGAACCCACTTACCACATAGTATTAATGGTACAAATCACTAATTCAACAAAAGTAGGGTCTACTAGACGATCAATCCTTAGAACCTTCCTCGCAACTTCCCCACTTGTATTTAGAAGATCTATTATATGATATTTTTTTTATAAAAGAACTAGAAAATTACCTATCAGATATGAGAAACTCTAGAACCATTTTACAAAAAACAAGAATCCAAAAAATTCCATAATATAATAAAAATTTACACTAGTTATAAAATCTACCACAACAATGGAAATACCCTTAGAAAGGAAAATGCCTATATAAATGAACTCCCCATTAAGTTTATTCAATTGACCATACATGCACCAAGTCTTATATATATATATATAAATTTAATCAAATTTCACTTAAAATTTACTCAAATGAATATAAACACTAGGTCTTGGATTTGGTAATGATTTTCAACCACCCATAGAAACTCAAATTTTATAATAGGAGTGATCTAGTAAGAACACCTTTCCAAACCTATTATCTAAAATCAAAAAATACTACTCCTATATACCCAATAATCAAAACCAAATCAGGCAGATCTAACACACATCAGACTGAGTAACAACCCTTTGATATCAAATTGTAGGAGACCAACCTGGGTAAACCAAACTAGTAACCCAAGTCAGCACATTATGGGGTGGGATAAAAAAAGATAACAAAAAATTTTACCTATATAAGGAAAAAATACATATATCCAGAGTAAAAATAGGGAAAAAAGAGATATAACTATGAAAAACATGATAAAATAGAAATTATGAAAATTCCCATCCACATGTCACCATGTGACCAACTGTCACCTCCAAATCAAAACAATTATGTAATGAAAATCCAAAAAGGTATAGAATACCCTTCCCTTCACCTAAATTATCTAAAAGAAGGTCTAAAAACACCGTAATGGAAGAATTAGGGTGAGAGATATTGATCCTAATAGGATAACACCAATGAATCTACAAAAATTCTAATAAGAAGAATTCACATGTTCAAGATTTAAAATGAAATAGTTTCACAAGAATATATATATATATATATAACAATTTGAGACCCATTTTCAGAAAATCATTCAGTTTTCAGAAATTTCATGTCATATTTTTTAAATCATGTACATTGAAGGTAAACATACCAAGAAAGTGATACAACATCCATGAAATAATATAGCATGTAATAAACCACCAGAAACAAAAAATAACCTAACAACTAGGCTCTAGCTAATTAGAAAATATGTACTAGACACTCAAAATTCCAACAAAGCATGATGTTGGATCCAAATAATATTAACGCATGTGATACACCATCAAAAAAAATATTTTACCTCCTAGTGGTGTTACACCCACTAAGTTTACCCGTGTATCCTTCTAGATATACCCATGGTTTGCGCTGTTAAATGGATTTAAATTTCAGTTTTTTAAAACCATGATCAAATTTAATAAAACATTTTCAAATATAATCCAATATAATTTAGGTATAGAAAATCCATTTTCAATTTCAAATAAAGGAAATTCATTTCTCAAAGCAAAAAACCAATTTCATACGTGAACCCATTTCCTATTAAAATTAAACACATGAAATTCCATTTTAAATCTCAATGAAAAAATAATAACAACATGAAGATATTAAACCAATTGGATAGATCCACATACCACGTGGACATAGAAAAAATAAATGCATTTAACCACGGGGATTGGAAAAAACATGATCTTTGATCAAAAGATAATGCATGACTAAAGAATGAAAAGGAATGATAGAAAACACAATCTAATTTCTAATATGAACAAAAAACATGTCCAAAACCACAATGAGAGAGAAATTAAGAGGAAATTATTACCTTAAAAGATAAGGTCATATTACTACTAATCAATCCTTGAAAAAATCGATCCGTATGGAAAGGAATCAACCAAAAATTTATAAGTTACGTGCTTTGGCCAAAAAGAGAAAGCTGCAATAATGGATGAATACTCAAACAACCATATGACACCCAAAAAGATACAACTCGGGGTATTAATTTTTTTTATTTTTAACACATTATAGAACCCTATCAACTTATGTTTCAATAAAAAACACATCATCTTTATAATTAAATCTTGATTTTTTAAAATTCATGGAACGTAACTCTTACACGACTTGTAAGGATCTTATTCTATGTAATATATTCATAGAAAGTTTCAGATATCGAATAGACATCATGTAATCCCATCAGACATCATGTAACAACCTGAAACATAGAAAAAATTATTTTTTTAGAAAATTCTTGGAGGTAGTTTTTCTTTTATTGAAACATTGAAAAAATTTCTTGTTCATGATGATTATTCCAAAAACTCCCAGACATCACCATTATAAGTATCCTCCCAATTCAGGGTCATATATAATCTCTCGAAGAGAAAATATTCAAAAAAAATTATTAGAGAAAAACATACAGAAAGGTTACGGGGCATTTTGGATTAATATTGTAACAATATATAGAACAAATCGTTGACCGTAAACATTATTCATTGCATAAAAAGAGTTTTTTCATAATATATGAATCATAGAGGAAAAAAATTTCATGTTCTATGAGAGTAGAAAATTAGAATAAGAAACAATATTGGGAAGTAAAAATATGCATATAAAATCATTTCCACTGTCACTTATCACTTTGAAGACTGCCATACTCGATTGAGTTCACTCCTAATTTCTTCATATCTTTTGTCGTAGTTCAATCTCAAGACTATCATAGTAGATAAAGTCCCTTATTGAACTATCTTCACTCCACATTATACTTCTTATAATCTCATGATATATCCATCTTTACTGAATGAATTATATGAATATATAATTTTGTGATCACCCATCACATAATAATTACCTTTTCATATGTTTCACAAAATATCATAAAACATCCATCACATCATCATATCATAACACATGGAAAGGAAAAAAGTTTGATAAACATTTCACTATTTTATAACCTATATAAAATAGACAGGTTTCATAAAAATATCTCAATCTTAATAAAAAAGAAAATATATAATGAATATGTATGGATTCATTGGAATATTTAACTAGTAAATAATATTTGATATTAATGGATGTTATCATAGAAGAAAAATTCTTTTAAAATTTTAATGAAATATTTCATCAAGAAAATACTATTTCATTTTGAATTAACAAAAAAAACCAATATTTTATGAAAATTTAGGATGAAATTTTCATTGAAAACAACAATGGAAATTTATAATGGATCATTAAAATAATTGAGTTGTCATGATGATAGTAAATTATATTGATTTAGATACCATTAAAATAACTATTTCCATCACATTTTTGATAAAACCTCCAAAGTTCCTCATTTAGAAAATGACTAGAAGATAGATTTTAATTATTTTAATTAAATTAACTAATATATAAAATAAATTTAAAAAATTATAATATAATATTAAAAACAATTGAGAAAATATTTTCAATAAAACATTTACATTGAAGAAAAAACATTTTTGACCATTGGATACGTAATATATTATTTTCATAATTTTTTTTCATGTCAATTTTTTTACCAAAGAGAGGAAAATGTTACTATTACAATAAAGTTTCATGAATTACTAAAGGTAAAAAAATGAAATGGTATTATTAGATAATGATATTATAAATTAACTCAATCTAAATTTAATCATATATAATTCCCATTAAAATGATATTGAATAATTAATCCCTTAACTCTTGTTTAACTAACTTCTATAGTTCTCTAAACCCCCCAATAAAAAATTTCAATTTATTATACATATATACTAGAATAAATGAATAATAATATAATATCTTTTATGGTCAACTTATATCATTTTAACACCCATTAATAAATAATTCCTTATTAAAATCATCATATTTGGGTGTTAACTATATTGTTTTTTGTGGGAGTTTCAGTTCGTAAGTTCTAGTCCCTGTACTTTGTTAATGGTTCTATCATCATCAAAATTTAAATCATTATATAAATATAATATATATATAAATATATATACATTCATTTAATATCTCTTTGAAATATATATATATATATATATTCATTATATATATTTATAATCATCCATAAAAGGTAGATTTTGAAAAATGATTTATATAGTTCATGGTGATAGTTGTCCATACATACACATAAAGGTTATATCCATTTTATAGAAAAAGAAGGAAAGAAATATAGATAATATTTTATCAATAAATAACCATAACTATATCATATATATCATATATATAATATAAAAATATTAAATACATCAAAATAATTACCCATGAATGATGGTGATGGAAAAATAATTATAATGGAGGCGGTAGCCCACAGATCCACACAAATGATACATTCACATACCATTTGATGGAATCGAGGGTGGATAGTGGTGGTTCTGTAGTCAGAATAACATTTTAGTATATTTAGGATAATGGATTTATTATTTTCCCACAAATATTGTGTATTTATAATGGGTAGAATAATAAATAAAATGAATGAATTTTGGTAGGATGATGTCTTATTCTTAGGTTGACCCCATTTATCTCACTTCTTAAGGTCCCTTTGAATAGAATTATAAGAATAAAAAAATATAATTAATTTATTGGTAAGTTTACAAGATAAATGGGTAGTAATTTTTTTGATAGGTCTCTTAGACTGGTGTAACAAATAGAGATAAGGCGTGTCGTTTTATAAGTGGGGGAGAAGAAACACTTGGAATTTTATGAATGATATAGTTATAGTAATGTATTTTTCAAAAAAATAATTCCAAATTGCTAAGAATATGAAGGAATGAAAAGATATTTTATAATTATGTCAAGCCACCCAGATTTAGATATGTTTAATTTGAGTTCATACCCTTATACCCCAATTTAACACCCCTGATAATGTTGTTTTAACCTTAACCAGGGTATCAAAAAAATACCATTTTTAAAGTTAATTATGTGAAAAATTTATGTCTAACTTTTTAAATTATATAAAAATTTATGATTTCAAATATTGAATAAATTTAACAATATTCAATATCAATAAGTTGTAGAAATTATTTTTAAGATAACTTCACAAAATGAAAAAACATTTTTCAGTAGGATGCATTTTTATCAATAAGATTGAATTTACCATCATTCCATGACATGTAATAAGTATTAGTTAAACGTTAAAATATTTAATTTAATATATAATCAATAAATATATTTTAAATCAATCCTAAATAATAATTAATATAATTAATTATGATGCAACCCTGTTTCAGGAATAAAAAACTATTTTTCTAAGGAAACATAACTTTTTATATTCAAGTGATTCTATATTCATCTATAAAAAATTAATGAACAGTGAATTTATTTTAACCATGTGTAAAAAATAATTTTCCATAATTTAATACATCCTATTCATAAACTCCAGTCCCAACACTAGGAAATAATCATCCATTTAAATAAAAATAATCAAATAGTATATCACGATTCAGTTGAACTCAATGTTTCTTGTGAAGAAATATGTTGATGAAATAAAATCTATTTAAAGATAATTATGTCATGAAATCTCATGAGGTTACATTATACACTCCTATAATAATTTCATTTTTGAAATTATGTATCTCAAATACAATAAAATGATGATACTTTTTCCTTATCACATCCTTAGGTTCCCATACGGCTTCATCAAATTTATGATTCCTTTAAAGAATATTAACCATATTAGTAGTAATGTTATATGTCAATTTATATATATGATTGAATATTTCTAATAGTTATTTTTCATAATAATGACCATGATCCACCAGTATGACCACTGAGTTTAGTACATCTGAATGAACAAGTATATACTTATTCAAGAGAGATATATAGAACACATTATGTACTTGATATTTTTTTTTGTAAGAATGGATCACTAATATACCATCTTGAATAGATCAAAAATCTATAAGTAAACAATATAGCTATGTATAAGGATTTGATTTACTATTTATATCATTACCTTATATCATGGATAAGTTTATAATAATACATGATTAGAAATTTTAATTTCCAATATCACCGATTATTATCAATGTAAATAATATATCAACTATGAGCTACTATGATGTGATACTAAATGGTTCTAAAATTCTATTTATTTTTCATAACTATCTCAGGTCCAAATATATTTATATCTCTAACTTCACTATATAATTTCAATGTTCTCCACTTTTATCTAGAGATGTATTTATAAATATCCATTTGAATATGAAAGATAATTCTATTATTATATGATAATTCAACCTGAAGAACATGTTTATCCCAACTGAATTTTAAATACATGAAAAAAGATCTCAAAATATCCTCCATGGATTGAGTTATTCTCAAAAAATACTCATCTATTTAAAGATAATATACAATACTGAAAAATAAATTTTTATTCTGTGCTTATTGAAGTCTTTTTGAGAACATTGAGGTAAACCTCATATCATTTTTAGATACAATATAATGTGATACTCTATGAAACCCAAAAAGTTCTATAATATATTTTTTAATGTTTATCAAGAGAAAAATATTATCCAATTCTAATAAGGTCTGTTGACTTCATAAGGTGATCAACTATAACCCAACTAGAACTTTAAACTATCGATGTTTTGGGGAGTCTGATGATAAAATACATTGTGATGTTTTCACATTTCCATTTTAGTACGGGACATGGTTATAATAACCCCTTATACTTATGCCTATTAGGATTAACTTTTTGTCATATTTATAATTGAGATACATACTCTACTATATCTCTATCTTATGTTATTCCACCAAAAATACACTTTTATATCTCTATCCATGGTGATATTTTATTGACCAAACATAATAATTATGTTCTTCCAACCATCTCCTTTTGATCATATTCTATTTTTTTATGTTAATATTTACATTAAATATATATGATCAGTTTATATATCAAACCTTTTAATAAAGAGAAAATTCCTCTATATCATTAATGAAAAAATCAGAACAGCTAACTCCAAATCATGACTTGGGTAATTTTACTCATGACCCATCAATTTTCATAAGGCATAAGCAATCACTATATTGTTCTAGATAAGGATTCATCTTGTGCCTTTTTCAATGCAGCACTCTTTATGAAATCCTTACCAATTTTAGGGTTTTGTAATCATATGTATTCCAATTGACCTTCTCTCTAGTTCCACACAATTTTCCTCAAATTCTTTTTTCCAAAGAAACATGACAACATTCAATGTTAATTTGGTGAGTGGATTAAATAAAGATGAGAAATTTTATAAAAATAATCAGTAATATCTAGCTAATTCAAGAAAATTATGAATCTCAGTCATGATGGTCAGTCTAGAAAAATGTTTAAATACTCTCTCCATTGATGGATATATTTATATACCATCACATGATAAGATATTGACCATGAATTCAAATTTCTATATTAAAAATTCAAATATGTTAAATGTAAAAAATAATTTCTCCTTCCCTAGGTCCATTATTATAACACTCAAGTAATCATAATTAAAATATTTACATGTCCCCTAATTAAAATTTCTTCCATTTTTTCCCAACCATATATCATAATGTAAATATAATATTATTATCTCTATGGCTTCCAACATTAGAATAACTATTGAAATTATCGATTATTTACTTATACAAATCATTATATTGATGGATAAATCTAATATCTATTTCTACCTAAATACCCGTTAATAAGATTTCATCATTTATACTAATGTATTATATGGATAATACCCTATGGATACGTTTTTTTATGCCACTGAATAATCAAACCAATATACTTATGGGTTGAATGGTAATACCAAAATATTACCTCACAATTATTTTATAATATTCCCTATAATTTCTGATGGATTCATCATCCTTCTACTTTAGTTCAAGAAATTCCAACTCCATATTCATAATTAGAATATAATGATAGTACTTATTAAAAAAATACATTATAAACTCATCATATTCCATATAGTTAATTTCATCATATTTCACTTTGTTCGTGATAAGAATATACCACTGATCTACTTCACCTTCTAAATGATAAAAAAATTCATGGTTTGAATATAGGAGAAGGTAAAATATATTTTTAGTGGTATCAAAACAATTTCTCAAAAACTAGTGGATAGATAGACCCACTAAAATATGGAAGATGTTTCCTCATAAAGGGCTCAATAGATTTTCCCCATATTTTATTTTTTATAAGAAAATCATGATTAATATATTGATAAAGTTTCATAATAATTATAAATATAGTTTACATTGAAGATATCATTAAATTCGTTTTCTCAGGAGGAAAATTATTACATTTTCCTACACATTAATCATTAACATAATTTATTCCAGTTTTATCTAAACAGAAATCATTGTATATAAAATAATAATCATTGTGGGATATAATGTAATCATGAAAATCAAGTACATGATGTCAAAAAATTAACACTTTCTTTTCAATCTATGAAACATTTGTTTTAACCTAGGACTTCCATGATCACCATCTATTCAAATAGATTATAAGGGTTCATTAAGAACCCCTTAAATAAACCATAAATATCCCATGAGAGTTTCTCTCTATGTGTGTAGTCATCATCCCACTTATTTTTCACCAATGATGATTGAGTTAATAACCAATCCAACCTATTCTATAGTGTTACTCGTATGTGCATCTATATCACAACAAAATTCACTTTTTAGTACCTAGAATGGAATATAATTTTTTAGAAATCCACACTCATTACTTTACCATAATGTAGGATTTTCTCTTTTATATATGATTTTACCAAGGGTTTAGACTAAATATTTCTCATCCTAGTTTCCAAAAATAGTTAATCATTTATTTGATACCAATTATAGTGAACCAAAATTTACATACCTAGATATTACATATTATTATTTGAATATTCATTACATAACATTAGAATACATTCCATAAAAGTATTGTTTTATTGTCTTTGGAAACATGGATTCATAAAAAACTGGTAACTAAACGATCTACATCACCTCCCACTTATATCATCAAAACTATGACCCTTATAAGAAATATCCTACTTAAAACCATTCATTATATATTGGGGAAATGAAACATAATAAAGGATGATCTCACATGAAAAGTTAGGGGAAATGAGGAAGATAACAATGATATTTTAATGATAAAATAACCATAAGGGAATCATAAGATGAGAAGATGAGATTAAAAGTTGAAAAACCATACGTTGAAAATCATAGATCCTAAAAATTAGTTATGGAATTAAATTCAGTAGTTCTAAAGTAATAAATCATAATGGAATAAAAGAACATGATCTGTGGGAGAATAAGATTGTGATAAAATATAATTTTTTGGAATATATATATGAATATAAAATAATTTCTATAGTTAAAGATCATATACAAGACTATAATAGTTTATTAGGATCACTCCCCATTCCAATATATCTTTAGTCATGGTTCACTTTAAATTATATCATTGTGAAAAGTGTAACATAATGAACTAGGTTAACTCTGAATTCTAATTATTATTATCTATTGAGATATAACTCTTTACCTAATAAATTGTAGTAATATATATTTATAATCCCACTGGGAAAATAGTCTTAATCTATTCTTATGTTTCCCTTAGGATCAAAAAAATCATCATGTCATCCTATCATAACCCTTGGAAAGGAAATATGTTTCATAAAAATTTCATTAATGTTTAACCAATGAAAAATAGATGTGTATCACAAATAGATAATAATAATAATCATATAATGCAAATATAATTAATAAGTATGGGATTATTAGATCATATCATTGGTAAATAACATGAAACATCAATGGATAACATTATTATCAAAATATTCCATTAAAATATTACCATAATATTTCATAAGGAAAATTATATTCATTTCAAAATCAATTATTTAAAATACAAAAACTTCAAAAAGATTAATGAAAATTTTTTATTTGATAGGAACTATGAAATAATTTAAATGAATATTTATGCATTGGATAGTCACGACTGAATGGAATTCCACTAATACTATGTTTGTTAAAAAGGTTTTTGTTCACATTTTTTGTAAATATTAAGTAATATAAACATCATAAAAAGGAAAGATGAGTAATTTAAAATATTTATATAGATAGTTATACGTGGGTACAATGAAATTAATAATGATTATATATTAGTAAATTCATTGTGAAAACATTTTCAAGAAAACATGTACATGTAAGAAAAGGTTTTCCATTAGAAGTGGAAATAATGTCAGTTTTCTCAAAAAAAATTTCTAATTCCTTATAAGTACTACAGAGATGAAAATGGTACTATTAAATAAAATATTCTTAATTAATAGACTATAATAAAATTAATTTGGTTTACTAGATACAGATCATATAATTTCCCTCAATGGAAATCCAAGCATATACAATCCAGATTAAAATCAGATTAAAACCTAAATCACTTACATCAACTAATAATTGTGTTAAAAGTGATCTATAATACATTATATTGAATTTAATATTAGTATAATTAAATAAAATAATCATGAAAATAATTATAATATCATTTATAATTAACATTTAATATATCAATACCCATTTATTAATAATTCTTTATTATAATCTCTGTTCCATGTTATTAACTGTTTTGTTCTTTATAAAGGTTTTGGTTCATCAGTTCCAATACATGAACATTGATCATAGATAAAAAATATAATTTTAATCATGATATTATTATCATATATATTCAACATATACATATTTATAATCATCCAAAAATTATGGAGATAGAAAAAATATTTTTCATCATTCATGGGGACCAAAAGTCACACATATTCATGAAAGCTGTGTTCATTTTAAAATTACAAGAAGGAAAGACTGAAGAATAATATTTTAACATTATATAAAATTAATAATATCATAAATATCATATTTCCTTCATAATAATAAACTATGAATTCTATTGATGAAAAATAAAATATATCGTTACTTGGATATAGTAGCCCAAACATATGCATGAGCAATACTTGCATTTCTACATTGAGAGAATAGAGGTAGGATAAGTGTGGTTACATAGTCATAATAAAATTTAAATATATTTAGGATAAATAAGTTAATATTTTAAAATAGATAATAAATATTTCTTTGAGGTAGAAGAAGACATAAATTGAAAAGGTCTGGTATGTTCACGACCTCATCTTCGGTAGACCCCATTTAGATAACATATTAAAGACCCATGTAATGGTCTATTAAGAAGAAAAGATATTATAATTCATTAATATGGATGTTGATAATATCATTTAGTAGGTATTGGTTGAGCTATGTGTCTTAATGTGATGTTTATAAGAGAGATGCGGGGTGTCCTTTTATATGTGGGGGAGAGGCCACACTTTAAATTTCATAAATGATTAAAATATAATAATGTATTATCGATGATTTTTTTAGAAAATAACTAGTAGTTAAAAATATTGATAATATAGGTTAAAATTATGGTCATGAACTTATATTTATTAGTGTTTAATTTTTAATATAACATTATCTACTGGTTTGACCCCACGTGAAAAAAATATTAACTTAAACTGCGGTAACAAAATTTTACAGTATTTACTATTCATTAAGGAAAAAAGATTATCTTATTAAATTATATTAATTATTATAATTAAAAATACAGAATCCATTTTATATAATTGAATTTATACTACTGTATAAAATTAATTTTGTAATAAGTGTGTAAAACACAAAAAATAAATTTTTAGAAAAATGAATTTTTATTCATAAAATTGAGTTTATATTTATTACTTTCCATATAAAAACTAAAAAAAAGATTTTAAAAGATTTTATTTATAAATAATAACTATATTTAATAAATTTAAATAAAAAATATTATTTAAATTAATTTATAAACTTAATAACACATTTCACACATAGAAACTTGTTTCCATAAAATCAACTCTTTATATCTTAAAATTATTTTATATTCACTTCTAACCAATTTATTAGTTGGAAAATAATTTTATAGATTTGTAAATAAAATTTTTTCCTAATTTGTTTATTCCTTTTTGTAAAATAGAATATAATAACTAGGTATTAACCATGAAATTAAATAATAATAATTCAATAATATATTATGATTCATTGGAACTCTAATTTTAATCTAACTAAAGATTTCAAAGAAGTAAAATTTATTTATAGAGAAATATATTCTGATATTAATGGATGTTACATTATCCCCCCTTATAATAATTTCTCCCTTTAAATTCCATAACATTTCCCAATTAACATAGAAAACTTTTACTTCATCATATCCTTAGGTTCCCATGTAATCTATTTGTTTTTTGATTCCTCTAGTGAAATTTCACTAAGTATGTAGTCTTGCGCTGTATAAATTTAACTTTATAATCCATGATTTATATTAGTTATTATTAAAAGGAAATAACATTATAAATTTACACAACCTCTAAGTTCAATATATGTAATGTATTAGGCATGTACAATATCTGTAGTGATATATAGAAAACATCAGGAATTTGAGAGTGGTTTGTTGAAAGCACCAAGCAATAAGAGAAAATCCCCACTCAATAAAAAATATATAAGGGGAAAACAAAACTATGGATCTGATTTCTATTATTTTTTAATCTCACAACCTTATTAAATTATGAAATTCATAGTAATGATATCTCAAAAATTTCAAATTTTATTTCTTCTTGATGAATTTCAGCATAACTCTTCTATCAACTCAGATATTCCATTATGTGATTCTGAATGTCTTTAACATTATATACCATATCATTAGCTAGATCATGCCATAATATTGTTATTACCCAACATAATCCCCTTATTTTTTGAGTTCTATTTGGGTTTCCATTGAGGTATTTATAAGGATCCATCTGAACACTTGAGTGAAAGCTATTATTATAAGATAATTCTCCAAGAGGAAGGTGTTGATCCCAAACACAATTGAATTCCATAGAACACTATCTAAACATATAATCTAGTGTTTAATGGGTTATATTATACTATCCATCTATCATAGGATGATATGAAATAGTAAAACATAACTTCATATCTAGATCTTTTTGAAGATATCTCAAGAACATTGATGCAATCCCCACATCTCATCTAGATATAATTGATTATGGTACACCATTCATCTGTACCACTTCCATAAAATTTTATTTAAATTTTAGTATGAGATAAATAATCTTTGATTGTAATGAAATGTTTCAAATTTTTAAGGATATTTACCACATCCCAAATAAAAATATATCCTTTAGTTGTTTTGGGGAGTCTAACAATGAGATCATTTATGATGTTTTTCTATTTCCATAATAGTATGAGCAATTTTTGTAACATCCCCATAGAATATTTTCTCATATTCATAATTTTATTATTAACCAATAACATACATACATGTTCTATAATGTTCATTTTTATGATATCCCACCTTGAATACACTTTAAGATATTCATACATCTTCATACATCTTGGATGATTACAGAATAATGAACAATGAGCTTTATCCAACATCTCATTCTTTATGTCTGGTACTAACGAAATATATACATGTTTCTTAAGTCATATCAATCAACCATATTAATGTTTTCTATCAAGAAAAATAATTATTATTTTCGACAGTTACCCATCCTCCTTCACCTCTTTTATCCTCACAAGCATTTATAGTTAAACATTCATATGTAAAAGATATGATATATCCCATTTGGACTAAATTTCATAGTACATCAATTTTAAATCAATATAGCTTGACTCTATTTCATTCCTTATCATGGAAAAATTATATTGGTCTTTCTTCTTTAGAGCCTCTCCGACCTTGTATGCATTATGGTAATATATTGAGTAGTCATAACCCTTTATAAATTATAACTATATCCTATAGAAGTTATTTAACTATTTCTATGTAAATATATAATTTATACTGTTATGATAAGTATTACCTATATATCACATCATTCCCTCTTAATTTATTCCTCAATGACTTTAATTATGAAATTATAATGGATAACTCCAAAATACGAGCTGGGTAATTTTACTCATGAACACTAAATTAATTTGTGTCTTAAGATATCAACATACCATTTTGAATTAACATAAATCCCTATATATTATTTGATGCATCACAATATTTAGAGACTCTATTTTCACCATGTAATACTTTTAGATTTATTGAGAAATAATTTTTGATCTAGGAAAAGAGACCAAATGTGATTCTTAGACCCGATGAGTATGGAAATATTTTTATAAAAATATTAAATATATTATAAATCACACACATGTAT
This sequence comes from Viscum album, assembly GCA_963277665.1. Lineage (NCBI taxonomy): Eukaryota > Viridiplantae > Streptophyta > Magnoliopsida > Santalales > Viscaceae > Viscum > Viscum album. The sequence continues at coordinate 289,152,669 of OY728141.1, forward strand.
TTTTTCAATGAAAATTGAATATCACATTAAAATATTTTCAGATTAGTAATATGAGACAATGTATGAATATGGGGAATGATGTTTAACCTAGGTTTGACCCATAGTTGGTCGACATTGAACGTTCAGATGAGGTAACTATTTTTAGTTGAGTTTCAATTAAAATTAATGATTAATTTATTTATTTTAATTTAAATTTCCTAAATATAATCCTGTATATATATATATATATATTAAATTATGATATTTCACTAGGTTACACTCACAAACCATGGAGGTTATTGAGAGGATCGATGACGACCATCATTGGTGGATTGAGACCAGATGACGATCGACGATTAGATCAAGGTTAATTGATAGACAAAAAAATGAATCATCCTCATCATTAGAATATTAATTTTCACCAATGATTGATCCAATGTTGATTCATGGCTACTTAATTATTATTTCCTTTATTGATTAAAATATTGATATTGTTCTTATCTACTATTCTATGATCGAAAATTAATTTATTTTTTCACATGATACCTTGTATAAAATAAATTTTTTATTCAATTTATTCTTGATTATACCATGTTCCTCAACTAAAATATCCACGATATATGATTATTTTCCATAAAATTTTAGAGAACAATTCATTCACCATTTTTTTCTTTTCAACCATATGTCGTTCATGTTCTTTGACATTGGGATTTGATGCTACAGTTCAAAATTTCTAGGTGGTCTTGAGAGTGATTGGATCACTAGATTCATAGTGGATACGAACAAAGTAATCAAATTAGGATTTTGAGGATTGACTATGATGTATTGTGGGTATCTGCAATGGACTCAGGGATATTTGCACCAATGAGGATGTGGAAATGTCACTAGATTCTTAGGAGATGCGACTCAGGATTCCCATGGGTGGAAAAATTTCAATTTTCATCCACTAGTGGATGGTAAAATGATGTATGACATCTTTATTCTAATTTTTCAAAGATTAAAGGATGAATCTCGAAGATTTGGTGATAAGAGTGGCATATATATATTCCACACAATAGATCTAGAGTTATTCAAAAATACCAACTACACAATTTGTATTGGGATGACTACATGCCCTCTGGTCCCCCAAATGTGGTGACTAGGGTTGTGAAAAAAAACAAGGATCACATGGACTGTGGCTAAGATATACCCCATGTGACCCTCCCTGGGAAGCCACGTCATTTTCAAGATAAATATTTTTAGGACCTTTTGTGGGAGGACACACAATGTACTATGGGAGTACATAATAGTGACTTGATGGACATTGGCATGACTAGAAGAACATGGCACAACCTTAGGAGGTCAAGACATGCCATGAAATACCCTTACATTACATATAGCACTATATTCCCTAAAATACATGCACTATTAAGGAAACAATGATAGGTCCATGTGGGATCACACACCCTATAGACCCCCTTACATTCCATATACATCATTATGAATGATTTTACTCTCCTATAACCTTTATTTTTAATCATATTTTAGACCATGACTAGAATATACAGAGTATTTTTCCGATTTAGAATATGATGGAAGACTTTTTATTTAATTTTACAATTTGATGAAAGATTTTTGAGCATGATGTATCCTTATGAGATGCTTGATGATGAGAGACATGATCATCAGATATTTCCAATATATTTTCCTTACTCAAATGTTCCACTAGGTTGCGGGACTTCTTTCTAGGGATATTGCACTCCGTTATTGGATAAGAGAACCATTACTCTATGATTGTTTTATAGAGAATGAGGTGACACTAACTTATCAGACATGGGCGCGATTCCCATATCTAGGGATACAACACTCCCATACCAAACCAGGGAGTGGCTCCTATGTACTCGTTTTATAGACATATAGGTAGTACTACCCTCTCGCATAAGGAAAAATATGCTCTATCCATGGTGACTTTACTCCACTATCGCACTAGGTTGTGGGTCATCTATATTAATCATACAAATATAGATTTGGCACACCCCCATCACACTAGGGTCCATATCCTATATCCATAGAGACAATATTCCCCTATTACACAATTGAATCTATCCTCTATCTATGTTAATAATATACCCTTGTTATACCATGGCATAGTTCCTCCATATGTTTTTGCGTAGATATGGCGATGGTAATTCCCTATTTTACCCGGGCTTGGGTCCTCTATCATGTTAGATCAATCTTCCTAGAGCTGTGGAGTAGTGGAGAGGTTCAATCCATCCTCATCACATCTTCAGGGAGACATACACGATTATTGGAATATATTATTGAGCTTTGGAGATCCATGTAGAAACACCATTCTGTGTGGGGATGGGACATGATGATCCCCTTTATCCACCATATATGATTATTTTATGAGTGTGTATATATATATTGGGTTTTATTTCTCAATTTATTTTATTGAGTTGAATACTTCTATCGTGTATCCTATTTCTCCCTCTTCTATTTTTGTGGATTTCTATTAGGTATGTATATAATTAACCCTACATGAGGTTTCCCTACCCATGTCATATCTTATACAGATGACTAACATTTGAGTCATTATTTCGGAGGAGCACTAGGATAAATTGGTGCATAAAACTCATATAATGGTTAAGCATGAAGATCAAGAGTAAGAGAGTCTCATCTCTCTTTCTCATCTATTTACTATTAGGTTGGGCTATTATTTAACAATATTATTATTTTAAATAAAATTCCCTTTTTTGTTGAATTAAATGTCTTAATACATGTCTTTTTTATAGAAAACACATGCACTTACTTGGTATTATTATAAAATATCAGATTTCAAAAACCATTAATCATCATTACTGTTGATAATATAGCTATTGAAAATTTATCATATTATTAGTTTGAATATAGGGTTTTAATATATCCAATTAATAGAGAAAAATGAATTGGTGGCCTCAATAAAAAGTATCGTACCCTATGAATCCCATTTATTGGAGTATATAAGGGATATAGAATTACTGGTCCTTTCCCTTTTCCATGCCCTAGTTGAGATCTTACAATAAAATAATGAGTAAAACCTATTTACGGGAGATGTTAAAGATCATCGGTATCACGACCCAAAACATGTATGTTGAACCACCCCCATGAAAGTATCACCTTCATGGACCTTACTCTGAGTGAATTTTCTGGTGAATTAAAGGGATATTAATCAATAAACTAACAATATGAATATGTCTATATTATTTTCAACATAATAATTGTTATATTTACTTCTTATTATTATTTAATAAATGATTTAAATCTTAATACAATAAAACATAAATTGTTTTTTGGGTAATATTCAATTTCAATTAAGGCATTCATTTTGATGAATTGATTATTATTTTTTAAATAAATTATATTTTAATAAAATATTATTATTTAATAATTTTTATTAAATATAAATTATTATATAATTATTATGATGTGAAATATATTTTCTATAAGTGTTTAAAAAGTGTTATTCTAAAAAAACCCTACTTTTCTCAATATATATTGATTTTATTTTAAAAGATAAAATTCACATATTTAGAAAATAATTTTGTAAAAAAATATTATTTTTGGATTCATAACATCTAAATTATGAAATGTTGAATTTTTCATAATTTTCTGAGATAGTCAAATTTTTAGGAAAAAACATTAAATACCATGTAAATATACATCATGCATTATGACATCATATTGAAACAAAATGATGTAATATATACTATAATGGGTATGGAAGACCAAATATATGTTACCCCTTTTAAATAATCTAATATTATGTTTATTTTTTAATTTTAAAAATCCATTTTGAATCCTCCACAACTGATTATATATTTTAAGTTTTAAATCGTTTCTTTAAGGACATGAATAAATTCCACATCAGCAAGGGTAATATTATAATAATTTTGGCCTATGGTATAATAAAATAATTAAAAACAATCTTATTTGGTAGAAATCATTGGAAAAATCCATGATATGGTTTGTAATATTGGTTAATTTATTATATAGAGTCAAAACCTAATGTTTTAGAAATAATAAACAATTCCCCACTCATTTCCAATATAAACCGACATAACCTCCCATTTAAATTAACTCAAAAACCATTGAGCATGTCCTTACTATTACCTCCCCTATATAGTGTCCCCAAGGTTCCCTTAATCACTCAAGAAGCTCCTAACAAGCATTTCAAATCACACTCTCAAGGTAAGGGATCATATATGTCTCCTCATTAACATTTAATCATTATTTTATGTATTTTTATCTCAAATTACTAATGGTGGGTTATGTTTATCCATATCCCCAATACATTCATTTAATGTCTAGGTAATGAGATACCCCATTCAATCTCAACATTCCTTCCCATGATAATTCATACACACCCATTATGATGCTGAATTTTCTCCATGATTTTCCATGAAAATAATTGTGTATTGATTACCCATACTAATTTTCTTTTCTAGGGTTTCCACCATAATGAACCTATACTCATTTCATTGGGGGAAATTCATGTATATGTTTTAAACTTATTTTTAATGGAATAAATTTTGACTATATATGTTCCATGTTTTATGATATGTGTGGCACACTTAATCATGACAATGAAATGAGAGTGACGGGTGCACCCAGAATTATATAGAGCTGTAATGCATTGGGTAATGTTTTAGTCTCATGAGATTTCATAAAATGGATTAGGGAGTGAACCCAATCCATCACGGTAATTTTTCCTTTAAGATTTATTGTATGTTATCCTATAGATATGTTGAATATATAGTGTTTAAGTTGTTGCAATATTTTCTATTATTCCTTTACGATAATCATTTTATATCAGGGATCACTATTCATGTTGATGATTCTAAAAACTTTTATTCCCCATTGATATTTCTAATTTCTAACATGTGTCACTTTATACAAGTTATTCCATGTATATTCCCTTAATGGTCTTTAAATACCACCATTTTAATATGTATATTCCCATGTTATCCCATGCAATTTTATGTATGAAGGAATATTATGATAAAGTTAAGGAATATTTCAATAATGATAATGTATTCTATGATTTAAGATGTTATTCAATGTACCTAATTCCCAAAGAAACAATACTTCTCAATATTCGGGGTTTTATTATGTGTACTCTTATATAATAAATTATTAATTAATACGTAATAAAGAGAAGGGTTCTTATAGTAAGTATCAAAGAAAAAATTTACTCCTTTTTGGGATTAGGATTAGAAATCTATTATGCAAGCCTTATGGATAAAACTAAGTATAAGAAAACATCCCTATTTTTTTAAAGTATAGGATACGCAGTTTATCATGAAAATACATCACTATATGAATATTTCAAGTGGATATGGCTTTGGCATAGATGTATATATGGGTAAAACCCGAAAACATTGAGTTAAGCTAGATTTGAATAGGAATTGGTGGGCAACAACGAGAAATTTTGTACTCCTAGATTGATAATCTAAGAGGATATGCTCTAGTAAATTCGGAATCTCATTATAGATCATTATTAACTAAAAAATACCATTAGAGACAATGTTATGTAATAGATCAGGGATAAAAAAAGATGAGGCCTAGAAATTCATATGTTAAGGAAATGAATATCTTTGATAATTTATTACTTTAATGGAATTGGATTCCAATTTATGTGTTTAATATTTTTTAAATACTCATCTATATTTTACCATTATTCTAGATAATGACTAGAAATTGGAGGAATGAGATAAACAACCAATACAATGGGAATTATGATGAATTCCCAAATGAGATTCCCAACCCGATGAGAGTTGGAATTGAAAACCATATAAAGATACTCTATCATTTGACTCAGGTTCTGAATAGAAACCTAGATCAATAGGGGATCCCAAATACCAAAAATAAAAAATAATCCGCAATTGATTCCTTTATGTGATAAATGGACTCTAAATTTTAATGGACCATTTGATCCCTTAATCACTAAATAATGGATAAAATGAATTAAGAAGATCTTCTCTATCCTTAAATGTTTTGAGAAAGTGGAGGTTCTATTGGATATTTATTATATGGAGGTAAAAGATAATTATATGTGGACACTGATCAATAACACAAATATTGAGGAAGATATTGAAGCAACAGGGTGAAAGGAATTCTATAAAATTTTTTCCGATAAATATTTCCTTGCACTCTCCGACGTAAAATAGAAGGGGATTTCATTTCCCTAAATCAAAAAGATGAATAATCTATTGGGGTGTATGAGGAAAACATAAAAATACAAGCATGATAAACCAAAAAATTTTCTATTACCCTTGAATGAAATTGTGACCCCTTCTTTGGTTGGAAAAAATATAGTCAACAAAAATCCCTAGTGATGTAAGACATTGATAGCTATGAGGATATCTTTTGATGTTCCCTCAATGTTGAAATTGAGTTTGGAGAATCTCAAGGGTATCATGAGGATAATAAGTTGAAAGTGGAGTTTAATTCTTGTGGTCCGATGTATAAATATAAGAGTGCTAATAATTTCCAACATCCCAATTTCAAAAGTGTGTAAAGAAGAACCCCATATATTTCTTAAGGGGATGAGGAAATTATTTAGGTTTTGGGAAGGTAGGACACCTACCAATAAATTTACGACATGAGAATCCCACTAATATGATAGAGACTAGGAAATCTATGTCAAAAATTAGAAATTTTTTCATTTATTTAACCTCAATGAACAAGGGAAAATTGAAAACAAATGTATTAATCCAAGAGTTTTCATAGATAACCAACAACATCCATGGAAATAAGGGAGATCTTATGACATCATAACCATTGAGGTGGATCCCAACAATGAATTGGTAAAATTTATTCTAGTAATTCATTCAATAATAATAAAATTACTTTTCCTTAATATGATTAATGTTTATTAGAACTATTCTAACACCACCGAGAAGCATGGAAGTAGAGATGTGAATGAAAACAAAAAACAGGGCAATTATTGCTTCCTATGTAAATGAATCCCCATATCAATATTTGTCATCTGAATTTCCCAGTGAAATCTATGATACTAACTTTAGTTGAATTTGATGAAATTATGGGTATGGATTGGCCTTCCCTATATATACCCAACATAAATTCCCATGATAATTAAATCACTCTCTATATTACGAATCAACACCCAATTCTGTAGAAGTGAAAGGAGGATGGTGAATATTCTATAGCACCAACATCTCAAGAATGGATGTAATTACCCTACAAGAATAAATATATAGTTCAAATGACTAAGTATAAGGAAAATATCACCTTTGAAGTCATTCCCATTGTTAGGGAACACACTGATGTGTTTCTCAAATAATTGGATGGTCATCCTCCTAGCTGGGTGGTTGAATTTTCAATCGACCATATACCTAGGGCATTACCATTATCCAAGTCTCCATGAAGAATTTATGATGTTTAACATGATCATATGAGGAAAAAACTAAAAATAAATCTCAAAAAAGGGTCCATACACCCAAGTGCATGACCTTGGGGTGCCCCAATCCTCTTCTTCAGGAAGAAGAATGGGTCATTAGACATTTGCATTGATTATCTCCAGCTGAAAAAGATAATGATAAAGAACATGTATCATCTAAAAAATATTTATGACTTGTTCAATCATATATATGGGGCACAATACTTATCCAAAGTGGGTCTCTTATCAAGATGCTTTTAGGTATGTGGGAAGAAGTAAGATATCCTGAATACTACATTCCGAACTAGGCATAAGAACAATGAGTTCATAGACAAGACATTCAGACTCACTAATTCTATAGAAAACTTCATGGAATTGATTAATAGAGTATTTATAGATTACCTTGAAAATTTTTTGGTAGTATTTATAGATGATAATCTAATATACTACCAAACTAAGAAGTATAATGAGGAGCATTTGAGTATTTTTGTAAATACCTTATGAAAGGAGAATATATATGTGATGCACATAAATTGCGAGTTATGTATAAAGTAAGTATCATTATTATGGAATATTATCACAAGAAATAGGATATTATTAGACCCTTTAATGATGAAAGAAATTCTTGGAAGGTCAAGGCCAATATCTATGATAAGTATGCATTTCTTTCAGGGATGAGTTTGGTACTATCATCAATTTTTGAGAAATTTATTGAGATTTTAAAACCTTCTAACCAAGATAACTCATAAGGGAGTAAATTATAATAGTAATGATGAATCTGAATAGAGATTAAAGGATTTGAAAAAATGGAATATCACTATAAATGTATTCACACTACCCCTGAATTGAGAAATTTTCATGGTATTCAATCATGATTCAAAGAAGGGATTGAGATTTATGTAAATGTAAATTGAAAATTTTATATCATATGATTCAAGGAAATTTAGTGTTCATGAAAAAACTACTTAACACATGATATAGATTTAATTGCATCGATCATATCATTGAAAGTATGAAAGAATTATCTCTTTGGGGAGAAGTGTGAAATACATATGGATCACAAAATATTCCTGTATATATTCAAAAAGAAAGAGATGAATATATATCAATGAAGATGGTTAGAGCTTCTCAATAGATATGAATTTTCAATCTAATACCATATAGAGAAAAAATGAATTGGATGTTTTTATAAGTAGAAAGGATCCAAAAATTATATCATTGATGAGGATTGAGAATGATCTGATCTTCTTAAACTCGAAAAGGATAGACATGGGAATCATAAATGAAGGAACATAATCAATACTTTTAGAAATTATTTTTCAACTGTCCATTCTTGAGAATATAAAGGATACTCTAAAATATGATGTGGGAATTAAGAATAAAGTGGATGTATAACATAAAAGGAAATACTTGGAGATTAATTTTAATGAAGAAGGAGTTATGGGATTTTGGTCAAGACTACATGTACCATAAAATACTTATATAAAGAAAGAGTTATTGGATGATGCACATAGATCAACCTTATCTATATATCTAATAAGAAAAAAGATGTATCTAGATCTCTAAGTGAACTATTAGTGGGATAATATAAAAATAGATATCTCAGAATATACAAAAAGATGCCTTGGATATCCATAAGTTCCAGAAGAACGGAAAGCATCTAAGGGGATAACGATAACATTACCCGTAACTATACTAAAATGGAAAAAATCACCATGAATGTTTTCATTGGTCTTTCAAAGAAATCAAAATAAAATGATTCTATATGGGTTATGATGGATCTTCTTAGAAACACCACGCACTTCATTTAAATTTGATATAACTTTTTAGTCAATCAATATACTAGGATTCACATTATAGAAGTGGTTAGGCTATATGGAACATCACTATCAGTGTTATCTAATCGAAACCCATGATTTACCTCCATGTTTGAAATGATTATACAGTAAGATCTATATACTGATTTGAACTTGTTCACATATTATCATTCTCGAACTAATACCCAATATGAGTAAACTATACAGACACTTGAGGAAATGTGTATAGAAAACTCAATTGACATTAAAGGTTGATGGGATCATCATCTTTTTCTGGTCAAGTTATCATAGAATAAAAATTGATAATCATGAATCCAAATGGCTCCTTATGATAGAATTTAAGGAAGAGGTGTATAACTCCTATATACTAGGATGAAGTTGGGAAATAAAAAATACATGGTCCAGAAATAGTATAGGAAATAGTAGAAATGGTCATGACCATTTAGGAACACATTAGGGATGCTAAGAGTTGAAAAAAGAGTTATGATAAAAATCATTGATGAGATATAGATTTTGATGATGGAGATAAGGTATTCCTCTATATAAGTCTTGGAATAAATTGATGAGATTTGGGAAGAAGGGAATTCATAATCCACGATACATTAGTCCTTTGGAGATCCTTGATCACATAGGAGTAGTAGACTATCTAATAGAACTCCAACCTAACCTATCTCAAGTACATGTTGTTCTCCATGTATCTCTCTTTAGAAATTACATACCAGACCCCTCACATGTAATCAATCCAGTGGTGGTATCATTGTAGAATGATCTTTTATATGAGGAGAAGCCAGTAAAAATTTTCGCTTGTGGAGACAATGTTCTATAGAATAAGTCAATGGACCTAGTGAAAGTGTTTTGTAGAAACTAAAATTTTGAATATGTGATGTGGGAACCAGAGAAAATGGTGAAACATAATTATTCTATTCTATTTTAGTGGAACAAAATGAAAATCTATAAGGAGAAATTTCTGAAGGGGGGAATATTATAATGACAGGAACATTTATAAATAAAATTTTATTTTAGGTCAAATTAAGTTCATTTTAATGTTTCATGGTTATAGAAAACACATGAAATTATATGGTTTTGTTATATCATATTGAATTCAAAATACCACTAAGCATAATTACCATTGATAATTTAGTCATTTAACGATGATCAAATGATTAGTTTAAATATAAGGGTCTTACAAATACTATTGACATAGAAAAAGGGTGTGATGGCTTCAACGAGTAGGATCATACCATATAAATCCCATTTATTAAAGATTAAAAGGAAGATATATTCATTTAGATTTTCTCCTAACCAATCCAAAGTTGAGATCTAGAGACTTTTGAATGGGAAAAACTATTTACGATAGAAGTTCAAGCTCATTAAGATCATGGACCAAAAAATATACAACGAACCACCCCATTATAGTCTCACTATCATACACCATATGCATATGGAATGTAATGGTGTATTAAATTGATATGTATCAAGAACATAAAAATATGAACACTTATATATATATTTCTAAATAGAATAATGGGTATATTTACTTTATATTGATATTTTATAAATGATTTTAGATTTTGATAAAAAATTGTAATGTTAGATAATATTAAATTTCAATTTTGTAATTTATTTTGATGAATTAATGGATTATGGAAATAAGTAATATTCTAATAAAATATTATTATTATTTAATATTTATTAAATATAAATGATAATATAATTTTTATTACATGAAATATAATTTTCATTAGGGTTTAAAAAATTTCATTGTCAAACAACCTCAACATTTCTCAATAAATGTATATTTTTTTTAAAATTGAAATTCAAATATAAAAAAAAATTTGGTTAAAATTAATATTATTTTTGAAATATGAATGCCAATATTATCCAATGGTGAATTTTCATAATTTTTAGACAGTCGAATCTTTAGGTAAAAATTAAATACTGTATAAATATCTAGTGTGTATTATGTCATCATAATGATCCAAAAAATGATTTAATAAAAACTATAATGTGTATAAATGACAAAATATATCTCCCCCCTTAAAAATAATTTAATATTATGTTTATTGTTTACTTTTATAAATCTTTCATGAGCCCTCCAAAACCTATAATATATTTTGAGGTTTCAAAATCATTTGATTAATCCTTTGACTCACTTACACATCAGCAAGGGTAATATTTCAATGAGTTTTTCCCCTAAACTAATAAACTAATAAAAAACACCCCTCTTTTTTAGAAACCATTGGAAATAACCATGGTAATGTTTGTGGTTTTGGTTATTTTGATACATAGAGTCCAAAACCTATGTTTGAGAAATAATAAACAATCCTCCACTCATTTCCTATATAAACCCAAACAAGATCCCATTTCTCATCACTAAAAAACTTTGTATCACATCCATACTCTTCACTCCCCCTCTATAATCCTCCCAAGGTTCCCCCAATCTCTCAATAAGATCCTACTAAGCATTTGGAATCACCCTCTCATGGTAAGGGGTCCTATTCTTATCATCTTTATTAAATTTTCTTCATTATCTTATGTCTTTTATATCTAATTCATAATGGCGGTATATGTTCCTCCATACCCCTTACTATACATTTTATGTCTAAATTAAGATAGACCCCTTTAACTCTCATCAATAGCTCTCATGAACATTCATACACCCCCATTATGCTGCCAACATTTCACCACAGTATTCAATGATTTTTTTATAGTGAATACATATACCCATTTCCAATCAAGGGTGTTCACCTTTATTAACAAATAACTATTTTATTGTGTAATTATATGTTTTTATTACACATATATTGATCATGAAAAAATATGTGATGATAAAATTTTGAATGTTTTATGATCTATATTGAACATTTAATCATGAGAATGAAATGAAAGAGATGACTACACCCGAAATTATATAGCACTCCAATGCATTGGGTAATATTTTAGTATCATGAGAAGTCATGAAAGGGATTATGGAGTGATCCTAATCCATCATGGGAAGCTTTTAATCATGATTAAATCACAGTTATCCTTGACCAATGGTTATGATGCCCTGTTTTATATTGTTTCCAAATTTTCTATGTTGCCTTTTTTATTATCATGTTATATCATGCCTCATTATTCATGATTAGGATTCTTAGATCTTTTATGCCCCATTATTATGACTCTAATATCATATTTATTACTTTCATTATTTTTTTCCACATTTATTCCCTTACATGGATTTATAGATTACTCCATTCTTATGTATGTCCCTAGGTGATCCCATGCAATTTTAAGTATGAAAGAATATTATGATCCTGTTACAAATATTTTCAATAATGGTGATTTATTTTATGTTTTAAGTTGTAATTTAATCTTCATAATTACCAAAGACACTATTATTATCTACCTTCTAGTGTTTATTATGTGTACTATTATATATTAAATCATGAAATTATATGTAATAAAAAGAAGGGATGGCATACATTATTTCTAACTGGGCTTGTATCTGTCCCCTTTATATTTCATGTTATGTTGTTGTAATATTTTGTATTCCATAGAGTTTATTAAATTAATGGTTTTTACACTAAATTTTTCGGTATTTTATATTTATTCCTCTTAAATTTTTCATGGATAATGTTGGATGCATTCATACAAGTAAATTAGGAAAAGGTCTCCCATTGTTGTTATGACATTTATACTTGTCACCAACCTCTGGCCTATGGAAGAGGGATTGGGGTATTTACTGCTCAACCATCCATCGGTTAGGCTATACCTAGTGCGTTTGGTTCAGGATAGATCACTATAAGAGGTGTTTAGACCTTGGGATAGTGTTTTTATTTTTATTACCTTATGAGGTTTGGTTTGGAATTTAGGGTAACAATGTCAATTTTTTTTGAGTGCTTCATTCAGGCTAGATAAACTTGTGTTGGTGTGAGGAAAGATGTATTTATTCACTAGGAATCTAAATACCATATTTTAGACTCATTGTATAGATACATTTCTTGTAGGTAATTTTATATCATTCATCACATATGATTCAGTCACAAGGCTATCCTTCTTGAGTCTTCTCCCCATATATAAATTCTTATCTGACTGTTATAATTCTAGATTTATGTTTAGGATACCTCTATGAAAAAAACATCCATGTTACTGATTCCAGATCATGAAAAAGATACAATGAGTGAATATTCCTTAATTTCAGTGTCCATATCATGATATATTTCCCACAAAAGGATATGTACCAGAGCATCCACTTATCGTGTAGAAGATTTTACTAGAAGATAAGGATGAGAATGAGCATTGTCTTACCACACTCCATGAGTTTCAGCATTAGAGGACACATTGGTTTTGATGTGAGCTAGATCCCTAGGACAAGGAGGACTGGGTTGAGTGGGTGATCTGAGTTTACAGACTTGTGTAGACCCCAATTGTTCATATGGCTGAACTGGAAAGTAGTCATTTCCATAAAACAGATGGGTGCTAGTAGATTCTATTCACCCAGACATATGAAGAGTAATCTCTCTCATGGTATTAATTATAACAGCTATTTTATGAGGTGTACTACCCCTAGTGTGTGCATTTAATTTAGATTCAGTAGATAATGGGGCTAAAAAATGGAGGGATTATAGTTACTAATCATTTTGTGAGGTTCAATGAACATATATGGTACTCCATCTACATGAATCGGGATGGTTACATTCAAGAGTGGAAGTTCGAGCATGGTATATACAGAGACATCAATACTAGTGTGGTAACTCTATGAATTCACACATATGATAGATTTATATAATAGGCATATTTTATGGATATATTTCTATGTGAGGAATATAATGAATATGACTTCTTCATTAGGAATCCCATGGTAAAGTCATCCACAGTTCATGGAAGAAGACAAGTTTCTAGGAACATGAGTTGTATGATGCTTGGACTCAAGTATGTGGTCATGTGGATCAAGGAAAACATAGAGGACCAAAGAATACTTGAGAGGGGAAATTATATGCATGTGACAGGTGAGGTCACATGGAATGTGATTGATGAAACAATTTGCTGAGGATGGTAGGAATACATCATATGAATCTCCATGGTAGTGGAAACACTATGATTGAGGTTCTCCCAAGAATAGACAAGGAAACACCTTTGGAGATAATGCTAGATGTGGAGAAGTAATATCATCATAGATAGGATCTTATTCTATTTTTTGATGTTATCAAATACTGCCACTCCCAACACCAACACCCCAAGTGACCCACTCTAGTCTCAATGAGCTTGAAGTCGAGGCCACCAAAAACTATTGACTATGGATTATTTTCAATAATCATCTCATGATATGATTAGAGGTTTGATATATGTTCACTATACTCTTTCTTTATTAATATTAAGAATATTTAAGATTCATTACTTCATCTATTTACTCATGTTGTGGGAGAAATATCTCATAGATGATTCTTTATACCAATATCTTTGGTAGGAGGTTTCTACATGGAACACTTCTTTGATATATCTTATTTTATAACAATATGAGTTATCTACTAGTGGATATAGTTTATTATAAGACCTCTTGGTCATCACGTTGATACCTTATTTCAACATATTAAGAATGGATAAGTTTTCTATAGTATGAGCCCAGATTTATGGTCACCGTAGACAAGTCATATTCCTTTATACGAATGGGGCGAGATTCTCCATTATGGGAAAAAGAGATCTTGTGGAAGAGGAATTGGGTCTTTCTAATAGTAAGTTTCCACCCATAAACCATATGTTGAATATTTTATCCATTTTCATATCTATAACTTCATGCATTTGGGTTTATTTAGTCTTGGGGGGATTATATAGACATCTTCCCAGATTATGTACCAGGACTACCTCCATGGCAAGAGATAGAGTTTTGCATCGACTTGAACCTCGAGACCACACTAATATCTTGTTCATCATATAGAAGGCCCCATACCAATATCATAGAGCTAAGGGTACACTTGGGAGAATTTTGAGAAAAGGGTTTTTTCAAACCCATTGTCCCCCCATAGGAAGCTAGAATTTTGTTCATGAAAAAGGTGGATGGATGATTGTGACTTTGTGTGGATTATCATCATCTAAACCAAGAAATGATAAATAACAAGTAACCATTTCCAAGGATTGACAAACTATTTTATTAGTTTGAAGGAACAATATGGTTCGCAAATATTGATCTTAGTTCTAGAAACCACTTTTTTAGGATTCTAGAGGGAAACATTTTGAAGCTGACATTCTAATGTTTCTACTAACATGATGAGTTACCGATGAAGCCTTTAATTTTGATAAATGATTCCATTTATTTTATGGAATTTATGAACCATACCATCCAACCATATATGGACTATTTTTTGGGTTTCTTCATTAAAAAAAATCATCAACTTTGTGTTGGAGGAGGAGCACGCAGTGCATTTGAGGGTGGTCCTAAAATTTCTTCTAGAGAACCATCTTTATTTTAATATCTTTAAGTTAATGTTCTCGATCCATCAGTTTAAATTTTGGGTGAAATTTTATTTTTGAACATGGATTATCTATGGAATGGGTGAATATTGATGTAGTGCATGATTGAGAGCCTCTATGATCATGTTATAGGTGATAATTTTCCTTGGCATATAGGTGTATGAAAAGAAAATTGTTGCATACTTATTAAATATTGTAGCATGTTTGACTACCCTAATTCCAAAAGGTCAATCATTTACCTTAACTAAGTTGTGTCATACAAACTTCGTGTAGCTGAGGCTGAGCTTGACTTGTGGAACTATTTTGATACTAATGGAAGAGGGAGTTGAGTGAATAGTGTATTGAAATACCTCTAGATATGGGCTAGAATGGGTGTTGATATAGAGGAAGGAAGTGATCATATATGTGTCAAGGAAGTTAAGACCCCATGATGGGAGGTAAATGACTCAAAATTTGGAGTTGGAACTGGTGGAATTTTCTATAAGGATGTGGAGGAAATATCATCTAGGATATCTCTTTTTTGTTTACATAGTCCATCATAGTCTTTTGTGTAACTTCTTGTAAAAAGATCGAAATACAAGTAAGAGGTTCTGGTTATAGTTTCTTTGAGACTATGACTGTGTTACAGACTATAATATTGGGATGTAAAATTTGGTGGAAGATGACCTCTATATGAAGTGTCGATATCGCTTGGTGGTGAAGGTTTCTGAGTATTTGGCCTTGTTGGAGATGGTCCTGGTTGAAAAGGATGGTACATATTTTCTTCATTTGATGGTGTTGACTCCTATATTTATATAGTGTTTATGGGAGGCTAATTTTAGAGACATTAACTATGATTTTCTATATGAAGAAACATCCCCAGGATATTAACTAGATTGATTTCTTAAGAAGGGAATAATGTCAAAATAATCTAGGAAAAGATGATGGTTCCCATCATGTTGTGAGAGTATGTGGAGAGGGAGTTTCACTCTTCTCCTTTGACTATACATCCCCATGTAATGAATATTTTTAGGGAACATTAGTGGAATTTATGGTGGGATGGAATGAGATGGAGCATTGCTGAGTTCAACTCTTGGTGTCTCACATTTTAACAGGGGATTGATGTGAAACATGTTCTAGAAGGTATGTTGCAGCCTCGAGAGATGGTGGAGTTAAAATGGGATTACATAACCATGGAATTTGTGAAAAGGATACAATGGACAATAAGAGGCCCTGATGTCATCTGGGTGATTATTTTTTAGCTTACTATGATAGTTAACATTCTTTCTATCAAGGGGAAGAGTTCTATGGAGTGTTTGGGGAAGCTGTACATACATGAGATTTTCCAATTTCATGGGGTTTGTTCAATGACTTTATTCAACCATTATGGAAAGTTCATATCATATCTATAGAGAGGTCCACAAGAGGTATTTGGGACATAGTTGAGGATGAGTATAGCATTTCACCACTAGAAGAATGGTCAGATCAAAGTCACTATCCAGGTGTTAGAGGATATGATTTGGGATTTCATGTTAGACTTCATCAGGATATGGGAGGATCAATTACCTTTTATAGTGTATTTGTTTTAAAAAAAATATATCACTCTACAACCATTATGTCACCTTTCATGTCCATGCACAAGAGACCTTGTTTGTCACCCTTTTTCTAGATTGAAATTAGAGAGGCATCTCTTATTGGGATGAAGATAGTGTAGGTAATGATGGAGAAGGACCATGTGATCTGTGACCCATTGAGGAACACCAAATATAAGAGATAATTATTGAAATATCGACGTCGTAGGCCTTTGGTGTTCATGTATAGAATAAATATTTAATTGAGATTAATGCCATGATGAGGGCTATATAGATTCTTACAGGGAACCAAGCTATCCTTGTTGTTTATTTGGATGTTCGAGATCTTTAAAAGGGATGGTGTGGTTGCATACCCCCTCACCTTACCCCCAAAGTTGTATCATATGAATGGAGTCTTCCATGTATCATAGTTGTGGAGATATGTGCATGACCCAACACACCTTATTGACTAGGTAGAGCTATAAATTGAGGATGTTGCCACCTTCATGGTGTACCCAATGAATATTGAGGATCAAAAAGAGAGGATTCTACATGTATAGATAATTCCCTTAGTTATGTATCAATGTAATCATGGGAATATACAAGAAAGATACTGGGAGTCAGAGAGAAATATGTGGGCTCATGATCCCCACATTTTTTCTTTGTTTATACTTTTTAGTTAAAAAAATATATTAAGAGGTAGTAATGCAGAGACACTTTTTTCACCTTCTGATACATTGAAATATATTATGAAATATTTTTAGATCCATACATTAAGATAAAATTAGATTATGAGTCCTGGTGATCTAGTAATTAATATTATAAAAATATTGAATTTATGTTATATCATTCATAATCAGTTTTTAAAGAAAATGAAATATATTGTGAATAGAATCTCATATATGAAATCCATGATGATGGTTTAATCCAGAGTGTGGGGTTTACTCTATGTGCAACCTATTGTTAGTCAACATCATACATTTGTATGAGGCAACAATTAACGTGTGCATTTAAATTAAAATAAATGAATACTTTTTTAATTTTAATGAAAAAATATAATTCTCTATAAATATGTCATTATGAAATTTATACCAGGTTATTCGTATAACCCTATGAAGTTTTAGTGAGTATATCTAATGTCCTTTGCCGGTGGATCGAGATCAGATGATGAAAAGTGACCAGATCAGGGTTAATCGATAAGTACCAGACACAACAAATCATCCTTACCACTAGTGAAAGAATTATTCACCAAATATTGATCCAATATTGAGGCATGAATCATCAATTGTGGTTTCTTACCATTAGTAAAAGATTAACCAGGTTATTATCTACTATTCTTTGATCTTCAATTCATTTAATCCATTTCATGATACAAAGTATTGAATAAAATTGTTTATTTTATTTATTTAGGATTATGCCTAGTTTCACACCAATAATATCGCTAATATATTATCACTGGCTGATAAATATTGTCTAATGATTGGTGAACCTTTATTATTGTACCATTATGCCATATATTATTTGGATTCTTCACTATTGGTCTATGTGGACATAGTTCGACAATACTGGTAGGGTCTGATCATGATCACAACCCAAGATTCACGGTGGAGGTGTGCACAAGGACTAGATCAATGCTTTTATTATAGATCCAGATGGATTACAACTATTAGTGATGGATTAGTGTATTTGGGATATTATTAGAATATGGAAGTGCCAAGGGAGGGGCGCTGGAATCACTATGATATTTCTACAGGTGTCCAAATTTTGATTCTTGGGAACTCGAGAATGAGAAATTGTTGGTTGAAATAATTATCCCTATTTTTGGTGAGATTTAAGGATTAATCAAGAATATTCAGTCGTAGGAGTTTTGAGACATGAAAAATCATGATGGATTTGGTGTTCTGAAATAATCAAGACTAAAAAACATTTACTGGGATGAACACACAATGTATAGTCCCACACATATGGACTTTACAGTTTTTAAAAAAATATAAGGATCAAACTCCATGTGGCTAGGCTGCATATAGTGTGATATTCCACAATAATATAGGGAATATGACAACTTTTCACACCTAGAACACCATCTACGAGGACACTATGTTTACTCTCTGTGTACACGGGAACACCTTGGTAGAAACAGGTGCAACTAGGAACACACAAATCAAATCTAAGAGGAAGAGACATGTCGTTTAGTACCCTAATACAATGTGTAGTACTACAGGGCTAGAAAGTCATGTACTAGTGAGGACACATACATGAATCTTGGTGGGGTTATACTCCATGGAACCCCTCTTATACATAGTGTACTTATTTATGTATGAACTTATTATATATCCGTCCATTAGAAATAGATTTCCCAACAAATAACCTATCCTGATAATTTTTCCACATAGAATGAAAGGAGAGCCTTTATATTGTATCATAAGATATGATGTGAGATTTTCCATGTGTGAAACTTACGTTGGTGATGCATGTTAATGACAATGATTGGAAAGGATAATAAGAGAGCTCAAATAAAGAGGTTGTACTCACCAGTATTACCAATGCTTGTGTCCACTATCAATGGAGGTAATACTTCCCTATCATATATGGTCATGGGTCCTCCAGAGATTTTGTACAGATATATAGGTGGAAATCCCCTATTTTACAAGGGCACTGTTCCTCTATAAATGGTGACAATACTCTCCATCCACACTAGGGTGAGGGTCCTCTATACTCTCTATACATATATAAAGGAGAAACTCCCCTGTCTCACTAGGGAGCGAGTCCTTTATCCAAAAAGATGGTACTCACCATTTTCACAAGGTTTTGAGTACTCCATACTCATTAAAAAGATACAGAGGTGATACTCCCCTATCAAACTAGGTCACATGTCCTCTATCCATGGAGATGAAACTTCCCTATCCCATATGGATATGAGTCTTCTATCCATGAAGATATTACTCCCTTATCATACCTAGGCATGCACCTCTGTATTTTGTGCATAGATATATAGAAAAAACTTCCCTATCATACACATGAATGTTTCCTCTATCATTATTATATTACACTTTATAATTCTATATAGAATTGGTGAGGTGAGATCCCTCCACATGACTTTTTTGAGTAGACACACGAGATACCATGAATCTATTATGGACCATTGGAGCAGTAAGAAGACGCATCATCTTGGGTTGGGTTGTGAGATTGAGATCCTATTTATCTCTAGTCTCAGATTATTTTAATAGAATATATATATATATATATATTGTCTTTAATTTCCCTCTTTATTAAGATTGGATGACTACCTATATCATGTCTCATACTTCTCTCTATTCAGTTTTCAGTGTGTCCTACTCAGTAAGTATATACTCACCATTGCATGGGATTTTCCGGGACATGTAACATGTTATGTTGATAAAGGGTACATCGATGGTGATTTTAGAGAAACATAAGGATACTTGGGTGCATATAATGTAAATAGTGGTAAGTCTTAGTGATTACGAGTTAGATTCTCTCAACATTATTTATTTTTCAATAATTTTCCGGTTGGGGAATACTTTCTTGTTGGGCATGAATTTTGTACCTTAAAATTTGAGATTTTTCTTTCGTACTCCTCTATATTCCAAAAAGGATTTTACATAAAAGGTTTTTTATAACACCTTGTCCCTAGAAGACCATATCCAGTACATTATTTTATTACATTGTCATATAAATAAAGAAGATGCATCCCAAAGGACCAAATAATTTATTAGCTTTGGGAAACCTGATGCATAAATAAGTTAATATTACAAACAAGAAATGAAATACAATACAACAGATCCATTAGTAACTCCCATAACTGCTAAATTATCCCTACATGTCATTCAAAATATATATCTTCACATCCATCGGAAAAACAAAAACCTCAAAAAGTTGTGAACTCAAATTCTCAGTAAGGGTAAGTTGAACCGTGGAATTGTAAATGATAATACTTGATGAATAACTAAAAGAACACATTCCATTAAAACATAATCATGAACATAACATGATACAAATAAAATATGATAAATTAATTCCGTAAGAAAACATAACCATGGATATTATACTTGTCGAATAATCACATAGAATATAAATTACAAGATTCATAATGGGGGAATTTATAATGTCAAACATCATAATCAAACTGTCAAGGCCTCGACCAAGAAACCAAACATAATGGGTAAAAACACAAGCTAGTATTTATCATGAGACCTAATGATGTTTAGAGAGGATACTATGGGCCCCAAGAGTTACTTATTAAGTCCAATTAATTCCCCATATGAAAGGGGATAATTATAATCAACATAAACATTCATATTGAAACTAAAATATGAAATGTAAATTACTTTCCTCAATAAGTAAATATAAACACTAACCATTCATAGTAATATGGTAAATGTTATCAAGATAGAACACCCACAATAAATCTAACCATAAAACATTCAATAAAATATTATATATCAAATCATAAAACATTAATCCCAATTAAACATAAGAATCAATATGAGTGTTGAATTATATTGATATATTATTATAAAATCATCAAGTAATTATTGATAAAAATACTAGTTTAATTTGTAAAGAAGAGTTACTTTGGAAAAAAAATTTTACAAAAAGAGATGTAAAATAATATAGGTTTTTAATAATTAAATGAGTAATTTTAGATAAATAATGGAGGCTTAAAACATATTATATATGGAACTTGAAAATAGTAATGGATTTATGAAGTTCCCTAGAATCGAGATTCTTTATTGAGAATAAGTTAAGTATGATCCTTTTAAAACATGTAAAACTCTATAAAATAATGAATTATTATCATTGGTAAATATATATAAAAAATTAAAACATAAATTATTAAGATTACATAAGAATAATTAATACTTTTCTTGGGGTAATGAGAGAAAAATAGTAACCTGAATGAAATTGGAGGTTTGTGTAAAAAACCCATACCTTAGGTCTAAATGTGTTATGTAATTAATTTTAACATCATGGAATATAAAATTAAATCCATTAATTAATTTATTCATAACCTCCTCTACATGTATTTAATTTATTATAATTTTATTAAGTTTATTTATGGCCTTTTTGATGAGTTTTATGATACAATGTTATTGTATAGGAGCATTCGTTTCCTTGGTTTTCATGATTGGTATACTTGTATATGATTAACAAAGTTCATGAGAAACGAGTTCAATTCTACATAATTGGAATCACATGTTATAAATGGAAATCCATAATTTTAGTTGGTATTATTTATTATTAATTTTTCTATATATGCGGATTAATTATTAGATAACATGTTAATGATAATTGTGTAGCTTAATTTTAGAGGGTTTTCAATCACAATGAACTAATTTTGTTATATTATTAATATTATGTATATAAAATGGTTCCATACGCTTATATAAGATATAATACATATTTTATAATTTTTCTTAACCTTAAAAATTGTTTCCAGACTATCCTTGAAGTAGAAATTAATGAACAAAATATTTTCATCCATGAATTTTGTAAATCGACACCTCCTAGATAATGATTTAATTTTTAATATAAAATAGAGTAAGGAGATTAATTATGGATATTACATTAAAGTGATATCATTATAGTATATATATGTTACTGGATTTATCATGATAATATGTATAGAGGAGGTGAGGGAAGGATTAAGAATATAAAAGAAATTGAAAAGAAAATAAAAGGGAAAGGAAGTGGATTTTTCCTCTAGAATATTTCTCTTTGAGAACCTCCTTAGAGAAAGGGGTTTTGGTATTTTAAAAATAAAAAAAGCTCTTGGATGTAGGGAGAGAGTATAGAGGTTTATTTGGGTATATTTATTACCTACATCAAGGCTTATAAGAGTGAGGAGAAGAGGGGGTGAGGGGTGGTATTTATAGCGGAGGAGAGGGGTGGTTTTTCAATATTTTATTCATTTTATTATTATTTTAAATTAGGAATATGATTATTTTGAGAATTATCATAAAAAAATATTAAAATAATCAAGTAAAGTTTTAAATTATGGTTCTTACATAATTTATGATGTTAGTAATAGTGTATTTATCTTATAATGTATATATACCTTAAATTACCATATTTTACTATTCACAAAATGCAACTATCTTAGAAAAAATCCATATAATTCATCATAACCATTTTTTGACATGTATAATTCAAAAAAATGATATTCATTTTATCAAAATAATTTTTTAAATATCATAAATTTAATTTTTAATAAAAATAATTATTTACTTGAAAAATACAGTTTTAAATTTACAACTCATTTTATAACACTTTCAAAAAATAACTAAGGTCTAATAAAATTACCCTAAAATCATAAGACAATTGAATATTTGTCTATTAATAATTTTTATGAAACTGAATTTCCTTTTAATTTTTCTTATTAATTATATTATTATTATTAAATATTTATGACTTAAAAAATTCGAATACTTAAATATTAATTTTAAAAAAACTCATTTTCTTACACTATGACATAATTATATCATAATTTCATTTATAAGTTGGCCGAATTTTATTTATACCTTCATTGGTGAGGTTAATATTCTATTGGCAAGTTTACTATTCATAAGGTTCACATTACTATTCATAAGGCCATGTTACTATTTCATCATTATAGGTTACTTAACTTCTAGAAATACCTCTTATTATATAAATTCTTCTTTTATGATGTCTGTATTATGTTCTATAAGTGATTTTATTTGATATATACTATATGAAATAAATATAAGAAGGTAAATTTCTTTGATTGAGTTATATCTTATTACATTCTCCCATCCTATAATGATTTCATCCTTGAAATTTATAGACTATCAACCCATAAAATTATTTGGGTAGTTCATCATCATATGCTCCTTAGTCTCCTACATTGTATCTTCAATTGTTTTCAATGTACCTTTAATATCTGAGTCCTCTAATTAATATTCACCTATTCTTTACTGTCCAAAATTCAGATAGCCTCCTCTCAATATGATAAATCAGTCTCTAGATCTATTCCTTTAGAAGTGAGGACATGCATTGTGTCTAGAATGTAAAATCTCAAAAATCAGATGTGGAATAGATTTTGTGCTTTAAAAATAATTGGTGGAATATCTAAACAAAAATACACAACTCTAACTCTCTCTAGGATTTTAAAAGGTCCAATGTATCAAGGACATAGTTTCCCATTTTCCCCAAATCTAATAACACCCTTTCATGAAGATACATTAAAGAAAACATGATTTCCCACTTAAAATTCCAAGTCATTTCATCGATTATCGACATAGATCTTTTTCCTACTTTGAGCTTCATTTATATGGGTTTGAATAGTCTTTAATTTTGATGTTGTTTCCTCCACAATCTTCGTGCTAATAAGCTTCTTATCATGAACTAAATCGGGTCACCATAAAAACTGGCACCCAACCTGACCCGTGAAAATGTCTGAAGGGCATTCCTGATCCCCATGGGCTGGCACAAGTGCCCGGGTGTCATAAAAAAAATTTGGAATGATTTACCCGAATATATAAACATAAAACAACAAACGAAACCAAGAAAACAAATATGGATTTTTCAAATAAAACCATCTTTTAAAAAAGTTCAGAACTGAATTACACAATTTAAAATAATTTTTAAAGACCACTATAAAGGTAAATAACCAAATAAAGACATCCCAAGAACCTTCACATGGTAGGAAGGGCCACCCTCAAGCCATATCCACAAGACATCACCACGAAGGACCTGCTAGAAACCCGAACCACTGGCACTAAAACTATACCCAAACCTACGATCGAAAAAACCAAGTATACTTACACCCAAGGGTGTAATTAGGGTGTTAGCCAAATCCTATTAGTATACCACTACTATGATATTCCAAGTGATAAGCATTCAAAGATGAAAATATGTGAGTTTTAATAAACATTAAATGCTAGTTACTATTTCTATAATATGAAACTCTAAATAAAATCAATTTTCAAGTGGGATATTTTAAAAAATCAAAACTTTTAAATAAAATGAAAAACCTACTGAAATTTCAATCCAAACATACTATATACTGATGGTAAGAGTAAATCATTTAATGAGCACAAGAGATAGGAAATAACCCCTAGGCACTAGCACGCTGTGGGTCACAGGTACCTCATATCTTAGTGAAATTAGCCATCACAAATATCCATTCTCATGCATTATCCACTAGTAGAGAACATACCCATAAACTAGTGGTCCCCTATAATCATCATCATCATCATTGTTTAGTTAGTGTTGTAAGCATCGATCATGCTACATGAAACTAAGGCCAAACCCCACGGGATCACTACCATACTAGTGCACATCCACCCACCTTGATACCTGGACACCCGTCTTGTGCTCAAACAAGATAAAAAAGCCCTGAAATATAATTTTCACATGTAAATACCACTTCTACAACATACATTCAACAAACATACCACATGTATATCTCATAAGTCACATAATCCCCCCTTTCTTTCAAATTTATTTTGAAATCATACTCACACCAAAATAGACCACAACACATTTCACATATCTTAAACACTTCAAAAAATCCTTTAAAATTTTTTATAAAACATTTAAAAGGTTATAAAAATCACATAAAATACCACACACACATTTCACATAATACCATTTTACCTTTAAAATCATTTTATCATCAAACTACTGTGAAACAGCGCACAAACATGTTTCACACCCACATCGCAATTTAATAAGACATTTCAGAAATTTATAAAACATTCTAAAAATGTTTGACATCCTAAATCACCTATTTACCTTTAAAAAACCCATCTTATGTGAATACAATCACCAAAACAGAACATGAACACCGTTTTCCCACTTTATTTAACTCACTAAATCGTTTTCA
This sequence comes from Viscum album, assembly GCA_963277665.1. Lineage (NCBI taxonomy): Eukaryota > Viridiplantae > Streptophyta > Magnoliopsida > Santalales > Viscaceae > Viscum > Viscum album. The sequence continues at coordinate 289,178,751 of OY728141.1, forward strand.
ATTTTCATAAAACAAACCCAAGAGGTATAACCATGTTTTGCACACAAAACCCATTTCAAAACCCACATTCAAGAACAAAATTATACTAATACCAATCCAAAACATAATTGGAATCCCTAAAAACATTCATTAAACAACCCCAACTATTATAAAAATACCTCAAATAATATCACAAAATGTACACATGAAAAACACATGTTTTCATAAATCACTTTCAAGAAGTACAACATGGTTTTACACATTAAACCCCTTAAAAACTCCCATTTCAAGGGCCAAATGACACTAAGGAACTAAAAAACCATAATTGGAATCCCCTTTAAACACTAATAAATCACTTTAATAAGTTATAAAATACACCCAAATTTTAACCCAAGAGTCAAACAAGAAAAACACCCAATTTCAAGCTAAAATGAAACTTTAAAATTAAGCACTTAAGAAAATACATAAAAAATAGTTTTTCCTCCACAAAAAGCATATGAGGAACATGAAAATAAGAAAATAAAGAAATGTAACTCATCTATAATTTCTTACACATTGAACCACCTATCGAAATTTTCGAAACCCTCAAATCTCGGTGCAAAATATCAACTACACCATTGCCACACCACAAGGATGATAAAAGCAACCAAAAACCACAAGATTTCACCCATAAGAAAATAATTTATACCCAGATTATGAACCCTAGCTACTGGAAAATTTAGAACTCAAGAAAGGGTGAAATAAACCCTAAAGAGATGGAATAAATCAAAGAGAGAATGGTTTACTTACATGATTTGGAAGTTTCCACCATAAAATCTCCCATCAAAATTGAGTCCCAAGGAAGGGGAGAGGGCTTGGAAGCTGTACATGGAGTTATATCACGAAATGGAGAAGAGAGAGGAAAATTTGGTTTATTCTGGGAAGGAAAAAATGGTCAAAACACATCAAATTTTAATGTGTTGGACACCCTTTCACGGTTTGAATTCACAGTTTGGAACTGTGCGGCCATACCATGCACCCTGTTAGGGAAACCCAAAATCCTTCAATAATCCTCTAAATTTTGGGGGGTAAAATAGGGGAACTAAGGGGGAAATATAGGACAAGGATAGTGTAGAAAAATTTCCAAAACAAATCACTCTTTCCAACCCAAAACTCATCCAATTATTGGGTAAAAACTACCTCAACAACTTACCCACAAGTGGTGCCACTAGGAGTGTCACTAATCCAACATAAAAACACCACAACAGAACACAATCCATTTGAAAATATAGGAGTCCAAGTACCATGCAACACCTTCAAGACCAAGGTCATAGGCCAGGAACAAAATAGACAACAAAATTCCAAACCCGGAACACCCGGAAACCAGAGAAAGATAAGAACCAAAAGAGGATTTGAAACAAAGAGTTGAATTGAAATTCTTGGTGTGAAAATTCTCCCCAACATAAAACCTTCTACTCCCAGAAAGCCACATCAAGGAAAAAAACAAAAACCAAACCCAACTGACAAACCAAGAGGTACTTCTTTGCCAATTTTCACCCCCAAAGGCCAAAACACTTCTAGTGATCAATTAAAGAAGGAATAATCTAACAACCAAAAATTACATCACTTTCCTGAAATGATCAAGAGAATTTGGATTTCATCCCAAAAGAGAACTCCTCAAACACTATCCAAACAAGATTCTAATAATTTACCCAAAAAAACCACACAATGAACAACGTTACACTTTTCTTGCTTTAACCAAACCGTTGGGCGTTCTCCAATCCCAACGTTTACCCAAGGAATATGTAGGTAGTTAGATAGCTCTAAAAAATACTACCTACCACCAAGCCAAGACCAAGGACCAATATGAGTTACTAGTATGGGGAGACAAAAATGGGCTCCCCATCATAAGAGAAAAATTAAATTTTCTTGAGACAGAATCAGGACAATAACAAGGGGAGGCCCGAAAGGACTCTCCAGTACAAGGGGAAGACTTCCATTAGAGATTTTCAAAAGAACATAAATTAAAATCATAATGGGTCTCCCCACCATAAGAACCAACCATCATAACTGACCATCATAGACCGACATGGAAAGATCCCAAAATGTAAAGAGTTGGGATGGTCACACAGTTAGTCCGCACAGTTTGGGAATCTATGTGCCAACCATGAGGATCATTCTGTCTGCATAGATTCCTGGAACACAATAACTAATAATCATGCATAAACTATGTGCTCAACACGTCTAGCCAAATTCCCTACCATACTCAAAAAATCAATGAAAACCAAAGGGGAAAAGAATGACATTGGGTGATAACATGGGCACGAGGCCCTCCACCTCTTCCCACCGAACAGGAACAACAGAAGAAAGATGGTGATACCATAGGTTTAAACTCTTTCTATCTTTAATGATGAATATAGGACTTTTTACAAGGGTTTGAACATCCTTGCAATTTTCCCTAACTATGTTCCAACTTCTCTCTATGATCTATGGCTGGAGCTCAATGATTGAAGCATCTTCGGCCTCATAGTTAGGCTTTGGAAACCCCTGAATGAAACTTGTTCCTCCAGTGTACAAAAAACTACACCGAAAACCTTGATGGGTTTACCAAGACATAACACATTCCAAATTCACCATACCCTAACCTGAAAATTCACTAAAATAAGGGCTTAGAAGATTCACACACATCACACCTTGTTTCTTCGGGTCAGAAACAACAGAAGGAAAGGAAACATATAATCACCTTCCTCTAAAACAGAGGATTTTTAATGTTTTTATAAGGGAGACATACTCCCAACATAACAGAGACTCTAAAAGGATTACATAACCTTCACCTTTACAGTCAAATGAGAACAAAAAATCACAAGGCATCACCGAACATGACCATTTTGACTGATAGAAACAAAACAAGGAAAGGGATCTTATGTCAGGTCCCAAACGACACACGATTCTAGAAAGTGTCCATAATATCTAATCATGACCAGATTTTCCATACTAGTGGTTTGAAATGAACTCCTACTTCAAAGAGACTATGGAGGACCGAGAGACCCTCTTAAACACCATCCAGATACTCATCCACACTAACAACCCCAGACTACTTCCGCCTTCTACAAATTAGGTAACATGAGAAACTAAGGTCTCTTTAAGCCTCCCAAGAGTACTCTCCCACTACAAGAGTATTCTAAAAACGAAAAAGCAGTGGGAGTAGAATCATTCTAAAAATCTTGAGAAAAGATTTCTTATATTGATCAACTGGGGGATTTTCCAACAGAAAAACAATTCAGGTTTCACTTCAGTCATGCACTAACCCTCAATGGGGTGTACCTTATCCAATGAGAGAAACCAAGGACCCCGCCAAACCATTACATTTTTTAAGACATACCAAAAACCAGATACAAACACATGAAGGGAACCATTGTAAAGGAATCCCAGACTTTTCTCAGAAATGACCACTAACCATCCTTTCAACCCAGCTTACCAAACAAACACAAACCCAAAACACCATTCAAACAAGAGGGGTTCTTGGACTCAAAGCATCCCACAACATCAAATTTTTAAAAAACACATAATAAAAACCATCCCAATATATTCATAAATACATCATGTTTTCCTTTAAAAACATTTCTTTGAAAACAAACGGTTTAGATGTTAGCGTATCCACCAATGGTACCCTTTGGGCATCACACATGCATGTTTCCATGCCACACCGAGAACCCTAATCATATCCATCCCAACACCTATCTAGCCATCCCATCAACCACCAATCATCCCATATAAACCCATTAATATGGTCTCTCATATAGATACCATAGGTTAAAAAAAAATTCTTTCCACTTTTCAAAACCAAAACAATCAACCGATACTTCCTTTTTCTCAAGACCACTAACCATGAAATCAAAATACCCATTTAGATATTATAAAAATTTTCAGAAATACACATCCATTCAAAGAAAAACTCACTTTCTATCTATTGATGTCAATATTAAAACATCTTATCCCATTAAAACGACTTTCAATAGTTTAGAAAACACTATTGGGAACACTTTTTCAAAACCAACTTTAACATAATTTCCTGCTTTCAAAAGAGGTGTAAAAACACAATTTTCCATTTCAAAACAATTCTAAAATTTTAGTTCCACCATTTAACAAATCAAACCCTTAATTTTTTATTAGAACATAATTTCATGGAACATTACACTTCTTAAAACCATGTCATTTTTTCTTTAAAACCGAACTTCCAAGATTTCAATGATAAAGGACAAAAGATAATGCGAGAGGAAACTAGTTTTGGTGGGTGACTTAGACATATGGTTGGCATACATATTACAAAAAATTCACAATCACGAAAGGTGTTCTATAGAAAAATCTGTAGCTCCACATGGCTTTCCAAGCCCTGCGATCTCACTAAGACCATTAACCCAACTATCTTTTCATTTACGCTAATCATCATCAAAAAAATAAAACCAAAGGACTCAAATAAATTCTAACTTCACCTGGCGACTCAAATCTCATCATGAGGTGTGGTGATCAGGAACAATACCCATATCCAGAATACCAAGTCCTAACAATCCTAACTCTAGAATATCCTGACTCTTCCCCAAATAACATGAACCAAAGAGTTAACCTGGTCCTCCTTTGATACTAGTTTGTCATGAACCGATTCTGGTCACCATCAAAACTGGCACCCAACCTAGTCCAGGAAAAGGAACGAAGGGAGTTCCCAATACCCATGGGATATAACTAGTGCGCAGGTATCATAAATAGAAATTTGGGAATTATTTACCTAAATATATAAACATAAAACAACAAAATAAAACCAAGAAAACAAATCTGGATTTTTCAAACAAAACCATATTTTTAAAAATTTAAGAACTAAATTATACAATTCTAAACAATTTTTAATGACCTCTAAAAAGGTAAAAAACCAATGTAATACAATCTAGGAACTACCACAAGGAATGTGGCGTTTCCCTCAATCCATATCCACAAGACAACACCACAAATGACCTTCTAAAAACCCGAACCATTGTCACTAAAAACTATACCCAAACCTGTGACAGAAATAACTAAGTCTACCTACAAAAAAGGGTGTATGTAGGGTATGATCCAAATACCTTTAGAACACCACCACTAATATATTCCATGTGATAAGCATTCAAAGATAAAAATCATGCGAGTTTTCATAAAAATGAAATGCTAGATACAATTTCTAAAATATGAAACTCTAAATAAAATCAGTTTTCAAGTGGGCCATTTTAAAGAATCAACACTTTTAAATAAAATTAAAAAAATGCTGAAATTTACATCAAAACATACCATATGCCAACAGTAATATTAAAACATCTAATGAGCACAAGCAATGGGAAAGAACCCTAGGCACTAGCTCGCTGTGGGTCCCAGGTACCTCATATCTTAGTGAAAGTAACCATCATAAATATCTGTTCTTGTGCATGAGCCACTAGTAGGGAACATACTCATAACCTAGTTGTTCCCAATCATCATGATCATCATAGTTTAGTTAGTGTGTTAAGTGTCAACCTTGTTACGTGAAACTGAGGCCAAACCCCACAGGATCACTAGCATACTAGTACACATCCACCCACCTAAATACCAGGGCTTCCCTCCGGTGCTCAAACAAGTTCAACAAGAAATGAAATATAATTTTCACAAAAAAATACCACTTCCAAATAAAAAATTCATCAAATATTCCATATGTATATCTCACAAGACACATAAATCCCCCTTTTCCTTCAAATTGATTTTTAAATCACACTCACACCAAAATATCCCACAACACTTTTCATATCTCTTAAACACTTCAAAAAATACTTTAAACATTATTATAAAACATTTACAAGGTGATACAAATCACATAACATCCCACACCCACATTCCACATAATACCCTTTTTACCTTAAAAATCATTTTATCATCAAACTCCCATAAAACAGCCCACAAACATGTTTCACACCCACATCACAATTTAATAAAACATTTCATAAATTTATAAAACATTATAAATTTCTTTGACATATTAATTCACCTATATACCTTTAATAAACCCATCTTAAGTGAATACAATCACCAAAATAGTACATGAACACCATTTTCCAACTTTTTTAACCCTCTAAATCATTTTTAATTTTCATAAAACACACCCAAGAGGTATAACCATGTTTTGCACACAAAACCCATTTCAAAAACCTCATTCAAGACCAAAATCATACCAATATCAATCCAAAAAAGAATTTACAACCGTAAAAACATTTATTAAACCTCCCCAAAGTGTTATAAAATTACCTGAAATAATACCACAAAAGGTACACATGAAAAACACACGTTTTCATAAATCAATTTCAAGAAGTATAACTTGTTTTTACAAAATAAACCCCTTCAAAACCCCCTTTAAAGGGACACATGACACTAAGGAACTAAAAAAAAGAATTGGATTCCCCTTTAAACACTATTAAATCACTTTCATAAGTTATAAAATATACCCAAATATTACCCCAAGAGCCAGACATGAAAAGCACCCAATTTCAAGCTAAAAGGATACTATAAAATTAAATGCTTAAGAAAATACATCAAAAACAGTTTTCACACCACAAAAAATATATGAGGAACATGAAAATAATTAAATAAATCAAGCTAAATTATCTATAATTTCTTACACATGGAACCACATACTGAAATTGTCGAAACCCTCAAATCTTGGTGCGAAACTTCAACCTCACCATCACCATGCCACAAGGAAGATAAAAGAAACCTAAAACATCAATATTTCACCAAGAAGATAAGAAGATACATCCTAGGTACTAAACCTAGAATATTGATAATTTATAACTCAATAAAGGGTGAAAGAAACCCTAAGGAGATGGAAGAAATCAAAGAGAAAATAGTATAATTACATGATTTTGATTTCCCCCATCAAATATCCCTTCAAAATTGAGTCCCAAGGGAGGGGGAGAGAGATTTGAGGCTGTCCATAGAGGTAGATAATGAAATGGAGAAGAGAGGGGCGGATTTTGTTTATTTCTGGTTGGGAGAATGGGTTCAAACACTTCAAATTTTAATGTGCTGGACACTCATGCACGGTTTGGTTGCACGGTTTGGAACCATGTGGCCAAATCGTGTAGGCTGTTCTAGGCACCCAAAAACCATCAATAATCCTCAAAATATAGGGGGTCCATGGGGGAAACTAATTTGGAAATATATGAATAGTATAAGGAAGAAAAATTCCCAAAACAAAGATGTCTTTCCAACCCAAAACTCATCCAACTCTTGGGTACAAACCACCTCAACAACTAACCCCACAATTGGTGCCACTAGAAGTGTGACTAATACAACTTCAAAACACCACAAACTCACACCATCCCTTTGAAAAAAGAGGTGGCCAAGTATTATACAACATCCCAAGACCAAGGTTATAGGTTAAGAACACAAGAGACACCAAAATTCCAAACTAGGAACACCCAGAAACTCAGGGGAAGCTAAGAAATTTATAAAACATTCTAAAAATGTTTAAATTCTCAAATCACCTCTTTAACTTTAAAAAAACCAATTTTATGTGAATAAAATCACCAAAACAGTACATGAACACCATTTTCCCACATTTTTTAACTCATTAAATCATTATCAATATTTATAAAACATACCCAGGAGCTATAACCACGTTTTTCACATAAAATCCATTTCAAAACCCTCATTCAAGACCAAAATCATACCAATACCAATCCAAAACAGAGTTGTAAGCCCTAAAAACATTTATTAAACTACCACCAAGTGTTATAAAAATAAATCAAATAATACCACAAAAGGTACACATGAAAAACACACGTTTTCCTAAATCACTTTCAAGAAGTACAACATGGTTTTACACATTAAACCCCTTCAAAAACACCCTTTCAAGGGACACATGACTTTAAGGAACTAACAAAATAGAATTGGATACACCTTTCAATACTAATAAATAAATTTCATATGTTATAAAATACATCCAAATATTACCCCAAGAGTCACACATGAAAAACACCCAATTTCATGCTAAAATGAAACTATAAAATTAAACGCTTAAGAAAATCCATCAAAAATAGTTTTTTACAAAAAAAAGCATATGAGGAACATGAAAATAAGTAAATAAAGAAATATAACACATCTATAATTTCTTACACATGGAACCACCTATCGAAATTGTCAATATTCTAAAATCTTGGTGCGAAACTTCAACTGCACCGTCGCCGCACCAAAAGAAAGATAAAAGCAACCTAAAACCTCATGATTTCACCCAGAAGACAAGAAAACAAACCCTAAGTATGAACCCTAGATGCTGGGAAATTTATAACTCAGGAAAGGGTGAAATAAACCTTAAGGATATGAAATACATCCACGAGAGAATGGTTTACTTATAAGACTTTGAAGTTCCCCCCATCAAATATTTGAGTCCCAAGGGAGGGGGAGAGGGTGTGGAGTCTGTCCATGGAGGGGGAGCACAGAATGGAGAAGATAGTGGAGGATTTAGTTTATTTTAATAAGGGAAAGAGTTTCAAACCACATCAAATTTTAATGTGCTTGACACCCTTAAACGGTTTGGATGCACAGTTTGGAAACATGCAGCCTGTTCTAGGCACAAAAAAGCCTTCAATAATCCTCTAAATTTAGTGGGTCCAAGGAGGAAACCACGGGGGAAAGATAGGGCAACGATAGGGGAAAAAATTAGCAAAACAAAGCACTCTTTCCAACCCAAAACTCATCCAACTATTTGGTACAAACCACCTCAACAACTTACCCCACAAGTGGTGGCTCTAGGAGTGTAACTAATCCAACTTCCAAACACTACAACCTCACACCATCCCATTGACAATTGAGGAGGCCAAGTACCATTAAATACCCCCAAGAGAAAGTTTATTGGTCAAGAATGCAAGAGACCCAAAAATTCCAATCTTGGAACACCTGGGAACCCAGGGAAAGATAAGAACCAAAATAGGATTTGAAAAAAAGCATTGAATTGAAATTCCAGGTGTGACACTTCCTTTCTCTAACCTCATTAAAACATGTTCCGTACTCTATCTCTTTCCTTATAATGCTTCATATGGACCAATTTGAATACTAGAATGTAAAATATTATTGTAGGAAAACTCTACCAAAGGTAAATACTAATCCCACGTACCTTAAAAATCAAGTGATCCTGATCTCAACATGTCTTATAAAGTTTTTATCATCCATTCTTACAACTCATTAGTTGGAGTGTGATAAGCAGTACTCAAATGAAGTTTAGCATCCAAATATTTCTGAATTCTTTTCCATAATTTCAATGTAAATCATGGATCATGATTATAGAAAATTGAGAGAGGATCTCTATGAAGCCTTACAACTTCAATGGTATAGAGTCTTTCAAGGCACTCCAATAGAAAATCATCACTTATAGAGAGGAAATGTGCAGATTTTTTAAGTTGATCAACAATTATCCATATTTCATCATTATTTCTTGGAGTTTTAGGTACTCTATATAGTGATTTCATCCCATTTTTTTATTGGAATAGGAAGATATTGAATGAGTCCCATAGGAAGTCACCTTTCCACATTCATGTATTGAGAGAGTAAACATATTGATACATAATCAGAAATTTCCCACAACATATTATACCACCAAAAATAATCTGTTAGATCTCTATACACATTAGTTCTACTAGGGTTTATAGAGAAATATGAGTTATGGGAATCATAAAATAACTTCATTTTTAGCTCTGGGATAGAGGTAACACATAGCCCCATCCCAAATTTCAGAATTCCATCTTTATACATGAAATATTCAAAAATCACATCATTCATAGATTCAATTTTCTTTTTAAGATTATCATCATCAGGCTGAGAACTTTTATTCATTTCTAATAAATATGGATGGTCAACCAATTGAATAAGTAGTGATGTTTCACATTTATTGAAAATTCTGATTTTTACCCTCACTAAATCCATGTACAAAAGATCTTTCTCAATCCTCATTTTGTTCAAAAATCCATGATATTTCCTATATGAAGAATCTTCTACCTTATTTTCCTTCACTACATGGTAATGTATTGAATAATAATAATACTTGAGTTGCACGAGCCATCTAATTTTCTTCCTGTTTAGTTATTTCTATGGGAAGATATATTTCTAACTATATTGATCTATATATATCTCACATATTTCTTGATAAAGACAGTGTCTCCATATCCTCAAAGAAACCATTATGGCTACTAACTCAAGATCATGAGTTGGAAAGTTCTGTTCATGAGTTTTTAACTACCTTGATGCATATGCAATAACTCTATCACTCTACATAAGGGTGCATCCAAGTCCTTTATTTGACGCATCACTATAAATCACAAATCCACTATTTTCCGATGGTAGTGTCAAGATCAGATAATTCACTAATATTCTCTTCAATTATTTAAAAAAATTCACATTATCTTATCCATATGAACACAACCCCTTTACGAGTAATCTTGGTTAACAGGTTATCTAATCGGGCGATGTTCAGAACGAAATTTTGATAATAACATAGTAAACCAATAAAACTACGTCCCTCAATTATGTATGTTGGTGTCATCCATTATAGAAAATACATTTTATTCATAGGATCAAGTAATATTCCATCCTTAGAGATAATATGTCCATGAAAAGAAACTATTTGATTCCAGAATTCACACTTGCTAAAATTACCATATAACTCGTACCTTCAATGAGTCTTCAGAACAATGAAAATTTTATTCTCATGATCTTCTTATCTTTTGGAGTATACAAAGATATAATTAATAAATTACACAAAAAATTCATCAATATATTCCTTGAAAAATTCATTCATTATATCAATCAATATAGAGGATGAATTACTCAGTCCAAAATGCATTACTGTAAACTCGTAAAACCCATACATGGTTTGAAATGTTCTCTTTGGAATATCTTCCTTCCTCGCATGCAACTGATGATATCAATATCTATGTTCAATCTTCGAAAAGTATTTAGATCTATTAATTTGATCAAATAAATCATCAATGATAGGAAGTGGATACTTTTTATTTATTGTAACAACATTTATTCCTCTATAATCAATGCACAACCTCATGGATTCGTCTTTATTCATGAAAAAGTGAACATGGGATCCCCATTGAGAAACACTAGGGTGAATAAATCCTTTATCACTCAATTAATATAGTTTTTTCTTCAAATATAATAATTCCACACTAGATATTTTATAAAGAGTATATGAGATAGGTCCTGAACTATGAATTAAATCAATAGACAACTCAACATTACACTCTAGAGGATGTCTAGGTAAATCCTATGTAAACACATCAACATACCATTTTATAATAAGTACATCATAAAAATTAAGAATTATTTTCTTAACCATAGATATTGTTTTCTATTCCCCAAGAGTTTCATTAATTAGAGATAATAGGGGTGGTTCTAGATAAGAATCAAATGATGGGGTTTCTGCTCTAAATAAAAGGGATTCTACATCATTCTTAAAAATTCTAACTTCCTTATTCTTGAATTTTTTTTTGCATCATAATTTTAAATCCAATCCTTACCAAGAATTATATAAAATTAAATAGTAAGTATGATGATAAATTCAAAAACTAAATCATGTTTATGTGTCATAAATGGGACCGATAGACACATCATTGTTTCAATGATACTTACCTTAAGAGTTTTCACGAACAACTACTTTATTAAATAAAAAAGAAAATGTATAATTTTCTTAGAAAAATGGGAAGATATAAAAGAGTGTGATGATACATAATGAAAAAAATCATTGCCTATATTTCACAAAATTATTAATGTACCTAGAACCACATCATTAGGAACATTAACCTCAGTAGTTGTGACCGCATAAGATTGGCCTTTCTCCCTTTCCCTTCTTTAGGGAATGCTTTGTTGACACTTTGGAACATAACTTGAATAATTTCCCATATCATTGTAATTGTAGCAAGGAAAATTGGTAGCTTCTTTACTTCCCTTACAATCAGGGGATTGGTGGACATTTCCTATACACTTGTAATAAACACCCACATCCTTCAAGAAAGTACCAGAGTACTTCTTCACACAATTATCATAGGATGCAAAATAAATTCTTCCCTTATTAATCTTTATATTATTTCCATTTATGGAGTGTTCAACAACACTCCTATTCTCTTGAATTCCTTTAATTTTATAACACATAGAGAATTATTTTTCTATCTTGATAGAACATGAGACTACATCATCATATGATGAGAAATTTTGGGAAACTAGTACCCTTCTGAGTAATAGTTTTCAACAATCAATGAATCGATCAATCATACTCCTTGGATTACATATGTTGACCAAAAAATTCTTTTATATCCTTGTAAATTTGGATTCATACTTTAGAACATTTTCATACTCAGTTTTTCATAGAGTCATGAATTTCCTCTCCATATCTGCTCATTGTTCATGAGGAAAGTATTTTTCTAGTAAAAGTTCCTTAAAACACATCCATTCCATATTTTCATTCTCTTCATATTCCTTTGTGTTTGGAATTAATGACCTCCATTGATCATAATATCCCAATATAAGATAAAAATCCATGACAACCTTCTCCCTTTTAATATTTCCCAATGTGAGAAATATATTCTCTAATGAAATTATCCATTGATCTGCTACAAATGGGTTCGTTGTCCCATTGAATGATGGAGGTTTTTATCGCATTAAGCGGTATAATATTTCTAATTCACATTCCCGATTAAGATTCTCCATATGGGTAATTTTATTGTTCATAGCCTGAGTCAGTTGTCCCTGTATAGTTATATGTTTCTCAACACCAGTCGCATCACCAAAACCAACAACATTATACTGCGTAAGAGGGAAATACCTTCATGGGATACATGAGTTCATTTGGTTTCCATTCATTCTACTAGGAAACATTTCTAAATAATGGAATACACTATATTAGGTTATGAATCATAATGTATATTATCAAATACGAAAATCCTTAACATAAACAAAAATACTATGCATAGTAGGACCCGTTTTCGTGAACTAGGTTACCTCTAGTCAGGACTGAAACACCTTGTCGGAGTTGTTACTCTTATTGAAATTTGTTCTAGAACCACATCCACTTGTAGTATCCTTAAAGGATGTATTGCCAGAAATATTCACATAATTTATACCTTAAAAAAATTATAGGATGTTCTTTTATGCTTATCCACAATGTCTATCTTATGGTTTTGTTCCCTGATCTATGTTTTCTAAATCTATTTTCTAAGATTTCTGCTATACTTTTTATGATACCAAATATACCACCAGACCTAAGATTCCTAGAGCTTTTTCATTATTTTATTAAATTATAATATAAACATAGAAGATACACCCCAAAGGACAAAATAATTTAGCTACTTGGGAAAACTAGATACATAAATAAATTTTAACATTTGAAATGAAATATAATATTAAAGATCTATTGTAACTCTCATAACTTCAAGATTATCCTTTCATGTCATTAAAAATGTACATATTTACATCCTGGTGAAAAATAAAACATAAAGAGTGAGCTAAGATTCCCAGTAAGGGTACGTAAACAACAGAAGCATAAATAATAAGGCATGATGAAGAACTAAAATTACACATTCCATTAAAACATAATATTGAACATAAAATGGAAGGAATTAAAGAAGATTAAATAATACGATAATAAAACATAACCATGCATATTATACTATTCAAATAAGATAATGGACTATCAACTAATATATTCATAGTGAGGGAATTCATAATTCTGTACATCATAAGAATACCTTCAAGGCCTCATCCAAGACACCATATATAATGGGTAACAACCCAGGCTAGTTTGTCTCATGAGACCTACTGATGCATTGGGGGAGTATATCGGGCCCCAAATGTCACTTAATAAGTCCAATTCATTTCTCATATGAAAGGGGAAAACATAATCCACATATACATTCATATTTAAACTAACATGTGAAATGTATATAACTTTCCCCAAGTAGTAAACATAAACACTAACTATTCAGAGTAATATGGTGAATGGTATCAATATAGCACATCCACATTCAGAATAATCATAATAAATTTAATAAAAAATGTTAGATGATATCATAAAAAATTACGCCTAATTAAATATAATAATATACAAGATTTATTACTTAGTTGGATATACTGTTATAAAATCATCGAGTAATACTTGAGTGAAATACTCTTTTACTTTGCAAAGAAGAGCTCTTTTCGAATTTTTTTTATAAATCCGGAAGTGTTCTAATATGATTTTTTCATAATAATTTTTTTGATTTTATAAAAAAATATGGATTAATACATATTATAGGTTGAACTTGAAAATAAGTATGAATTTGAAAAGTTCCCTTGAATCGGGCTTGTTTATTGGGAAGAATTTGAGAATGATCCCTTCAAAACATGTAACTCACAATAAAAGAAAGAATGATTATGATTGGAACACACATATAAAACATTAAAAAATAATTTATGAGGATTTTATAAGAATAATTAATAATTTCATTGGTGTAATGATAGAAAAAGAGTAACTCCAAAGAAATTATAGGTTCGTGTAAAAAACCCATTATGTCCAAATGTATTCTGCACTTGATCTTAACATCATGGATAATCAAATTAAATCCATTAATTAATAAATTAATAAATTAATATACTTATATACATTAATTATATTTATTTCAATTTTATTAACTTTATTATTGTATTTTTTGATGAGTTATCATATAAAATATTTTGATCGGGAGTGTTCGTTTCATTGGTTTTCATGGCTGATATACCTGTATATGTGAATTGAAGTTCACGAAAAATGTTTATAATTATCTAGAATTGGAATTAAATGTTATTAATAATAATTTTTTTAAATGTTATTATTTATTTGGTTTTTTACATATATGAGGATGAATGATTAGATAACATGTTAATGATAATCGTTTAGCTTATTTTTAGCTGTTTTTTGATCACACTAAACTAATTTTGTTCTATTATTTAATATTATGAATATAAGATGATTAAAGAACCTAAAATAAGATATAATACATATAATATAATTTTCTTTAAATATAAAAATGTTTTTAGGGACAACATTTAAGTAGAAATTAAAGAATGAATGTTCGTCGTCCAAGAATGTTCAAAATCAGCACCTCCCGGACGATGAATTCATTTTTAAAATAAATTAGAGAGAGTTAGGAGATTTATAATATATATTCCATTAACATGATAAAATTCTAGGATATAGATTATAATGGTTTTATAATTATAATTTGTACATAAGAGGTTATGAGAGGATAAGAAAAGAAAATAAATTAAAAAAAAATAAAAAGAGAAAGGGAAAGTATTTTACCACTTGAATACTTTTCCTTGAGAACCTCCTTAGTGAAAGGGGTTTTGGTGTTTTGGAAAGTCCAAGAGCTAACTAACATGGGGATAAATTAGGGAATATTATTTTGGTATAAAATTGAAAAGATTCAAGGCTTAGAGGAGAAAGGAGAATATGGGTGAGGGGTTGTATTTATATTAGAGGAGATGGGTGATTTTTGAATATTTTTTCATTTGTTTATTATTTAGGCTCATGAATATGAATAATTTGATATTTATCTTAAAAAATAATAAATAATCAATGTATTTTCTAGATTATGGTGCTTACATTATTCATGATGTTAGGAATAGAGTATTTATTTTATAATGTATATATACTGTAAATTACCATATTTTATTATTAAAAAAATCATCTATTTTAGAAAAATACCAAAAATGCAACGTAATTTTTTTATTTTTATAATTAAAAAATGATCACCATTTTTTCTAAATTATTTTATAAATATTAGATATTTAATTTTTAGTTAAAATCATTATTTACTCAAAAAATACATTTTTAAATTAATATTTTTTGTATAAAACTATAAAAATTTAACTAAGGTCTAATAAAATTATCCTAAAATAATAAGACAAAAAAAGATTAATTTATGAATAATTTTTATGAAAATGAATTTTCTTTTATATAATTCTATAAATTATAATATTTTAATTAAATATTTTTGACTTACAAAAATTGTGACACTTGTATATTAATTTTTAAAATATTCAATTACTAAAACTATGATATAATTATATCATAATTTCAATTATAAGATGAACATATTTTCTTTATACATTCATTGGTGAGGTTTCTATTCTATTGTCTGGTTTACTATTCATAAGGGCCACATTACTATTCCTAATGGTATGTCACTATTTTATCAGTATAGGTTCTTTGAATTCTAAAAATACCTCTTATTTCATTCATTATTAATTTATGATATTTATACTATGCTATATAAGTTAATTTATATGATCTATACTATATGCAGTAAACATAAGAAGGGAAATTTCATTGATAGTGTTCTGGGTCGTTACATTTTTACTCTAGATGTTACTATATTTTATTTATATTCCTCTTCACTTCTATATTAAGATGTATGGGTGAATAAAAAAAGAACATTAGGAAACAACCTCCCATTTTAGTTATGACTTTCTATGAATGTCTTTAGTCCCTGACATATGGAGGAATAAATGGGGTAGTTGCGGCATAGCCTTATGCCAGCCATGAGGACCTTGGAAGGTCAGGTAATGAAAATATACATCAAAACACATTCTATATAATAGGATAGTGTAATGTAACAAAAAAACCTGGGCCAACCAGGCATGTAACCCCAACCATCCCATTATAGAGTGGGGTAAATAGAGACAAAGAAACTAGTCTTGAATATTAGAAAACCAAGACATACAAACAGATTACTATGCGAAAACAAACAAAAGATACAACTGAGTCAAACCAGATAAACTAGAAAAACATAATAATTATATACCAAAAGTATCCATTTGACAATTAATCACCTCTAAACTATCCCAAAATGAAATTTAAATGCAAAGAGAAGCCTTCATGCTACAAAAGTTTCTTCCCTTTACCTGAATTCAGCAAAAAAAAGTATACAACCCCTGACAAGAAGAACCAGGGTGTGAGTAATAGAGCCCAGTAGGATACCACCAGACGAATCTATACAAGTAATAATAACAATAATTCTTAGGCCTAACCTCTAAAAATAAAAATATTTTATAATCATTTTTATAATAAAAATATTTATAATCCTTTTTGAATGAATCCTTGAATTTTTCAAAAATTTCATGCTATGATTGCCAAAACAAAAAACAAATTAGTTAAATATACTAACACACACACATATATATATATATATGTTTGTGACACAATATCCATGAAATAAACTATCATGTAATAAAAAAATAGAAAAAACAATTCACCTACCATCCATGCTCTAGCATGTGGGACAATACGTACTGGACACTCACAAGCCAAAAAAGGAATAAAGCCAGATATGAACAAACATAGAGGCCTATAATAGACCATCTAAATAGAATAGGTTACCTCATAGTGGTTTTACACATAGTAAGGCCACCCATTTCTCTCTCTTGACGTACCCAAGGTTCTTGTTGTGAAATTTTTACCAATTTCTATTTTAAAATCTATGGTCAAATTTTTTAGAAAGTAATTCTAAAGGTATTAAAATTTTCTTCTGGGTTTGAAAATAAATTTTCCATTTTAAAAAAATCTATTTTAAAAGAAAAAACCTTTTCAAATTATAACCCATTCCATTTTCAATTTCAACACATGAAATTCCATTTCATATATAAAGAGTACAATATGAACAATAATTAATTAAAGAAATAAGAAAAATTGAATAGATCCACCTACCTCAAGGGCATTGAAAACCTTATTTCCTTTGAAAATGGAGATTATAAACCACAATATCTGCCTCCAAAATACCAGTCATTACCAAGGACTAAAAAGGATTGATAGAAAAAAATAAAATCAAGAATTAATATAACAAATAGTGATACAACAAAAAATGTGTGAAAAAGAAGGAGGAAGGATTATTTGAAGAGATGAAGGGTTTAAAGCTGATGATCAATTGATGAATGAATTGATTTAAATGTAAGGAAGACACCAAAAAATGCCTAAGGTAAGAGATATGGCCGAGGGGAGAAGGATAAAAGAAATGATCCCTCAACAACTTGCACAACACACTAAAAACTAGAAATTGGGGAATTATATCTCATGTAATCATTTACATATTAGGAATCCCATTAATTTTGAGTTTTGTCTGAAAATGTTTTTCCTTTTTAATTAAAAATATTATTTCACATTACATGATGTGTAACCCTTACACTTTGTGTAAAAAATCATACTTTGAATTCAACTCACTTGCTGAGTTAGACCGACATTAAACATCATGAAACACTCTTATACATCATGTTACGACCCATTAAACAAAAAACAAAAATCCTAGGGAAATGTTAAAAATAAAATAAAAATGGCTTCACCATCTTAGGTATCCTCCCAATTCATGGCCGAAAATAATCTCCAAATTAGAAAGGGAAACCAAATATGAATATCCTAACATACATGATACATAAGTATCCGTTCATTATAATCTCCCTAACATAAAATATTTATGTTACTAGAAAGAGATCAAGATCTTGGATCCCCAAAAATAGTAGGCCACTACTGTCTTATTAGTGACTTACTCTACCATATCTCATGGAAATCAAATTTACATTTCTAGAGTACCTAGACTAGGGGAATAAATTTACTAAAAAGTATTTTATCATGGAGATCTATATTCTAAACCGATTGCTCAACCATTATGGTGGTTGGCTCAATAAAAACATCCTCCCATATAATCACATTGGAATGATTTTATATAAATTTCATAAGATAAGAAACAAGAGACATTTCATGTATAGAATACAATCCAATGAACAAAAAAATGATAGGTCACCCTCCCTAGTTTCACAACAATCTCAAAAGGGACAACAAAACCTAGTTCTAATATACCCAGTTCACCCGACCCACAATGTCCCAATAGAGGTGAAAATATTAGAAATACCTAATCACCAACTTTAAACTACATGACTGATGAAGATGGTCTACATAAGTTTTATGATGACATTGTTTCACAATAAAAAGAATATGGATCAACTATACCACATCTGTCGTATCCTGGACAATAATCATCCCAACCAAGAACTGCTCTCCCAAATCTACCCCAACAAAAATGAGATCAACATGGCCACACATAGAATTACTGAAAGGGTGTCATCCATATCAATGATTTATAACTATTTGTATAGGAAAACTCAACCAATGGAAAATGTATCTCCCAAGATCCTCTGAAATCAAGCACACAAGACCAGAGCTTATCTATATGAACATAGATAGCACTGTCTATCTATCCATCCATCTGTGGATGATAAGTCATGAAACATTTCATTTCGGGACCCATTTCCACATGTAAAATATTCTATAATCTGGATGTAAACTCTAAGTACCTATTTGAAACAACTACATAGGTAACCCCATGAAGCTTTACAATCTCTCAAACATAAATTCACCCAATATTTTTCCACTTTAGTAGTCTACTTTATTTTAATGAAATGAACTGATTTAGAGATTATATCAACAATCACCCATATAGAATCCTTCCTACTAAGATTCTATTTTAAAATAATGAAAAAATCCATGGAAATATCATCCCACTTACATCCCGGAATGGGTAATGGATGCAATAAACCCGCTAGTCTCTAGTGTTCCACCTTAAGTATTTTATTAGTTAGACACCATGATAAAAAATCTACAAATGAATGCCTTATCCCAAGACACCAATACAAAACTCTTAAATCTTCCTGCATCTTTGTATCACTAGGGTGCATAGACTAACAAGACTTGTTTCCACTATCTAGAAACTCTTGTATCAGGTAAAATAGAACCACAAACTAGCTATGGAACCACAAATATTTACTGGGAGATTGAAAAAACTAACATGAGGTCTAACCACCATTTACTATTTTACCCAAGCTTTGGTTCTCTATGTCTATCATCTTCTCGAGTCAAAATCGCTCATCATAAGATGATTCATCCTTTATTAAATCCAATAAAAAATGTCCACCAATATCCACTACACCCAAGTTTATCTCAGCAAAAAAATTCACCAAAGATCATTAATCAACTAATTCTTTCCCATCATTTGTCATAAATTTTCTACTCAACGGATAGTCCACTGTATTCCATTTATCAGGGGTTTATAGGATATCAAAATCAAAGGTATAATAATACTGAACCAAGCACATCTGTCATAATTTTAGATCAATCTAAGTAAAAATATAATTTATACGTTTGTGATCATAATATATTATAATAAACTCTCTAAATAGACAGTGACACCATGTTTTCATCACATGCATAACAAATACTAGCTTAATATCTTAGGTAGGGTAGTTATACTCATGAGGGAATAACTAGTGAGAGACATAATCTACCACATGCTTCCCTTTCATAAATATTCATCCAAACCCATATAGGTTGCAGTGTAGAAAACCTCATAACCTGAAACTGGTTTCAGAAGAATAAAAAATTTTGTTTAAGTTAAACACTTCTTTAGCTCTACAAAATGCATGTGACACTTGTCATCCCATTAAAACTTTACACCCTTATGAGTTAAATCATTCATCAAATATGAGATATTGGAGATGTCTTGAACAAACCATTTATAGTAACTTTAAGAAACTAATAATCTTAATATCTCATACAAATTTCTAGGCTTCTACCATGTAATAACTGAATGCACCATTTTAGTGTCGACTTATATTCCCATCTCAAAAATCAAATGCCCCAGAATTGTTACTTCTTGGATCCAAAACTCACAATTGGAAAGCTTACAATACAGACAATGTTCCCTCAAAATTTTAATAATGATATTTAAATGGTCTCTATACTCTTACTCTGACTTAGAGTACACTATGATATCATCCACAAACACAGTGAAGAAATAGTTTAAGAATAGATGAATTCTTATGTTCATCAAAATAATGAACACTACATGAGCGTTAGTGAGTCTGAATGGGAAAACCAAAATCCTGGAATGGAAATATCAACTCTGAAACACTACCCTGGGTATAACATCTACTTGGGCACTCACCTGGTGGTACCCTGAATTCAATCCGTTCTTAGAAAACCAAAACCCCCCCTCAACTGATCAAATTGATCCACAATTTTGGGTAAAAGATAATTTTTCTTGATGATCACCCGATCTAACTTCAGATTTTCTATAAAAAGACTGATACTTTTATCTTCCTTATTAGAAAAAAGATTTGGAGAATACCATGGTGACAACCTAGCTTAAAAAAATCCTCCCAACCCAGTAGATGAAATTTTATATGATGGTATAGAAATGGGAATCATTCCAGTTAAAGGGTCAATAGTAAAGTTGACCTATGTCTATATAGGTAAACTCAAAAAATCACCTAGAAATATCTTAGGGCACACAAAAAAAACTACAAGTAGATGATCACCAATTCATGGGTTAGCTTTATCAAGAAACATTTATGACAACTTGCATGATATTAAAATGACGTAAGAAACAACCAGCCCTGACCTTCTGGATCTACTATCCTAATCACAATGAAAAACATGAGTGACCCCATCAGTGGCTAAGAACTATAACTCAATGTGAAAACAATATATCTACTCCATTATGCTTACTATCCAATCCATAACGATAATGATGTAAAATATGTCATGGCTAAGTACTAAGTAGTCTTAAACCACATCAAAGTATCCTATCACCACCTGACTTGTGGAATATTTGAAACCTTGCTTGAACCTCTTTCCCAAAGGCATGGAATGGTCCAACTAGAATAAAATAATATCTCACCACAAACCCAACCCATAAAAATTATGATTATATAAATGAATGAGTATAAACCGTATCAGAAAAATCTAGTACCATAGAACATGAAATAAACATTGTACCTCTAATTGTCATTATCCCCAATTCTGATTCCCCTAGAGAATACTCTACTGCATAATGATATATTAATCATCCACGTTGAAATTAAATTTTTCCGAAGAATGAGACCCACCCCATTAGATTCATCAATATTAACCTGCAACCCATTAGTGAAAGTGGATTCACCTTACTACCTGGGGAAATCTTATCACATAAATGATTCAGATGACCAGATCTCCCACAAAATTTCATGTTATAGGAGGCTCCATACACTCTGGCCTGGTATGATGATTCCTCCCACACTGGTAGTAGATAACATGTTTCTACCCTATAAGAATCCTATGAATATGTCATGTAGAAAACTAACCACTCTTCTACTTAATTTTTTTGGCCAAAAGAAGCACCTTGGATAACTAGTGTACCCAATAAAGCTCTACCAAATCATATACTTCTAGGTATGTATTCCATAGAAAAGTTTATTCTATCCACTACCTTTAAAATTTTCATAAGTCACAATATAACTATCATTGACCATACATCATCCCTCATTCCCATGTCGAACCTTAGAGCCTTCAAGTAATCATTGGTGACAAGCTACTGTCACGAACCAGCACGGGTACCCTGGTAACCCGATAACCGAGCTAGATATGATATGTCCGGAAGGGAATTCATGATCCCCACAGGTTGGAAACTAGCACCTAGGATCGTACAACATTCAAGTGGGAACAATTTTTTTACAAAACACAGCTTAATCAAAAGAACCATATGATACACACAACAAGGAAGCTCCAGTAGAAGAAATGTACCATAATACAACAATACATAAAAAGACCAAAATACTAAAACCGAAGTACTAAAAATAGGTAAAACAGTCCTAAGGTACCTAAGGACACAACTCACTAAGTCTAAATCTTAAGATTTAGATCCTCCTCCAAGATATCCTTTCCCCTTTCTCGAACCTAAAAGATAAAAGTCTACAATCACACAATGGAAAAATTAGTGTGTGAGATTAATCCTAGTAGGATACCTCCAAATATTCCATAACATATTCCAAATATATATTATCCAAATAAAATAATTAAATTTTAAAAATAAATAGTTTTGGAAATTCAAGAGCATCTTTAAACAAAACCTACAATACAATTTCTAAATGATGGAAAATAAGTTTAAAGCATATGCTTCACTTTAAATGAGATTAAATATTTATAAATCAATGGATTAAATAAAACTATACCATAAAACAATTTATCTAAATCCAGAAAAGGCATGGAAACTAGTTTTACAACATTGTCATACCGTTATATATCATATATAAATAAACATGTCGGAAACATGGTCATCTGCCAAAAGTTATGATAGTATTAACCAATTACATGATTCAGAACTCTCTATGTTATGTCACCAAAGTGAGTATACTCACATCCCCCTAACACTGGATAGAGGTGACTTGTCACCCTCCCATCAGGGATGTCACCTATCGTAGGTATGTTTTAGAACATTGTAATAGCGTAGAGTGTATCCAAATTACTCAACAACTACCTAAGACGTTCATGAGCTCTTTCATGATGGGAAATTTATTTCAAGACTACTTAAAATACAATTATATCCCAATATTCTAATTCAATGTTTCAGTTTTTTTTATTTAAACCCAAAAAGGATTTTATTAAAAAACAATCCCTTTATCCAAAGATAAAACCACCGGGTTTCTATCAAATCATTTAAATGTATTTTGACATGTTTGGAATCCCTTTAAAACTAATTCCATCCATTTCAGAATTAATTTTCCACAATTAAATTCAAAAATTTAATAGAAAAACATCTATCAAATCCATAATTTAAATTCAACAATTTAAATCATCCAATTTCTATAGACACACTCTAATTAAATGTAATTGCGGTTTTTTCAAATTTCTATACCAAAAACATTTCAAAACTCCCAATTAAATGGAATTAGTTATTTATCAATTTAATTGAAATCACGTTTGAGAAATTTAATTTAAATAAACAAATGAAATAAATCAATCAATTTTAGGAATAATCAATTTGGAAATTCCGGAAGGAACTACCTACCTCATTCCCAAATCTAGGAACTCACAATGACACCCGTTAATGAGAACAAAGGCATAAAAGAAATCCAAAACCAACCTAGAAGTGAGATCCAATATAATGGGGGAATATCCCTCAATTTTATTATGAACCATTGAAATTCCATGAGAGGATAAAAAGAGAAACCTGAAGAACAATGATAAATTCTTACTCGAATATCACCCACAAAAGCAATGATGATTGAACACCAATGTAATTTATCCATAACAGTTGAAAGGATCCAAAATTGCCTAAGGAAGGCCTGTGATTTAAGGGAAGAGGAATTAGAGAGGATTGAATGAAACAAATAACCATGCACTGTATCCTGTTTTTAGGCTGTTGTTGGGTTATTACATGACATTTACTCTAGTTACATGCCATCGAAAACATAAATATAGCAATGGTAAAGACACATCAAAATTGTAACACCCATTTATAGCAAGTTATTACCCAATGTGTAACACTAATTCAAGGAATGAAATTATTATGTTTTGAATACATCAAAATTCTTACCATTTTGCCTTAAAACCTGATGCTTTGAGTTTAAAACTGATCATTAACTTCATCATAACGTGTAGTAAAAACTCATGTTGTCTAAACATAACAACATGAATCAGCTAACGAAATGCATGAATAACCATTACATAGTGTGTAATTCCATTACAATGAATTTAATGCTGTTACATGGTGTGTAATGTTCTGTTATTCTGCAATAAAGTCTTTGTTAAGGCAAAAAAACCAAAAAAACCTCTGACCTCACCATTAATGGTATCATCCCAATTAAAACTCAACCATTTCCCAAAAAATGAAAAATAAAACCCTGAAAATATTTAAGGCGTACATGTTAGAATGCTAATGGGATGTTATAGATATGGTGCTAGATGCACAAACTCATCAAATCAGGTGTAGTGCCTCAGAATAGTACACTCTACATGCTCCAATGTCCAAAAATCATGGGTCATTTCCACATGAAAAGTATCAAGATAAAATCATTGATTAAAGATCATAATGAAATAAACATAGGTAATATCTTCATGGAACTTATATTTCACTATATAATCCCACCATCTTTATCCTAGTACATTGAATATATACATGAAAAAACACACCTGAGAATCTTTTGGATTCTTCAAGAAGTTGAAGATCATCTCATTACATTCAATCTACTACACTAAACCTTATCGTCCTTCATCTCCATGGAAGGCCAATGGACGCTTATAGGTAAATTCCAAGACCTGATCCAAGGCAAGTCTTAGGATCACTACGTACACTAACCCCATAGTCTAAATGGTACATATTATAGCTTCAACCAACATAGGGTACTTTAGAGGATCTACTTATGGAACTTTCCACATGGGATCCCCTCTTATATTATGAAGATATCATCTAGGAGAAATTGTATATTAATCACAAGAAAATAAATAATCATCTATGAGAAATTTCACAAACCATAAAATTGAAAACAAGAGTAAAAAATAATGTTTTATGAAAATAGGAATTTAAAGCAGTTATTAACCCTATCATAAAAAGGAAACACCTTTTTCAGTAACAAGCCCATCAAAATAATCTCCCCACTCAGTTCTTCAAATGAACTCACATGCACTATTTTCTCAAATATTTTATATAGGTTGATTTAAATAACTATCCCATATATCAATTTATTCAAATGAACCTAATTACATAATCTTGGAATAAGTAAGGATTTTCCCAAACACCCATGTAAACTCAGATTCAACAAAAAGAGTGAGCTTTTTGGGACCCCTTTCCATACATAATATTCAAATTATGATGATCCTACTCATATATACCCACGAAACTAAATCAATTAATGTAGTGATGACACACATTAGGATTAGTAACCACCTCTGATACCAATTTGTAACAGAAAAACCTTGGATAATAAGACTATTCACCTGATCCATCACATTATGGGGTGGGGTAAACCGTGAAAAAGATACAACTATTCAATATAATAAAAACCCGTTATACTACCATAGCAATATGTGAAAAAAATACTAAACCAAACCAGCAAAACCAGAAAAACATGAACAGTCTAGACAATATGTCCTCATGTTACCAAAAATCACCTCCAAACAATCCCAATACTAAACTACAATGATATGAGAATCCCACATGATCTAGAATGACCTTCCCATTACCATAATCCTACAAAAAAGGTATAAAACCACCAATAGGAAGATACAGTCTATGATAAATAGTGACTAGTAGGATACCACCAAAATAATCTATACATGTTCTAATAACAATAATGCCCATGCTTAATCTTTTTAAACAAAACTATTCTACAATAATTATTATAATTTATCTATTTTAAATATTTTTTCATAAAATCCATGAGTTTTTACAAGTGTCATAATGTGACTAGAAAAAATATAAAGAATGGTGGTAAAGATACTGAAATATTATCATACATATGTGATCCATCATCCATGAAAAATATGTCATGTAATAATCAACCATAAATAACAATACACATAATTTAAAAGATCTAGCCTATGGTATAATACTTACTAGACACTTACAATCCAAACAAGGAATAATAGTGGATATAAACTAACATAGAGGCCATCCATAATCTACTGAAATATTGTAGATTACCTTGTAGGGGTGTTACACACACTAACACTACCTATATCTCTATCTCTATGTACATAGGTTCCCACTATGCAATGTTTTTCAATTTATATTTTAATAACCATGTTTTCATTTTTTTATAAAACATTTTCAAATCCAATCCAATTTTCATTAGGCTTTGATAATCCATTTTAAATTTTTTTAAAATAAAATTCCTTTTTGAAAGAAAACTTATTTTTAAAATGAGAACTCACACCATTTTCAATTTAAATAAATGAAATTACCTTTCAAATATCAAGAAAACAATGTAAAAAATAAGGAATTCATGAAATTAGAATAATTGAATAGATCCACCTACCTAAAGGACATAGAAAACCTAACCACCTTTGAAAAAGGGAATTATAAAAAACAATATCTTCCTCCAAAATACAATGAATGAATAAGAATAATGATTATTGATAGAAAATAAAATCTAATTAAAAATCCCTTAAAAAAACAACACCACAAACATTAATGAGATAGAAAACATGTGGAAGTATTTTTTGAAGATACAAAGCACCTTAACCTAATGACCAATTGCAATATTCATTGATCATGGTGGAATGAAGACACCCAAAAACCATGGGTAAGAGATATGGATGATAGGAAAATGATGAAAAAACAAATGAGTCCTTAAACACCAACACGACACACTAAAAACTAGAACATGGGGAATTACACAACATGTAATCTTTTTCACATTATGAATCCCTTTTATTTTGAGTTATGCTGAAAAAAAAACTTCTCCTTTTTAATTAAAAACCAAATTTCACATTACAAGACATATAAATCTTACAAAACATGTAAAAACTCACTCTTTGAATTTAAAGAAAAATATGAGTCTCTCTGGAAATTGTTTTCGTGAAAATCAACTACACATTGTTTAACTACCCATCGAATAGAGGAAAATCCCATGGAAAAGATGGAAATCCAAAAAATTAGTGACTTTACCATGACATGTATCATCAAAATTGAAGTCTAAAAATATCTACCTAATAAGAATGGGTAACCAAATACGAAGATTAAAATATACCTGATAGGGAGGTAATTGGGTGTTACATATAAGAATAACCACAGTGACCATCCATCCCTTCAGTTCCTTGAAATTTTTCTCACATTCATCTATTACATGTTACATGAGTTCTTTATATGTTAACATGGTTAGATGATTTTATATCCCTGATATATTCTCTAAAAATAATTTATAATATTCTTCCAAACTAGGAAAATGACAAATCTCAGTAATAGTGATTGGCATGGGCCAATGTTCATTAAATTCCATATTTTATGGATCCACTGATATAGCCTAACTTGATATGACATTAATCCAAGAATGAAAATTTCTATATACAATATTCACAATTAGTATATTTAAAATACATATTTCCTTTCCTCAAATTGTCTTAATTTTTCTTGGAATTTTGAAGAATATCATATATAAATACAACCATAAAATGATCAAGGTAATCTATAAAGGCTCTATTCATTAAATCCACAATGGTAGTGGGGAAATTAGTAAGACATAATAGAATCAATATAAATTTATAGTGTACATAACTCATATGTAATACTTCATAAGACATATCCTCATTTATGACCCTTAATTGATGTTATATAGAACTAAGTTCAATCATAGAAAATAAAAGAACTACATATATTTGATCAAACAAGAAATTAATAAAGGTTATTTGATACTTTTTTTGATAGTAGTTTTTAAAGTTCTTGAAAATTAATAATAATAATAATTGACCCATATTTATTCATAACAGAAAGTTTATGTTGACCCCTCAGTGAATCACCAGTTTTGTAAGAATCCCATATCATGAATCCTTTAGTGTTTCTTATAAAATTCTAAAATACCACTATGGGAAATTTTATATGGAGTCATTAAAATTGGTGTATAATGAGTAAAGATTTATATTTGAAACTCAGCATATCAATTTTGGTGAAGAGTAGGAAAATAATGAGGAAATACATCTTTATTATCCCAAATAATAGTTATATAATTTATGTTTAGTTTATCCCCAACCATTTTAGATAAATACCCCTCATGAATTGACACCAAGACTCATATCATTATATTAACTTCCATGGTATTCCATATTCATATACACACCAAAATATGATCATAGAATTATTCATAATATCATACATGGCTTTCCTTTCTTAGAAATTGATAAGGGATATATATAAAGAGAGACAATCCATTCCAAAAATCACTTCAAATTAAATAAGAAGGGGAGTTAATTTTTTTTATGTATATTCTATAAAACTTCTATCAAAGAGGAGTTATAAACCTTTGATGTGATAATCATACCATTATATTTTTTATCATTAACTAAACATATATTAATTATGTGTTGGAATGATAACCTTTGAAAATTATTTAAAACTAGATGAGTTGGTAGATCAATAATCAAATAACATAATAATTGTTCTAGAGTGGATGGTAAGTGTATCTATAAACACTTATTGATTTTCCCACAATGATAATAGTTATCACATGATATTTCTTATTGTATGTAGACTTATGTGGTTATTAGTATCAATCATTTACATTATCCTACAAATTTTAGTATTGGTTATAATAATTCTTTTACTTTATTGTGGAACATTAGACTATGGGTGGGTCATTCTATTGAATTTTTTAGTTTTCTTTTAATTATCTAGTATCTTCAAATCTCATCATCGTTATTCTACTCGATGGCCTTATTTTCCGGTATTAAAAAAATTACCAGTACCTTTAATTCAATTTCTTCCATCATTCCTTCCAAATGTTGAGTATAATCGAAACCACCTCAAATGTTTTACATGATTCTAATAATTATAATTTCCTTTGAATTCCAAATTTATTTTTTTATGAAAAACATGAGAATCATGGGTAAATATAACATCCTTTTATTCCTTCACAAAAATTTTATGATTTCATCAGAGATACTAAATTCTATTTTGACTAGAACCCATAAAAGAATAAGTTTTATGCCAATATATAATAAATAAATCTTACATTGTTGTTCAATAATAATACCTGAATCATACCTTATACATCGTGTAAAGTGTTTTTCATATGTACTAATAGATTTATCATAATTTTTCTTTAACTCAAGGAATTACTTATCATTTTTCATATAATGAATAAAAATAATTTACTTGTCTAAAAATAACCATATAAACTCAATCCCACACCACAGAGATAATTTCATCATGTTTAATTATGTTCTTAATGAGATTAAACTATTGATCTACTTTATATTCCTAAAAAAAATAACCAAAATTACTTTTTCATGTTACAAAAAAAGGATTATAGATAATGTATTTTCAATGGTACTGATCTATTGCTTATAAACTAGTGGGTGAACATACCAACAAAAACATTGTGGATGTTTATTATGGAGTCAATAGAACATTTTTATCTCATTCTCCAATTCAGAATCTAAAAACTGATTCCTATCATGAGAATGTGGAATAATAATATCAATAATACTTTTCATTACATCTCTAATCACTGTTAGTTTCTCAGGATGACAGTGACTTCACTGTCCATCATATTCAATATTAAGATGATTTATTCTTGTACCAAAAATTCCCTAAACCTAAATAATATAGTATAGTAAAATATAATAGTAGTGGGGAATAATATATTCATGAAAATAATTTATAATATTTCTAATTCTTGACCCCTTATTTTTAATCTACAACACATTAGGATTAAGAAATGTCTTCTATAATCATCATCTATTCAAATCCATAATAATGGGTCATGAAGAAAATGTTAATTATCCCATGCATATTCCCTGAGAGTGTATTTCTAGGTGCACCATATTAAAACAAATTAGCATGTATCTCTGATGATTGAGTTAAAACTCTACCATCCCCATTTAGAGTTTTCACCACTATTTGAAGATATCCCACAAATCATCCATATACTATTATACATATAGAGATGTATTGGATAGGAAAACCACACTACATTATTTTTCATAAAACAGGTTATTCTCTTATACATTTTATAATCCTATGTGTTCCCAATTCTTTTTCCAATCCTAGTTTCTGAAAATAACTTACCCATTCCCTAATATAAAATATAGAGAACCATACTTTTCATTAATTAATATTGCATCTTATTAAATTATCATTCCTTACAAAACAATACGATAAACACCATAAATTATGTGGTTTAGTGATCATGGAAACTTGGATATATAAAATAGAGGTACATAAAATATCTACATCATCTCCCACTTTTTTGTCACAACAAGCCCCCTTCTCAGTCATATTAAAATAAAAAACATTCTTTAAATTTTTAGGAAAAGGAAACTGAAAAAATGGAGAGTTCATATTCTTAGTAAGGATAACCAATGGAGATATCAATACTATTTTAGGAATTACATGAGAATAAGGGTATGATAAAATGATTTTAAGACTTGTAAACCTTTTAAACTAAATCAAATATTATATAAATTATTCATGTCATTGAATTTGTTGTTTTATAAAGAATTAATAATAATGGAATCAAATAATATTACATATGGGAGCTTAATATTTACATAATTTTTTTTGTTGAATACACGTAAATAGGGAAATAAGTTTACATAGAAAAGGATCACTATTAAGACTATCATAGTGGACTGTGTTAACTTTCCATCAACCCATATCATTTTTCAAGGTTCACTCCTAATACTATCATAGTGGATACAGTCCCTTACTGAACTGGGATAACACCCCATTCCAGTTCTTATTATCTCACAAGATATCAAAATTTACCCAATGTAATGGATGGATATATAATTTATGACCCACCCATCACATAATCATAATGGATCCATATGTGTTCTACAAGATCATTAAATTATTCTTTATATCATTATATCATATCCAATGGAAAAGAAATAGATCTCATTAACAATTAATCTTTTTATAACCTAAGGAAAATAAACTAGTTTCATAAAAATATTAGCACTAAGATCATAACCCATCCTAAAATAATAATAAAGATGATATCAATAGATAATATCTATATTAAACCATATGTAACATAAAATGATGTTAAAATAGAAAAAAATTACATTCAAAGAATAGTAGAATATTTTGAAGGAAAATACAATTTCATCTGGAAATAAATTATTTAAAATCTAAATGTTTAAAAGGTAATATGGAAAAAAATTTCAATGAAAATAAACATGTAAAAAATATGGTAATAATCAAAACAATTAGTGGTAATTATGGTAGAAAATTGCATCCATTCTGAATAAATTAAAACAAATATTCCTTTCATATTTTTGGTAAAAAGGGAAAAAACATAATTAGAAAAAAATTAGAATATTATATTGAAAAATTTTATATGATGTAAAAAATAGGTAAAAGTTAATATAAAATCATTTGATATAAAGAAGAACATTCTAGAAAATATTTTAAGGAAACACATAATCAGAAGAAAATGAGTTCTGACCGAATAAGAAATAAATTATGTTTTATAAAAAATTAACCTAATTATTTTATGTATGAATGAGAGGAAAATGATACAAATACAAATAATTACTTTAATTACCTTGGGATAAAAAAATTATCCAGTTTCATTAGGTATGAACATATAATTTTTATTAGTGTAAATTCAAGAACAATAAATCCATATTTAAATTTTGTTGGAATAGAAATCTCCTACCTCATGTTTTATTTGGGTAAAAAGTTAAATAAAATCATATATAAATTTTCTTTTAAATTTATTAAAATTATTTAATAGAATAATTTTTATAAAAATAATTTTTATAAAAATAATATTATATATTATCCAATTATTATATTTAGACCCATATATATATATTAATAACTCTATATTAAAATCATCATTTCCATTTGTTAAATGTTTATTTTTTGTGAAAGTTTCACTTCGTTAGTTATTTTCATTCTACACGGATTGTAGTCCAATAATATCAATAATGTTAATAATTATATAAATATAATACATATTAATTATATATATTTATAATAATCTAAAAAATGTTGAGTTAGAAATGTGATATAAACCATTCATAGTGATGTTATTCCATAGGTACACATGAAGAGTAGTCTCATTTTATAAATAATAGAAGGAAAGAAAAAGAAATAGTATTTCATCATCTAACACAAATTATAATATTATAAAAATTATATATATAAATTAAATGAATCATAATAATCAACCATGAATGATTATGGTGGAAAATGAATTATATCACTACATAGAGGTGGTAGTCCACACGTACACATGATTTATTATTTCACATATCATTTGATTGAATAAATAGATGATACTGGAGGTCAAATAATAATAATAATATATCATTTTAGTATATATAAGATACATAATTTATTTATTTATTTTAAATAGAACATATTTATATGATTTTGAAGAAGAAATAAATTGAAAAATGTTTCTTCATCATCGGTAGACCACATTTTGATACCTTATTTAGGACCTTGGTAATGGAATTTTAAAATTACCAGAACCACAAATCCATGGATTGATTAATTTATAAGATAATTTTTTTTGTTTTGTGAAATTTATGTGGTTAAATGTGTTGTAAATAAAAATGATATGGGTGTCCTTTCATAAGATGAGAGAGGACAGACTTGTAATTTCATTATAGATTAAAATATAATAATGTTATCTTCAATCCAAATGCTTAAAAATGGACATGAATTCAATGTTAGGATAAAATAGGGTATAAATATGGCCATCTAATATGATTTATTTATTTTTAATTAATACTATTACACTTTCTCATGGTTTGAACCCCTAATAAACCAGCATGAACCGTAACCGGTGAAAGAAATTTAAATGTATTTCCTACTCATTTTGACCAAATATTTAATTCATAATTTAAAATTATATTAGTTACAATGAATAAAATTATATAAAATAATTAAAATAACTAAATTAATATGATGGATGAAGTTGATTTTATAATAAATGTGCAAAATGTAACAAAACTGATTTTAGAAAAAGTCATTTTAAGCATAAAATTGAGTTCAAATCCATTTCGTTGTATGTAAAACATATAATAAAAATTATATAATAATGGATTTAATTTATAATATTTACATTTTATTAAATTAAATCATAAATTTTAATTAATTTAATTTATTAAGATAAAAAAATATTACGTAAACAACAAATATTTTTAAGAAAGACATCTCTTTTTATCTTCATGTATTTAATTTTTAGTTTTAACCATTTTATAAAAAATAAATTAATTTCATAGATTTGTAAGAAATACATTTTAATTATTCAGTTAGTCCTGTTTATAATCTCCAATCCAACATCAATGTGGTAACCATAAAATTAAATAATAATAATTCAATAGTAAATTGTGGTTCATTTAAACTAGGTGTTGCATATAATGTAAACTATCAAAGAAATAAATTTTATATAGATAGAAAAATATTTTAAAATAATTTAGTGCTAAGATATATACACCTCATAAATGATATAATTAGTTAATATGGAATATGTCTTAACAAAACTAATGTTACTATAGAGACCCTTACAACTAGTCTTTTCTTTCTTTGTACGCATTTGAGTATATTTTATATTAAATTATTACTCATTATAAATATATTCCATTAATATATTCATTCATGAATTAATATTTATAATTAATTTATAATTTTCTATTATCCTTGTATTATAAATTTCTCAATTTATGTTAGGATTCAAGAAAAAGATGGTCAATTTTCCATTCATGTTTCTAATTAATAGTTCTCAAACTTGGACCATATAAACAGTTTCATAATACCCATAATTATAAACATGAAATAATTAAATTTATTAATAATATTATATATTTTTTAAATAATTAATATTAAATGATGATAGATAATGTAGTCTATCACTTTGTAGATATGTTAGTTCATTCGTATGCTCGAATGATGCATCCAATTTTTGATGGATGAAATGAAATAATGTTAAATAATAAGTCAACATTAAATATTCATTATTATATAATAATTATAATATATATTCATCAAATATATAATTATTACAATCAATGTAATGAAGCAATAGAAAACCAATCACATCACTTTATGTACGTAGTAGTCCAAATATACTCATGACAACCATTATCATTTTATAATAGATGGAAAGGTAAGAAGGTAGATATGATATTATATTTGTAAAAGGATAATAATTAATCTATATCTTATATGAAAACTAAATCATTCATAATAACCAATCAGGATTTATGGTAATGGAAAATGAATCACATCACTATGTGGAGGTTGTAGTCCACACGTACGCATGAGTGATAATTTCCTTTCCCATTTGATGTAAAGGAGGTGGAAATAATTGATCCAAAATCATTAAGACATCATTGGGTATTTTTGATATTGGATTCATCATTATAGAATGGATACAATATGTTTAGATAATATTGAAAACTAAATAAAATAAAATGTACCCAGTTAAGAGTTATACTTCTTCTTTGAGAAACCTCATTTGGTTTAAAGCTAAAGCATTGAAATGGTGGTATTATGATTATAAAGGAACCTATAATATATGGGATAGATATATGGAAACTCTTTGGGTAGGTATTGTTTGAGATAATATCATCTTTAAGCGAGGAGAATAGAGGATATGGGTGATCTTTTATAAGTCAGGGAGAGGCCAAACATGGAATCGTTCAAAAGATTAAATTATATTAATTTCATTTATGTGATAATGTGGAAAAAATGGAAAATATGTCTATATTAAGATATAAATGTACATTAATTTCATTAATAAATAATAATTATTCATGTTTATTTAGAAATCATACCATTATCTCATAGTTTAACACCTCGTATAGTGGTTTTATCCACAACTATGGTATCAAATTTCTACTATTTTTTCTATTCATTATGAGAAAAAAAATAATAGAAGAATAATTAAAAAAATTGGATATTATAATTTCATTTATAGGTTTCATTTTATCAATGAGATATATTCTATGTGACAACGATTAATTCACATATAAACCCAAAAAAATATTTAAATACGATCTTAAAAAAATAATATTTATTTCTAAATATGTTTTTATAGAATAATGAATCATAATTTTGATTATAATGAAATTAATAAGGTTATTTTTAACTAAAAAATAATAATTTAATTTTAAAATAAAATAAAAAATGGGAATTTGTAAATACTTTAATGGAAAAAGGTTTTTTAACATAAAATATCCATTCCAATACTATTCACTAAAAAATCAATCATTTCAAAAAATTACCAATAGTTCATAGAAAGATAATTTTGATATTATTGTGAAAAAAATGAAATCATTTTTATTACAGAAAAATTTTAAAAGTGGTAGAAATTAATAACAATATCTTCTCCTAAAATCAAATAATAACCATTTTTTGACATATTTAATTAATTAAATGAATCTATAAAAAATTGAATAATAATTTATTTTGAATTAATAAATATATTTTATTAATCATTTATATGTAATTATTGATGATGAAGGTCATCCCAGTGACACCAATGTGAAGGTCCTCCCTTTAGTGGAAGAATTTACCAATAAGGACAGACTACCCTTGATAAATCATCAATAACCAATAAAAATGATGTTACTATGCATTTAAACCATGATAATAACTATAGATTTTCTTACAAGGGTAGATGTTGTGACATTACTCCCTATGAAAATGAAGATATTTTTTATGGATGTACTTCCCATGAAGTAAATCAATAAATTATTACTTTTAGAGGTCTTCCCTACAAGAACCAAGATAATGAAATAAGAGGTCATACTTGGGAATATATTATATAGATCCTATATTATTTCAGGATTGTGTGAAATATTTTATTATCGAATTAATTTAATCATTTTGATATTTTTCATTTCACACAACACTAAATATAGATTCTATTATATGAAATAACCATGTTATTAAATATTTATACACAACACCAAGTCAATATTGTGTTACGTGAAACACATAGATTAGATTTCTGTACATGGAAAATTATTTATAGATTGTGTTATACACAATGCTAACTTCAATTTATAATTTGCATTGCACGCAAGACCGAGTTTTACCAAACAAAAATATATTATTAAAATATTTGTATTTAATAATATAATATATATAACAGACCTTAAATTATAATTTATTAATATTATTAACTAACATTATAAAAATATATAGTTTATAATATGAATTCATTGGTTACTAATTAATTGGAAAAGAAAATATACACCAGTTGAATATAATTTTTTTTTATTTTTATGCTATGGAACTAATTTTTTATTGATAAATTAATTTAATTACAATTATTCAATAATATTAATGAAATATATACGTTATATATTCATTCAATTAAATTTGATATTAATGAAATATATTTTATTGGAACAATATAAGAACAAACCCAATTTTATGCATAAAAAACATATATTTTTCTATAAAGAAATTTTGTTGCCTTTTAATGAGAACAAATTTTAAATCTACTTTTTGAATATTTAATAACTATTATAGGAGAAAATACACTTCTTCATTGAAATTGGGATATAAACATTTAATTTTGTTGAACTTTTGGTATTTTTCTGATGAGTTTCATGTTATGATGAATAATAAAAAATAATGAATTTCTATGTGAAAACATAATTTTCATCTAAATAAATTACATTATTAAATTATAACTTTTATTGATTTTAAAATATAATTATATTATTATTTATCATTTAATCCAGTTTAGGTCATTAAAATCAGTTTTACATTCTATTTGGATATAAAAATATTTCAACCACTTAGACATTTTCACTTTAAAAACTCGTTTAATAGTTCCATCAATGAGATTATTTTATAATTAATTTTATCCAATTATTTGTTTCTAAAATTGAATATTTGATTCCATATTTTGATTCAGAATCTTCAAAATTAGTAAATATTTCACTTTTAATTTTTAGATTAATATGAATAGTAACTTTAGTAATTTTTATTATCATGGTTAAGGGTAAATCATGTAATTAAAGGTAAAAAGTTGTTATAAATAGTATAAAACTACCCTAACATTTTACCAAATTATATTTGATTAATTTAATTCTAAAATTAAAACCAAAGTATCAAAATTTAAATTTTAGGGAAATTTTTTCATAAAAATGAATTAGATATTATTATAATCAAATAGAGTGACAAAATGTCACTCTCTTAATTTTAATAAAAATAATATTTTTATTATGGTGATAAATTAATGATATTCTCAACTATATATATATTATTTATAAATGTAATAGTATTATATACATCATATATGTTTTTTAAATATTAGTGAAGAAATAACTATCTAAAATAATTTTGAAATGATGACGTAGTAATAAATAAAGTAAAGAATTATTCAATTAAATGATAACATTAATATTAAAATTAATATAATTAGATTTAATTAATGTTATAAAATAATTTTATAGGTCAATAAGATATATATAAGGTGTATTACATGAGTTGGTTTCAATTTATCTTACTTTATGGATTTTTTTCAATTAAATTTCATGAATTGTGTAAAAATTAACTCTGATGATATTTTATGAAAATAAAACTTTATTAAATTAGTTGAAAACTATAAAAATCCAAAAATAAGGAAAAAGAGGATAAATTATGGTAAAAAATATCATAAATTTCACCATTTATGGTCCAATATTTTATTTATATGTTAAAATTACATTATCTTAATTTTAAAAATTGTGTTACCATAGTTAAAATTAAAATAGGTTAACTAAGGGTTTATCAAATTGATATGGTATAAAATTACATCAAAATATGTTTAATTTTTTTACAATATTAATACCTTATATAATCCTATATTTTAATCTATTAACCTTTTAAGGTATTGGGATTGAGTTTTTATTTATTATAAATTAACATTTTTTTGAGTTTCCCAATGTTCCCCTCCCATATCTTATAAAATCGCACATCTCTTTATATTTTATTCACACTACTAAATCAATTTTTCTTAGAAAAAATATTCCAAAATATCCTAAAAAATTCATTAACTTCATCATAGAAGCCTAAATTCAGGTGTAAATCTAATTAAAGAAGTCCTTTTGTGAAAATCAAAAGGAGATTCCCCAAGAATATATAACATCCATCAATGAATGTTTTTGTTTTATTTCTTCCATGAATCAAATATATTCATCTTATTTTAATTTTTTTAATAAACTCAGTATCATAAATATACTTAAATTTTGTTAAATTAGGGTTTCTATGTACACATTCACACAATTCCATATAATGGGTATTGAACTTACCATTCGTTGGTTCGGCGGACTACTGCCTCACGAAACGATGATTGTTTGATTTTCCTTCACCAAGTCTCATTATAGGAATTATTAAGAAAACACTTATATATATATATATATTATATTTATGAAATAATTATAATTATTTAATGATAATATCATATCTACCATTTTTACCATATACTATTTTGTGAAATTATTATGTTGCCTATGCGTATGTATAGATTACCATCTCCATGATGCAATATGATTCGTTTTTTCATATATATTTCACATGGATGGTAGTATGGATAAATTTTATTAATATATATGATATATAAATTATTATTTAGTGATAATTTATCATATAATTTTCTTTCATTTAATATGATAAGAAAAAGAAAACAGCGTTCATGTATACGTACGACCTACAATCTCCTTGAACAATGTTTTTTATTTTCTACCTATAAAATTTATGATTAACCATGAATAAATATTTAATGAATATATATATATATATATATATATATCATTTTTATCATTCTATATATGATAAAATCATGATTGATGTAATATTATAAAGGATAACAAGTCAAAACATGTTTGAAAACCAAAGCTGTTATTACCCAAAAATAACATTAACAAGGATTTTTTAATAAGAGAGAAATATAAATTCATTAGTAAACTATATATGGTATTATATATATTAATATTATTCTATGGAATATTTATCCAAAA
The DNA here is from genome assembly GCA_963277665.1 of Viscum album. Taxonomy (NCBI): domain Eukaryota; kingdom Viridiplantae; phylum Streptophyta; class Magnoliopsida; order Santalales; family Viscaceae; genus Viscum; species Viscum album. Next base: position 289,218,271 of record OY728141.1, read on the forward strand.
ATTATATTTATTCTTCAATAGGTTTAATTTGAACAAATTAATTAAGGAGTTATGGTAAAGTATTTTCATCTCACTTTGATTTTTCATGAGATACAAGCCATGTTCACCCCATATTTCTTATATGTGGTGTATATACTTCCCATGAATGTATTTTATGAGGATTATCCTTAATTTTATGATATTTAAATTACTATATAATATTATTTCTCTCATGGGACATACGATCTTAAAGATTACAAAGTGGTAAGGGGATTTCTCGTCTCACATTTATTTCTACGAGACTTTTGTTATATTCACCACTCATTATTTTGCGTGGTGTATATAATTCCAATGGATGTAATCAAGAAAACCATTATATAAATTTATGGGTATTTTAATATCCATTTTATGATATCTCTTTAATGGGGTTTATATTTCAAATGTTAGCAAATCGGTAAGGGATAAATGTATCACTTTTATTTTTACGGGACACATTCCATATACACTACTTATTTCTTCTATATGATTTATATAATGACAAATAAATTCCATTATGAGTATTATAAAAAATATTGTGGTGTTTTTATATCCATATAATTTTGTTTCATTCACGTGGAATAAAATTATACAAATTATAGTGTGATGAGTATTTATTTCTCAATCTCATCAATATTTGGAATTATTTAGTTTTATGTATCTATTAGGGAATATTTATCATCAATATCCTTGTTTTCTAAAATATTTTTCAAAAAAATGTTTTTAATATACTCCAATGTATTATTAATGTAATTTTACATGTATTTACCTTTTTAATACATGGTTTTATGGGAATATTTTTTTTCATTTTCCAAATTAGGTTCTTTGGATGTTTCCATAAAAATTACGAAAGGAATATTTTAATTAATTTAATAGAAATGAATGGAATTTTCAACCATCATGACTCTATAATGTTTTGAATATTACATTACTATATTAAAATTATATTTTAAAAGAAAATGTTTTCATTTAAAATTGTGCTTTATTTTAAGAAGACAAATTGTTTTCAAAGAAGAAAAGTTATTTTCCTCAAGAATTGTTTTCAAGTGATCTCTGAATTTTTTTCCATCTAAGATAACATAATTTGATGTTACTTATGTTGTACAAGTGATAAGATTTTATTATACCATTATTATTATTTCTAATAATGGTTTATGATTATGATGGAATGATATTTAGGAAACCCATTTCATTTTTATGCGTTATGATTTGAGTAAATGATGTTTATGAAATCCATTTTATTCCCTGGCTTATAATTTGATTTATGTTCTTGTGGAAAACATATGTATTTTTTCATTATGTGACTGGTGGGACCTATATATATCTCCAATAAATTTCTTAAATATTTATATCTCATGATATAATGATTGGAATCAAGTCAATTGGATTGATTAACTATAGAAGATGGGGAAAATAGATCCACTCGAAGATGATGGGGAAACCTAATACAATATGGGAATACGGGGAAACCCGATCCCTTATAATGAAAATAAATCAACTAGGGATTGTGGAACAATCTTCACAGTATTTGATGTCTCTATAAACTGTGATGTTAAGTTTTAACAATGCATCTTTACTTATAGGTAACATTATTTCACCTTTATGTATCTGCTAAAAAATCCCCATCGTATTTCTATGTTATGATTTCATGAATGATTCTCTTGACTACCATGTGATTCATATATTATGGAATTATGATCATTATCACATGAATCATGTATATGATCTTTTATATATAGGATATGATCTTCAAATTTTATACTTATGTTGTTATACACTTATGTTCATTTTATGCTTATGTATCTCCCTTGTTTACTATTATTGAGCATCTGAACACACCCTTTTATTATGTTTCTTATTCTTAGTATTCAAAGAAAGGTATTGAGTTGGATTTGTGAAAAAGAGTTATAGTTATGAATAAAAAGGCAAGAGAAGAAGTATATATGTTATAAACTAGTTTATTATGTTTCCATGTTTCCAATGTCACTAAACAAATATGGTATTTGGTGTCTGTTTTTATATTCTATGAAATATTCCATAAAAATGATCTAATATCAATATAAGAAAAGAGAGGGCTGTTATTGTTTTTATTATAACAACGATCTAGTGAACCTTTTGAATCCAGGATGAGAAAACCATAGTTAGATCACAATATATATTTCTAAGGATATGTATAGGGATGTGTCTAATGATAATCCTAAGGTGTTATAGATTAATGAACCTTTCACAATTTAGATATCCTATAGTTGATTTTTTATATGTACGTGGTTTTTTATAAGATAAGTGTTATAGAATTTATTATTTCTAGTTTTAGTTGATGGTGGGAACCATAAAGAATTGGGTTAGCGTTGAATGTAACAAAAAAAATTATAAAGATAAGTCAAATATGTTGATCACTAGAGTGAAGGATGTTGTGATCATTGATAATTAGTTTCTATAGAATATGATTAACAACATGTATCTTAACCAACTCTCACACTCATCAAGATATAAAAGTAATTAAATTTTTGAGTATTATGGTAACTGATACCATGAAGGAAAGAATAATTAGTTTCGTCTGTGTGAAGAATGTAGGAAGAAACACCCAAATGGATGTATTGGAGGAAAAAGGAATATATTTTTTACTATGTAAAAGAAGGAAAAAAGCAAGTAACTTAAAATGGAAAATTAAAGTTCAGATAACACAATGGAAGGGAATATTTTCCTCCCTAAGGAATTATTAATTGATTAATGATTTTAATGTGTAAAGAATGAGAATTATTAAAATTGATGTTCTCTGTGGAAATCTTGAGAAGATAATAAGAAATGTGGTAAATTTAATGGTTTTATTACTAATGATGATGAGACTACTAGAGAAATTTGAAAATAAATAGGTATTGTGTGATAGGATGAGGTAACCTTATTAATGGATTACATTTAAAGTTAAATAATTAAAGTGATTATGTTTTTGGATTTAATAAATATGTATATTAATTGTGAAATAAACAAGGATCATATAATTTATGATTTTAATTAAGGGCTTATAACAGTATGTTGAATGGCTCCGATAGACGAGAAAAGTGATTTAATGGAAAGATTAAATTTATAAAAAACAAATTTTTAGGGGAAGAATAAACCTTAATTTTTGAATGATGTTGATAAAATGAAATAAAGAGTATTTTGTTTAAAATTGGGATAGTATTGATAACTTTAGAAATCAAAAGATGAAAATATGGTTTGAGTTTATATAATTTTTGATTTATGGTAAGTGGAAAGAGTTAATTTTTGAAAGCATGCATGTTTTTACTAAGGCCTAACATTAAATAAAATTATTACCATATTTCAAGAGAATATATGATAATTGTATTCACATGATTGGTTTGTTATAATTACAAGCTACATCAAGTTGTTTGGGAGATTAATGATAAGTTGAGTTTTGAATGTTGATGGAATTCTTTCAAAAATCATGCATTTTAGTCATTTAGATGATTCATAAGACTAAACATTTATGAAATTTTTTATGGTGAAATTAGGATATGGTTTTAGATATTAATATTTCATAATATGAAGATTTATACATATTGGGTAACTTGTATAAAGATTTTTGATGTGGTGTTAACTAAAGAATGATGGAATGAACTATCATTCTATTTACAGATCTAATTATATTATAATGATTTAGGAATGATGAATTCATCTTCATTTATTAGAATAAAATATGATGTGTAAATCTATTAAGGTGCAAAAAAATGATGATATTGTTCTTATAAAAATTAATTAAATCAAGTAATTATTTCATCTCATGAAAAATATTCAACTATTGGAAAAGATATTGAAAAAATTTCTATTCTAGTACCTTATTTTTACAAGGAATCAAATGGCCCCACAAATCATCGTAGATTTATAGCCTTGTGATTGTTAACATTATCTTAACCATATTCTTTATCACTCTCTATAAGAAACTCAATAGTTATATTTCTCTTTCATGCTAATGTTTTCACTTACCACCGTTGTTCTCTAATGTGGAAACCTAGTTTTGAGTAACATTGGGTAACCATTAAGTGTCCAACTTTCCCTTTATTAAAGAATTGTTTTGTATTTATTTTTATGATGTGTGTTTCAATCAAAGTAACATTAATTTATTAAAAAATTAATAACCTAATTGAATTTAGAGGCTGAAATTAATTTTAAGAGTTGTAGAATTTATCATTAAAATATTTTTTAAAATATTCATTTCAAATTAATTTAATCTTTTCAATATTTTTAATTTCAAAAATCTCTAAATATAGATTGTGTTATATGAAAGATCCAAGTTATTATTACTTTATATGAAACACTAAGTCATATTTTCTCTATAATAAATACTTAGATTAGCTTTCAATACATGAAACACTATGTTTGGCATGTGTTACACATAATGTTGAGTTCATTTGATATCTTGCATTACACATAAGATTGATTTTTACCGAACAACATTGCATTATTGAAATATTCTTATTTAATATAATAAGACATATCCAAGATGTTATATTAGAGTTTTTGAATAATATTAACTAAGAGTAAGAAAATATATGGTTTATTATAATAATTCATTGGTTACCAATTAATTAGAAATGAAAATATATACCAATTAAATATAAAAGATTTTTTTATTAATTTTATGCTCCCAAATTATTTTTTTATTAATAAATTAAATTAATCACAATTTTTGAATGATATTAATGAGATATATATTTTATATATTCTATATAAATATTTTTGTTTTCTATCCAATATATTATATTATCATAAGATAATAACATAACCTATTTATGCATAAAAAACCTATATTTTTTTAAAAGTCAATTTTACCACCTTTTAAAGGAAAACACATTTAAAATACAATTTTTGATAGTTTTAGAAATTTTATATGAAAAAACAAAATTCCTCACTAAAATAGAGATATTAAAATTTTCTTTTTTGAAATTTTGGTATTTTTTGAAATGATTCATGTTTTGATGAATATTGAAAAATATTGAATTTTTTAGTGAAAATAGTTTTTCATCTAAATAAAGTATAGTGTTAAATTATATTTTTTATTTTTTTAAATATAATTATATTATTTTTTATATTTTAATCAAATGTAGGTCATTGGAATCAATTTTACACTATACATTGATATAAAAAAATTTCAATCTTTGGAACAATTTCATTTCAAAAAATCATTTTCTCGTTCCGTCATCATGATTACTTTTAAATTATTTATTTCCAATTTTGTGTTATTAATGATTAAAAATTGATTCCTTATTTTTAATATGAATCCCCAAATTTAGTAAAAAGGTGCCAGCTATTTTTTTGGATAAATATGAATAGTAAATTTCTTAATTTTTATTACCATGGTTAAGGGTAAATCGAGTAATTAAAGGTAAAAATAATATTACAAATATTAAGAAAATACTCTAACACTTTACCAATAGATATGTGTTTAATATAATTCAATACTTACTACCAAAAGATAGAAATTTAAAATTTTAATAGACAATTGTTCATGAAAATGACTTAGATTCCATTAAAATAAAAGAGAGTGACAAAATGTCACACTCTTAATTTTAATAAGTAAAATATTTTTAATATGGGGATAAATTGATTATATTATCTAATATATACACTATTCTTAAATATAAAATGTTTATCTACATAATAGAATTTTATTATTAATTTCGAGTGAATAAAAAATTATCTTAAATAATTATAAAGCGGGGATTCTCTAATTACGTAACTAATAAAACAATAAATTATATGATATTATGATTATTAATATTAACATAATTTCACTTAGTTAAAGATATAAAAAAATTATTGGTTAATATGACATATTAGGGATGAATTAAATAAATTGGATCAAATTTATCTTATTTATGAATTTTATTAATGTAAATGTAATGAATATTTCCAAAATTGAAGGTAATTCTATTTTATGAAAAAATATTTTATTAAATAGGTTAAAAATAATCACAATAGAAAATTAAGAGAAATAGGAATAATAATGTTCTCAAATATCATAAATTGAGAAATTATGGTTTGATTGAAAATTTATATATAAGGACCCAATCTTAAAACATTACATATTCTAGTTATTTCAACTAGATTTCACTTCATTACTTTCTCAAAGATATTTTCTATTTAGAGTTTTATAAAGTTTTGACATAACTCATACATATCATTCCACAAGCATACAATGTGTGCACCACTAAAATAGTATCCATTTATTTCATAATAAAAATATTTTTAATAAAATATGAAATAATTTTAAAAAGAGTATTCACAACATTCATCTTGGATTCTCCATTTCCCTTACCCATCCTTACACACTATGAAAATAATTTTAAATCATGGGATGGGAACAAAATCTCATTAAGGGATATAAAAAAATGATAAAAACTGTTAGTCGATGAATACTTATAAATATATGAAATCATTTTCACAAAGACATACTTCTCACCCATAAATAAGCATATACTTACTTGTGAAACATGAGATTTCCATTAATCATTGAAAAAATAAATAGTGAATAAGGGTATCATGGGAAATTAATTACTTAATATTTTAACCCTCATGACTACCTTATTATTTTTAACCCTCATGACTAATTAATGATTTGAAACCCTCATGGCTACCTTAAAATGCAACCCTCACGGCTACCTTATAGTGTAACCATCACATATACACTTGGAGTAACAATACAACTGACATCGAAATTACACTTAAACAAGTAATTGATGGGAGATATAGGTTCCAACAATAATCATACAAATTCCAAATAACCATAAAATAATCCTCATACAATAATAAATTTATAAAAACATTCACTTTGAACTTTGTAAAACTAGAAGTTTAAAAGAAGATTCTTTAAGAAAAGTATCTTACAAAAAACATATAATTGATATGAGAATAAAATAGAATGAAAGGAATTGGTTTATAAACTATAAATACACATAATTTAACATAATTTGATTAAAATTCACTGCAAAAAATAATCTTAGTACAACACAATTAATTAAGTACAAGGTAAACGATAAGAATGTAAATTGTGTTATGAATTCCCTTACCTCAGGTTTTTTACATCAAACTTTTTTATACCTTTTGTATAATAATTGAGATGTTTTTATTAATATTTTAAATAAAGATATTAATTTTTATAACACCTTATATGATCATTTTATAACATAATTCAACCCATTTATTAATAATATTTTGTTATTTCTATTATTTCTCGTGCGTTCTTTACATGGTATCCATGGTCGGTTCGTAAATAATTTTCCTGTCGAATGGAAGTGAAAATATATAAGTGGAATGATTTGTTATTAATATGTTTCCATAATATTTAATGATTCTAGAAATCATTTTGGTTATATGGTTTGAGAATGAATCATTCGATAAATCATGAATGATATCCGTTTAGATCATTTTGGCGGTTCCTTGATAATCATGAACTAGTTTCATTATATAACATAATATTATATATATGTGTTATCTCCAGAAAATAAAAGAGGACATATAATACAATTTAATATATTTTTGAAGCATTAAAATGATTTTACAACCACCACTAAAGGATGTAATGGATATTGAAAACACATCATCCATGATTTTGTTAAATCGGTACATCGCAGATGATGTTGTTATTTTTAGAATAAGAGGTAGAGGAGAGTGATAATGATGATGAAATTTTCCATAAAAAAGATAAAACACTTAATATATAATATTATGTAGCTTTAATACCTCTTTTATAATGGGAGGGAAAGAGAGTATAAGAAAGGAAAAGGAATTGAAAATAAAACAAAAGAAAATGAAAGAGGATCTTTACCTCTTGATCTCTTCTCCTTGAGATCCTCATTAAGGCCAATGGTTTTGCCCTTTTGGTGAGAAAAATAGGTCTTTGAAATTTTTAAGAGCCTTTGGAAGGTGTTGGGATGAATTTATACAATGTTCAAATCTTTAGATGTTTGAGAGTAAGAGGGGGTTGAGGGTGGTATTTATAGTGGAGGACAGGAGGGGTTTTCCATTATTTTAATCATTAGTTTAATATTATTGGTCAAGACTATGAATTGGATTGATTCATGTGACTCTAAACATTAATAATTTTATGAAATTTTGATCTAATGACCATTTACATCATCCATGACTTAATCATGATGTAGAAATTCATTTATTTAGCATTTTTCATAAATTATCAAATTTAACTATTCCAAAAAAATTCAAGTATTTTAGAAAAATCCCAAAAATTCACCCTAAATTTTTTTCAACATATAGAATTAAAAAATGATCTCCATTTTTGAATATAATTTTTTAAATGTGATAAAATAAATTTCTATATAAATTTGTTTTTTATTCCATAAACAACAATTTTAAAACTATAACTTATTTTATATCACCCTGAAAAATTAATCATGATCTCATTATTTTACAACATTAAGAAAATAAAAAAATAATCTGATTTAATATTCATAAGTGTAATATTACTATTCATAATGGTATGTTACTATTCATCAAAAAACATGTTGGTTCTATTAGACTCCAAATAACTTACTGATCATAACTGTAGATGACCATTTTTTAAAATTCAAATCATAGAAGCAGACAAATTATGTTTAATGGATAGTTTATAAATATATAGTCAAAAAAATGTTTCATGAATTTCAATTTATTTTTAAAACCACGAGGTCTTAAATTTTCCCCAACTTCAAGAAACTGTATCCTTCTAATTTATTAATTTATTAACCAAGTTTGGGTAGCGTTCCCTCATAGAATTTCCATATTCCCTTGTTGCTACTTAAACCATGTTGTTTCTCTAAAAAATCTTTAAATAGTGGATTACCTTATTCTAAAATACTTGTTCTCTTCAATCAAGAATCTATAAAAGTTTCTCTTTATATGAAAGGTTCTCTTCCAGCTGAACTGCTTTTGGGTTAAAAATATGAGATGAATCTTGAAAATTATTTCTCAACATCAAAATATGAAAAACATGACATACCTGAGATAAACTTGGAAGAAAAGCTACTCAATAAGAAACCAGTCCAACTTTCTCCATGATTTCATAAGGTTTATTGAACTGTGGAATTATCTTCCCTTTCTTACCAAAATACATACCACTTTTCCTTGTTGTGATTCAAAGAAAAACATGATCACCTACTTTGAAAGAAATTTCTTTCCTCCTATTATCTATATAACTTTTCTACCAACTTTGAGCTTTCCCCATAACTTGTTAGATCATCTTCACTTTCTCAGCAACTTCTTCTACTAATTTTTGTCTAATCAGCTTTATTTCCATGAATTTATCCCGAAAATCCAAATTTAGACACCACATCCCATATAATGCCTCAAAAGGTTCCATCTGTATACTGGATTGAAATCTATTATTATAGGAAAATTCAAATAAATAAATATGTTAATCCCAACTTCTGTGGTAGTCCATTGAGAAAGCTCGAAGCATATCCTTCAAAGTTTGAATCTTCTGTTCAGACTGTCCATATAACTGAGGATGAAAATATATAATAAAATTTAATTCTGTTCCCAATGCCTTCTAAAGGCCTTTCCAAAAATTTGATGTCAACCTTGGATCATGGCCAAATATAACGGAAAGTGGAACTCCATGTAACCTAATAATATCTTTGATGTATAGTAGAGAAAGATGATACCACGACCTAGTATCTCTAATAGGATGAAAATATAAATATTTAGTCAACCAAAAAATAATAACATAGATTACATAGTTACCTAGAGAAGTATTTGGTATCCCCATAACAAATTCCATGTATATATTTCCCATTTCCAATCCAGCACTGGTAAAGGTTGAAGCACCCCCTTTGACAACTACCGCTCTTCTTTAACTTGTTGACATGTTAAAAATTTCATGGTAATCACATGACACTCACAATATTTTCCCAAATCTATAAAAATAATCTTTATTAATGTAAAATTATAGAAAAATACCTATTTTAAACTAATTATACTTTTTTCTGTAGCTCCCCATCTACCTTCTGTACTTGCTCAATTTTTTCTGATAGATATGATTGCACCAAAACTTGAAACAAAATTGAGGAATTTCCTACTCCCAAAACATTCGAGAAAAGATTCATCAAATCATTAATAAAGGGGTTATATTACAATAATAATATTGTTAATGATGCATGATATTTTCGACTTAAGGTATCTGCCACATTGTTTGATTTTCCTAGATGGTAATTGATCGTGCAATCATAATCCTTTATCAATTCAATCCATCCTCTTTTCCTTATGTTTAATTTTATCTGAGTGAATATATACTTCAAACTTTTACGGTTGGTATATATTTTACATTTGGATCCCTATAAATAATGCCTCCAAATTTTAAAAGAACAAACCACTACTGCTAATTCTAAATCAGTTGTTGTATAATTTAAATCACGAGGTTTCAGTTGTCTTGAAGCATAAGAAATTACCAGATCATTATTCATCATAAAACAACCAATTCACATCAATGAAGCATCATTTTAGATGAAAATATGACCATTTTTGGAAAGAAAGTCCCAAACTAGAGCATTCACCAATTTCCTCTTCAGTTCTTGAAAAAAAACATTACATTATTCTGCCCTAACAAATTTAACCCATTTTCATGTTAACTTACTTGGTGGGTAGATAAAAATTAATTTTTTTAACAAACCGTTGGTAATAACCTGCTAATCTAAGAAAACAATGGATCTCGATATCATTTTCAGGTCTTTTCTATTCATCAACCACTTTTGTTTATGAAGAATCAACTATTTTTTCATCCTTATTTACAATATTGTAAGGAAAAGAAATATGTTGCAACCAAAATTCATAGTTTCTAAATTATCCCTATAGTTTTTTTTCGTAGAAGGTTTCAAAAAAACCCTTATATGTTCTTCATTATCCTCACAGCTTCTAGAATATAAAATAATGTCATCAATATAGACATCCACATACTTATCCATAAACTCATGAAATGTTCTATTAATAAGATCCATGAAGACATCTGGTGCATTAGTTATCTCAAATGGAATTACAAAAAATTCATAATGCACGTATCTAGTACAGAACACAGTCATCGGGATATATAATTCCTTTGCTTTCAACTAATGGTACCCTGACCTCAGGTCAACCTTCGAAAAATATTTTTCTCCATTGAGCTGACCAAACAAATCACTGATTTGAGGAAAATTATACTTTTTTAATAGTGATGTTGTTCAAGTGTCTATAATCAATGAAAAGTCTCGTTGAACAAATTTTTTTTAACAAATTAAATAATATATTCACATAGTGAAGTGCCTGGATGAATGAAACCTTTATCAAGAAACTCTTGCAATAGATTTTTCAATTCAATAAGTTCCATTTGAGAAATTTGATATGGTGTTTTTGAAATTGGATTAGCATCAGGAACTATGTAAATTGTGAATTCGACTTCATTATACTATATAAAACTAGGTAGATCATTATGAAAAACATCAATATATTCATTTACCACTAGCACATCATAAATCCAAATAATTCCCTTATATTCAATAATATGAGCAAGATAACTTTCATTTCCATATTTAAATAGTTTATCAGCTTCCTAATATATTATCAATTGTATGGGTTCATTATTATATACAAACAGAAACTATTTTTGAAAAAAAAAACTTCTTTAGCTCTACAATCAATCTTATCATGATAAACTGAAATCCAATCCATACCCAGAATGACATCAAAATATACTAAGGGAAAAACAAAAAAGGTTTTGGGGTAAATTATTTCCACAAACAACAATAGAATGATTTTTATAATTCTTTTTTATAGTATTTCTCTTTGATGTTTTAAAAATATGTTCTGGTCTCATTTCTTGTGATTATTTTTCCCATTTACCCGAAAATTTCTCATAAATAAAGGAATGTGTAGACCCCGTATCAAAAAAAAAACAGTAGAAAAATTTGAGTAAAAAAAAAGTACCACATACCACTTCATTGGATGTCCCAACATATCCTAACATATTCAAAAATAATCTCACTATACCTTTCTTCTTATAATTTGGATTCTTTGCTTCATTCAGATCTTTCTTTGGAAACACATTTTCATAATTACCCATCTCACCACATTTAAAAAACATTACATTTTTCTTATCAAGATTTGTCTTAGGATCATTTTCATTACAATCTCGAGCCATATTTAAAAAATAATCACATGGAAAACACTTCCTAGTTTGGGTATTGAATTACCTAGGGTGATTTTCACCACACTTTTCACAAACTGGAAACTAAACATTCCTACCATCATATTTCCTTGATTGATTATTATCTATCTCTTATCATCTAGACCTATTCTTTAGTTTGTTTTCAAGGTACACATGGTCATTGAAAAACCCTATTTTTACCATATATACACATAATACAAGTTTCTTATAACTCTGGAACTCACAGGAAGCTTATTCCCTTCGATATCCAGGCTTCAATCCTGAGTAAAAATGATTGATTTTTTATCAAGATCCTAAATAAGATTTGTAGCATACCTCAACAGTCAAATGAAGTTTTCTTCATACACATCCATTGAATTTTACTCCTTTTTCTTCAATTTAATGAATTTATTTTCCATCCCATTTTGATCCACCTTAGAAAAATATTTCTCATGAAAAAGACTTTCAAATTTATCCCACTAAAAGGCATCAATCTCTTCTCTATCCCTGACATTCATGACCTTTGACCACCACTGATCAACTTCACCTCCAAAATGATAAATGTAATGACTTAAATTTTGACTAAATGAACATCCCATAACATCAAATATCTTTTCATGGTCTTTAATTCATCATTCAGTTGCTATTGGGTCAAAAGTTCCACTAAATGCATGAGGGTGTTGCCTCATAAAATGTTCCACTATCATCATGTTCCATTTTGATATCTCTGGTTTTTATCTGGCATGGATGACAACAACATTTATTTCATGTTTAAAATGATACATTACTATCACAAACTTCTCAGTTCCAATTCCCACCATTCCCGGTTGCAGGTTTAGAAAGATATCAGCCTCTCGGTTCCTTCCAACTTCATATTCACTATTTATTCTGCAAAAAAACAATTTTGAACAAACATATCATAGATGAACCAACATGTTAATTTTTAAATGAGATATCATTTCAGTATAAACATAAGTTAAAAAACATATATGGTATTCTATTAACATCATATTCACTACCAATGTTATTTAAACTATGCTCTGATACCAATTATAAGGACTCAGCCTTAAAACATTACACATTCTAGTTATTTCAACTAGATTTCACTAATTTATATTCCCAACGATCCTCTTGTTTTATAGTTTTATAAATCTAGGACATACCTCATAAATATCAATGTCCAAGCATACAATGTGGGTTCCACTGAAACAATATCCATTTTTTCATAATACAAATGTTTTTAATAAAATATGAAATATTTTCATGAAAATTATTCACAACATTCATATTTTATTATCCTTTTCTCTTACCCATAATTAATCCCTGTGATTTTTTTTAAAACATGGGATGATCACAAAATATTAGTAAGGTATATAAAAAATAAATAGATAAACTGCCAGTCTATGAATACTTATACACATTTGAAATCATTTTCACAAAGACTTACTTCTCACCCATAAACGAATCATATACTTACTTATGAAACATGATATTTACATAAATAATAGAAAAAATAAATATTTAATAAAGGTATCTTGGGTAATTACATAAATTTTTTTGTAACCCTCAAAACTACCTTATGATTTCTAACACTCATGGATTTCTTACAATGTGACCCCCACAACTACCTTAGGGTGTTTCCATCATAGTTACACTTAGAGTAACCATACAACCAACCTCTAACCTACACATACCCAATGCATTGGAGGGATATAAAGGTACCTAAAAGCTTTATAAAAATTCCAAAGAACCATAAAATTATCCTCTAATATGAATACTTTCATATAATCATTAACTTTTTGCTTTGGAAAACTAGATGTTTAAAAGAAGATTTTATACGAAAAGTACCTTAAAAATAACAAATAATTGATATGAGAATCAAATAGATGGAAAGGAATATGTTTATACACTGTAAATACCCATAATATAAAATAATAAAAAAAATTCATTATAAAAAATAATCTTAGTAACTCATAATTAATGAAGTTGATGGTTAACATAAAGAATGGAAATTGGGTTAAGAATTCCATTAACTTAGGTTCGCCTTACTTGAAGATTTTTCAAACCTATTGTATAAGGGTTAAATGGGTGTTATAAATATTTTAAGGAAATATATTAATTTTTATTAAACCTTATATGATCATTTTATGAAATCATTAGACCTATTTATTAATAATATTTTGTTATTTTCATTGTTTCAGGTGCATTCTTTACATGGTATCCATGGTCGGTTCATAAAGGATTTTATTATCAAATGGAAGTGAAACTATAGAAGTGAAATTGGTTGTTATTAATATCTTTCTAGAATATTTAATGATTCAATAAGTCATTTTGGTTATATTTTATGCAGATTAATCATTAGATAAATCATTAGTGATATCCGTTTAGATCATTTTGGTAGTTATTAGATAATCATGAACTAATTCCATTATATAACATAATATTATGTATATATCTTATCTCTATAACATAAATGAGGATATATATTAGACATTAAAATATTTTTCAACCATTAAAATGGTTTTACAACAATCTTTGAAGGATATAATGTAAATTGAAAACACATCATCTATGATTTTGGAAAATCACCATATCACAAATGGCATTTTTATTTTTAGAATAAGTGGAAGAAGAGAGTGAGAATGATGATGAATTTTTCCTTAAAAAATGATAAAATCAAGAGTATATAATATTATTTATCCTTAATTCCTATTGGATAATGGTAGGGGAAGAGAGTATAAGAAAGGAAAAGGAATTGAAAAGAAAACAAAAGAAAATGAAAAAGGATCTTTACCTCTAGATATATTCTACTTGAGATCATCCTTAAGGCCCTTACTTTTGGAAATTTGGGGATACCAGTAGATTTCAGACATGGGAAAGAGCCTCAGGAAGGGTCTTGGGAAGAATTTAGACAACTTTAAAATCTTGAGAGGTGTGAGAGGAAGAGGGGGGAGATGGTGGTATTTATTATAGAGGAGAGAAGGGGTTTTCCATTATTTTAATCATTTGCTTAATATTTTCGCTCATGACTTTGAATATGATTGATCCATGTGACCTTATACAGTAAAAGGTTCATGTGAGTTCAAAATAATGTCCATTTCCATCATTTTTGACTCAATCATGATGTATATATTCATTTATTTAGCTTTTTTTTTTGTAAATTATCGAATTTAACTATTCCAAACTATTCATGTATTAAACAAAAATCCCAAAAAATAACCATGACCATTTTTTGACATTTATAATTCAAAAATAAACTCCATTCTTGAAAATAATTTTATAAATATGATTAATTTAATTTTTAAACAAAATCGTAATTTTGTTCCAAAAATAAAAATTTTAAAACTATAACTGATTTTATATCACCTTGAAAAATTAATCAAGATCCCATTATCTTATAACCTTATGAAAATAAAATAATAAAATGATTTAATATTCATAAGTTTCATATTAATATTAATAAGGGTGTGTTACTATTCCCCAAAAAAAAATATGTTGGTTCTATCAGACTCCAAATAATATACTGATCACAACCATAGATGACTGCTTTTTCAAGTTCAAATCCTAGAAGTGGGAAAATTATTTTTAATGGATTGATTATAACTATATAAAATTTTTTTTATTCAATTAAATTTATTTTTAAAAACTTGGGGTGTTACATTATATGTAAAAATTACCTCTTCTCAATATTAAAATCTTTCTTTCTCTAGTTAAAATTAATATGGCTTAAATAAGGGTTAATAAAAAAGATACAGTATAAAATTATATCATAACCTATCTAAAATTTAGTTTTTGATGAAATTAAAAAATTATATCATCTTATCTTAAAACTTATGATCTTTTGGATTCATTGTTATAGAGTTTTCATTTATTATAAACTAATATTTTTGAGAGTATTCAAAAGTGTCTCACCCCTCTTTTAAAAACAAACACCTATCCTTATCTTTTATTCATACCTCTAAATCCATTTTCTCAGAAAAAATCTTCCAAAATCTACATCCAAAATTAATACCTTCATCATATAACCCTTAATTTTGTGATAATGGAAACCAATGAAGTCCTTTTTTGCAAATCAAAACAAGATACCCAAAAAAGGGTAATGTCCATCAACAAACATTTTTGTTTTATTTCTTCATTTCACCACTTCAATTATTATTATTTATTATTTATATAATAATATAAGTTCTCTAAATAAACTGATATGTTTTTTAATTATGTGTTCTAACTAAACATACTCACACTCTCGTTTAATCTATAAAAAACTTGTTGTTCGCGTGTATGGCACACCACCACCTCCCAAAATGATGATTATTCATTTTTACTTTACTACCACTCATTACATAAATTGGGATAGAAAAACTATTTTTTAATGATATTTATGATATTTATTACATATATATACTTATTTAATGATAATATCATATCTATCATTTTTACTATCTAATCTTTTGGGAAATGAAAACTTCAGTAATTGGTAAGTATGGATTACCATCTCCATGATGCGACCTGATTCATTTTTTCATCTATATTTCACTTGGATGGTAATAAGGATGAATTTTATTAATATATATGATATATATGACATAAAAGGATCCTTTAATTATAATATATTATATAATTTTATTTCTTTTAATATGAAAATAAAATGAAAAATAGAGTTCATCTGTACGTACGACCAACTGCCTTCATCGACAAGGTATTTTATTTTCTACCTATAAACTTTATAAATAACCATGAATAAATATTTACCGAATATCTATATATATCATTTTTATCATTTTTAATATGATTAAATCATAAACTATGATAGATATCCAATAATAATAAGTCAAAACTTATATGAAAAAGAATGTGGTTATTACCTAAAACATAACATTAACATGGATTTGTTAATAATATAGTAATATAAAATCATAAGTTTATTATAAATAGTATTATATTTATGAATATTATTCATTGTAATATTTATAATAAACTTATATGTAATCTATATGAAAATTTAATATGTGAAAAGGAATTCAAGACTTAAGGTAAGGGATTTTCATCTCACTTTTATTTTTCTTGAGATAGAAGGCATGTTCATCACAAATTTATTATATGTGGGGTATATATTATTGATGAATGTGTTTTATGAGTATTAGAATTAATTTTATGTTATTTACATAACAATATACTTTTATTTATCTCATAGGGTATATTATTTGAATGATTAAAATTTTGTAAGGGAATTTCTAGTCTAACTTTTATTTCTGCGAGACTTATGACATATTCACCCCTCATTATTTTATGTGGTATATATAATTCCAATGAATGTAATAAATGGCCATATATCCTAAACTTTTTGATATTTAAGTATAAATTTTAGGATATTTTGTTCATGGGGTTTACGGTTCACAAGTTACCAAATGGGTAATTGATTTATGTCTCACTTTTATTTTTGTGGGACTCATGCCTTAAACACAACTTGTTTATTCTATGTGGTATATATACAACCCATGAATGTCCTTTTTGAATCTTATCCAGAAGATTAAGGTATTTTTATATCCTTATATTTTTATTTCTTTCAAGGGGCATACAATTATACTAATTATAATGTGATGAGTATATATTTCATAATCTCATAAATATTTTTTATTTTTTATTTTAACTCAATATTGAAGAATGTTTAATTTATATATCATTTTTTATAAAAAGGAAGTTATAAAAAATGTTTTTTTGTCCGTAAAATTTATTTTTAAAGTAATTTTTACCCATTATTAACATTTTTAATATAGTTTTTGAAAATAATGTTTATTTTTGTTTTCTAAATGAGTTACTTTGTGACTTTTCTAGAAATAGTACAAATAGAATTTTTTTAGCTTATATAGAATGAAAATTTTTCCACCATCATGAAATATTAATGTTTTGATGATTCCATTACATTTTTCTGTTGTTATTTTAATTAAAATTTTTTATTTTAAAATTTCATTGAATTTTATTAAAATAAAATGTTTTCAAAGAATAAAGGAAATTTTCCTCATGATTTAGTTTTAAGTGATCTAGGAAAATTATTTTCCATTTAAGATAAAATTATTTGATGTTACTTATGTTTCACTGCAGATATAATTTAATAAAATAATTCTTATTCTTTCTTTTAATGTTTTATGTTTACGATGGAATGAAATTTAAGAAACTCATTTCTTTTCCATGGGTTATGTTATGATTAAATGATGTTTATGAAACCCATTTCATTTATGGGATTGTGATATGATTTATGTTTTTGTGGAACAAATATGTATAATTTTCATTATTTCTTGGGTGGAACCTATATATCCCTATAATTTATTGGGTAATGATTTATATATCTTGAGATAATAATGGGAATCAAGTAAATGGTCGTGATCCACTATGGAATACAAGGATATTTGATTCACTACGGTAGTATGGGGAAAACTGATCCACTTTGGGAAGATGGAAAAAGTTGATCCCTATCAAAGAAAAGACTATAATTGTGGATGGTGGTGTGTGACACCTGTTAGGTGAAGTCCGCATGAAGTGCCCTGTTATGTTTTTGAAATTATCCTTGACTTATAGGAAATGATATTACAAGTTTTTGTATCTGCAAAAAAATTCATGTCTTATTTTTATGTTGTTCATTTATGAATTACGATTTAGATTCCCTTATGATTAATGTCTTATGAACTTCCAATAATTATCTCATGACTCATGTATATGATAACTAATATGAATGATATAATCTGAAAATGTTAAGCTTATAGTATCATACCATTATGATCATGTTATTATAACATATCTCTTATGTTTTCCCTTACTGAACATCCGAGATCTCCCTTTTTTATGATTTTTTCATAGGATATGATTAAAGGTATTATGTTTGATATGTCAAAAAGAGTTCTATTTATGAATAAATAGACATGATAGGATGTAGATCAATTATGAACCAATTATTTATGTCTCCATGTTTTCAATGGAACTAAACTAATAAGGTTATTATGTGTGCTTTTATATTGTAAAAAATATTATGAAAAAAATAATGTAATATCCATGTAAGAAAACCAAGGTTCGTTACAGATCCCTCTAATGAAAAAGTATTCATCCAGAATGGATTTATACTTATTAATAGAGAAATAAGAATCATCTATCGATGTCCTCCATATATTCCACATTTTAGAGGCCCTCCGAGCAATGAAATATTGTTTCATCATAAATACCCCCTCTATATAAAATTTATTCTAATTTGTCCCATAGATTGAGAAGAAATCCTAAAAATGAATCCAATTATGTTTTCTATCATGCCACCATTTAATAGTGGCTCATCTCAATCATAGTGATAATAGTAGAAAAAATCTTCATTTTTTTACTCACCATGACTATAAATCCATGGGATTAATGAATGGTATTTATAATAATCTCAATCCCCTATAATTTAATGGATAAAAAATATTTAGGTTTAGATCATGTTTGAGGACCACTCACCGAGGATTAAAAAATGTTTATTATATTGTGGAAACGTTAGCTAATGGGAGAATACTCACCATGTTCTTACTGATAGTCACTCCTTAGTATCAAATTACAATATAATTAAAGGAGTAACATATAAATTACCTTATTTTTAACCCTTGAATATTTTATGATATATTTATCTATAATTTTTATTTGAAAATTTTCATTATATGTAACTTTGAGTTTAAACAAACCATAGTATACTATTAATATATAGTTATTTAATGTTACCGTTATTCCCAATCCATTGGATTGGAAAGTATAAATATTTCCAATTAAATTATGAAAAATTTATTTCTAATATGAATTCACTCATTATCAAATATGATAAATTAAAATAAAAATCATTTTGAAATAAAGGAATTTTTTCTTAAAAGCATTGTTTATGCACAAAATGTTCTTATATCTTAAAAAATTCAATTTTCCTTATTTTTTATTAATTTTAAAAATATTTATATATTATATATTAAACCAAATATTATAAATTGATCTAAATTTTTTTATAGGCATTGGATATGAATAAATATAGTTTTATGATTAAAAATTTATTTTTCTAAATGGGTTTCAATGCATTTTAATGACTTATGTAAATTTGAATAAATTCTAAATTTAAAATTTTTTATTTGAAAAATGGATTCCATATTTTGAATCATGATGTCAAAATTTGACTAATATCTCTATTTTTTGGCATTACGAATAGTAAACATGGTAGAATTTATCCCCTCGTTAAAGGTTAAATTGTGTTACCCATGCTTAATGATAAATGTTCATGTCACTATTTATCATCTTAATTTTTACTGAATTGATGTAAATGGACCCATATAACATTGTAAATGAAAAATAATTATTTAAGGGATACTTTTCCATTAATATAACACTTGTAATATTTAATGTAATGAATATTACAAAATGAAACTCTCTTCCTTTTAAATATATATTATCTATTCAAATAGAAAAAAAGAAGTTATGAATGAATATTAAATTTTAATTTGACCATAAAAAAATATTTTAAATATGTTAATTTATTATTAACTATCAAAAGTTACATAATTACCTTAAATACTTAGAGAATAATAAAACAATATTACTTTAGTTAATTTAAAAATTAAATAAATGATATTAAAAATATTAAAAGTAATATAATATGAGTTATATATAGTGTACCAAGAACATTATGGAATAATATAACATATTAATGTTGTTATAAAACGAAATATTTGATTATTTTATTTTTATTGAAAACTTTAGGGTCAAATTAAATAAATAGTGACAAAAATGACATTAAGAATATTTTATGAAAATAATATATTATCAAATTATTTAAAAATTTTATAAATATTAATATAAAAAAATTTATATATGATATGGTCTAAAATTTAATACCTTGTACATTTATGATATAATTTTCACCATATAACCAAAATTATAACCCTTAAATAGTGAAAAATTTGTTGTCATGGTTAATGATAATATAGGGAAACTAAGCGGTTATACCAAAAGATATGGATTTAAGACCCAATTAAACCTATAAAATTATGTTTTGATGGAAATTCAATAATTTCTTACCTAATAATTTAATATATATACATTTTGATTCATTTTCCATTATAATGGATTTTTTATATTTTATTCCTTCAAAAAATTCCATCATTTTTCCTCCCCTCAATTTTAAAAGGACACCCTTAATTTTCATTCATTGCACCACATTTGGAACAATATATCAATGAAAGCCTTGTAAATAATCTCCCAGATATCCTTACCCAAATTCAATATGTTTTGTAATTCCTAAAATACCATATATAGGATACTTAATTAGAGATATTAAGTAGTTAATTCCATAAAGAAGTAATCAACTTGACTAATCATTTTCCTTTTATTTATTATTTTACCTCTTCTAAATAAGTGTTATTTAAAATAAAATTTTAAAAATATTATATTAAATAGGATTAAATTTTATTTGTGATTATGAAACCACCATTATCAACACTCATTCAAATCAAATGGTATGTGATAGTGTCACTCGATCATACGTAAGACATATCGTATCTGTGTGGTGATACAATTCATTTTTCATCACCTGTAATTATAGATTGGTATTATGAAGGGTTTAATTTTTATATATAAAATTTATGAAATAATTATAAAATTTTAATTATAATATAATATATACCTTATTTAATTCAAATATATTAGAACATGATAACGTCACTTGTGAAAATGTGTAGACTACCACCTCTAAAAAGTGATGCGATTTGTGGGTTGTTTCTGAATTATATGGATAATGAAAATGAAAAAATTATTTAATTGTTAAATATTATCTATGTTTCATTGATTCCATCTGTAAGAAGTTAATACAATTCTCATGTGAACCTTTAGCCCACCTTCTCCATAAATAGTGAAATTTATTTTTCAATAACTATATTTTATGGTTGAAAAGAAATATAATTAATATATATTATATCATAAAAATTGTTAAAATTTAATAAACTATTTAACCAGAAAAAATGTTCAAGGAATAATACTCCCAAACCAATACATACATGAAAATTTAGGCAGTTGTCACCTAGAACATAGATTTTAATAACGAATTATTAATAAAGGTTCGATAAAAGTTTTAAGGTAAATCATAAATGTTATGATATATATATGATTATGGTTCTAAAATTTATATTTAGAAAATTAATATGTACTATAAAAGATTTTGGAATAAGTATACAGGAATTCAGATCGGAGATAAAGGATTTATGTTACAATCTCATAGTTAATCACGATTGTTTATGATCATGTTTCATATGAATAAATTTTCTAATCTATCTATGAATAACACCATAAATTTTATTCACATTTGGTAAAATCTATGTACTAAATTTAGTACTTTAATTTAACAATATATAAGAACTCAATGGATCGATAAACTATTTCTAAGGAAATCTAATATTATTTCCCTCTTCATTCGAAAATCATTTCTCTTTCATATCCATGTTCTCTAAAAATGTTTCATGAATGTTATTAATATTAAAATATGACTGATTAATGTAAATTATAAGATTTAATTACATTTTAAAAACACTTTTAAGATGAATATGCTTATTATTTCCTAAACAATGATCATTTTGAATTTTTATTACAATTTCATGAAAGAAATGTTTTATCTTAACATATTCGGTACTAATAAAATTTGAAACCATCATCACCATTCAGTAATATGAAGACTTATTTAAATGTTTCATTTATCATTTAACTGAAAATTATTTCAATAATATTTTGGATATTACTAAATTATAAATATTTGATTTCAATGTGGAAGGGTATTTTCTATAAGAAATATTCCAAGTGGTCTTTTAAAGGGATTTTAACCTATGATGAGAGCCTATTATATCACATATGAATTATTTAGGATAGGATTAAATGATATGATCCATATCAAATATTTATAAGGATTATTATTATGATGGTATGATGATTATGAATCTGGTTATTTTTCTATATCTTATGGTATGTTTAATTGATGAAATTTTAATGAATATTGTTTCATTTACCTTGGTTGTGACATGATAAAATATTTATAATACCTATTTGTTAATGGTTCAAGATATGATGAATGTTTTATGATATTTTGGAATAAATATATATTATGTTAATTAAGTTAAGAATTTGATAATAATTATATCTCTCTCTATTGAATTTCCTAAATTTGGATATCACATGATATAAACTAGACTAAAATGGGGAGGGATCCCAGTTCTGTAAGGGACTCAATGAACAATGATAGTCTTTTTAGTGAAACTTCACTATTATGATAGTATATATAGTAAAACCAATGAACCATTATAGTATTAGAAATGATAATTGAGTATTAAGGAAATGATTTCCAATATATATATATATATTCCATAAACTTATTTATTATGATAATGTTATACTCTCATGGATCATGTTCTTGGACTACTTTTTGATCCATGATCTATGAACTATAATTCCATATTCCATGAATCAATATGATGATCTATGATATGTAGGGTATGAATTGAAAATGATATTTATAACACCTTAGAAAGATTAAGGGTTAAATAACTAAATGAAATGACTTGTGTCATAAAGGTGCACCTTACTTTTCAGGAGCCTACCTAATTAGAACTCCATAGTTGAGCGTGTTTGGATATGAGTAGTGATAAGGATGGGAGACAATCTTGGAAGTTTCCTAGGGTGTGTGTGAGTGAGGAAAAAGCACACTGGAAAGGACATGTGTTGATCAGTGGGGACTGTTATTAGTCAGATGACCAGTTCGGGCATGTGGGTGGACCCTAGGGTGGGGACCACGTGTCTGCAAGGAAACTGGTGGTACATGTCAGGCTAGGACCCGAGGACCATGTTAAGGCGGGGCATCTATGTTTTTAGTGGGGCATATTAGTTACATTTTTAATCAGATTAGGAACCTAGCATTAAGAGCGGTGCATTGCCTGGGATGAGATGTAGGGCCCACAACAAGGACGCTGTGCTCTGGGTGGGGGTGGGGGTGATTTTAACACCCCATAATGAACAAGGGTTAAATGACTAAATTATATGACTCTTATCAACAAGGTGCACCATCCTTTTCAAGACCCTAAATGATTAGAACTCCAGAGTTAAGCGTGTATGGCCTGGAATAGTGATCAGGATGGATGACCTTCTGGGATGTTTCCCAAGCTGTGTGTGAGTGAGGAAAAAGTACACTTGAAAGGACAAGTGTTGAAATACGGAGACAACCATTAGTCAGATGACCTATTCGAGCATGTGGGTGGGTCCCAGGGTGGGGACCACATCTCTTTGGGGAAACTGGTGGTACCTGATAAGCTAGGACCCGATGAACATTTTAAGGCGGGGTGTCTGTGCTGTCACTGGGGCCTAGTTTTTACAATATGTTCATAATCACATAAACAAACACTCGTTCCATATTTAATTGATCTTTTATATCTAACTTATATACCTTTTATAATCATCTGAGCTTACCATCACTTAGGTTTCCTTTCCCAAAATTATGAAGAAAGCTATGAGGAAGAATCTATATAAGACAGAAGCTAGTTACGAATAACATAGTGGGAGAAGATGTAGTTAACTTATGACTAGATTTTTTTGTGTATCCAAGATTCATATGATACAACAATGGTATGATTATAGAATTGATGATTGTGTTATGTAATTAATTTTCATCAAATAGGTTTTCAATATCAATGTATGAAAAATACAACTCAAAAAATTTGGTATCAGAGAACTTTTATGTTATGTTTGAAAATTATAATGAGAAAAATTTCATTAGAAAACTTAGGAAAACACTATGTATAGGATAATATCTTATGTTATGTTAAATATTATAGTGCTGTTTTCTTATCAAATAATCCATGTATAGATTTTAAAAGTGAATGTAGTTTTGGAATTGATGCATTTATGGGTGATAACCTTGAAAAGAGTTGGTCAAGTGTGTCTTGTCTATCATTCGGTAGCATGGTGTGTGATATCATACTATTAACTAGGTATGAATCTCCTAGGGGATATTCTTTCTTTTATTAAAAATTTCATTACAAAAACCTATGAATGATTTTAATAAATTATGACTTGGAAAAACCTAGGTTAATTCTAAGGGGATGATAATCGAAAAGAAGGTGTATTAATTTAGAAATCCTATGAATGATTTTTCATAATCAATCACTCTTATTAATGTTGAATTATTCCCATGATATGTATTATGGTTTTGAAATTTAAGGGAGAGAGAATGGTGATGTTGAGGTGGTAACAAGTATGCAAAAATATTAAATAACCTTATTTGAGATTAGTCATATGAATTCATTCAATCATGATATTTATCTAAGAGTATTAATTACTTAGCTCAAATATTTTATGTTGAATTACCAGTAAAAACCTCTAATGGTATAATGATAGAATCACATATTTATGATTCTTACTCACTAGATGTTTTTGGTAATATGATTCTTGAAATTATTGTTATTATCCCTTTAGTGGTATTTTATTTGATTTTGGCATGGAATAAATTTATTTACATAAAGTGCACATCAATTTCAATGTAAGAGATTTATTATTTGATATTTTAGAACCAACCTATGATCATATATTGACACAAATATAAATACGAACATACAATGGAACTTGTATTAATTGTACATGAAAGCATTCTAATTCAAAATAGGTGTTATATCTCATATGGTTGTAAATAAACTTGACATTGATGATATTAATATTATGTGGGAATTTGTTAATGTATCTCTATATGAGTTTCCTTATCATACACCAAATTTTTATGTTGAGTTCTCAGTATAACTCATAATTAATGCTCCACCTATTTTAAATACTCTATAGAGAATTTCCTCGATAGAGTTACAATAATTGAAAAAAAAATCTAAGAGAATATCAAAAAGGTATTTATCTATCCAAGTGAATCACCTTGAGGTGAGCCTATTTTATTTTTTAAGAATAAGTATGGATCAATGAAAATTTTCATAGATTATCGGGATAAAAAAAATATCATAGTTAAGAATACGTATCTTATACCTCATATTGATGACTTTTTTGATAAAATTCATGAAGATCAACAATTTAAAAAACTGGACTTCGTTTTGGAAATCATGAATTGATGGTCAAGGTTGAGGATATAACCAAAACATCATTTTATACAGGGTATTTACATTATAGACATATAGTGATGTTGTTTGGACTTACTAATTCTCATTATATCTTCATGTATTAAATAGATAGGGTTCGTACATATTACCATTATCCATTTGAGGTAGTCTATATATATGTTTTTCTTATATTTTCCATGTGTAATGTATATGATGACGATATATTGAGGATTTTACGAAAGAACCTAAGGAATGATGAAATGTATGAAAAAAGTACAAAGTGAACATCTTAAATAAACAAATTTCATTTTTGGTCATATAGTTTCAAGAAAGGGTATATTGATGGATCCATCAAAGAATGATGTTATTAAACATTGGAAAAGACTAACCACTGTGACAGATATTCATATTTTTCATGGTTTAGATGTATATTTTCTATGCCTTGTGGATAATTTTGAATTAATTTGTAATCCACTCACCAAGATTACTCTTAAGGGATCCATATCCCTTTAGGAAGACGAATGTGAGGAAAATTTTAATGAAATAAATTGAAGATTATTAAAAATCATGTTCAAGAATTACCATATAGCGAATAAGTGTTCTAATCTATAATGATTGATCATATAATGGACATGGATGAGTCATCATGTAGAATGATATGGTTATAGCCTATGGAATATTCCAAAAAAATTTCATGAGAAAAATTACCCAAATTATGATAAGGAATTATCTATGGTAATTTTTTCATCAAATATATGGAGGCGTAATATTTATGGAAATAGATGTGTTATATATAATTATCAGAAGTTTTTAAACTATATATTAATTGAAAAGAGATAAAAAAAGAATATGTTTGGATTTTATTAAAGATTATGACTGCTAAATACATTGCCACCTTGGGAAAGAAAAAAGGCATATAATTCCATGAGTTTAAAGGATTGAATTATTTAAATATGATTTGTGTAATATAAGATAAAATATTCCCATATATAAAAAATAATGGATCTATAAATATTTATGGATGGGGAAAATATTATCTTTCTCAAATGAGAGTTCAATTATCTATCCGTGCGAGGATTAAACTAGAACAAAAAATGTTATAAAACTACAAAATATTATCATAATTGTTCCTGATTTCAATATAGATTATGATGTAATTATAAAATTTAAGAGATTCATATGGGTTCCAAACATAGTATATTTGAAGGAGTTTTTTCTTGTGAGGCTCATAGTTCAATGTTCTCTATTATACTTAGATGTAAAATGTCATAGAGAGAGATTAAATTTTATTTCTCATGGGATAACATAATGAATTATATTTATGAGTATGTATCCTAGTTCTTGGTATATAAAAATGTTAAGGATGAGAGATATAATTATAAGGGGATGTTATAACCATTACCCATACTAGAATGGTAATGGGAAAACACCAATTTGGATTTTTTAATATACTCCAAAAAAATCAGAATGACCATAACACTATATGGGTTATCGTAGACCATTTTACAATGTTAGTGTACTTCATTAATAATATTGAATATATCCATCTTGATCATATTTTCATAATTTATGTTAAGTATGTGGAATATTTTATATGTATTACCACATTATATTCTCACTAATTTGGATCTATGGTTTATATCGATGTTTGAGAGATGTCTTTAATGGGATTTGGATTCAGAGATGAGTTTTAGTAAAACATATCATACATAGAAAAATGGATAGTTTGAAAGAACCTCAAAAATAATAGAGGATATATTGAGATCTTGTTCTATGGATTTAAAAGTTTTCTTTGGGTAACAATGACTTCTTCTAGTATTATTTTATAACAACAATAGCTTCTCAAGCATTTCAAAAGAACAATACCAAGCCTAATATGGAATAAAGTGATGAACTCAAACATGATGGGATGATTTTAGAGAAAGGAATATATTGGGACTAGAGAAATCATATTAAATGAAAGAGAATGTCAAATCCATTTAGTAGCACATCAATGAAGCCGGTTGTGAACAAACAGTTTATTCCCCATATCAATATAGAAATCTAGAATTCAATGTTAGTGAGAAATTATTTCTATAAATTTCTCAAATGAGGAAGGTTTTTAGATTCAGAAATAATAAAATTTTTAGTCCTAGTAAAAATTTCCCAATAAATATTCTTGATCGTGTAGGGAAGGTAGCTTACTGTTTGGCACTTCCACCTTAAAAATCTCTAGTTCAAGTTTTGTTCCATGTACCTCCCTAGAGGAAGTAAACATTGAATCATTCATAGGTACTAAAATATAAGGTTGTATCATAACATAACGATCTATTCTATGATGAACAATAATTAGAAATCATGGATCATTTACATAAGTTTCCATGGAACAAGGCTACCCAGATAGTTAAAGTTATTTATAGAAATCCAAAATTCAATGAATCTACTTGGGAACCTAAGGAAGTATTAAAATATATATGCACTAATACTTTTGATTGATGGGATTTCAAGGGAGAAAATCAATTTTGTGGGTAGAGTGTATCATCCTGATATTTTATGTTATAGATCTTCATATTTTTCATCTTTCGTATCTTCCTTTACTCACAACATCATGTTTAAAATAACAATGATATAATATTAATATAATATTATTTAATTTGATAGTTACTTAATAGCAATCGGATAATAGGGATTGATTAAGAATAAATAAATTTTAAAAAAATTCATGGATAAAATGAATACATTTGTTATCAATTATTAATAATTAAAAATAAAAATTATTTTAAAATTAATATTATTTTTTTATGAAAAATTGTTTATATTTACACATTCTGTTTTTGTCAACATAAATTATATTAGTCCCTAATGATAAGTTACTATAGTTTAATATATAAATATTATATACTCAATGAGATGTTTTAACATTAATCCAATTTTCTTCTAGGCATGAGATATGAATAAATATAGTTTTATTCTAGAAAATGTATTTTTTCTAAAAATGGATTTGGTCACATTTATCATAAATATTTTTATTTAAATTTCTACCACATGTAGATCTTGATATTTTTTTAAAATGGATTCCATATTTGAATTTAGTGTACAAAATTCTGAATTTTTTTTGTTTATAAAGATAGGTAAGCATGGAAATAGGTATTGTAACACCCGAGAATTTTATGAGAAATATTTAGTTTTTATGTTATATAAATCATCAAAGGAATATTTTACTACACACAACACTTGATAGGCTTTCTTTACACGCAATCGCGACCTTCTTCAACAGCTTGCGTCGTATGCAATACCGAGTTTCACTAAACAACGATATGCTATTAAAATATTATTAAAACTAGCCGTTATGAATAGTAATAACCACTTTTTGAAATCTTGTAAATTTTATTTTTCAAAATGGACTTCATTTTTGGATTCCGAATATCGAAATTAGCTTAGGATGAAATTTTGGTACTTTTTGGATAACTTTCATATTCTGATGAATAGTGAAAATTATTAAATTTTAATTAAAAACAACTTTTTTTAATTGAAATAATTAATAGTGAAAAATTATTAATTTGAGTGGTTTTAAAGTATATTTATAATATATTTTTACAATTTAATACAATGTTGTTCATTGGATGTAATTTCACATTTAAACCAGACATAAACAAGTGTCAATCTTTTGATAGTTATTATCTCTTAAAAACACACTATTTGTCTTGAAGACGGGAATTAATTTTTAAATTAGTTAATGTAACTGATATGTTTAGAATTTGGTAAAATAGAAATCATTTTTTAATTCATAATATCAAATATATCTTAGGCCTAATTTTTGGTATTTATCTGGAAACTTTCATTTTTTGATGAATAGTGAAACCACTAAGTGGTAGTTAAAAAACTGAATTTTTTCATAAAACATAATTTTACCGCTTCTGTGAGTAGAATTTCCAAAACCTGAGAGACACAGTTGATGTCAGTAAGTAAAATGTGGTTCAATGAGATGAAAATAATTTTTGGTGAATAGTAACTTTTTACTTTTATTTACCACGGTTAAAAGTAAATAGGGTAATTAAGGGTAAAAATGATATTATTATTACCCTAACACATGTACTAATTCTATTGGATAAGTTTAATTCGACCACAAACAACCTTAGGAATAAAATATGACCATTTAGGCCCACTTGGATTAGATTAGGACATTTATTATCAATTTATTTAAAGAAGGGTTAAAATAGTTAAAATCAATGTTTAATAACTAAATCATTTTAATATAGGGTTGTATATAAGATAAATTAGACTATAAATATTCATTAGAAATATAAAAAGATTTCCTACATAATTGTATTTTATTTGTAATTTTTAGACTTAAAATAATTTAATTTATTTATGATACAATGATGATGCAGTAATTATCTTATTAATGAAATATTGACATAATTGATGTTATAAATACCCAAATAAATGTAATTTGAGACTTTTTATGAATTACAATAATTTTATATGTTAATATGACATGTTAGTATTGATTTAATTAAATTGTTTCTAACTAATAATTCTATTATGATTTTTACAAAAATCAATTACCAAATAGTGTCAAAATTGACATAAAATAGTTTTTAAAAAAAATACTATATTATTAATTGTTATTTTATTCCTAAAAATCTAAGTTTCGAAAAAATGACTTAGATAAGGTTATATATATTAATAATAAACAACTTGGGGTTCTTTTGTCTTTATATAGTAAGTTTATTAACCTTATAGTGTAAGAAAACAAGAAGACACCATAAAAGTTAAATTATCTAACTTAAAGTTAAATCTAAATGATAAGGTTAAAATTGATACCTAAACTTGTCTAAATTCTATTGGATGAGAGGATTTTGACCCATCCCCACCTTATCTTCGAAATATATCAATTTGGATCTATTAAAAACAGAATTTGACTTTATAATAAAATAATTTTTTTAGTTATTCCAAAGGTGCCCCTCTCCTCCCTTATAAAAGGGCACCTCCTCCCTCTCTTCCTCACACCACTTTGAGACTTCAAGCTCAGCCAAACCCTGACAATATCTCCTCTCCACTTCCCTAGAAACATCATAAGTGTCCTGGTATTCTTCAAAGACCAATTTTAGTGCCCTAAGAGGAGGTCTCAAATAGGCGCTTCAAAGAAGAGGAGGTTCGGACACTTACGAAGCAAATCGGACCTAAGGTAAGGGAAAATATCACAATCTCATTTTTTTTCTGAGATTGTTTATACTTTGGTATTTAATGGGGTGTATTTTATCATCCACATCCATGTTTCCTCAATATGTAATATTATTTCCATCCACCTACAATTGTTTAAATCAAATTTTACCCTTCGGTGAGTTTTAGTAAAAGATATAAAAGGAATCTTTTGTCTTTCTTCGTACGAGGTACTTTTTGACTTTTCCGACAAAAGTACGGAAAGAATGTTTTTTTAACTTATACGGAATGAATGGATTTTTAAAACATTATTTCCAAGAAGCTTCCTTTTGATGTTTTTAAGTTTATTTTTAATCAACTTCTTTTAGTTTAAAATTGTATGACATGTTAAGAAAGGAAAATGTTTTTGAAGTAGAAAGGATATTTTCCTCAAGAATGGAGTTCAAGTGTTTTATCAAAATTATTTTGCATCTAAGATAATATATGGTTCTGTTTCTATCCCTATTATTACATTGATTTGATTATGTTGTTATGGAATTATTTTTATGAATTCCTTTATCTTATATGAATTGTTTTATGATGTCAGGTTGTTTAAGAATTCCATTTTTATTACATGGGTTATGCAATGATGTATGATTTATGATTTTGTGGCACACATAATAATGGTATCATTATGAGATGGGTGGGACCTATATATCCCTCCAATTCATTGGGTAAAGATTTTATATCTCATGAGATAGACATGGCTGGAACGACACGTTAAACCGGTTCAGTGAAACAGGACTGAAACGAGGAATGAACTCGGTTCAGAAATGGACTTTGTCTACTAAGATAGTCTTGGAAATGAGTCTTGAATAATAATAAATGATTATCTATGATTATATGTGTATGCCACAAAGTTTCATGTTTTAAGTTATGATTATTGGGATTACATTTCACTACTATGATTTATCCCATGTTATTATGATCTATTTTGCAGGATAAGATTTCCAAAATGTTATGTTCTTATGAATATGATGTGATTGATATTTCTTTTGTTTACCCTTACTGAGCATTTGATCTCACCATTTTTTATGTTTTCTTTCCCCAGGCCAGGAAGAATGTTATTAAGTAAGATATGCCAAAAGGGACTATAGATATGTCGAAATAAATGGGAGATAGTGTAGACGCTTTATGAACCAGTTGTTTATGTTTCCCAGTTTCTAAAGACACTATACCTATATGGTCCTTTCATGGTTTTGTTATATGTTGTAATAAGTATGCTTCAATTACGAATTAATAACAATGTATGTAAAGTATGGTTCATTATAGTTGGTATCAGAGGAAAGGTATAGTCAACCTTTGGAAACTAGGATGTGAAAGCCTTAGTAAGAACCCTAAGGATAAGTCTAAGCATAGAACACAATCTTAGTGTTTTAGAAATGATCATGAATAATCTAGGATAAGACCTTAAGTGTGAAATTTTATTCTTGACTATGTGGTTTTCCTATTATAATTAGTGTTGCTCACACTATTATTCTTGGTTTTAGTCAATGGATGGAACCCGAAGGAATCGTGTTAATGCGGAATGTGACGGGCAATGCAATGATTGTCCTCCCGAGAAACCAAACGTTATGGGAGCTAGAATGCAAAATCTTGTAGCCATGCTCACACAACTTTCTCAAGCTATGAATCATGCAGGACTTCCAAACAAGAAAAGTAAGGAGAAAAATTATGTTGAATCATTGATGAGGCAGCGTCCACCTTCTTTCAGCGGGTCTACTGATCCATTAGTTGCTGAACAATGGATTAGTACTACTGAAAAGATATTTTCAGTTCTTCAATGTTCTGAACATGATAAAGTCATCCTAGTAGTGTATCGTTTGGAAGGAGATGCTGATCAATGGTGGAATCTTATTAATAATATGAGGCAAAGAGATGAAATTGAGTCCATGGAATGGGACGAGTTCAAGAACTTATTTTTCAATAAGTACTTCCCTCATATTCTCTGAACAAAGATGGAGAAAGAGTTTCGTGAACTGAAGCAAAAGGATGATGAATCTGTTGGTACCTATGAAGCAAATTTTACAAGACTTGCAAGGTACACTTCTGGTATTATTATCAAACTTGAGAGTAAGATCAATTGATTCTTTAGTGGCTTAAAACCAAGTCTTCGAAGGGCGCTATCCATAAGGGACTTTAATAGCTACGAGGAAATCGTTCGATGTGCTCTCAAAGTCGAGATGTAGATTGGAGTAACCCATCAGTCATATGGGTTTGATAAGAAGAGGAAATGGAATTCAAAGGAAAATCTAAAGAGCACACTGAAAAGAAGATGATCTTTCCCTTATGCTCAAAGTGTGGAAAGAAACATGGAGGGAGTTGTCTTAAAGGGACACGTAAATGTTTCAAATTTGGAAAGGAAGGTCATAGGGCATTTGAATGCTGCAATGATGGGAAGAAGATGTCTAATGATGCAAACAAAGGAAGGGATACACAGAATTAACCTACTACACTTCAATGTTTCAAGTGCAATGAGATGGGGCATTATGCCAATCAATGCCCAAATCCAAGGGTTGATGATGATGGTCGACGTCAACAAACTCTTAAGGCTAAAGATAGAGGAAAGTCACATGCAATTTCTATCAGCGATGTGGAGTACGATAACGATGTGGTGAAAGGTACACTTACCATCCACTCTAAAGTAACAAATGTTTTATTTGATTCTGGATCAACCCACTCTTTTATTTCTGAAGATTTTTCTAAGGGTATCACCGTATTACCTCAACAATTAGATGTTTAGTTAGCTGTGACAACACCTAATGGCACAACAGTCGCATCAAAAGTTTATAATTCTTCCCCGATTGAAGTTTGTGAGAAAGGGCTTCCTGAAAATCTTGTGATCCTTCCTATAGTGGAATTTGATGTGATTCTTGGAATGGATTGGATTTCTTTATATGGAGCTCATATCAATTGCCAAAGAAGGGAAGTCACATTTCATATTCCATATCAATCTATGATCGTTTATCGATGCAAGGATGAACATAAACTTCCAGTGGAAATTTCTTCCATCTTATGGGTCTTGATTCCACTAAATGAGGGTTATTTATCTCAAATGGTTGGTGAGAAACTCACGATTAATAATATGCCCATTGTACGGGAGTTTGATGATGTCTTTCCGGAGGAATTTCCGGGTCTTCCACAAAATAGTGAAGTTGAGTTTTCAATAGAACTCGTACCGGGTGCTTTGCATATTTCAAAGACACCTTATAGAATGACCCCAATTGAGTTGCAGGAATTGAATAAGCAACTCCAAGAGAATCTTGATAAGGGATTCATACGCCCCAGTGCGTCACCTTGTGGAGAACCTGTTCTATTTGTTAAGAATAAAGATGGATCAATGAGACTCTGCATTGATTATCGAGAACTTAACAATATCACTATCAAGAACAAATATCCTCTCCCGCGCATTGATGACTTATTTGACCAACTACGCGAAGCTCAATACTTTTCCAAGATTGATCTTCGTTCGGGGTATCATCAATTAAGGGTAAAAAGGGAGGATATACCAAAGACGGATTTCCGTACAATGTATGGACACTATGAATTTATAGTGATGCCATTTGGTCTTACTAATGCCCCTGCTATCTTCATGGATCTGATGAATATAGTCTTTAGAGACTATCTTGATCAGTTTGTGGTAGTCTTTATAGACGATATTCTTGTTTATTCAAATAGAAAGTAAGAACGTGAAGATCACTTGAGAATTATATTGAAGACCCTGAGAAAGGAGAAGCTTTATGCCAAATTTACCAAGTGTGAATTTTGGCTTCAAAAAGTTGCATTTTTGGTCACATAATCTCAAAAGAGGGGATATCTATGGATCCAGCAAAAACAGAGGTTATCGAAAGATGGTCGAGACCAACAACAGTAACTGAGATCTGAAGTTTTCTTGGTTTGGTTGGATATTATCGACTTTTGTGGAAGATTTTTCACGATTATCTAATCCACTCACCAGGTTGACTCGGAAAGGAGTTAAGTTTGTTTGGATAGAGGAATGTGAAGAGAATTTCAAGGAATTGAAAAGAATGTTTTCCAGTGCACCTGTGCTCACACTTCCTTGTAGTGGAGAAAGGTTTGTGATCTACAGTGATGCATACAAGAAGGGGCTGGGGTGTGTTCTTATGCAAAATGATATGGTGATAGCTTATGCCTCACAGAAGTTGAAAATCCATGAGCAAAATTACCGAACACATTATTTGGAGTTAGCTACGGTAATCTTTGCATTAAAGATTTGAAGGCATTATCTTTATGGAAAAAGGTGTGACATTTATACTGATTATAAAAGTTTAAAGTATATTTTCACACAAAAGGAGCTGAATATGCGCCAAAAAAGATGGTTGGAGCTGATTAAGGATTACAAATGCTCAATCCATTACCACCTTGGGAAAGCAAACAAGGTGGCAGATGCATTAAGTCAACAAGACCATGCTAGCTTATCCATGATGAGGATCACAAAAGATCCAATATTTATGGATTTACAAAGGATGGATCTTGGAATTTTAATGGAAGGGGGAAAATCGTATCTTTCTCAAATGAATGTTCAACCATCTATACATGTGAAGATTAAAGAGGAACAGAAAGAATATGTAGAGTTACAAAATAAGGTGAGAAATATTCCTGAATTCAACCTTGATTGTGATGGGATAATAAAGTTTAAGAATTGGGTTTGTGTTCCTCCCATCCCAGAATTAAAGAAGGTGCTGCTGGATGAGGCTCATAGTTCTTCATTCTCTATTCATCCTGGAAGCATGAAGATGTATAGGGACCTGAAAGAGTACTTCTAGTGGGATGGAATGAAAAGAGATGTTGCTGAATATGTCTCTCGATTCTTGGTTTGTTAGCAAGTTAAAGCTGAAAGACAGAAGTCTAAGGGGATTTTACAACCATTACCCATACCCGGATGGAAATGGGAAAACATCACTATGGAATTTGTCACAGGACTTCCTAAAACTTCCAAAGGAAATAATGCTATATGGGTCATAGTTGATCGTCTTATAAAGTCTGCACACTTCATTGATATTAGAGAGGATTTCTCTCTGGATCAGCTTTCCAGGATATATGTAAAGGAAGTGGTAAGATTGCATGAAGTACCACTTTATATTATATTTGATCGCGATCCGAGATTTACCTCTATGTTCTGGAGAAGTCTTCAGCATACTCTGGATACAGAGTTGAGTTTCAGCACTGCTTATCATCCTCAGACAGACGGTCAGTCTGAGAGAACAATTCAAACTCTAGAGGATATGTTGAGAGCTTGCTCTATGGATTTCAAAGGTGGTTGGGATCAACACCTACCTTTGGTGGAATTTTCTTATAATAATAGCTTTCACTCTAGTATTCTGATGGCTCCTTATGAAGCTCTCTATGGAAAGAAATGCAGGACTCTAACTTGCTGGGACGAAGTTGGGGAAAGAAAGCTATTAGGACCTGATCTCATTGATGAAATGGAAGAAAATGTCAGATATATTCAACAACACATAAGAGAATCTCAGAGTTGAAAGAAAAGTTATGCCGACAACCGAAGAAAAGACCTAGAGTTTGAAGTGGGTAATAAATTGTTCTTACGAATATCTCCCTGGAAGAGGGTCATGAGATTTTGAAAGAAGGGGAAGTTGAGCCCTAGATATATCGATCCTTTAGAAATAATGGATCATGTTGGGAAGGTAGCTTATCGATTGGTGCTTCCACCGAATCTCTCTCAAGTTCACGATGTGTTCCATGTATCTCTCTTGAGAAATTACATACCTGATCCTTCACATGTACTCAGCTCAGAAGTTGTACCACTGGAGCATGATCTTTCTTATGAAGAACAGCCGATAGAGATTCTGGATCGTAGCGAAAAAGTCCTACAAACCAATACCACTCGATTGGGGAAAGTTTTATGGAGGAACCACCAATTAGAAGAAGCTACATGGGATCTTGAGGATATAATGAGGGAGAGGTATCCTCATCTGTTTGTTACAAAGTGACGAATTTCGAGGGCGAAATTCATTTTAAGGTGGGTAGAATGTAACACCCAAGACTTTTATCAGAAATATTTTGTTTTTATGTTATATGAATCATCAAAGTAACCTTTTACTACACACAACACTTTCTCGTATTTCTTTACACGCAATCACGACCTTCCTCGATAGCTTGCGTCGTACGCAATACCGAGTTTCACTAAACAACAATATGCTATTAAAATATTATTAAAACTAGCCGTTATGAATAGTAATAACCAATTTTTAAAATCTTGTAAATTTTATTTTTTAAAATGGACTTCATTTTTGGATTCGTAATATCGAAATTAGCTTAGGATGAAATTTTCGTACTTTTTGGATAACTTTCATATTCTGATGAATAGTGAAAATTATTGAATTTTAATTAAAAACAACTTTTTTTAATTGAAATAATTAATAGTGACAAATTATTAATTTGAGTGGTTTTAAAGTATATTTATAATATATTTTTACAATTTAATACAATGTTGTTCATTGGATGTAATTTCACATTTAAACCAGACATAAACAAGTGTCAATCTGTTGATATTTATTATCTCTTAAAAACACGCTATTTGTCTTGACGACGAGAATTAATTTTTAAATTAGTTAATGTAACTGATATGTTTAGAATTTGGTAAAATAAACATAATTTTTGAATTCATAATATCAAATATATCTTAGGCCTAATTTTTGGTATTTTTCTGGAAACTTTCATTTTTTGATGAATAGTGAAACCACTAAGTGGTAGTTAAAAAACTGAATTTTTTCATAAAACATAATTTTACCACTTCTGTGAGTGGAATTTAAAAAATATGAGAGACATGATTGTTGTCAGTAAGTAAAATGTGGTTCAATGAGATGAAAATAATTTTTGGTCAATAGTAACTTTTTACTTTTATTTACCACGATTAAAAGTAAATAGGGCAATTAAGGGTAAAAATGATATTATTATTACCCTAAAACATTTTCTAATTCTATTGGATAAGTGTAATTCGACCAAAAACAACCTTAGGAATAAAATATGACCATTTAAGCCCACTTGGATTATATTAGGACATTTATTATCAATTTATTTAAAGAAGGGTTAAAATAGCTAAAATCAATGTTTAATAACTAAATCATTTTAATATAGGGTTATACATAAGATAAATTCGACTATAAATATTAATTAGAAATCTAAAAATATTTCCTACATAATTGTATTTTATTTTTAATTTTTAGACTTAAAATAATTTAATTTATTTATGATACAATGATGATGCAGTAATTATCTTATTAATGAAATATTGACATAATTGATGTTATAAATACCCAAATAAATGTAATTTGAGACTTTTTATAAATTAAAATAATTTTATATGTTAATATGAAATGTTACTATTGATTTAATTAAATATTTTCGAACTAATCATTCTGTTATGATTTTCACAAAAATCAATTACCAAATAGTGTCAAAATTGACATAAAATAGTTTTTAAAACAAATACTATATTATTAATTGTTATTTTATTCCTAAAAATCTAACGTTTAGAAAAATGACATAGATAAGGTTATATATATTAATAATAAACAACTTGGGGTTCGTTTGGCTTGATATAGTAAGTTTATTAACCTTATAGTGTAAGAAAACAAGAAGACACCGTAAAAGTTAAATTATCTAACTTAATGTTAAATCTAAATGATAAGGTTAAAATTGATACCTAAACTTGTCTAAATTATATTGTATGAGAGGATTTAGACCCATCCACACC
This sequence comes from Viscum album, assembly GCA_963277665.1. Classification (NCBI taxonomy): domain Eukaryota; kingdom Viridiplantae; phylum Streptophyta; class Magnoliopsida; order Santalales; family Viscaceae; genus Viscum; species Viscum album. Next base: position 289,257,491 of record OY728141.1, read on the forward strand.
TTAGATTCGAAATATATCAATTTGGAGCTATTAAAAACAGAATTTGACTTTATAATAAAATAATATTTTTTGTTGTTCCCAAGGTGCCCCTCTCCTCCCTTATAAAAGGGAACCTCCTCCCTCTCTTCCTCACACCACTTTGGGCATTCACGCTCGGCCAAACCCTGCCAATATCTCCTCTCCACTTCCCTAGAAACATCCTATAGGTCCTGGTCTTCTTCAAAGACCAATTTTAGTGCCCTAAGAGGAGGCCTCAAAGAGGCGCTTCAAAGAAGAGGAGGTTCGGACACTTACGAAGCAAATCAGACCTAAGGTAAGGGAAAATATCACAATCTCATTTTTTTCTGAGATTGTATATACTTTGGTATTTACTGGGGTGTATTTTATCATCCACATCCATGTTTCCTCAATATGTAATATTATTTCCATCCACCCTTTGGTGAGTTTTAGTAAAAGATATAAAAGGAATCTTTTGTCGTTTTTCATACAAGGTACTTTTTGAATTTTCTGACAAAAGTATGGAAAGAATGTTTTTTTAACTTATACTGAATGAATGGATTTTTAAAACATTATTTCCAAGAAGCTTCCTTTACAAGTTTTCAAGTTTATTTTTAATCAACTTCTTTTAGTTTAAAATTGTATGACATGTTAAGAAAGGAAAATGTTTTTGAAGTAGAAAGGATATTTTCCTCAAGAATGGAGTTCAAGTGTTTTATCAAAATTATTTTCCATCTAAGATAATACAGGGTTCTGTTTCTATCCCTATTATTACATTGATTTAATTATGTTGTGATGGAATTATTTTTATGAATTCCTTTATCTTATATGAATTGTTTTATGATGTCATGTTGTTTAAGAATTCCATTTTTATTACATGGGTTATGCAATGATGTATGATTTATGATTTTGTGGCACACATAAGAATGGTATCATTATGAGATGGGTGGGACCTATATCTCCCTCAAATTCATTGGGTAATGATTTTATATCTCATGAGATAGACATGGCTGGAACGACAGGTTAAACTGGTTCAGTGAAACAGGACTAAAACGAGGAATGAACTCGGTTCAGAAATGGACTTTGTCCACTAAGATAGTCTTGCCAATGAGTCTTGAATAATAAGAAATTATTCTCTATGATTATGTGTGTATAACACAAAGTTTCATGTTTTAAGTTATGATTATTGGGATTACATTTCACTACTATGATTTATCCCATGTTATTATGATCTCCTTTGTAGGATAAGATTTCCAAAATGTTATGTTCTTATGAATATGATGTGATTGATATTTCTTTTGTTTACCCTTACTGAGCATTTGAGCTCACCCTTTTGTATGTTTTATTTCCCCAGGTTAGGAAGAAGGTTATTAAGTAAGATATGCCAAAAGGGACTATAGATATGATGAAATAAATGGGAGACAATGTAGACGCTTTATGAACCATTTTTTTATGTTTCCCAGTTTCTAAAGACACTATACCTATACTATCCTTTTATGGTTTTGTTATATGTTGTAATAATTATGATTCAATTTTTAAGTAATAACAATGTATGTAAAGTATGGGTCATTATAGGTATCACCTCAGAAAAGGGTAAATCGAGATAACATAGGTTAAAACTAAATGTTATTATCACCATTTTTATCCTATTTTATACAAGATTAAAATAATTTAACCCTTATAACTTTGGTATTTAAAATCAGTTTTTTAGGGGAAATTTTTCATCGAAAATATCCTAACAATAATTAATGTAATGAATAATAAAACAATGTGTCTACTTTACTTTTAAATATCAGTTATGTTTTCTAATAGGGGAAAAATAAAAAAATTAATTAATATTAATGTTTATTTTGAGTATAATAAAATCATTTACATGATTGAAATATATTTATATTTTTATTAATTATATAATTATATTAAATTCTTATGCAACACCCAAAAAAATATTTCTACAATTAATAAGAAAATGAAATATATTATACTAAATTTTTTAAAATAAATATAATTTGAGTGAGTTGTAATGTTAAATAAATTTTATTAATGAATATAAAATAAAAGTTTTTTGTTAATGTATTATATTCAAATGCCTCATTTTTTTGGTGTATTAAAGTTAAAAATGACAATAATGATATTTTATTAAAATAATGTTTTTCTAAGTTATTTAAAAATAATAAAAACATTAAAAGAGGTAAAGGTGGATAATATATAGTTCAAAACTTCACCACTTATCCTTTTCTGATCAAATTTAAACATTATAAGTAATATTATATCCCTTTAATAGTGAAAAATATGTTACTGTGGTTGAGGTTAAAATAGGATAAGTAGGGTTTAAACTGAATGATAATGTTTAAAAAACCGCACAAACCAATCTAGATTTTATTTTTATGTGATTTAAACAAAAAACCTGAATTTTGTTTGAATTTCTATCCATTTGGAATCATTTGGATAGAGAGTTAATTTTTAATATTTTAATATTTTAATAAAATCCTTAAGTGACCCACCACTCACTTTTAAAAGGTATCTCTCCTTTCCCTTATTTACATAACCATGAAAATTTTTTCTCAATAAAACCCTAAAAATTAATTTCCCAAAATCCTTATCCTCTTTCAAAGTATTATGATCTTCCAAAATGACCAACCCCATGATCTTTAAGTGGATATCTAAAGGAGTTCTTTCAAATAAAAGTTAATCATCTTAGGAGATCATTTTCTGTTATTTTTTCTTTTACCTACTCTTGATATGTGGTATTTGTCAAAAAATAATAAACTACATCCACCAAATATTATTTTTATTATAAAAAAACCATTATAAACCCTCTTTACCATCAAATGGGGTTGAATGTATCCCTTATGTTCACGTACAACCTACCATCTCCATATAATGATACAATTTAATTTTCACCAAAAATTTTTATATATAATAATTATTTTGTGTTTAATGTTTATATATTAAATTTATCATAATTTTTTTTATTCATTGGTAATATAATATATACCTTCTTACCTTCATATAGATTTTAAATCTTTAATGTCACTCGTACCTACGTGTAGACTACAACCTCCACGAAGCTATGTGAGTCATTTGTAGTTTTACCATTACATGTATGTTAATAAATACATATTTTTTAGTTTATATAAAGAGTATAATATAAAAATAATTCTATATAAGTGTATTTTTATTTAAATTTCTTACAGTCCATCCATTGATAATCTAAAATTCCATTAATGCATACATACGATCTAGAGTCTATGTGGATGGTGTAATTAATTTTTTTAGCTCTAAATTTTATGGTTGAATTTAAATTAAAATAAATAAATATATATATAATTAATATATATGTTGTTATTATCTTGAATAACATTATGGGGATGATTTAACAATGATCATAGTCTAAGGAGAAAAACTACCAAGTGAAAAAAATCATGAAAAAATGAATAAGTTATCACCCAAAAGAGTAGTTTTAATAAATAATTGGTAACAAAATAGTGGTAAGAAATTATAATTAAAAAAACATATTATATATATGTTTATTTTTTGAATATATCTATAATAAATATTTGATTATTATAAAGTATCTTTGAACATGTATGATGGAATTTGGACCTGAGGGGATGAATTTATGTTACAATATTATTATTTATCAAGATTTTTATGATCACTCATATTATGATAAATGATTATGATACATCTCAACAATTAAATGAACTTTCCTATCCTTTATTTTTTTTATATGAATTTTTTTTCCTATTACATTAGTCTTTTTTCAAAATCATGATATAAAATTGTTGTTTTTAAGGAAAACCAATATTTCTTCAACCTCTGGAAAAAAATCATATTTCATCCATAATATTTTTTATAAAAACACTTTCAAGAATGTGATTTTTATTCTTATTTTGTTTTCAATGTAATTTTTATCCATTAGTGACATTTAAAAAAATCATATGACTCTTCTTATCGTTATTCAAATGAAGTACTTTTTGGACTTTTTTACAATGGTATGAAATGATTGTTTTCATTTAGAATATATGTAATGGACATAATATTCCATCCATAATTTCCATCTAATAAATTAAATATTACATTAAATTTTTTCAAATTTGTTTTCAATGAATTTTTTACCATATTATTTTGGGGATTTTATGATTTTAGATAATTGATTTCAAAGTGAAAAGGTATTATCATAATCAAATATTTTAATTGATCTTTTAATGGAATTTTTATCTAAGATGACATCCTTTGATGTTATATAGGAAATATTGGGGATATGTTACAATGATACCATCAATATTATTAATCAATAAGTTTTTTTGGATGATATGATATTTATGAAACCTTTCCCTTTTTCGTGTGTTATGCTATAATGAATTGATTAAATGATTATGAAACCTATTTTTTTCAATGGGAAATACCATGTAATAATTTTTATAAAAAACATTTATTTTTAATAGTATATGATATAATTAATGTTTTATGATCTTGTAGAACACATCAAATTGATTTTCTTTATGGGATGGGTGGAACCAGAATTATATAACTATCCATTGCATTTGGTAATGATAGATATATAATGAGATTAAAAATACTAGAATGGGGAGTGAACATTATTCTATAAGGGGCTCTATCGACAATGATTTTCTAGCAAGTGAACATTAACTACTATGATAATTTGGGTTTTTAAATCAATTCACTATGGTATTCCATGACACAATCCTTTTTTAATATCGAAATAATTTTTTATGAGTATTTATATGCCATAAACGTATATATTATGTCGTTGTTATGATTTCATGGTTCATATTCTTATATTCCTTTAAGATAAATGTCTTATGAACTAACTATATTTATACCAGGACTAATGATTATGATCCACAATTTGTAGGGTATAGTTTTTAAATGTCATTACCATGTACTCATACCCTTGTGCACATGTTATGTTTAAGTTATCATTAATATATCCCTTTATTACCCTTACATATCATTTGAGATAACACTTTATTATGTTCTATTTCCCCTGGTTATAAATATAGGTATTATGTATGATGTTTCTAAGAAGTTTTATAGTTATGAATAACTTATAGGGATATTATCTAGTTCACTTTTGAAATATTTGTTTATGTATCCACATTTCCAAAGATACTAAACCTATATGATTCAAGGATCATTATGTTATTTAATGAATATTCATCTCATAAGATGAAATATCTATATGTTCAATGTATGAGACACTATATTAGTCATAACATGTGGGGAACATTCCATCATATCATGTCAATACTACATCCTTATAGTGATAACATAAATCATTTCAAGGGATTGGATAAAAGGGGATTACATGTTTAAATATCCAACATATGGTTTCTCATTATCCTAAATCATGAAGAAACCATGAAGATTTTATCATGTGAGTCTTAATATTGTAAAATCGCTCTACGAAATAGTCATTGAAACCCCCACTAGATTATATATCAGAGGGTGGGGAAAATATAGAGCTCTACATTTGACTATTCTTATAGGATAACAAGAAGAATAAGTGAAATCAGTTTGTAATGTTTTCACCATTGACCAATTCCCCGGTTGTGGATCTATGTATGATATTATTTTCATCCAATAAGTTCTCATTATTCCCCTTAATTGAAATTGTAATAATTGATATGGGAGATCCATTGATATGTTTTTTTCAACAGGCTTCCTAGATGATAAAACTAGCCTACCATTTGAGTATGGAAGAACCAAAAATCTAATTGATTCGAATGATTGAAATATCCTCTCACATTGAAAATAAACTAAAACCATCATATTATCAGATAAAATATTAAAAAGAAAACTATTTCATGAAAAACCCCAATGATAGTATTAAATTATCCCAAACTCACTGCACTGGGAGAATGGTTATCACTAGTTCCACCCCTATAATCATTAAATTTATAGTGTTGTGTGGTCTTAATGGTAGTTGAAAAAAATATACCCCATCCCACATGTCTTGAGAAATTTTTTCATCCCCTTCCACCAATGTGGGGTTTTCATTTAAATATTGTTAGAGGGATCAAAAAAGATCATTAGTAGTTTCATCCACCAACAATTCCTTTTTAATTTTATTTATTTGGAGTGTGTTTACTGAAAAATGATGGAGAATCATTGAATTTCACTGTCTAGTTCTTTCATCCATGGGATCATTGAAGAGAGAAGATGAAAAAATAAAGGGTTAAAAATACAAAATATTCTTCTAGGAAAATTTAAATCATGGGGGATTATGATATGTAACTTTATAGATACTCAAAAGTATGATAAAACCCCTTATTAATCAGTTGTGGTTGTGGATTTGATTAAAAATTCATAAATAGTATTGGGGAATATTTTTTATACTAACCCTATAGATAAATTAGAGCATAACAAAGATACAAAAGGTCATAATGAGGAGTAATTTTAAAAACATTTATGAACACTGATGTGTGTAAAGAGTGTATGTGAACCCAAAATTAGAGTTAGAATCATGATTTTGGAGTCTCTATTCAAAATTTTCTGCCACATACACAGTGATGTAATACTGTTTAATAAGGTTAAGGTGTACCTTTATCCATACCATATATTGTACCCAAATAATTTAATCTCTTTTATATTTAGGATAATAATTTCCTTTATGAAGTTATATTGTATAATCTATGACGACAAAATGTTTTGTTTATCATAGGTAATATACCCACATATTAAAACACCCTAGAATAGGAAAATATATCTTATACAAATAATCCTATTAAATAAGAAGGATCTTCACAATAAACAAGAGTGGATTTAAATCATCATACTAACACATAGCCTATGAAAATACTCTATATAACCTATAAAAAGTATATTATCGTAGATTACCTCTGTTGGGGCCAAACCAACAACCATTTCAATATATTTATCTAAGTTTGACCCATGAATGTTTTGAACTGAATCCATATATGAGAAAACCCTATTAGGTTCCACCCTAACATCTACAAGTACATCGACCAAAAAAATAGTTCCACCTAAACTCCATGGCCTTATTGAGACCATTTCTAGTTGAATGGAAGACATTTTGGGGACCCTCAAACTAGTTTTGATAGATAAATCCATATCTTGATTGGGTGGACATGGATCCTCTTTCACCCAAATTTGGGAATCTTAAATTCATGACATTACAAGATAGGGTAGAATTAGTGAACTACCTCACAAATTGTTTATCTCAAACTAGAACCATGATGAAAGCACCAGATAATTAAGAGGTGGTAACACTCAGTTGTTTTATGAAAACATTAGAGTGGGAAATATTTTACCTATATAATAATCTAATATCCATTTCAATTGATAGTTGGTAGATATATATAGAATATATTGAACACCATTACTCTATGTTAGGAAATATAATTATCATTTAATTTGTATGTTGGAAAAAACTATAAATTGGGAGGGTTTCTAAATTCATCTCTAGGTGAAAGGTCCTAAATTATTCTAATAATATGAAGATTTTATATAAGGTTTTTTGGAAAATATAAAGACAGAATCAATGAGATGAGTTGTAGAAATTCCTAATTTCTTTTAAATAATCATTTTTATTCATGGAGTTTGTAGTAGTTTTTAGGGGATATAAAATTGTAATCAATTATGTAAAGTGAAATCTCAATAGATGGAGGAAAAATATAGATGAAATATGGTAAAGCCAAATTGAAACTATAAAAATCATACCACAACACCTATGAATGATCCAGGACCTTATAAAACTCATTATCTTCTAGTATCTCCTTTTTTAGAACAACTGTTGAAATATTTCCCTCAATAAAATTAAAATAATGAAGAAAAATTTTAAATATTTAAAAAATAAAATAACAAGACGTATTATTTATAAATAAGCAGTACCATGGTTTTTTATTATAACCCAAAGAAATATCTGGTTACATTTTAAAATATTAATTGGAATAATTAATTATATATTAAATGAAATATTGGTTTTTTCTTTTACCACTATATGATTGGGTATTATAACCACGAATTATTCATCTTCAAAGACTTTCCCTAAAAGATTATTGACACCATACATGTATATTTTGGGTAAACCCATGGAATACAAGACCTATCTCTACTACATATACAATGGAAGAACTAGTGTTTCAAGAAGGATTAAATAGGCATGTGATGAAATTTTATGACATGATGAACAAGAATTTTTTCAACCAAGAATTTGACATTATGAAGGAATGACTGAATTAAACAACCATAATTCCAATTCCATATATGATACCCTAGGATAGATATCTATTAAAATAGTATTCAATGAATTTGTATAACCAACACCAGTGGAACAAAAAACATTATTAAGATCCTTTATAGTGACCCAAACTTATCTATACTATCCATGATTTCATACCCCCATTACAACGGGGATGGTCCCCAAACCACTGAAATGAATTTTAATTTAATGAGGAGTTGTGATATGTCTAAGGAAATATAATCCACTTGAGTAACCCCTTTCACAATGAGTAGGATTAATATAAACTTAATATCCCAATCAATTATTGCGGAGGATATCATATTCGGTGGGGAATAAACAGTTGTGGTGGACTTCAACTTTAAAGTGTCATTTCACTAACTATTTATATGAAAATAATGATACAATGTTGACCCTTAAATAAACTCATAAGGAACAAATTTTATTTATAAAACTTATAATTTTTAAAATTATCCAATATATTGGTAGAAATATTAATTAAAAAATATTCACTTGATCAATATCAATATGAGGGGATGTTATTTCAACCCAACCTGTGGGAAATAAAACAATCCCCCTTTCTGGTCAAGGGAAGCTATCATTGATACTATGAGATTTAATCACAAATCCTCAAGATAGAGATAAACCACTATTCATGTAGCATATTCCCATGGTCTAAGAGTATGTATGTTTTGTATACACACACACATGCACACACATATATATGTATTATTTAAAATATTATAAATATTAAATTCCCATCATGTTTTAAAAGAACACTAGGAATCCCTTATTTAGGATCTCTCAAGTCCTCATGTATTTAGGACATATTCCACTATATCCAAGATAAACCACACAATAGATGATTCCTCTAAGTTCTATATGATTCTTTTTCTTTAAATAAAAAGAATGGGAAACCATGTAATATGTCACATAATAATATTTTCTATGAATACGGAGCTCTATGATACAAAAATTTATCGATCTATGGTTTATTATTTCTTTGGGATCAATATCACTCTAATCTGGACCATTATTCCTTTAGGCCACAATTAATTTATTATGTTTGAATCTAACCTAAAAATTTCTTGGTATGATAAGACTAAAGAAAGACAATGTAAAATAATTATGAAAATAATCAAATTTAGAGATCTCATGTGACATTCATATATCATGGTAGCTCTAGAAAACATGGTTTTTAACAATTATATTGGAAGTACATTACTTCATATTAACAAAATAATGCTCTCATTATATTATTATAGTTTAAAATATCGCATTGATATTCATGTTGGGTTAATTGACAGTGATATGTCCCCTTTTGAGTCATGTGAATCTCAGCAAAAAAAAAAATTTAAACTAGAAAAATATTGTTAAATTACCCTTAGTAAATATATCCACCAATATTACTACACCTAATATTATAATAATATTTTGTATAAATGTATGGAAGAAAATCTATAAATTTATAGAGAAATATAAATAAATATTGTGCTATTACCATCAATTTCATTGATGTTAAAACTATAGATCTTAGTATTCTCTATGACATATTGGTCAATGAAATGTATAATATAATCACATTCCTCTCATATAAATGTTAGAAGGAAATATCTATTTAATAACCTTACTCAATAGATGGGGGGATCCTTATATAGAAGTTGTGGATCAATATCTACCATGAGTATATTAATTTCATTGAGATTTTAAAAAATATTTAGTTAACATGTATATGACTCTTCAATTTTCCAGATATGAAACATAGAATATGAAGAAGTGGCTTGGGTGACATTTCTTACATCTAAATAGTTTTAGTATCACCAAACAAACCAATCCATTTTGTAAAAGTATGTGATCATAATAATGGTACCCATATATTATCTCCCAAATGTAAAGGATCTAACCAATATTTTTCCCTAAATAATGGAATAAAATGAGATGAAAAATAATGGATTCTCATTCAACATTTTAGGAATTCATTTTAACCACCACTGATGAACTCATACAGTCAAATCTAGCTATGAAAGAAGATATGGAGCCTATGTTTTTCAGTGCTACCATAACTCTTGAATAAAATTATATATATTTTTGTCTCATAAATTAGTATTGAGATTAATTATCATGGAATTAAATATAAATTCACATGGTTTTCCCTATATAGATACTCATAATACTGGGTTTTTGGACTATTACTCAATATTTTAATAGACAGAATGAACGATTTATTCGACCCATGATGCCAATGTGGAAAAATATTTCAACAAAAATATCATATCTAGTTTCATAAATTAAACTCAATAAATTACTGGCCAATATTACACATAAAAAATAATGTGAAAATAAGATTCATTAAAGATATAAGGATTCTATACATGATTATTTTTCAATCCTAATTATAAAATGAATGATCAATGAAATGATCCAATTTTGGGAACTCTGATTTATAGACTTTTTTTATGGTTGTTAATAAAATCAAGTGGATCCTAAATATGGGTTTTACACTTCCTTTAGGACACCCTAAAGTGTATATTGTTACAATTTAATTCTCTTTTGCATGAATAATTCTAGTTCTAGCTACCAATGATCCAATGAAAATATTTTGTAGATAATTTTGAGGGAGACTATATAATTCTATATGGACGATATGGTGGTCAAATATCAATAATAAAATGATAACCTAACAGACCATGAGGATATATAATTTCATCATTTCATCTTTATGATGAAACCACTTAATTTTTTTTCAGTAACATCACAAAAATTCACTAACATCATGTAATGTAATAATAATATTGAGGTTAACCATGTGAACATCATGGAGAAAAATAATATTCAACAATCTCAAATTAATAAAAATTGAGTGGTCTATAGTTGAGATTTTGTTTTGTTTAATGCTTTATAATCAAACACACTTGTAATTATTTACCCTTTAAAATATGGAAGAATAAAGGGTCAACAATTCAATAAAATATGTATTTTTAGTGTTCCTTGGATGATATCAAAATATAACTTATTCACCCACCCATATTAATGTCATATTTAGAATGAAGGGCCCTAATTAATTATGAGGTAACCTGGGAATGTTCAGTTGGTTCCCTCCACATTTAGATGAATTATATGAGAAAAGATAATTGTCACTATTATCATTATGAGATATTATTTAGATTTAAAGACCAGATAATTTTATATAGAGAAGAACTATATTTCATTGTTTTTTGTAGTGTAAATTTTGAGACTATTTACAGAATCACAAGGCCCACCTGGTCTATCATTTTGATTTTCTCATATAAATCTTAGTTTTATTATTGATAACTTGTTTCTTAACTTGTTCTGAAGTCATTATGTAGTAGTTTAGATTCTAATTAGAGTCTAAAATGGTTTTTAAGGGGAATAATTAAAGGATTCTCTTAATATGAAACCTATCATAAAGAAGTCACTCTTAAATACAGATAACAATAATGATGAAGTCTTCTCCACCTATAAAAATACCTAGACTAGGGAAATTAATTTTTGTGGTTCATCTGGAAGTGAAATATGAAGGAGGATACAAGACTAATATCTCAAGAGGGTTCCCATAGGGATTATGTATTTCTCCAACGAATGAAGTCATCTCATATTCCATCAGACTTTCCATGGATGTACTGATAAGAAAAACAATTACCAATACATTTTTTAGGGATTGTACTCGACATATGAATAAAAGTTACACATTTAAAAATTATGGGTGATTCAAGGTTAGTGGTTAAGAAAATAAATGGATAAAATTCCAAATATAAGGAGGAGTTTATTCCCTAGAATGATTTTTATGAGGGTTGTTGTTATAATTCCACTCATATCCAACACTATATCACATGATGAATTAAAAAAATTCCTATGTGGATGAACTATACACTACAAATAATAGAATGATATATTTAGATTAGGATGTGACCATCATTATAATTTCATATTGGAAGGTGGTCTCTAGTCATACTAGATATAGAGAAAATGAATGAAAATAATGAAACTATAAACTAAAGTGAGTTATTTCCTTCACTCGGTAATATCACAATTGGACAGATGTATCCAATAATATAGTACCTTCAATACTGGACTCTTTAAAAATATAGATCCAAAAAATATAATATCCATCACAATTTAGAAAATTTTATCATTTTTAATAGCTCAAATACCATGAAATTCCACTTTAAATGTAACTTTGATTGATTCATCATCTTGTTCATTGAAGGGGAAGATACCCTAACCATTTTACAGGAAGTCCATGTTTGTTCTTTTAGAACCAAATTGTCTAAAACCAATCTATTCTAAATCACCAGGAGACAATGATAATTATTTCTATCAATAAAGCATGATGACATGGAATTTATTAAGAAATACCATTCTTGTTAGATATATTCCTTCTTTATTCATCAACATTGAGAGATGTTATACACCACTGAGTACTATTTAAAATATTCCATATTAATGATAATGTTAGGCGTTTATACATTCCATCAATAAAAATGAATTTCACGTTAATTCTTACTACTACCAACTGATTCTATAAATCAGATGACTTTATATCAATAAAGGATTTCATAAAAAAGATGTAATAAATTTTATAAAGTTTAATATTATTATGCTATTTTGAGTACCACACAAAATAATTTCACATAGAACTACCGGTTTTTATTTATTCAAAATTGAGATGATATATTAAGAGTAAATTATCTTATAATACCATACATACATCTATCATATAGTGGAAGACATATAGATAAAGGCCTTCAACAAAACTATATAAAAAATCATTTAGAATAAGATGGATAAAGTCAAGAATTATTTTCTATAAATGATCCTATATTCTTAGTGGGCATATGGAACCATGAAACACACTGTAAATACTAAGGATTTTAAAATAAGTACATTTTTTTAGATAGCATTTATTATACACAACACTGATCTTAAATGATCCACAAAATATAATAAAAGTATATTAAAACCTAGATATTGAATTGGTGGGTATGAATAATAATATAAAAATTATGATATATATATATAATGGTACTGTTAAATAATTTTTTTAATTAATGCTTACAAATAATCATTTAATTTTTAAGTAAAGTTATATTATTCAAAAAAACACATTTACTTAAAAAGTGATTTTAAATTTTTATGAGAAAATATTACATTTAATTTAACAAACATTAAAAAGAAATCTATTTTATAAAATTAAATATATATTTTTTCATATCAATGTCAAATTCATGTGGTGTTTTTGGATTTCTCTAAAAAAACTGATTTTCTAGTGAATTGTGGAAAATACATATTTTTATTGAAAATTGTATTTTTTGTTTCAAACATTTAAAAAGTTACATTTTTTAATGATTTTAATGTATAATTAATCATATTAAATAATAAATAATAATTTTTTATTTATTTTAATCAGTTTTATATTTTAATTTGGTAGATGAATATTTTTATAAGTTTAAAGGCATTTTTTGGGGGAAAAATATTTTTATGCAGGCATGGTATTTTTTATCGTTGAACTAAATTGAATAATATTATTGAATTATTTTAGTTAAATTTATAAATTTTATAATAAAAAATGTCTTAACATTCCTCAATTTATTTTCTATGAATGGGTTAAGAAGAAAATTTTTTTTATTAAAAAAATTAATTTGTAAACTAAAAAAAATTTAAAAAAAGAATTTTTCATGAATTTCTTTACACATATTTTTTTTCAAAAAATATTCCACATATAGTTATTGAATTTGATAAAATGGCTTCCATAATTAAAATTTTAGGTTCAAATTTTGTAAATTGGACCCCCTTTTTGGTAATTTAAATCGCAACCATGGTAAAATATATCCCCTTACTAAATGGTAAATCAAGTTAGTATATATTAAAACTAAGTTTTAAGGTCACCATTCTTAACGTTAATTCAAATTTTTAGAATTTAATTTTAATCTTATAACCTTATTGTTGAAATTTTTTTAAGGGAATTTTTATGTGAAAATTAACTATATTATTTTTAAATCTATGAATGTAATAAAATGTCACTCTCACAGTTTAAAATATATTTTTATTGTGTTTATATTGTGATACAATCATTTGGCAAATAAATAATATTGGATATTTTGTTAATGGTGAAAATGTTTTCATGAATTTAATTTATTTTTAATTTTTATTAATTAAATAATTACATTAAATTATATTCCAAAGTTAATAAAATATTTATTCAATTCAAATAAAAATTAAATAAATGATTTAAAAATATTAATAGTAATAAAAATAGAGTGATTTATAGTTTTCCAAGAATTTTTTATATTAATATAACATATTAGTTTTATTTAAAATGATTAGATTTTAATTCCTACTTTTTAATTGTATATTTAAAGTCAAATTAAATGAGTATTTCCCAAGTTTCCATTAATGATATTTTATGGAAATTATAAATTATTAAATTACTATGAAATGGAAAATATATTCAAAGTATAATATTAAGTTAATATATGGTCTATAATTTCATTTCACTACCATTTATGAGTCGTTATTTACCTTATAAGAAAAATTATAACCCTCTAATATTGAATAGGTTGTCGCCGTGGTTATGTTAATAATGAGTTAACTAAGGGGTTAATAATGATAATGTCTAAAACACCAAATAATCCAAATTATATTTTTTGATGGTATTAAAAACACACAAACCCATAACTTCATAACTATTGAATTTTGGAATTTTTTTAGAATAAATTTATCATTATTTAATCATTTATAAAATACTAAAAGTTCCCCTCACCTAGATTTTAAAAAGGCACCTCTTCCCCTCACTTATTCATGCCTTTATATCCATCTAGATCACTTGAACACTAATAAAATATAACCCCAACACACTTAGACACATTATCGAGGTTCTATTATTCTTTAAATACAAACCGTAGTATCCCTGGGAGGAAATCTAAAGGAGTTCTTTCAAAAAAGAGGTTTCTATCTTAGCTGGAATCATTCAATTTATTTCTTCTTTCACCACTTTCATATATTTTTTAACCATAATTATATAATGATAAATTTTATATATAATATAATTATTGTTTATTATGTTAATACATTAACCTATATCCATCCCCACTTCCGTAAAATGTGAAACAAAACACCCATTCATGGGTACGACAGTCTACCACCTCACGAATAGATGTAATGCGATTTTTGGGTTTTGAGTTATACAGATGGTAATAATGATAGATTTAATGAAAATATAATATATATGTGATATAATTTATATTTAAAGGAATATTATAATTTACCATTCTTTTTTCCATCAATAAAAAAATGGGGTCAAGGTTTTTGGGTAAATATGATCTATCTTATCCATTAACAGTGTAATTCATTTTTACATTTACACCTTTTAAGTAAAAAACTCATTATATATATTTATTGAATATATATGATAATTATGTTATGTTTAACATTATGGAAATTATGGGTCTATCAATAAATTTATAAATACCCGATGTGCTAAATTTAAATAATCATGGTAAATGAAACAATTACACCCTCTAATGATGACTTTAATAAGGAATTATTAATAATTTATGTTGAAATGTTATAAAGGGATATTATATGATACTATAATTATGTACATGATTATTTTTCATAAACATAATATATTTAAATTTATTATATTTTGGGTATGGTGATTTTTATTGAAATGGAACTTGAGGTAAGAAATTTTCATCTCGCTTTTTTTATGTGAGACACATTTAATATTCATTAATTGTTTTTTATGTGGTGTATATACAACCATAAAATTCCTATTATTTTGAATATTAAAAAATTTATGGTTAGTTACAAATCATTCTATGTTTATTTCATTCATTTTAATTATGATTCATATGTTACCATATTAGTAACGGTTTTATATCATAGTCTCATTATTTATCAGGATTGTTTATGATTATGTTTTTGATGGAGAATTATTATGATATACCATCCATTATAGTCATGAATTTTCTTATAATATGTTTAGTAAATTAAATATCATTTTTTCACTTCATTTCCATTTCATTAATTTTTAAAATATTTTTTAAAAGTAATCTTATTTTTTGTTTTCCAGACATGGTACTCTTTGAATTTATAAAAAAGTGTGAAATGAATGTTTTCTTTTAACATATAACCCATGAATGGAATTTAACAATATCAGGAACAATCAATTACTTGAATCATCCTTCACATTTTCCATGAGAATATTAATATATATTTTTTATTTAATATTTTCTAATATTTTAAATTTCAAATAAGTGATTTTAATGTGAAAATTGTATTTCCCTCGAGAAATGTTCCATGTAATATTTTAAAGTAATTTTGTAACTAAACTCACATCCTTTGGTGTTTCTTAATCTTTACTTGGGTTATGAATAAATTATAACATCCTAATTATATCAATGTATGGTTTGTTAATAAGGTTATATAATCATTATGAGACCCATTCATTTTCTATTAGTTACGATATGATGGATTAATAAAATATTTATGAGAACTATTTCATGTATGTGGGTTATGCCTTGATGAAATAATTATGAATCTTATTTCCTTTAGTAGATTATTAGAAGATAAATTCATTATGATCTTGTGGAACACATATGTATGATTTTAATTATCTAATGCATGGTGTTGGATATATAAATATCTCTTATTCATTGGGAAATGATAGATATCTTTTGAGATAAATAGGATTGTAATAGAGAGTAAACCCTATTTAGTAAGGGACTTTGTCCACTATAATAGTCGTGAGAGTGAATCTTAATGTCTATGATGGTCTCAGGAGAGAACCAAATCCAAAAATATAATATTTTATAATTAACTTGACTACTAAAGAAATGTTTTTTGTGCTTATGTGTATGAAAAAACAAATGTCTTGTGAAAATGTAATGGTATAATTATTTATATACTTTGAATCCAATATGATTCATGTATTATATATTACATGATTTATTCCATGAATTAAGATTATGTTATATGATATGGAGGGTATTATTTTCCAATGTTATTATAATTTTCACATACCTATATAAAAATGTTATGTCGATGTCTCCATGTTTACCCTTATAAAGAATCTAAGCTCATAATTTCTTATGTTTTCTTTCACTAGTTTACAAAGAAAGGTAATAAGTATGATATGTTTAAGAAGAGTTCTAGTTTCAAATATTTTATTGGGATATAACATATTATACTTAGGAACCCATTGTGTATTTTTTTATGTTTTCAAAAATTGTTGAACTATATGATTCCATCATGGATTATTATATTATTTAATAAATATTAAACTAATAATAATTAATATATATATATATTAAATCCATGGGTCACTGTACTTGGTATCCAAGTATTTTTTAGTTAATATTTTTAAATTATAATTATAAAACAATAGTGAAAATCATAGGGATAAGGATAAGTATATGATAACATGATAATGTTTGTATAATGATCATGAATGATAGATGTTAAACCTATGGTTTAAATGATAAAAAATATTGTGTATTGATTTTTGCATCTTATAAATGATTTTTCAAGATTATTTGGGTTCTAATATGATTATTTTTGTTCCCAATATACTATTTGTTCTTAGTTATTGGTGGGAACCACATGGAATCAGTTTAAAAATGAGTGTGATGAACAACATAGTGATTATGGGAAAAAAATTGATGATGATGGGGGTGAAAGATATTTTGTTAATATATAATAATTTATAATGATATATAATTAAACACTTGTACCTTTTCAAACACTTAGAATCACCAACGAATGGAAGTATATACTTCACTAAGAGCTTGGGTGGTGGAGAACATTGAGGAATGAAGGCTTGATTTTCTTTATGTAAAAAATGTGGAAAGAGACACCCTCAAGAATTTTAGAATGGAGCTATAGAATGTTTCATGTGTAGAAAATAATAGACTAATACAATAAATACTTGGTAAAAAAATGAAGTGTTCAATGGAGGGATATGATGTTCCTTATAAGGTACCATCCACATTTCATTTTTTAAAATGTGGGGAAACTAATAATTATCTAACATAATTCCCTCTACTAATTTCTATCCCCTAGACCATATATCGAAATATACATTGAAAATATATTATAGAAAAATGATTAAGTGTTAATGTATTATTATTTGAGAATTATATTGTATAAGTGTTATATTAATGATATTTAGGATATAACGATCCTGAAAAATCTACTTCTTATACCATGGTCAAATTTGAAAACTATATTTAATTGAAAAAACAAAAAATAATAGTAATGAGGTTTAGTTAAGATAAAGATATCGTGGTCATTTATGGGAAAATATTAGTGACCTTGAAATTGGATAGTTATTTTATGGTAAAATGAATTAGGACATCTTGGTTGATGATTTTTGTATTATTTTATTTATTGAATATATTCAATCATTTTTTATTTTATTTTTGAAATAAGGATTATGTTAATTTTTTGAATCTTTTATGCTATTATTTGATGTTAACATAATATTTTTTATAAAATCATTAGTTTATAGGTTAAAGGATGATTATAAATTAAATGGATTAGATATCGACTATTTAGGTTTTAAGTAATTGGATTTTGAGGTGATTTTAATATTTTAATGGGTTTTAGAAATGATCCTCGCTTTTGGTTTAAATAATCTATTGGGTTATTAAATTATTTAATGTTATGTTAACTATGGTCTTATGTATAAGGGGATATAAATACGTTTTATGGATGAAAAGTGATTCATTGATAAGGTTATATATTTTATTATATTTTTTTAGGATATGGATTTCATTTTAGGTTATTATTTAAGTTTGATTCTAGATATTTAGTGAAGTTCACTACATTACAATATTATTTAGTGTTTTATCATAGGGATTAATGATATTTTGGTTAATAATAAATTGGGTTGAGTTATATATAGCCATTAAGATTAATAAGTTATTTAAAATGTTATATTATTTTGGTAGAATGAAATTATATATTTGAAGATGTAAGTTTATGGGTATGATATAGACATTCATATTTAAAAATACTTTAATATTATGGTTTTTAATGTAGTTACATATTTGGAGATTATGTTTTTTTCTTCATATAAAGGTTTATTCATTTATAGAATTATCATAAAATATTATAACCATTTATATTTGTGATTTATGCCTTATAAAATTAGGAATACAATGATATATATTTTGTAGGATCGAAATAATGAATGTCAGCGGTCAATGTACAAGAGGGGGGGGGGTGAATTTTATCCTTTAAAAATTCATTTGGAACCTTTAATGTTTGTATAAAACTTTCATTTTTAATTGTGAGGAAAACTATGTTTAATAAAGGTCAACAAGTTAAATTCACAAGACCTCTTAGTTCTACAAACTTGCTAGGTTCCAAAAATATGGTTCTGAAAATGAAATTTAATTAAAGTTAAAAAAAGGTTCTACCTTAAAGCATATAAAATATTACTAATCAGAGTATATAAGTATAATAAAGTATAAGATAATTATACTTTCCTTATTATTCAAAATGCAGCCAAAAATAGACTTGAAACAAAACGAGTAACTAGTATGAAATATTTTGACCCCAAGAGTAGGGTATCCAACAACCTTGGATAAAGGTCCCTTAATTTATAATTTCAAGAAGGTCTCTCTTACCCACACCAGGGTAATCCCTCAATAAGAATATCAGAGTATTTCTTGCTTTCCACACAAGCCCTCAAACTTCAGGGTAGTTGTCACCTCTGTCTTCCTTATCAAGGAATTCCTCGAACTTTAAGGTAGTTGAAACCTCTGTCTTCCTATACCCGGAAGTCCATGATTGTACACAGGAACAATTGGAGTTGCATGAAGTAACATGAACAAGATGTTCAGTATGCATGAAGCATGAGAGTCTCTATCTCTAGAAATCACTTTTACAGCATGTAATATCTAGAGTAATCGATCAATCACGAGCTTGTTCAAATAAGCTCTTATTTATAGGCATTTCTCCAATGGTAATCTCCCTCCTCTAATGGTCACATTTTACCTTGATTCTTATAGGGACCTGTACACATGTTAATATGAAAATGGTTAATTAGAAATAGAATGTACAAAATCATTTCAAAACTAAAACAAGGGTAAGAAAAATATGGTTGATTGACCAAACCCATTTTTCAGAGTCTAAGGAAGAATAAAGCTCGGAGTCTAAGTAAATAAAAACTTGGAGGCTATATATCATAAATATATAGATTCTATTTTATAAAGAATTTTGAATCATAATTCTATAGATTTTAGAGTCTGGATTCCAATGGATTCAGAGTCTGAATTCTAAGGAATTCAGAACCTAAATTATGAAGAATTTGGAATCTGAATTCTAAGGAATTCAGAGTCTGAATTTCAGAGATTTTGAAATATGAATTCAGAGGAATTCAGAGTCTAAATTCAAAAAATTTGGAATCTAAATTTAAGATAATTCAGAAAATAAATTCATAAGAATTTGGTGTCCGAATTCTGAGAATTCAGAATCTGAATTTTAGAGAATTCATAATCTAAATTGCAGAGGAATTCAGAGTCTGAATTCATAGAATTCAGAATCTGAATTCAAAGGAATTCAGAATCTTAATTCAGACGAATTCGAAGTCAGAATTTAGAGAATTCAGAGTCTGAATTCAGAACTAGAAAATAGAATACTCTATATCTAAGTATCTATAGGATTCAAAGGTTTTTATATATGAAACTTAAATTTTCTCCTAGAAATAATAATAGTTTTATTTAGAGAAACTATGACATGAACAATGAAAACAAACATAAGGAGAAAATTTTCTTGGGGAAGGAAAATTTTCTTTATTTAGAAAAATCTTCGCAGAAATAAAATTTTCCTTGAGATAAAGTGTTTGTGATTTTCAAAATGTAAAGTAAAGGAAAATTCATAAAGAAACCTTATTGACTTAATAATCTCCCCCTTTTGGGAAAGAAAAAAGATCCTTACTAAAAATAATATATGGAGTTAGAAATTTAATGGACTTGAAAATAAAAACTTATCTCCCTTTACTTATGGATCATAGTGAATACGAATAACTCCCCATTAGGATTTGAAATCCCAAAGCATCATATTCTTGATTTATGGAATAAGATTTTTCATTTCATGCATTCGAAAAACATAAGAACTTTCCTCTAGATGAACTCCCCCATACATAGGGAAATATCTTCTTTAATTTATATTATTTTTATCATTCTTTTCTCCCCCATTGTGATTTTTAAAAAAGAATAAAGAGAATAGAAAAGTTGGTACCTGAAACATTAGTACTAAACAACCAAATATATCTAGAAAAACAAAAATTTCATTAATGTTGAAAGAATTTTTACAAGGAAAAGTAAAACAAAATATCGGAATGGAAAGAAATTATCCATATTTCTCCTTCGGAATCAGCTTCTTCACCATGGTTTTTAGCTTCTTGAGCTCCTTGTTATCCTCTTATACACACATAAGCAACTGATCCTGATATTCACTTTTCTTCTCTAAGGCTTCAATTTTTTCATCTTGAGCCTCAATACATTTTTCTTGAGCTTTCAACACTTCATCTTTCATATCAAGATTCTATTTAATCTCAAATATATGATCCCTTTTCCCTCTTCCAATTCATGTACACAGAATTAAGCTTTCCATTTAGATCCTCAACTACCTCTTTCTGGGTAGTCTGTTCTAGGATTAACTTTTCCTGAAAATGATTTGAAAGATCCTTGATCTTTAAATATTTTGTGTCGTAAGCATCCTTGACATTATTATGAAATTCATCAAAGATTCTAATTTATTCAGTTGTCTTCTTTGAAAATCTTGTAATCTTCTTGTAAGATCTTCTATGAGCCTCAAACAGATGAGGAAAGTTTTGAAATCAGCCTCATGGCCGACACATTTTTCCATAACCATGGAAACTGAATCTGATTTTTGATTTATTTTATGCTAAAGAATCAGGAATCTTGAGTCTATGAGTGGGAATAAATGAATTGTACCAACTATATTTCTCAATGACTAGACAAAAAAATCATGTCTAATAGAAGATGATTCTAAATCTGAGTGTTTGGTTGGTGAAGATTCTTTTCCAATGTCCTCACCTTTCCTCTTTAATGAAGAATCATCATCTTTCTTCTTCAACATAGATTTACATGGTGTATCAACTGCCACTGGCTTTCTATTATTAGCTCTCGGAATGATCTCTTCTACCTAGGGCAATTCATGCTCATTGTTAGATAACTGAACAATTTTTTATTCCTCAACTTCCTCTTTCTCTGCATCTGCCTTTTTATCTTCCAGATAAATGAATTCATGATTACTGGTTTCATCATATATTGGCTTATTAAATTCTTCTTGACTCTTCTCAACATTCCCAGGAGAATCACGTTTTGAGGATTCGGCTTGGTAATTATTGATCGATAATTTTATAGAGGAGCTTTCCTTCTTATGGTAATATTCAACTTGATTTATGATATCATTAGTTCCATTCCCTTCTTCTTCCTCCTCTTTTTGTTCTTCTTCTTCTTCTATTTCCTCTTCCAATTTCTCTTCTTCAACTATTTCTTCTTGATCATGTGATTCCAGAATCACCACTTTCTTTCCCGGAGTCTCTGGTAATGGTTCTAATAAAAAAGATTCTAGTACAAGAATTTTTTTAGACGCTTTCTTAGCATCCTTCAGAAGTGATTGTACTATATCTACCTCAGACATCTTCTTATTTTTATTCTTCTCTCTCTATTTCTTCTTAAGCTATTCAGCAACCTTTATTCTTAATGATTTTTCCTCAGCGGGATCGAAGCCAAATTTAGGCTCCCCATCCGTCTGGTTCTTCTTATCTTCTCTCCACTTAGCCACTACTTCATCAGGATAAGCTTTTTTTCTTCATTGGCTTCAGTGGGGCTGAATGACTTTTCTTATCTATAGGGGTTTTTCTTTTCTCTTCTGGTTTCTTATCCTTTATCTTCCTTCCACCTTTCTTAAAGCTTTCAGCCACTTCCGACTTCTTTGACGAAGATTCTACTTCCTCATCAGATAGATCATAAAATTCTCCTAATTCATTATAGAATCCAACCTTCATCCTCTTTAAGGCATCATCACTCAACAACATTACTTTATAATTTATCGGCTTGTAACTGCATGGAATTCTGAATGATTCCTAACAAAATACTATAATCATTGTGATAATAGCCAGATATATAATGATTTGAATTTTCAGATATCCATTCTTGATATTCTCAATCATTACCAAGATATACATATCCATGTTTATCTTCCTGAGGATCACCAAGAAATCCAATATATAGATATCACTCTTCTTCAGAGCATCCTTATCCCCTTTCCCTGGAATTATAAATCCTTGAACCCATAATTCAAGAATCCGTATGTTCATAGACAGATGAATAATCTTTGGACTCTTCACTCCTTTCAAGACAAGACACTCAATAGCCTTTTCCTTATCAAAATATCCTGATACATTAGGTAATTTGTGAGTACATAATTCTACTTCCCCTTCGTAGGAATTCCAATCAGACTTTCTACCTTACTACCTTGCTTTAAGAAATAGTGTAGGTATTTCCAAAGCACTTAAAAGAGAACTTGTCCTTGCCTTATTCTTTAAAGAAACTTGATGTCTCTTAGAACTAAATCAACAAGTCCGGATAGACCAGATCCTATTCTTTTGATTTCTATACACAAACACTCTCCCAACCATTTAGATTGACCTTTTTAGATATGATAGAGTCATACTTATCATAAAACATCATATCGACCAACCTTTCTCTGTATATATTCTACTTGGATATTTTCATAACAGTTGACATTTCTTTCTGAGGAGAGGCTTCAGCAGACATTCAGAACTGAGGAAACATTGGAGATTTAGAACATTCTTAAGTACAGATGAAGAGCTTCAGTAGGTGAAAGATTGAAAAACGATGTGGGACAACCATCATATGATCTTTATATAGACAATTTAGGTGATAGTTAAACTTCAATGGTTGATCTAATGGTTGAAGTACTTCTGATCAAATCTGACGGTTGAGATGATAACTGAAGAAGGATTTTGATAGGTTCCGATCTTTTGAGAGTTTTAAGAAAAACATTCAGATTTAATCAAAAGTGAATCCAAATATTTTGAAACAGAATGAAAATTCAAACAAATAAAAAGATGATTACGAAAACATAGAAAATAAAACATACCTTTCAGATTGCATGGGGAAAATTATTCGTAATAAGGAAAATTCTTCTTGAAGAACATTAT
Organism: Viscum album; assembly: GCA_963277665.1. NCBI lineage: Eukaryota > Viridiplantae > Streptophyta > Magnoliopsida > Santalales > Viscaceae > Viscum > Viscum album. The sequence goes on from OY728141.1 coordinate 289,281,961, forward strand.
ATTATGTAAAAAGACAACAAAAAATTCTAACTATGAAAAATTTAAATTAAAAAAATGTAGATTATGAAAAATTTAGATTACAAAAATTTTGACTATGAAAATTTTAACTATAAAAATATTTTAACTATGAATAATTTTAACTACGAAAATTTATATTATGGAAATTTTTTATTATAAAAATTTAGATTACAAAAATTTAGATTATGAAAATTTTGACTATGAAAATTTTGACTATGCAAATTTTTAATTACAAAAAATTTAAAAAATTTGACTAATAGGAAAATGTAGTCCCCCTATGAGAATAAGTTTCTTACTGTAAGGAGATAGGTTTCAACAAAAAGTCAATATAGAAGATTAACTTACAGTTATCATTCCTAAATTCTTTTTAATGCATTAAAATCTATTGGAGGGTAAATATTTGTTTAGAATATCAGCAAGTTGATCTTTCATTATGATAAATTGAAGAATGGTATCTCTTTTTAGTGTGTGATCCTTATGAAAGTGATGCCTAATATCTATGTGTTTTACATGAGAGTGATGTGTAAGGTTTTTTCTTAAGAAAATGGAACTAGAATTATCACACATTATTTGTGTTTTGGTAAAACTCATACCATAGTCTGTGAGTCTGTGTTTCATCCACAAAACTTGAGTACCACAACTTCCAGCTACAACATATTCAGCTTCCGTATTGTAAAGTTATACTAAGTGTTGTTTTTTGTAAGACCAATAAACTAATGAATCTATTATGAAATGACATGTTTCTAGTATAATTTTCCTATCCATTCTACATCCACCAATGTCAGCATCTGAATTTTTTTTAAAATAAATTAATTTCCAGTAGTATAAAATAGAACTAAATCCATGGTTCCCATTAGGTAGCGAAAAATCTTTTTCACTACCTTTAAATGAGATTTCTTAGGATTGGATTGATATCTTGCACATAAGCATACTGAAAACATTAATTCTGGATGACTAGCTGTCAAGAAAAGTAGACTTCCTATCATACCTCTAAAAGATGTTTGATCTAGTTGTTTTCTAGCTTCATCAAGATAAATTGAATTTGGGGTACTAATGGGAGTACATATACTCTTAGTATTTTAATATCCATAACTTTAAAGAATATCTTTAATATAATTATGCTGGGATATATAAATTCCTTCAGGTTTTTGATAAATTTTAAATCCAAGGAAAAATGTTAACTCACCCATCATACTAATTTCAAACTCATATTTCACTAGATTTTCTAAAAAATCAATTAAATATTGCAGAGTTGAACCAAATATAATGTCATCAACATAGATTTGAACAATAATTTTTTTTTCTTATCTTTATTTATAAAAAGGTTTGGATCACAATTTCCATTATCATAATTGTTTTGTATCAAAAATCCTGTAAGTCTATCATACCAGGATCTATGGGCTTGTTTAATTCCATATAATGCTTTGGTATGTTTGAAAACATGTTCAGGATGTTTTTTATTTTCATAACCAAGAGTTTGTTCAACAAAAATTTCCTCTTGAACATAACCATTAAGGAAAGCACATTTAACATCCATTTGAAAAAGTTTGGAGTTAAAGAATGATACACAGGCATGTAAAATAGGAATTGATTCAAGTCTAGCTATTGGCACATAGGTTTCTTTATAGTCTATTCCTTTTTTTTATTATAGACTTTAGAAACAAATCAAGCTTTATTTCTTACTATGATTCCAATTTCATCACAACTATTTCTGAAGACCCATTTTACTCCAATAAAAGAAGTTTCCTTTGGTCTTTCAACCAAGGTCTATACTTTATTCCTTTCGAATTCATTTAGCTCTTCTTGCATAGATTTTATCCAATCAACATCACCCAAAGCATCATCATTTCCTTTTAGTTATAATTGGGATAGGAATGCTAGATATTCTACGTCATTTATTAAGGAACATCTAGTCCTTACAGGTTGATTTACATCACCAATGACACTATCACTAGGATGATTCTTAAGAAACAACTGATTTGGGTTTTGTAAAACATGTTCATTAACATATGGTAGGAAATATGTTGGGGTAAATGTCTTAGAACCATTTTCTGGAACATTTTCCTTATCAAAAGGATCTTCTGTCAAGGTTTGATAGTCAGTTTTTGAAAACACATCCGAAGATGTAGGTTGAGGTTGTTTAAAAACTAAAGGATTAGTTTCATCAAATTTAACATGTACTGTTTCTTAAATAGTACAATTATTTTTATTAACAACACTACAAGCCTTATAAGTTGAAGAGTAGCCCAAGAAAATTCCTTCATCAGATTTGGGGAGTGAATTTATGTAAATTATATTTAGATTTCAGAGCGAATAATTTGCAACCAAATACCTTGAAGTAGGAAAGTCTAGATTTTCTACCATTCCACAATTCGTATGAGGGTTTATTAAGAAAAGGTCTAATCAAAACTATATTTATTGTATAACAAGCAGTACTTACATCTTAGGCCCGAAAATGTATAGCTATAGAATTTTCACTCAACATGGTTCTGGTTATTTCTTGAAGAATTTGATTTCTTCTTTCAACAACACCATTCGGTTGAGGATTTCTTAGTGATGAGAAGTTATGAGTAATTCCTTTTCTACTATAAAAAGTTTCAAAATCAGAATTTTGAAATTCTCCTCCATGATCACTATGAATAGTTATCAAAGAGAGATTTTTCTCATTTTTAACTTGGGATCTAAAACTTTTGAAATAATAAAAATCTTCAGATTTCTTTACTAGAAAATAGACCCATGTAAATATAGTGTAATATCAACTAAGACAAATACATAATATTTGGCTCCATTGAATCTAGATTGTGTTGGACCAAAAATATCCATATACACCAACTATAATGCATCAGTAGTTGAGACTTCACTAACTAATTTAAAACTTGATTTAGGTTTCTTTCCATATTGACATGGATCAAAAACTTTTGAAGAATCAAATCTATGAACCGGTAGATCCTTAACGAGTATTTTATTAGAGAGTTTGTATAGGTTCCTAAGGTTACAGTTTTCTAACCTTATATGACATAACAAAGAATGATCTTCCATTGCACTAATACAATGTAGTTCTTGGATCCTAAGGTCATATAAGTTTAGTTTGTATACATTCTCTTTCTTATTGGTAGAAAGAATTAACTCTTCCTTGGAATTGTGTACTAAACATTTATCATTCCTAAAATTAACAAGGTAAGCTTCATCACATAAATGAATTATTCTAAAAAGGTTTTGATTAATACCCTTAACAAATAAAACATTAGAAATAAATGTTTTTCTCAGAAGAACAATGTTACCTATACCAATAATTTCTCCCTAAGAATTATCTCCGAAAGTTACTTTTCATCTTCTTGCCTTGAAAATCTTTTCATAGAAGTTTTTCTTACTAGTCATGTGACTGGAACATCCACTATCCATGTACCATGTATTGGTGTTGGTACTCTCTTTACTTTTCTGAAAATAAGACTGTTAAACTTTCATAACCCAAACATTCATGGATTCAGAAACTTTAGAAACAAAATTTTAGGAATCCACATTTTTAGAGAAAAATATGCTTTATGAAAACCTAATGACTGAGTTTTGTTTAAGGAACAATTTTTTCCCAGTTCCCACTACACTGAAACTTAGTGCAGAATGGAGAACTTTGAGGAATAAAATAATTATTACAAAAAATAGGTTTTGAATGAGTATAACCAAATACAGAATTATTATCTAGAGGTTGAATTTGGGAATACATCTTATCAATGTTTTCCATACCTAAGGTAAAGTTAGAAAAACACTTTCTCAAGGAAAATATTTCTGACGTTAGTTTAATAGCTATGTTTTTATCCACAAAAAAATTAGTTTTAGCACAAGAGTAAGTGTCTAAAATATATTTTTTGAAATTAATTTTTATAGATCCTTAAAAAGTTTATCCTTCTTAGAATTAACTTCCTCAATGTTTTTTGAAAATACTTTCAAATTCATAATTTTTCTTATCAAGATCTTTAGAATTATCTAATACTTCTTTAGTAAGAATAGAAATTCTAGAACATTTTCTATCAATAATTTTATTGAATTTTGAATTTTCATTCTCAAGGAGCTTAGTAACCCTAGACACTTCTTCATAAGTAGGTAAATTATTATCTTCATCAGAAGAAGATTCTTTATCTGAAGATTCATAATTTTTTTATCACTATAATTATCATTCAAGGATACATTAGTTATAAATTCATCATTGTGTACCTTCTCAATTAGACAATGATTTTTAATGGGTAACCTTGAAATTAAACCAAGATTCTTCTGAACAGAAGATTCATGCTCAGAGGATTCATTAGTAGAGTCTTCACCAGTGGCACACCATGTGTCATTGGCTTTCAAAACTTTCTTAGTTTTATCTTTGTAGTACTTCTTTATTTACCTATAATAATTCTATTCCTTTCTATCCTTTCTCTTAATCATTGGACAATCTGGCCTTATATGCCCTGCTCTTTTTCATTCATAACAAGTGACTTTAGAGTCTTTCTTGTCTCTTAATTCTTTCTTCTTATATCTATACTGAGAGTACTGCTTCCCAACTATCTTGTTTTTCCTTCGAGAAAGATTAGCTAGTTCATTCTTATAATGTTCACTTACACTTTATTTAGATAAAACAATGACTTTCTTCGACTTGGATCTTGTAAAACTTTTAGGAGTATTTTTTTAGTAGTAGTAAAGGATATACTTCCATTACCATTATTGTATTTGTTCAAATTAGAATCTCTTTTCATTATTTTCTCATGTTGAAGAAGATTTCCAAAAATCTCATCAAGAGTATTCTGATATACTTTCTTATTCTCATCAATAACTGTTCTCTTAGATTCCCACTCACTAGGCATGATATCTATAATCTTGTACACAAGTGATTCATCATCTAAACCTTTCTCACCCATGGATTGTAAATTGGTAAAAATAGTTATAAACCTTTTTTGTACCTTACACAATAGTTCTCCATATGGAAATAAAATTCCATGATATTCTACTCTAAGCATAACTCTTCTTGTTTTTATAACTTTGAATGTAACAAAATGAGTAACCTACAATTTCATCCAAATACAATTTGCAGTTTCAGAAGAAGAAATCTGACTATATATATTCTTGGTCATAGAACACAACAAAGTATTGTTTATCGTGTAATTTAGATTATATTCTGACTTTTATTGATTAGTAAATGTTCTGACTTCCTTATTATGAATTTTGTAATCTCCAGTAAGAATAACGAATCATTCCACTCTAGTATTAATAACAAAAGTCTTCATACAATTTCTCCATTATTCATAATCATTCCCATCAAATATAGGTGGTCTAGTAGTATTAATATTGTCAATCGAACCAATATTCATTCATGCCTTTTAAAAAAAATATCTTTCCATAGAAACTTGTTAATAACAAATGTTTGTAAACAAGGATAAAAATAATAAGCTAGGAAAATATATTCAGAATAGTGAAAACTTGAGCTAGAAAACTTATATATGAATATAATTATTTTAGAGACCTCCTCTGATACCAATTGTTGGATTGAAATAATGAATGTAGAAACTCAATATACAATAGGGGGTGAATTATATCCTTTAAAAATTCCATTGGAACCTTTAAAGTTGGTATAAAACTTTCATTTTTAACCTTGAGGAAAACTATGTTTAACAAAGTTAATCAAGTTAAATTCACAAAACCGCTTAGTTCTAGAAACTTGCTAGGTTCTGGAAATATGGTTTTGGAAATGAAAATTAAGAAAAGTTTACAAGGAAAAAGATTCTACCACAAAGCATATTGAATCTTAATAATAAGAGTATACATGTATAAGAAAGTAAAATATAGTTATACTTTCCTTATTAATCAAAATGAAGCGGAAAATAGACTTGAAACAAAACTAGTAACCAGTATGGAATCTTTTGATTTAAAGAGTAGTATATACAACAACTGTGGATGAAGGTCCCTTGATTTATACTTTCAAGAATGTTTGTCTTACCCACAACAGGTCAAGACCTCGATAAAAATATCAGAGTCTGTCTCACTATCCCCATAAGCCCTTGAACTTCAAGGTAGTCGACACCTATGTATTCCTTATCAAGGAAGTCCTAGAACATTATGGTAGTTGACACCTCTATCTTCCTATCCTTGGAAGTCCTAAAACTTTAAGGTAGTAGTAACCTATGTATTCCTATCCTCAAAAGTCTTCAATTGTACACATCAACAATCTAAGTCACACAAAGAAATCTAAACAAGATAAGCATGAGAGTCTCTCTGTCAAGAAATCACTTCAACATCATGTAATCTCTAGAGTAATCGATCAATCATAAGCTCATTCAAATGAGCTCCTATTTATAGGAATTTCTCCAATGGTAGACTCCCTCTTCCAACAGTCATATTTTTCCTTGATTCTTGGAGGGACCTATACACGTGTCACTCAGACAAAAGTTAATTAGAAATAGAATGTACGACAACATTTCATAACTAAAACTAGGGTAAGAAAAATATGGATGCTTAACCAAACCCATTTTTCGTAGTCTAAGGAAGAATAATGTTTGGAGTCTATGTAAATAAACACTTGGAGACTATAAATCATAAATATCTAGATTCTATTTTTCAAGGAATTCGGAGTCCGAATTCTATAGATTTTTTGAGTATGGATTCCAATAGATTCAGAGTCTAAATTTTAAGGAATTATGAACCTAAATTCTTAGGAACTTGGAATCTGAATTTTGAGAAATTTGGAGTATTAATTTCAGAGAATTTGTTATTTGAATTTAGAGGAATTCAGAATATGAATTCAGAGGAATCTAGAGTCTGAATTCAGAGAATATGGAATCTTAATTTCATGGAATTTAGAATCAAAATTCCGAGGAATTCAGAGTCTGAATTCAAAGAATTACGAATCTAAATTTGAGAGAATTCAGAATCTATATTTAAGAGGAATTTAGAGTCTAAATTCATTTTATTCAGAGGACTTCGGAATCTGAATTCAGTGGAATTTAGAGTCAGAATTCAGAGAATTTGGAGACTGAATTTAGAACCTGAAAACAGAATACTATATATATATATGTATCTATAGTATTATGAAGGTTTTATATATGAAACCTAATTTTACACATGGAAGTAAAAATATTTAGATTTATAGAAACTATGACATGAACAATGAAAACAATGGCAGGGAGAAAATTTTCTTGGGGATGGAAAATTTATTTATTAAGATAAATATTCGTGGAAATAAAATTTTCCTTGAGATAAAGTGTTTGTGATTTTAAAAACATAAAAAATTGGAAATTCATAAGGAAACATTATTGACTCAACATATTTTTGATTAATTAGAAGATGGTTTTATTTATTTAGGCACAAAAAAATCATCTCAAATTCTCAATGGTTAGAACAATAGATTACATTTTGGTGGAAAATCATTAATGGATAAAAGAAAAAATTCATATAAGTATATTTTACTATATTATTTACATATATGTTAAATGTATTCATCAAATAAAGTTAAAATATCTTGATGAAAAAATTATTTCCTATGAACTATAATTTTGAAGAATTGATAGTCTTTTTCCACCTCAAAAATTTATGGATATGACATTGTTAAATTTCTCATTATCATTCGAATTATTATAATCATTATTCTCTTTCAATTTCCATCATTATATGAATATTACATTTTCTATCCATGTCCATATTTTCATTGAACCCTAATGTTTAAATATCTTTAAACCTAGATATCTGTTATTCCAGATAACATTCATATTTTAGTCTCCCTCTTTTGAAGAGGATGATTTTTAACCTTTTTTACAATGTGTGTGTTCAATAATGGGTTTTTTAATTTTATATCATTAATAACCATGAAAAAGTACGAATTAAATGTTCAAAATTCATTGGGGGGGGGGGAATGTAACAAACTATGATTTAAAAATAATTTCATTATGTTTGATAGTGTATGGCATATAGACCACTAATGTTAAACAAACCATGAAATATTATATATAACCATTATAAAATAGCTACTGAATTGGTGTTAATGAATAGTAAAAACTAAATTATGATATATATATATAGTATCCCTACTCAATAAATTTTATTTGGATTATTCTTAGGAAATAAGCATTCAACATTAGAGTAATGATGTATTATTCTTAAAACAATACATTTGCATCAAGAATGATATTTATCTTATTATGATCAATATTATCCATAAATTATGATTTAAGACAAAAATTATTTTATAAGATTAACTATATTTCAACAGGAAATAAAATTAATCTTAGGGTTTTTAATGGGAGTTATTATTTTTAAAAAATTGAGTTTTTGGTGGATAATGAAAACATATTTTTTTATGGAAAACTATACTTGTGAAGTGCACTGTGTTGCATTTGTTGTCAATGAGGTATGTTGTTGTCAAGGAATGAATGGATGGATGTCAGAGAGTTTCAATATGTGAATGACAAAGGATGTGATGGTGATGGTGATGAAGGAGAATGGCCATGGTACTAAGATGCATGTCACTTAGGAGATTCACTAAGTGACATAGGAGATGTGGTTGAAACATTCTCCATGAATATCAGACGATTGTAGAACTGATCTTAATGTTTCAATACTTGTATCAAGATGATACTAAGTGACAACACTTGAAGAATTAATGATGATGGAGCATCATTAAATCAGACGATTGTTGAGCTGTTCTTAAAGTTCCAAGAACTTGTATCAACTGGATACAATGTCACAACAATGGTTGAAGACAATGCATTGTTAAGACAATGCATGAGGAGATGAAGATGATCCATCCACTACTTCTAAGTGGATGAAGTGAGCTAAAGAAGTCCATGCACTATCACCTAGTTCATGTGAATTATAAAAAGATCCAATTGATCTCTGATTAGATCAACGAAGCACATTGAAGAAGTTATGTGATTCAGGAGCTCGGTTGATGAAGAACCTTCAAGAATTTCCCTCCTAAGTAATGACTATATGTTGAGGAGATTGGAAGAATTCTTATGAAGAAGAAATGAAGAAATGGGAGGAAGAAAGAAGGGTACTTGGTTTGACATTTGGCATTTCACATTATGTATGTGGTTACTTTGTTTTTATACAAAGTACTCTCTATCCTTTGCCAAAAATATGGCCAGCCCGTGGACACCTTGAGGGTTCAACCCCAAGGCATGGGCGCTAGGCACCACACACATGGGGGAACCCGTGGGGCGAGCCCAGGGCGGCAGGACGCACCCAAGACACCGTATAGGCGTCTGGGGAACGCCCGCAGGAGCGCGGTAGGGGAGCATGAGCGCACCCGCGAGTGTCAAGGCAGTGCATGGTGGGCGCTAGAGCGCGCCCGCAGGAGGCGTGAGTGGGCGCAGAGCGCGCCCGCAGAGAGAACCCGGTGCGGGGCGGCAACAGGAGGGGAGAAGTGAAACTGAAGGGAAGCCGACAGTGCTTGGTTGTTATACCGCGGAAATTCCGCGAGGCGTTTCGATGTGGGACGCGGAAAAATTCACCGGGAGCGCATCCTGGTCGTCCGAGTGATCGCGCGGCAGATCTCGGCCGCCCGATGCATCGCGCCATTCGCGATCTGATCCAGGCCGTCCAAAGTTATTTGATCGCCTGATCCGACGGCTCCCCGTCCAGCTCCTACCTCGAGCTCGACCGAGGCACCTGCGACGTCCCCGCTGAACCTGGCGCCTCCCCGACGATGGGTTTTGAGTTCTCGGCTGTCTCTCTCGAAGCCGAAGGCACCCTCATGCTCGTCTGGCCATAACGAACAGTACCATGCACAAAAAGAGACTTGCATGCAACAAGTGAGAAAATTCGATGAAGGCCGAAGGCAAACGAAGTGCCGAGGCCTCGGGGTGTTCGTGTTTTGCATGGGATGGCCAAAACAGAGGCCGTGCATGCGTTCTAAGTCGCATGCACGTAGAGAAAAATGAAATGAGAAGAACCTGCAGAGAACCGAGGAGAAAGTTCAAGATTTGAAAAAATCTTGAAGATCCGAATACTTCGGGGATTTGAATTTATAACCACGCGGATGTTTTGAGGAATTCCTCTGCCTATAAAAGGAGCACCCGAGGCACTTGAAGCTTTTGCTGATCTATTGAAAACTTGAAGTCCCGTGAGTGTGCCTCGGTGCCTCGCGAAGTATTATCTGCGCAACTCAATTGCGTGACGAATCCCCGTGCACACTTGCGCGGTGAGGTCCCTTGCGCGCACCCTGCGCGGCAGGAAGACCCGAGGCCTCATCACTTGCGCACCCCGCGGTTGGCCGAGGTCTTGCACGGCCCTTGTGCTTGAGCTTGCGCGGCAGTGACACTTGCGCGCTGCCTTGTGCACCCAAGTGCTTGCGCGACAGAAGATAAGTTAGCCGCACCCCTTGCGTGCCTCCTTTGGAGTTCGGGTGGAATAGTAAAAGAAGGCCGAGACCACACCATTGTGTGTGTGTGCTAAAGTGAAGGAAGTAAGCCGAGACCAAGTGTGTGCAAGCAAGAAAGTGAAGGCCGTGGCATTTTGTGCCTTTTGTGCAAAAAAAGAAAAAGAGGAGGCCGTAGCCCTTGTGTGTACAAAATGGAGAACCAAGTGTGTGCATAAGTGAAGTGCACACTTTGAAGAAGATTAAAATAACAAGGAAGAACCCGAGACCTTGGCTTGGGTATGTGCAAGTGGGTGAAGTGAAGAGCACACCATTGTGTGTGTGTGTGCAACAAGGAAGACACCCTTTGGCACTGGTATGTTCAAATTGAAGAAGAGGTCGTAGCCCTTGGGGGTGTGGAAGAAGGAGAGGCCAATCTTGTGTTTGCAAATTGAACAATGAAAATGTGTGTGCAAACAAAATAAGAAGTGGGCCGAACCTAGGTGTGTGCACTAAGAAGTGTGTATACACTTAGAAGAAGAAAAGGGAGGACATCCACACTAAAGTATAACACACATTCAAGTGTGTAAGAAAATTGAATAAAGTGTGTGAAGAAGTGAGAAGCTGGTGTGTGCTTAAATATACTACACCCTTTGTGGGTTTATTGCACCAAGGAGAAAAGAAAAAGGAAGTGCATGCATGCATGCATGCACATGCGCACGTAATCAAAGTTCAAATCAGTGAGTGTGCATCTGATTTGACCAAGACCAGAGGATCTTGATGAAATTGAGAAGGCCATGCAGTCAGTGCATGAGGATTCAGAGTTGCCATGCATTCAGTGCATGAAGTTGTTTTGAACTGAGACTGGACCAGACTGAAGTTAAAGATATCAGTTGTCTGAGTATTCAGTAGTTGGAGAGAAGCCAGGTCATCCTTAGAAGAAGGAGATAAATCCTGAGCAATATGAGAAGACCTGTTCATCACAAGTGAGCAGAGGTACAGAGCAAGGCCAGCAGTCTTTATCCTAGACTGCTGAAGATACTTGAAGAAGCTTAAAGAGAAGAAGAGCTACTCGTATGACTCGAGGAGCCAGGAGAAGACCCTGTGGGACTCAGGGAGAAGAAGTCTTCAGTGGGATTCTGGAGCAGGCCAGTGGGACTCTAGTAACACTGTGGGACGCAGTATAAAGACCCTCCTGTGGGACTCAGGAGAGATACAGTGGGACTCTGTATCGACCATTGTAATTCTAACAAGTTATAATGGAAGAAACCATGTTGGGGTGTATAACCAACATGGCAAGGACGTAGGCCTTTGGTGCCGAACCTTGTAAATCCTTGTGTCCTGTGCCTTTACATTTACTGCATCACTCGAGGAAATGCTGAGAGATACAAGAAGAGTGGATCGAGGCTTTAACCAGCCATAGAGGTTTAATTGATAAGGAATCAATTAGTAAAAAGTTTTAAGGGATCACTGATTCACCCCCTCCCCCTGTCAGTGATTCACACTGATCTGGGCACTTCAATTGGTATCAGAGGGAAGGTTACCTCTAAAAGATCCAAGGGAGTCTTTATGAAGTGAAGATTTGAGGAAATGAGTGACCGGCCTCAAATGGAGATATCTACCAAGACTCAGAAAAATAGAAAGAAGAAACAGGCCAAGAAGATGAAGAAAGTCTGTCCTAGCTGTGATGAAGTTGGAATAATGAATGATCTTCAAAATGCAATCGAATATCTTTAGAAGACAGTCCCCAAGGAAGTGGCAATGTGTATAGCTACAGGCATCCTTGATCTTCAAGAAGAAAAATTACAGCTAGAAGAAGAAGCCAATACAATGGAAGATCAGTTGTCTAAAAGGGTTGGCATAACCAACACTCTCAGAAAGCTGGTGAAGGCTAAAGATGAAACCGTTTCTCTTTGCAATGAAAGATATGAAGACACTGCTGAAGAATTGCAAAGAAGCCTTTCTGAGAAAGAAATCTTTATGATAATGATCAAAGAAGTTTTCCATGCACTGGAAAAGAGGCACAAAGTGTCAATGAATGTCAGAGATGCTCAACTCGAAGACAAAGTCAAAATGGTGAAGGAGCTTGACAATTCATTGCTAGAATTGAAGAAGGTGCATGAAGACCGACTAGAACAGCTGAATGAAAATTGGGAAGGAAGGCTAAGAACTGTTGAGGATGAGAAGAACTCCCTCAATATGAAATGCTTAGAACTAGAGGAGATTTTGAAAAATCTGCAATCACCCAAAGCTGAAGCCTCCCAGTCAGCTGAAAGGAGAAATGTTGATACTCAAGTATGCATTGAGCAGGATGATTCTAAAAGAAAGAAATCCTCTAATAAAAGGGAAACAACTTCTAAGAAGAAGGTACCATCCATCCCATCTTGTACTCATGCTTCTAAATGTGTTTCCACAAAAAGTGCAGGATGGAAGAATAACTCCAAACAAGTATGGATGAAGACAATGAAGAAAGAATGCTCTCCTGAAACAACACAGCAAGTCAAGAAAAGTACCCAACAATCAGAAGGACTGAAGAGGTCAAGATTTGTGGGTCAGTGTTGGTGTTGTAATAAGTATGGGCACTGTACAAAGAATTGTTGGTACAATCCACTGAATGTCAAAACACAAAGGAAGCCCATGCCAAGGGGGAGCAAGCCAGAGGAAAAGAAGCAGCATCCACAGGTCCAGAGACATCTGTTTACTGCAAATAGATTTGGATTACTTGACAACATCTGGGATGATTGCAAAAGTGGTCAAAAAGATACATGTCAATCTCCAACTGTATCCAGAGCTAAAAAGAAGAGAAGATCACTGAACCTGGCTAAAATAGAATCCTTGGGAAGCAAGAAGAAAGTTGAAGATGCTCCCAAGAAGGTTTTGAAAAAGGAAATGAAGTCCTTGGAGTCTAAATCCAAGAAGGGTGATCCATCCAGAAGGACCACCAAGAATAAAACATGCTTCTACTGTGGAAAGAAAGGCCATACCATGGATCTTTGTAAAGAAGCCATGAAATTCAATAGAGGAAGACTGGACTCAAACAGACAATCAATCCAGAAGAAGCAGAAGGGATTGGTTGAAAACAAGTTTCCTAAGAAAGGTAGCTTGAAAGTATCAAAAGAACCATGTGGAATTTCCAAAACTGAGGCCCCACTTCCAAATGACTTGTTAGTCATATGGCCAAATCAGTTGCAACTTGCCAAAGATCTGCAAAAAGCTGAAGATGAAGTTCTGGCAATTGCTAAGGCAAAAGGAAAGAAAAATATTTCACATGAAGATCATGTTCTGTGTGTGAGGTGCAATCAAGCTAGACATACTAGTGATAAATGCATGATATTCATTCGAGCTCAGAAGGGATTCTTCAAAAGAATGAAGATTGCACCAGGAGACTCTAGTGCTCAGAAATCACCTAGAAATACAGGAGTCACACACAAAGAAGTTAAAGAGGTGTTGAGATCCACACCAGCACAGACATCAATGAAGATCAAACGTGCAAGTGTGAAGAATGGTGAAAATGGGACATCTCGGTTGAGAGAATCTTCTCAACCTTGTTGTTCACATTGATGAACCAAGGAGGTTCCATCTTATTCCCTAATCACTTGTATTTACATGTGCTAACATTACAGGGAATTGAAGATGATGATCATTCTCAACTGGAGAGTGGTTTGGGCAGAATGGAGAGCACCCCTTGAGGGGGAGCCAATCTGGAGAAGATGGTATTCTAAGATTTAATACCATCTTGAGAAAAACTGAAGGTATTCCAATCATACCTTCATCCCTTGTTTCTTAATTGTATTCATCATGAAAATTAAGGGGGAGTATTGATTGAAGTCAAATGGATGAAAGGGGAAGCTTTATCTTTGCACCTGAACTTTCTAATGAGTTTTGTGAAGTTGTGCAGGATTTAGCAAATTCATTATTATATCTGAAAAATTTCAAACCCCTGAAGCATGATTTCACATGTACAGTGATGTTGGACAGCATTGAGTTCCTTGGTTACATCACTCTTGTTTTCTACACCGGGTTAGCCCAAGTAGACTTAGAGTTGATCTACTAAAGGTTCCTTGCTCAAGAGAACATGTGACATCATCCCTCTCTTAGTGTTTTTCAAGAAAATACTTTTCAAATGGAGGAAGAGATTTTTGAAAGAGAACCACACCACACCTTTGCATTTGGTTTCCAATAAGGGGGAGAAATATTGGTACACATATTTACCCATTCATATGTGCTCTAGTGTATTGCCAACAAATACAAAGGGGGAGATTGAAGTGCACTGTGTTGCATTTGTTGTCAATGAGGTATGTTGTTGTCAAGGAATGAATGGATGGATGTCAGAGAGTTTCAATATGTGAATGACAAAGGATGTGATGGTGATGGTGATGAAGGAGAATGGCCATGGTACTAAGATGCATGTCACTTAGGAGATTCACTAAGTGACATAGGAGATGTGGTTGAAACATTCTCCATGAATATCAGACGATTGTAGAACTGATCTTAATGTTTCAATACTTGTATCAAGATGATACTAAGTGACAAAACTTGAAGAATGAATGATGATGGAGCATCATTAAATCAGACGATTGTTGAGATGTTCTTAAAGTTCCAAGAACTTGTATCAACTGGATACAATGTCACAACAATGGTTGAAGACCATGCATTGTTAAGACAATGCATGAGGAGATGAAGATGATCCATCCACTACTTCTAAGTGGATGAAGTGAGCTAAAGAAGTCCATGCACTATCACCTAGTGCATTTGAATTAGAAAAAGATCCAATTGATCTCTGATTAGATCAATGAAGCACATTGAAGAAGTTATGTGATTCAGGAGCTCGGTTGATGAAGAACCTTCAAGAATTTCCCTCCTAAGTAATGACTATATGTTGAGGAGATTGGAAGAATTCTTATGAAGAAGAAATGAAGAAATGGGAGGAAGAAAGAAGGGCACTTGGTTTGGCATTTGGAATTTCACATTATGTATGTGGTTACTTTGTTTTTATACAAAGTACTCTCTATCCTTTGCCAAAAATATGGCCAGCCCGTGGAAACCTTGAGGGTTCAACCCCAAGGCATGGGCACTAGGCACCACACACATGGGGGAACCCATGGGGCGAGCCCAGGGCGGCAGGACGCACCCAAGACACCGCATAGGCGTCTGGGGCACGCCCGCAGGAGCGCAGTAGGGGCGCTTGAGCGCACCCGCGAGTGTCAAGGCAGTGCATGGTGGGTGCTAGAGCGCGCCCGCAGGAGGCGTGAGTGGGCGCAGAGCGCGCCCGCAGAGAGAACCCGGTGCGGGGCGGCACCGGGAGGGGAGAAGTGCAACTGAATGGAAGCCGACAGCGCTTGGTTGTTATACCGCGGAAATTCCACGAGGCGTTTCGATGTGGGACGCAGAAAAATTCACCGGGAGCGCATCCTGGCCGTCCGAGTGATCGCGCGGCAGATCTCGGCCGCCCGATGCATCACGCCATTCGCGATCTGATCCAAGCCGTCCAAAGTTATTTGATCGCCTGATCCGACGGCTCCCCGTCCATCTCCTACCTCGAGCTCGACCGAGGCAACCGCGATGTCCCCGCTGAACCAGGCGCCCCCCCGACGACGGATTTTGAGTTCTCGGCTGTCTCTCTTGAAGCCGAAGGCACCCTCATGCTCGTCTGGCCATAACGAACAGTACCATGCAAAAAAAGAGACTTGCATGCAACAAGTGAGAAAATTCGATGAAGGCCGAAGGCAAAAGAAGTGCCGAGGCCTCGGGGTGTTCGTGTTTTGCATGGGATGGCCAAAACAGAGGTCGTGCATGCGTTCTAAGTCGCATGCACGTAGAGAATAATGAAATGAGAAGAACCCGCAGAGAACCAAGGAGAAAGTTCAAGATTTGAAAAAATCTTGAAGATCCGAATACTTCGGGGATTTGAATTTATAACCACGCGGATGTTTTGAGGAATTCCTCTGCCTATAAAAGGAGCACCCGAGGCACTTGAAGCTTTTTCTGATCTGTTGAAAACTCGAAGTCCCGTGAGTGTGCCTCGGTGCCTCGCGAAGTATTATCCGCGCAACTCAATTGCATGACGAAGCCCCGCGCACACTTGCGTGGTGAGGTCCATTGCGTGCACCCTGCGCGGCAGGAAGACCCGAGGCCGCATCACTTGCGCACCCCGCGGTTGGCCAAGGTCTTGCGCGGCCCTTATGCTTGAGCTTGCGTGGCAGTGACACTTGCGCGCTGCCTTGTGCACCCAAGTGCTTGCGCGACAGAAGATAAGTTGGCCGCACCCCTTGCGTGCCTCCTTTGGAGTTCGGGTGGAATAGTAAAAGAAGGCCGAGACCACACCATTGTGTGTGTGTGCTAAAGTGAAGGAAGTAAGCCGAGGCCAAGTGTGTGCAAGCAAGAAAGTGAAGGTCGTGGCTTTTTGTGCCTTTTGTGCAAAAAAAGAAAAAGAGGAGGCCGTAGCCCTTGTGTGTACAAAATGGAGAACCAAGTGTGTGCATAAGTGAAGTGCACACTTTGAAGAATATTAAAAGAACAAGGAAGAACCTGAGACCTTGGCTTGGGTATGTGCAAGTGGGTGAAGTGAAGAGCACACCATTGTGTGTGTGTGTGCAACAAGGAAGACACCCTTTGGCACTTGTATGTGCAAATTGAAGAAGAGGCCATAGCCCTTGGGGGTGTGCAAGAAGGAGAGGCCAATCTTGTGTTTGCAAATTGAACAAAGAAAATGTGTGTGAAAACAAAACAAGAAGTGGGCCGATCCTAGGTGTGTGCACTAAGAAGTGTGTATACACTTAGAAGAAGAAAAGGGAGGACATCCACACTAAAGTATAACACACATTCAAGTGTGTAAGAAAATTGAATAAAGTGTGTGAAGAAGTGAGAAGCTGGTGTGTGCTTAAAGATACTACACCCTTTGTGGGTTTATTGCACCAAGGAGAAAATAAAAAGGAAGTTCATGCATGCATGCATGCACATGCGCACGTAATCAAAGTTCAAATCAGTGAGTGTGCATCTGAGTTGACCAAGACCAGAGGATCTTGAAGAAATTGAGAAGGCCATGCAGTCAGTGCATGAGGATTCAGAGTTGCCATGCATTCAGTGCATGAAGTTGTTTTGAACTGAGACTGGACCAGACTGAAGTTAAAGATATCAGTTGTCTGAGTATTCAGTAGTCGGAGAGAAGCCAGGTCATCCTTAGAAGAAGGAGATAAATCCTGAGCAATATGAGAAGACCTGTTCATCACAAGTGAGCAGAGGTACAGAGCAAGGCCAGCAGTCTTTATCCCAGACTGCTGAAGATACTTGAAGAAGCTTAAAGAGAAGTAGAGCTACTCGTGTGACTCGAGGAGCCAGGAGAAGACCCTGTGGGACTCAGGGAGAAGAAGTCTTCAGTGGGATTCTGGAGCAGGCCAGTGGGACTCTGGTAACACTGTGGGACGCAGTATAAAGACCCTCCTGTGGGACTCAGGAGAGATACAGTGGGACTCTGTATCAACCATTGTAATTCTAACAAGTTATAATGGAAGAAACCATGTTGGGGTGTATAACCAACATGGCAAGGACGTTGGCCTTTGGTGCCGAACCTTGTAAATCCTTGTGTCCTGTGCCTTTACATTTACTGCATCACTCGAGGAAAGGCTGAGAGATACAAGAAGAGTGGATCGAGGCTTTAACCAGCCATAGAGGTTTAATTGATAAGGAATCAATTAGTAAAAAGTTTTAAGGGATCACTGATTCACCCCCTCCCCCTCTCAGTGATTCACACTGATCTGGGCACTTCAACTTGTTTAGAATGTAAAAATTTCAATTTTGTTAAAATATTTAAAATTATATTCACTTATCTTATATTGTAAAGTTTAAAACCAATTTCATTAGAATAATTTTTATGTTTTAATTTGGTATAAAAACATATATATATATATAAATACATTTTTTTTCTAAAAAATAGTTTTTATGCGCGCAATTTGTTTGTATCAAAATAAATTTAATTTTATAGTGTTAAATAATTATTTTAATTAAATTTACCTATTATATAATCGATCAATTTTTTTAAAATTATTATAATATTTTTTCTATGCATGTGATAAGAATAAATCCAGTTTTATACATAAAATTGTATTTTTATAAAAAAATGTCATCATCTCGTTTTTTACATTTAATTTAAAATTAATTTCTACCACATATAGGTTTTGTATTTGATAAAATTGATTACATATTTATAATCATTTGTTCCATATTTGGTAAAAATGTCCCTTCTATTTTAGGACTTATGAATAGTATCCTTGTTAAAATTTATCACCTCAGTAAAGGATAAATTGGGTCAATCTAGGTTAAAACTAATTGTTAAGATCACTATTATTCATATTAATTCATATTGGATAAATTTAAATAGACCTTTAACAACTTGAGATATAAAATTATTTGTTTAAGGGAAACTTATCCATGAAAATGACATATATAATATTTAAAATAATGAATGTTACAAAATGTTACTATCTTAGTTTTATATATCTTTTATGTGTTCACATTGGGAAAAAATAATGTGTTGAATGACTCATAATGGTAATATTGTGAACAACTAAATTATGTTCATACTATAAACTTATTTATAATTTTTAGTGACTATATAATTACATTTAATGCAAACCTAAATTGAATATATTACTTATTCAATTAATCAAAAAATAAAAGATGTTATTTTTAAATATTAAAGGTAATATAATTTTTTCATGTTATAGTGTTAAAGAATTATATATATATATATATATAATATTTGGGATATTTAAAATGATTATATTGTAATTAAATCTTTGTATTTGTGACATTAAAGTCAAATTAAAAGAATAGTTTCCAAATTGACAATAATGATATTTTATAGAAGTGATATCTTATTAAATTAATTAAAAAATATTAAAATATTAAAAGAGAAAAAATAGGATAATATACGTTCTAAAATTTAATCCTTTATCAATTTATAATACAACAGTAAAGTTATAAGTATAATTATAACCATTTAGGAGTGAAAAATTATTAAACATGGTTATGGTAAAATATGATAACTAAGGGGTTAAAACAAAAGATGTGTTTTAAAAAACCACATATCCCTTAAAAATTTATAATGGTTTATGGAATAAAATTTATATAAAACTTTATATTTTAATATCATTCCATTTGGATTCATTTTTCTTGATAATGGGTTTATTATAATTTAATCTTTTAAGAAATTCCAAAACCACCCCTCACATAAATTATAAAAGGGAACCTCCTCCCATCACTTATTCACATGTTTTGAGCCAAATATAATGACCAAACACTAAAAAATTTCCTCCAAAACTTCTATAAACACTTTATTTATCCAAATTTACTCCAAAATGAAAAAATCAATGATCCTTTATGGGAAATATAATGGTGTTCTTAAAATAAGATTTAATCATCTCACCCAACCTCTTTCATTTTATTTCTTCTTCCACATCCTTGAAATATTTTTCAACAATGATGAAATAATAAAATACGTATCTATGATATAATTATATCTTATTACATTACTATATTAATATATATATTTGAAAAATTACATATAATGGGAAACCAAAATAATGTTTGTGTTAATGGAAGACTATCGCCTCATGACCTGATTTAATTTATTTTTCATTTCTATCTTACATGGATGGTAATAAATATGGATATAATAAAATTACATGATATAAATTATATAATAATTATTCTTTAAATGTGATTTATTATATATCTTTTTTCATTCCGTCCATTAAAAATGGATAAAATGTTCAAGTGTATGTACGACCAACCATCTTCATGAACAGTGTAATTCAATTTATTATCTCTACCATTTATGGATGAAATTAATTATATATATAAATAATATAAATGATAATTATATCACGGTAACAATTATAGAGACAATGTTACCATCAACCAGCTACAAGGATTGGATCTACTCAACCAAAGTTCTCAGAATAAGAGAACCCGTTAATAGCTGAAAATAAGGATTTTAATAAATACTTATTAATAATAGGTTTTTTAAATTTTTTTAAAGGGATAATATGTTATATTATAAGAATTTAAATGATTATAATATATATATATATATATATATAATAAATTTAAATTCATTATATAAGAGGTTATAATTTTTACGAAGTATATAGAACTCGAGGTAAAGGATTTGCGTCTTACTTTTATATATTTTTCATAAATTTCTTTAATGAATATCTTATGAATTTCAGCGTTATTTATATATTAATATAAGGTTCAATATTTAATTTGTAGTAATATTTAAATTTTCCCAAAATTTGAAGGGTTTATGATACATTCTCATTTTTTATCATGGTAGATTATAATAATGATTCTGAGGTAGAATTCTTATAATATACCACTCAAAAAATTAATGAATTTGATTCTACTCTAGTTATTTATTGAATGTAAAAATTTTCATTTCATTTTACTCACATTATTTAATAAAAAAACCAATATAATTATTTTTTTAGTAAAATATTGATTATTTTTCTTATTGTAAAAACTTAATTTATCTTCCATGTCCATATATACTAATAATGTTTTGATTAATTTTATTACTATTCTATAATTATTTTAAATAATTTTTTACACATTTTAATTTAAAGATAAAATGGATTGTTAGGATTTTTATTTTCATTTTCAGAAAAAATATAATTATTGAACTTTTATAAAGGTTTTCAAGGAATTTTTTCTTTTAACTTATATGAAATGAAATGAATTTCTCTCTATAATGACCAAAAAATGATTTGATGAGTCCTTTACATGTTCTAAATGATTTTTTAAAAGATAAAATTCAATTAAATATTTTTTAAATTTCTATATTTCAAATAAGAAACTTCTATGAGAAAATGTTATTTTTATCACAAAATGTTCAATGTGATATTTTAAAATCAATTGTATCTAAGATAACTTCATTTGAGGTTTCATTATATTTATTAAGGATATTATTCAATTATACCATCCAAATTAAATATTTTTATGCTTTATCATTATGATGAAATAATTTTTATGAAAAAAGTTCATTTTCGATGGGATATGATATGATGATTTGATGAAATGTTTGTGAAACTCATTTCTTTTACACAGGTTATGCTATGATTAAATGGTCCTGAAACCCATTTCTTTGCACAGGTTATGATATGGTGAATATTTTATGATCTCATGGTGCACATATGTATTATTTCAATTATATCATATGTTCCTTAGAATAACATATCTCTCCAATGATTTTGCTAAATATAGATATGTCATGATATATACAAGAATTGAATAACGAGTGAATTGAGTTTAGTAAGAGACATTTCCCATAATGATGGAATTTAGAGAGAACCTTGTTTAATATTATGGATTGGGTAGTGAACTAAATCCACTATGATATTTTTAGTAACGATCATTGACTTCTATGGAAATGATTCTCAACGCTACATTGTATTCCAAAAACACATGTGTTATTCCAATGATATTCTCTCATTACTCATATTCCATGATTACTATATAAATAATGTCTTATGAATTTACATGATTTATTCCATGAATCATGATTATGATTTATTATATTCATTTTACAATTTTAAAATTTATTCTCATGTTCTAATAACTATATGTTAATGTAATGTTCATATCTACCTCGTTTAACCTTAATGAGCATCGAAGGTCACCCTTTATTAGGTTTCCTTAAAGTATGTTAAGAATAATTTTTTTATTATAATATGCATATTAATAGTTCTAATTATGAATAATTTATTAGGGGTGATTTATTGTACATATGAACTAATTTTTTATCCATATTTATAAGGATTCTAGACCTATAAAATTCTTGTGTGGGTCATTATGTAATGTAATGTATATTTTCATAATAATTTGTAATAACTATGTATGAAATGTTTTTGTGTATGTAGTTGGTATTAGAGTAGGGTTAAGAGAATATATGGACATTATTATTAGAAAAAATTATTCAAACACACAGGGATAAGTCTATGTATAATTTGACATCATAATATTTTGTTAATGGTCACGAATGACCTTGGTTAAACCAATGGTGTCATATATTGAAATAAATTTGTATTGATGTACTTATACTATACCTGATTTATCATGATTATGTGGTTTCCTTATATGATTATATTAACTAACATGATATCTCTCTCAATGAATAGACCCATGATGAAGCTTTTTAACACCATGTGTGATGGACAACATAGTGATTTTGATATAAAAAAGTGTTGATGATATGAATGAAAGATACTGTGATCATGCCTAATTTACCATCACGATAAATTATTAACATAATATACCTCAATGAAATAATTAACACTCCAAATAAGTGAATGATGTTGTTCCCTGAAATATCTAGTAGTGGAGTACTTAAATGAAATAAAAATTAAATTTCTTATGATATAAATATGGAAGTAGATAATCATGAGAATGTCAAAACAGAACAAGAAATTATTTTATGTTTAGTAGAGAAGGACATAAAGAAATGAACTTCAATGAAAAATGATTATTTTTTGGATAGATATGATGTTTATTCTAAGGAACCATTTATAGTTTATTTTCTAAAAAGTGGGGAACCTATGAATTATCTAAGTCAAATACACCTTATATATTCTAACTTATAGAACAAGGGAGGAAATGACTTATTAAAATTGATTGAACATGAGCCTCAACCCAATTGGTGAGGTATCATTAAGTGCATCCACAAGACCTAGGTTCAAAACCAGGTAGAGGCATATTTCCGGGACTGTAGCAGGTACTATAGCAGCATTATAGTAGAACTGTATAGTATGCGGTACTATAGTAGAACTGTACACTATGTTGGTACTATAGTAGAGCTGTACACCGTGCGAGTACTGTAGTAGGCGCTGTAGCAGGTAATGTTCGGTACTGTAGCAGTTAGAACTATTCACCTTGTGCCACTGG
The DNA here is from genome assembly GCA_963277665.1 of Viscum album. Lineage (NCBI taxonomy): Eukaryota > Viridiplantae > Streptophyta > Magnoliopsida > Santalales > Viscaceae > Viscum > Viscum album. The sequence goes on from OY728141.1 coordinate 289,305,242, forward strand.
TTTGGGCTTAGAGTCCTTAAATATTTCAGGCCACCCAGGCCTTCCGGTCAGTAGGGATTCAAGCCACCTTTAAGGCCTTCGGGACTCCTCAAGGCCTTCGGGCCACATGCAGTTGCCCCAGACAGACTCTATAAAAATGGAGCAGCCCTAGAAGAGGATTCAGAGAAGGTGCACTCACTAGAGTAGAGCCAAATGGATTTGTTAGAATGGGAGGGTATGACTATTCCATTAGGACCAGCCTGTGCTTGCATGAGAAACCTAGCTAGAATACCATGTGAATGTGGAGAGCTAACATCACGATGTGGATGCTGGGGAGGGGAAGTTCCTTGTAAATAGTATGGTTGAATTTCTTAAGCCCTTCATGTCATGTAATCTCCTAAGCCTACAGGCCATTTAATCTATGAGCCTACGGGCCATGTAAGGGTTCTCCCCTTCCCTTGAAAGGGGGGTTATAAAATAATCAATAAAAATGAAGGCCTTCGGGCCATTCATGGGTCTTATTAAAATTGATAAAAGTGAATGGACCGAAGTGTTTATGTGTTAGGATTAAATAATTAGATTGTAAAAGTGATATGAGGAAGATATTTTTTATATAAGTATAATGAACCATCAAATGATTGTTCTATAGTTTTATTTGGAATTAAATGTTGAATGGTAACAATAAATAAGAAAAGTAATAATGTTTTTTGGGATAAAGAGATAATTAGTAATGATAAGATTATTTTGGTGACCATGAAATTGGTCAGTGATTTGATTCACATGTGATTTAGGTCATCTTTAATGATATTTATTATACTTTTTGATTTATATAATATATTCAACAATCTCTTATTTTATATAAGGAATAATAATTCAGATAGTTTTTAGAATCTTATATATTTTAAAGTGAGTAAACCATAGGAATTATGGTAGTTCATTGGTTTTTAAGATTAAGGTTGATCATATGTTCAATAGATTACCGATCATTTTATAAGGTTTTATTTAATGTAATTTGGTTGTGATTAGACACTTTTACTCATATTCAAGAATAATACTCTATTTAATTTTAAATAACCCTTTCGTTAGTTTATAATTTAATATTATGGTAAATATTCTCTACTAGAGAGTGGGATATATAATATTTAATTTCCAAGGGTGATTCATTTACAATTTTATTTCGTAAGATATATTTATGTTCAAGTAAATGATTAACATTTTGGTTCATATATATATATATATATTATTAAGTATATTATTTTTAATTTTAATACGTTAAATTATTGTATAGTGATATATCATAGAGATTAATTATATTTTGGGAGAAGTTTCCTTGGGTTAAGGTATATGTAAACAGTAGTATTAACATGTTATTAAAAATTAAATATCACTTTTGAATAATGAAATTAAATTTATGAATAAGTATTCTACCATGTATGATATAACCATTGATTTAAAAAAAATATTTACTATTATGGTTATTTAGATCATTATGGATTTGGATATTAACGGTTTATTTCATTATATGAAGTATTATTAATTTTCAGAATTATATTACCTTGTGATAACCATTTTGTCTTTTGATTTATATATAACATTAGAGAAAAATAATTATATACTTTTTGATATGTTATAACATATTTTTATTGAACTATGCATGATCAAATCATCTTGAATACTAATAATTTGGAAGAAAATATTATATTGTTGTTTAAATTTGTTAAATTAGATAATTATAATTTCCATGTAAGTAAATTTCCTTATGATCAAAGACTATATGTTAATGGTATTCTTAAAATCTAGGAAAAATATAGACAGAAAAATTTTGTCCAATTATATTAAATTTTAATAGAGTTATGTACTTTTTCACATCTTCTATATTTATGGTTATTTGGTCATTAAATTTATCATTATCATTCACTTTATTATGATAAATGATCTATATCACTATCTGCAAATAAATAGATATCAATTTTTTATTATATGTACATATTTTCGCTTCCGAAATTTTTTAACCAGCTAGGAAACTAGATTATTGGTTTTTCTAGATAAACTTTGAATTTATCATTACATATTTACAAGTGGAATTTTTATTAACTCTTATTTTTAATGTACAATTTCAAAAAGTAAATCTCAAATATTAAACCCTCCACTGCCAATGAAAAGTTCAAATTTCCAGGACCCAATTTATTAAATGGTAGAGAATGTAACACCAAATGTTGTTAAAAGAACATTATGTTCAATAGATTATAAGACATACATTAATGTGTTTAATGAACCACAAAATACTATATTTGAACATTATAACAAAAAAATTGAATTGGGATATATAAATATGAATAACTAAAATAGTATATATATATAAAGGTCCTACTAAATTAAAATGTAATGATTAATTAAAAAAAAGAATTTTATTTTTAAGTAAATATATATTATTCTTTTTAAATACATTTCATAATAATTTTGTTTCTTTTTATGAGAAGAAATTATATTTTATTTTTTAAAATAAATAAAAATTTATAAAATTAAGTAATTTTTTCTTGAAAATAATAGTTTTCTTATGGTGAATTTCTAGGATTTTTCAGGGAATATTGAATTTTTTGTGAATAGTGAAAAATAACAATTATTTTTGGAAACTATATTTTTTTTAAGAATGTAAAAAACTGAATATCATTTTAAATTGGTTAAAAAAATATGTTATATGTAAAATAATCTAGTTAATTTTACTTGAATAAATTTATAGTTTTAGTTTGTTATGAAAACATTTCTATAAATAAAATTATATTTTTCTTAAAATAGTTTTTATGCGCTTATTGTGTTTTTATCATAATAAATTAAATTGATCACTATTTTTTAATGATTTTAATAATATTTATATATTAAATATTCAATAAAATGTTTTAAAATTCATCAATAATTTTATATTCATGGTATATGAATAAATCTCTTTTGGTGCATAAAATAGTATTTTTCCAAAAAACATTTTCTATCATATTTTGTGCTTTTATTTTAAAAATTAATTTTTTAATAATAATTATAGAATTTTATAAACTCTATTACATATTTTTAATGAGAAGAATAATATATTAAATATAGGACCTCATTTTTTGACATTATAAATAGTAACTGTGGTAAACTTTATCACCTCAATAAAATGTCAATTGGGATAATCATGGTTAAAAAAAGAGTTTAGGTCACTATTTTCAATCACTCTTATTACTATATGAGTGGAGTAAGATATATATAAGCTTAGGTTGAAAATTTTATTTTTTATAGGACTCATTTCCATGATACATATATATACAATATTTAACTAAATGATTCTTACAAAATGTAACTCTCTTAGTTTAAAATACCTTTTATTTAATAATAGAGGGTACAATTCAATTGGTGAAAAATATTAATGATATTATTTTTAATAATTAAATTATATTCATGATGGTGATTTATTTTTAATTTTTTTGTTATTATATTATTACCTCCAAATCTTGTCCAATGCAAATATAGTATTTATTTAATTAATAAAAAATAAAAAAATGTTTTTTAAAATATTAAAATTTATATAATTTTATTGATTTATAGTTTTCCTTGAATTTGTCTAATAAATAAAATATATTTTTATATGTAAAAGGATTATATTTAAATTAAATCCATTTTATGGAGACATTAAATCCAAATATAATGAATAGTTTTAAAATATTCATGACTGATAATTTATGCATATATTATTTTATTAAAATATTTAAAATCTTAAAAATCATGAAAGGGTAAATATATTAGAATATATGGTATAATATGTAATGATTTTCCATTTATGAGTCAATATTAAATTATAATAAAATTATAACCCTTAATCTGTGAACATGTCATTACCATGGTAAATGATAAAAATGATTAACAAGGTGGTTAAACAAAAATATAATGTTCAAAAACACACTTCAAATAGTCCCAATTGTATTTATTTTAATGATTAAAATTATATCCTACCATAACATATAATATATGAATATTTTTATATATTTATCACTTAAATGAATTAATTCTAATTTAAACTATTAAAAAATTCAAAAAGTGCACCTCACATAAATTATAAAAAGGATCCTCCTCCCATAAATTCATAAAACTATTTATGCCATCTAGATCAACCCAATACTACCAAAATAACTTTAAATTGTCATTATCTACATATATAGGTAATTTTAATCCCAATAGACAATCCCTAGGAACGTTATGAAGAAATTTAAAGGCGTTCTCTCAAAGAAGTGCTAACGGTATTACCTGACTACTTTCAATTTATTTATTCTTACACCAACATTAAATATTATTAAAACTTTATGATATAATAAAATAATTATCTGACATATAAATATTTGTTATTTTATTAATATCTTAAAATATATCCACCTCTCTTCCTAGAATTGGAAAACATCACCATCATTTGTTGGTACAAAAGACTACTGCCTCACGAACTGATGTAAATCATTTTTTCATTTCCACATTACATGGATTATAATAAGGATATTTTTAAAGAAAAAATATGATATATATGATATAAGAATTATTATTTAATGTATAATTTTAATTTACATTTATTTTATCCCATCCATTGAGAAATGGAAACGACGTTCATGCGTACGTATGCCCTACTATCTCTGTAAACAATATTATTATTTTTTCTATATCTAAAATGTAAGGGTAAAATTAATTATAAATGTATTGAAAATATATTATAATTATATTTTTTTTTACAGTATAGAGATTATTGAAAAATGATATAGGTATAAGGAAACCCACTTTGATGTTGAAATATTAATGATTAATGAAACAATTTACACCTAAAAATATTGATTTTAATAAGATATTATTAATAAGTTGGTGCTGAAATATGATAAGTGGATAATATACGATATTATAATTATATAAATGATTATTTTATATAATTATAAAAATTTAAATTTAATATAGAATAGACTAGGGTGTTTTCAAATAAAGTGGAACTCGAGGTATGAAATTTTTGTCTCACTTTTATTGTATTGTCTCCGAAATTCTGTGTAATTTTTTTAATTATATAGAATTATTATAAAACCCCATGATTTGAAAGAACATGATTCCGAGTCCTGATGATCATGGAATATAATTTTGAACATTTTTGAAGTTATGTTAAGTAAACGTGTGAGCTCGTTTTTCTGACTTTTGAACCGATGCTCTGATCGAAAATATGAGTGCACCGTTGAACTCAAAACACCAGGATTCACCTAGAAATGACTTTACTTTGGACGACAAGGGCCGAGTGGAAAAGTTATTTTTTATACTTTTTTACCAATAATAAAATAACTTTAAAAAAGTTTATTTTATTTATTTTTCATACCATTTAGTGGAGAACGACGAAGCAATGGTGAAACGATGAGGATCGTCAATAGAGGGTCATTGATGGATCATTTGTAACTGTGATGGTGTTATCTTTATAGTTTGTTAATGGATAATTAAACATGGCTCATTAATGAGCATCATTAATGAACACAATTTTGAAACCCATGTTTCTTTTAATATTTAATCATGTTGGAGTTTGGGGAATAAAAAATGTGAGGAGACTTTGATAAACTGTCGGCAGAATGCCTATCCAATGAAGAACAAAGAATGAAGAGACAAACATTGGATGATTAGCTCCAAAGGTTGACAAGCAGTGACAAACACCATTGACCGCAGATCGATAATGTTGTGAATTGAATCCTCCGTCATCATCAGATCCAACAAATCTAGGTAGGGTTTATTTGATTTTAATGTTCTTCCCTGTTCCTTTTTCAATAAATGACGTACATGGATCAACCCATGAGTAGGTTGATCCGCGAATTGTGCATTTATATAGGAGGGTAACTTTATTATGGGATTTTAGTTATTTGAGAACTAAATTTGTCATTTTTTTATTTAATTGGAATCCCCAAACCTCCCATGTTTACAACACTCTATTGTGGAGGGTAAGGGACGACACCGACAAGGCCCGAACACCTCCACTGTTTACGTTCATTTTGTTTGTAACCTCAAAGTAGAGGAAAGAGGAATCTAGGGACAAGGTAGGGTTGGAAGTGACCTGGGTGGCCCATAAGCAGAGACATATCATAAAACAGACCACCAGATCAATTCTGGTTGCCCGTCGAAGGTATCACCAATGCTGGTGGTAACAGTCGTAGGTGGAAGACGACGACTGGAGGTCGTGGGGTGATGTGGTTCCAGGTGGGCAGTTCATGGAGGTATGAACCATGTTTGGGATGTCTGAGTTATTTGGAATGTTGTGGTCACTTGAATATGGAAGGAGGACCCCCTCAAATTTGCAAAGTGAGCGGGGTCCGGACCAAGCAGCCAACCGTGTCCCGGCCACGCGGCACACCACTGACGCGCACCGCATGTGATGGGATTTGGGCTGGCAGGCTACACCCCCATCCGGTGGGCTAGAACCACACCCTGTGGGAAGAACCCACGCCCATAGGCCAGACCTAGAACTGTAGACCGGACCAACGCCCGCAGGTCATAACCGCTCCCTTTGGGCCGGTCGAACTAGACTGGGTTGCTGGGCAACCCAGTTGGCTGGACCCTTAGCCAAACTGGGCTGGGTTCAGCTAGGCCCATTGGCCAGTCCAGACTAGATTGACCTAGACCCAAACTAGGCCATGTCGAGTCAGCCGAGTTTAAACTGGAGTCTGTGGGACCCCTGGGCGGGGTTGGTCGGGTCGGTTCGACAAGTTCTAGATGCAACCAGCCCCTGTTTACAAAAATGATCATATCTTGAAAACTGTGCGTCCGATTGATGAATCATTTGTCATGTTGGGATCCTATCGATGAGATGGATCTTTTGGCATGACCTGATGATACTTTCATGGATTTTGAGATGTGATGAAGGGTTTGAGTATTAGTTCTCCTAGGCGTGCTATAAAGGGAACCCTGCGGTTGGCTGGGACCTGAAGACTGCTGACTTTCAACTCTATGAGACTCAAATATGGCTAAGTGAAAATTAATTCTCTGTGAATTTATAATCCCATGGTGGGAATCAATTCTATGTGACATTGTAGGCCACCAGTATGCGATGAGGAGTAGTACCTCAGTTGGCCTAGATCAGTGGGAAGCACTAATGTGTGACTTTTCAAGCCCGTGGTACATGATTTAGAGGCATACCTAAGCAGTCTAAGGTTAGTGGGAAGCACTTTTGTGTGAGTTGGTAGGACCATTGTGCTCTATAGAGAAGGAGTTCTCCAGAAACTGAGGTGTTCATCAATGTGACTGATAATTCTTCTATCACTACCCTAAATGTATACCTGGTGTGATCTTTCTTGTGGATAATTATTTACCTTGAGGATCATTGTGTGGACTTTACTTTTTGTTTTGGGGGCCCCTAATGAGTACATTGTTACTCAGCCATGTGTGGGATTCTACCACATGTGTTGTGTCTGGTGAAAATGATCGATGTTTAGACATAGACTTTGGTGGACCAGGAGCTAGAGGTGCTCAGGAAGATGGGACCGACAGACTCTATGATGGTGGACTTGGACCAGTCGAGGCTTAGTAGGTTCGGGTGGATGGGATGTTCTACTTCGTCTTTTAGTAGTGAAACTACTCTCACGATCAGGTGGGGGTTTCCTGGGAAAACCATCATAGTTTTCTTTTTCTACTTTAGTGTTTTTATTTCCTTTATTGGGATTGTATTCTAGCCCACTTGTATTAGTTGTAATTATATTCAGCCATGTTTTAGTGATAATTGTTTCCTTTTTAGTGTTTGGGACTTGGTTGGGCATGTGTGTCCATATAAGTACCCATGAAAATGCCTCCCGCTTGTAGGTTAATTCATTTGGTTCTAGTCCATAGCCCCTGAACATCGGGAGGCAGGCTTGAGGTAGTCACGCCAAGGGCCTTGGGGGAAGGGTTGTGGCATTTATTCTAATAAGAAACATGCCATATTCACCACATCTTTCATTTATGTGGTGTATATTCTTCTACTGAATTTATTTCATGAAATTTATTATTAATTTTATGGGTACTTAAATGTCTATCTATTTTAATTATATCTTGGGGATTATGATTCCAATGTTACAAAATCGTTAAGGGTTTTATGTTACAATTTCATTGATTACTGAGATTGTTTATGATTATATTTTTCATGATGAATTATATATTATACCTCTAAATAAACTCATGAAATTTATCATCCTATGGTTATATATTGAATTTAAACATTTAAATATTATTTTATTCTCTTTGATTGTTCAAGATTCTAAATTAATGATTTTTGAATGGAAAATTGTCTTTATTTTTCTCCTTGGTCAAAATCCATTATATTCCATATCCATGTTTCTTCAAAATGAATTCAATAATGGTAATAATATTATTTAATAATTTAATAAACTATTTTTTATCATTGTTTGAATTTTTTATAAAATGGTTTAAATGGAATCATATTTTCATTTTCTGAATGAATTACTTTTTCTCTTTTTACAAAAATGTGAATGGAATTTCTTATTTTAACATATACAAATGAAACAATTTTATAAAATAAAGACAACTAAATTATTTAATGTTTAATTTACATGTTCACATGGATAATTTAAAATGAAATCATTTTATTAATAATTATTAAATATTTATATTTTAAATATGTGATATAAAATTTAATAGTGTATTTTCCACATAAAATTTTCCAAGTATTGTTTCAAACAAATTTTCATTCTAAGATGGCATCCTTGGATGTTTACTAATCTTTATTAGGATGATATTCAATGATATAATTATTTTTATTTATCCTGATGGTTTATTATTATGTGGACGAGATATTTATGAAACCCATTCCTTTTTATGGGATATAATATGATGATGTGATGTGATTTTTAAGAATCCATTTACTTTTCAATGTGTTATTCCATGATGAGATGCTTATGATACTCATGTATTTTTGTGGGGTATTATATGATGATTTTTTATGATCTTTTTTTTGGAATCCTTATGATTTTTATTATTTAATAGGCAGGCCCAGAATTATATGGCCCTGTAATGCATTGGGTAAATATCGATATATCATGAGATAAACATGTTTTGAATAGGGATTTAACCCATTTTCCACAATATATGAAATAACATAATCCAAAATTAGTATTAAAAATATAACATATATTATTCCACCCACTTTATCCATCTAAACATGTCATATTTACTACATGTTATGATTACCTTGGGAAATAGAATCATATAAATGGGTGAACTTAAACACTAAGTTTGGTAAATTGTATGTTTGGAGAAATAATAAAATTAAAATGGAATATATTTTATGGTAGGAGTCAAGTATAAATGATGAATCCATAATAAAAATTAAAATATGATATTTTTAAATCCATAACAACATATGAATACACATATATCAATAATACTGATCTCTTACTAATGGAATATATAAATCTATACTACAAAATCATATTATCAATGAATTAATATAAGACATTATTTTTTTATGGGAAGACACATAATTCAAAATCCAACATGTTTTGTCTCGTGATACACATCAATGGATTAGAAGGCTATATTAATTTTGGACCCACCAATCACCTTATTAAGTCCAATTCATTGACCATATGAGTTGAAAAGACCTTCATATAATTTAATATGGAACCTATTACCAAATAATATAATAGACATACATATATTTAATGAATGATAATACAATACCTAATAAAAAAATTACCATTTAATAATTATCATGAATATTATTACATCTTCCATTATTAGGAAAGAGATAAAAAGATAGAAACCCCTCTAGATAAAGTATGTGGATGGTTTACCAATACACAATCAACTTACCCATAGTCATCCACACTAGAATATAATCAAATTTCATAACAATAATTTTTTTCCCATGTAAATAATCAGGTTAATATGATCATATCCTATCATGTAGAATAAGTTGGTTTGTTAAAGAAAACATATTCAACATTTATAAAATGACCCATATTTAGAAAATAGAAAATATATTCCAACAGCTTACCTGATGTTAATAAAAAATATATCATGATCATAATCCAATATATTAAATTAAAAGGGTGTTTTCAAAATAACATAAACCCATATGAAATAATGAAACATAGAAGGGTATAGACATAAATGAACAACACCATAAAGATGAACACTTTGAACAATATCATACGAATTGAATTATTTGATAATGTGGATTAAATCCCAAATATATATATATATATATATATTAGATGAATAATAAAGAATAATATAACCCTTATGGTGTATCCTTTTCTTTATAAAATAGGGAAATAAAAAATAAAACATTAAATATATTTTAAAAACAATTTTAACCTTAATGAAAAATAAAATTTATATGTATTTTCAAAGGTATATTTTGAAACGGTTGCATGAAATCCATATAAAAAATTTAATTATAAAATGAATCTCCAACAATTTATCCATGAAAATATATAATTATTATATTATTGAATTGTTCAGTTTAAGAAAAAACATATGAATGAGAATAGAAATATATTTTCTTATCATTATTAAGAAGTACATTTTTGGAATATAACATTTTAGAAGATATATATCATTTAAAAAAAATACCAATTTACTAAAGAGGAAAATATAATACCATATAATATAATATTACGGTGGGTGAATCCAAGAATAAATAAAACAAGTTCATGGAAAAATAATATAAAATAAATAAACAACACTTTATTTATCAATATTCCTTACATGTAATATAATATATAGATCATGAATCAATTAAAAGGGAATGATTGTGGTAAAAAGGAAAAAAATGAGAAAATGAGATATAATACATTCAAATGGTTGTACATATATATTATATTTGAAATAACTCAGTGAATGAAAATTTGGTGACTAAAAACACATATGATCAAAGTAACACTTAAGTTAAAATAAATTCGATAAAAAGAAAATGATTTGATATTTTTACCCAATTAAGTAAAATTAAATAATGTATATAAAAATATATGAATATTATATGAATAGAAAAAATTTTCATGGAGTGATGGCGAATAATATGATTAGTGTTTGAATGATTCATAACAGAGTTGAAGGAAATCCCTTGCAAATTGAGTGACCCATTAATCTTAACCCAATTCAAAATAAATATTAAAAAAAATTATTAAAAGGTAAATCATGATAGGATATATCACCTTGGATGTATGTATAAAAAAATAATAATTTAAATATGTTCACAATGAAAAAAATTTCACAACGAGGTGACTTTGAGATGAAAACCCTTACCCCTGTCTTGTTTTTCCTAACCATGCCCCAAATGTCCTGAGAATTTTATTTTATTTTATTAAATAAATATTAAACAACAATATAAAAAAAATATCCCTTTATACTCATAATGTGAAAAAATTATATATATATATATATATATATATTAGGTATTTGTTTTCCTATTTTCAACATAGTGTGTAAGATATTTCTATTGCTTGGAACTAGTTTCATAAAAATGGTGTCAGTGTTCATTATTTTTAAAAAATATATCTTTATTATTTAATATAATATATTTTAATAGATATTATATAATAATTAAAAAGGAACAACTTTACTATTTGTTTTTTTTGTAGCAATTAAGGATGCTGAAACCCGTGATGATCTTATTTCAGTTATTCATAATGAATAGAGGAAAATTTATAAATTAATGAGTTTTATATTCATATAAAAATAGATGAACCAATTTAAAATTTCAGTTTACATTTTTATATTATATTTTAATATTAAATAACTTCTTAAAATTATCCACGATGTATATTCTTATATTGTTCAGTTAGGTGGTTATACTAATCCAAACACGAACCTGCAATGATTATCGGGGGATTGTGGTGAGTTTTATTCTTAATATTGTTATACTATATGATTAATGATATTTATTTTCTTATTATAGTTTTATATTAAAAATATAAATAATTATAGTTATAATATAATCTATATAATGTCATTTCTTTGAAAGAAGTGCTTATTTAAATCCCAGTTCACTCAATTTAAACAATTTTAATAACAATAATAATTTTTTCTTCATATCATTAATATGTTATCCAAATTTCTATGACTTATGTGTAATGATATTAAAATAAATAATATTTATCAATTAATATATTCCTCATGACCAACCATGTTAAGAGAAATTAAAATTAAAAATAGAAATAAAGAATTCTATATAGGGACTAGTCCGTACATATACATGATTGACGATTATCAATTTTACTGGAATATGAAAAATGAGTAATATATTTTAATTTATTATAATAATACAATATATATATAAATATAAAAATTATTTATTAAATTATCCCTTTATACCTTCCATGTATGGTGGGGAAGGAAACCAAATCATGTTGCATAATAGAGTCAGTTGTCTGGCCAACACATGAATTCAGGTTTCGATTATCTCAATAAAAAATTAAAAGGGGATTATTGATTATTTCAGTAAAATAATAACATTTATTATATAAAAAATTAGTTACATAATTAATTATTCATTTTAAAATTAAAATTTAAATAAATTAATAGAAATGGATGATGTTAAGTAAAACAGATTACACATGTTTATTAATCTGAAATTTATATCGAAGTGGATATGGATGTCATAGGATAATCACATGTGACCCAAATAATTATAGTTTCTTATTATTATAGGGGAATAAAAAGGGAATCGTTTCATGATGAAACTAATTTTTTAGATGTTTCATTGATCATTGGTTAGGGGAAAATTTTATACATGGTGTGAATGGAAGTTTTATAAATATTTAATTCATATATAACAACATTCAATTTTAATAATCTTATGTTTCATTAAAATGAAAAAATTAATTAGTGGGGGAATATTTATGTTTAATACAATCATCATATAATTAAATATATACTATTTTAATCAATTTTTAATTCCATTACAAATTGGATTATTAATTTTCTCATATTGTTTTTATATAGAAATTACTATTGTTTAACTTGGGTTAAATAATCATTATGTCTAAAAATAAATTGGTCCACATTAAATAACATTCATACAATGATTCTAAAATTTATTCCCATTTAATTTTTTCAATTTATATAAGTGATAAAACATAAATTTATAATAAAATTGTATAACTTATTAAAAAAACATTTTCTTGAAAATAATACATTTTTTGAAATATAAAATATGATTTGGTAATTTAATATAGTATTTTTAAAATTATAAATTCACATATTAATAACATATTTTATAATTTTAACATATTTCATGAATATAGAAATCTTAATATCATACTAATAATTTATGTACTGTTATGTTATTGGAAAATACTATTTTTTCATATTCTGGTAAAAAACATTATTTAATTAAAACCAAAAAAATTCCTCATAAGATTTTAAAATTAATGATATATCAAAACAAAACTATAAAAATATATTTCTCAGAAATTATAATTAAATTTATAAATAAAATTTAAATATTTATTAAAAATAAGTTTTTTGGAAACTAGATGTTTAAAATGATATTTATTCTTTAGATTCATTTCATATAAATTAGTAATAATATTAATTTCAACATCGACATATTGAGTTTGATTAATGTTTTATAAGGTTTAATTTTTATTTTTTTATATATATATGAAATTTTAAATGGTTGATTATAAGAATTGGACTCTTTAATTCACCCACACTAATTGATTTTATAAAGAATGTGGTTATAATAAGTAGGGATGTCATATCCTATCACCCATCCATACATGATATTAACCACATTGGATTGCTACCTTATGGATTTATAAGACCATATTCTACTTGAAAATTACCCAATGTTATTTATATGAGTGTGTAGATATCCTTCTTGCCCCTTATAGTACTCAAGATTCAGTATCATAGAATAACTTGTCAGGGTAATTACTTGACACCATATTTCCAAAGGGTAGGGTTTTTAATCTAATTTCAAAAAAATGGGGAGCATAAAAAAACCTTGGATCCAAAAATATATCAATTTGTAATAACAAAGATTTTCAAAACTATAATTTGGGATCATTTATAGGATAAAAAGTATTTCCGCCACTACATCCATAATATTATATTCTTAACTCACTTCCTCGGTGATTTAAATTTCCTTATGTTCTGTGGGAATTTACATTTCATATTTATATGAGTGAATAAAACACCCCTATACACCATGTACAAAGTGACATTATGTGACATGGAATGAACAATTAGTGTGATGAAATGAAACTGAGGATTAACTCATGGAAGTTGTTAAAACCATGTAATGAACAATGTGAATAATATGAAGACCCTAGATCTAACACTAATGTATCTTCTTATAATAATTTTCTACTCTTATATATATTCTCTAATTCCTGTAATATCATCACATAAACTTCAAAAAAGCATTTCGATTCTTACACAGAACCTTTAAGTACTTTTAAGTGACTCTACAATATCAAATTTAGCACTTAATTTTAGTCAATATCAGCTCCCAATATGTAGTACATAATAATAAAAAATAGACCAAAACCCTAATTTAAATGTATGTCCCATAACAATTAAATAAAAAATTATAATAAAATAATTGTAAATATCATATTAGGTTTTTTATCTTTATTCTCATCATTTCCAAAACATTATATAAATATATTCATTTAATATATTCAAAAATAATAATCCCATTACATATAATACAATGTATATTATATATAAAATATAATTTCAACCAGTCAAAAGGTAGTATATATAAACCATAAAATATTAATAGTTAAAAAATCAATATTTTAAACCAAATGTGAATCAAAACATTCCTTTCAACCTCTATATACCAAATAAATATCATATTTAATTTATTCATTATAATCCAAAAAAACTTACAAATAACAAGATTTCAACAACTTAATATAAATAATTTAGGAGAAAAAAAATTACTAAAATATATCAAATCTATGCCAATATACATTATAAAATGTGTGAAATATGGAAACAATATAATTAACATCCATAGAGTATCTAAAGTATCAAATATGATAGTAGGATCCATGAAAAAATGTTGAACCCCAATTCAATCCACTATTAGCACTTATCATTAGTATAAGGAGTGGATTGAGGAGGTCGAAGAAGAAATGAAATCTAATTAGACAAAAATTATTTTGATACATTGAATCATAGAGGAAAAATCGATCAATGGATGGATTAGGATATCAAACAATATAAATCAAGAAATATGGGGTTTTAAGAAAACCTGATAATGATGTAATAATTCAAAAAACAAGGAAATTTATATTTCTTTACATTAGAAATAATTAAAAATTTAATGATAATTTTAATCATGTTTTATTTTAGTATTGATCTATAATCTGATACCTAATTTCACCACATATATTATAGTCAAATTTCCTTTATATTGAAAATTTTAATTATTTAAATAACATGAAAATTTTGATTATAAAGTGATACAAGAAGTGCAACGGGTGATAATGGGATCCTCCACATTCTCTTATCTAACATTAAATATCTCTAACTAAACCATGATGAAATGAAACTCACTAAATAAAAAGAGTATAAGGGATGATGAACCAATTAATTCATCAACACATTACTGTATACATCTCTAATTAGGTATTAACTACAATATCCCATGTGTAACAAAATCAGAAGACCCACAACTAAATAATCTATGGGGATAATTAATGACGAATCATCCACATATATTAATTTTTTAACTTATGCTGACATGCTATTATTAGACCTAAGTTATACTAATGAAAAATTTTAAACACAAAAATCCCACCTCATATAAAGTTAGAAAAAAATGAAAAATCATTCACACCGCAATGTAGTTTAACATACTATAACAATCACTATACTATGTGATATGACACCACTAAAACATCAAATCTCATTTACCCATTATTCAATAAAAATCCATTATGTAACTAAACTTTTAATTTTTCATCACATCAAACTATATCAATAACTATACTCTAGTGAACTCATCATAGATGAGGTCAGAATTCTATATCATAATTCAAACCACAATCTAATATTTTATCATAAACTCTATATTACATCCTCCATCCTTCTCCAAAAACATCAAGCACAGAAAATAAAAAAATAAATTGTCTTAAAAATATATCCTATTAGAACCCAAAATATAATTTTTAATTTATAAGGGATTATTATTTCTAATTAATTAATGTAGATTCCCCAAAACATTTTTCTGTTCACTATAAATTGTGAACATACTCTAGGACTTGTGCCAAAATTCCTCATGTATTACAACTAGATAGTCTTGGTTTGTTTTTTACATTAAAATACTAAACTACTCTCAAATTTAAGTGTAATTAATATTTAATTATTTATATTAATTAATATTATACATCCAATAATTGATGCAGGCATACATAATCATGTTATAATTGAACTCAACAGCATCTTAAAAAACATTCCATGCTAAAAAATATATTAAAATAAAAGGAAATGTTTTTTATTAAATTTAATTCTATGTTTATGAATAAAATTATAAGTGTGTCTTGAAAACCTAATTCACACCATTTTGGGATTGAGATAGCATTTTATGTACCAATTGAGCTCTAGAAACATTTTTAATTTCCCAATATAATTGATTTCTATAACAGATCAACACATTAAATAATCATAATATTTTTTTATTCCACTAGTTCATGAAATGATTTTCCATTACATGTTAACATAACAAATAGAAAATAAAATTGACTTATTTAATATTTCATAATCATAAAAATAAAAAAACAGGGGAAAAACTAACATGACGTTGTTAGGTCATATATTCAGTGAATCATAGGTATCATAAATGTATATTTTCCATATATGAAGATACATTAAAAAACTCAACATTAAATTTCTTGAGAAAAATACCCATTTCATTTTGAAATAAATTATTTATATTTCAAAAAATTTATTATATTATGAATAAAATTTTCTTTTATATAATTCATTTAAATATTAAAATTTTTCTTAAAATTAATTTCTATTCATGAGAATAAGAAAATAGGTTCATGTCATTTACATTGAAACAACGATCATGTTCACACAATTTTTAATATATACCTCATTTAAAAATAGGCAATATGATTCCTTTAAAATTGTTTTATATCAATAAAAACTTGGATAAAATTGAGATTACTAAATCATTATTGTAACACCCCAAGATTTTATGAGATATATTCCTTTTAATTTCTTTGATGTATTGTATTATATGCTACACCAATATTAGCTTGCGCTATATGCAAAATTGTTTGAGATTACAGTATACACAACACAATTCTTATCTTGCATTACATGCAAGAGCGACCTACCTCGATAGCATGCATTGTTCAAAATATCGAGTTTCATTAAAAAATGATATATTATTAAAATATTATTATTCAAAGGGATATAAACTATCAATTATGAATAGAATTAACCAAATTTTTAATTTTATATAACATTAAAATTCATCTTATTTATTTTATAGACAATATAGAAGAAGAAATTCAATTTTTTTGATAAAAGAATTATTTTTCAAAAAAGAAAATTTTGTAACCTTTTGATGGAACATCCATTTTTATTATATTTTTTCACACTTTTATACATTATATTTGACAAAAATAAACTTTTTCTTAAGAATAAAGACATAAAAATTTACTTTCAGGGAATTTTTGATATTTTTTGGATAAAAATCATATTTTATTGAATAATGAAAAATACTACATTTTAATTCAAAAATGACTTTTAAAATAATTTATTTATATAGTAAGATTATATTTTTAATTTATTTTAAAGTGTAATTGGATTATGTTTTTTTCCTTTAATTCAATATTTGTCATTGGAAGTAATTTCACATTTAAATTGGACATTAAAACATTGCAATCTTTTGATATGTTTTTACATCTTAAAAACCCACCTTTTGGTTTTTGAGAACAAAAATTATTTTGAAATTAATTTCATCCAATTATTTGTTTTGAATTATGAAAAAATTATTCTATATTTGGAATAATTTGGTCCTAATTATGTTAATTGATTACTTTTTTTGGATAGTATGAATATAAAAACTGTAATGTTTATTTAATGTGGTTAAAGGTAAATCAGGTAAATTAGTAAAACAAATAATATGATAAGGAAAATAAAATGATCATAAAACCTACCAAAATATTGTTTGAAGAAAAAAATTATACCTTTAACATCTTAGGTTCAAAACACAGTCATTTAATGGCAAGTAGACAATGAAAATGAAAAAGTTATTAACAAAACCATTGAAAGTGACGAAATGTCAAACTCAAATTTTTTATAAGTATAATAATTTTAATATGGGTATAACCATGTGATATCATTGAAATAAAATAGTACATGGAAATTTAAAATAATTACCTAAATTATGATAATTTATTTTTAATTTTTTAGAAATTAATAATTACCTTAAAATCTTATACTTTAATGATGTATAAATTAATTAATTGATGAGAAATCCATAAAACAATATTAATTAAAATAATAATAACCATAAAAGGAATTAAAACATGAAAAAATTATATTGGTTGAGTATATCTCAACCATAATCGTTCAAGTGCTGAGAAAGTGACCATTTTAAGATATATATAAGAGATTATGACATTTATTTTATTTTATTTAATGTGATGTTAAAGTTGTCACATTCAAACTTTAATAATTACAACATTTTTTATATTGGATTTTTCAGAAGGTAAATTATACTACATGTATTATTATGAAAAATAGTAAATTTATTTTAATCATAGTATTTTATTTCATGTTTTAATTCTAAAAATAATTATATTAAATAATTTCACAATATTGATGTTGTGATTATTTTAAAAATGGAGATATCGATTAATGTTTATTAAAAATATGAAAATAAATATAATTTTGGATAATTAATTTTTTCTAATGAATTTTATATATTATCTTGACCCATAAGTGTTATAATAGAATATTTGGTTTTTGGATAACACCGTATCTTTAAATTTCTAAAAATCCATGGAATGAATAGTATCAAAAACGACAAAATTGATATTTTGTCAAAATAATGTTTTATAAAATTATTAAAATATCATAAAACAATTTTAAAAACATATAATAATTATTATATGGTCTATAATATTCTAAATTATTCATTTATTATATAATTAAAACCAGATAAGTAAATATTTATCTTTTTTAATATTGAAACATTTTAATCTTAATTAAAAATAAATGGAATAATTAATTGTTAATTCAAACGATAATGTTTAAATTGACATAAAAACTTGTGTAAATTTTATTGGTTGATAATATTTCAATATAATAATATCTTATATTCTAATATATCTTATTTTTGAGGTATTTTGATTGATTTTAAAATTATTATAAATTAATAGTTTTATAAATATTAAAAGTGTCCCTTTCCCCAATTATAAAAGCACACCTCCTCCCTCATTTTTCTACAACTCATTAATCCATAGAGTTCATCTATACTCTATAAATATTTCTTTTAAACCTCCCTAGTTATATTATATTGGTTTTAGTATTTAGAAAAGACCATCTCTAGTGCCATAATGAGGACATCTAAATGGATCACGTCAAAGAAGAGGTAATCTCCTCTTCTGATTCTTTCAATATTTTTTTCTTCATCTTCTTGAACTTAATTAGTTGTTTCATTATAAATTAATAAATCTAGTATCATTTATATACTGATATGTTAATATAATTATGAAAAAACTATTTTCCACCTTATATCCAGCTTACAAAAAATGAAATCACCACGCGTGCGTATGTAATGTTTACCATCTCCACACTGTGGTGTACTCTATTTTTCACCGCCACCTTACATGGATGGGTATAATGATGGATGTAATAACTATATATTATTATTATAAAATTATATATACTCTGATATTTTATACACCATCCACTTCAATACCATTCAACAACTACTCGAATGATATCGTCGCTTGTGCGTACGTACGGTCTACCGTCTCCACGATACGATGTGATTCATTCTACATGATATTGATTAAAGAAAAATTATATAAATGTACAGAATGAATAAATATGTTTTCTATTATGTTAGTATAATTTTCAATTCATATAACTATGATCTAATAATTAGAACATGAACTTATTTGATGAAACATGCATAAGAACATAAAACAGTTAACACCCGAATAACGAGTAACAAGAAAATGTTCCTAAAAAATTAAGATCATATGATCATATATGATAACAAAAAAATTTCTAAGATTATAGAAGAATTCGATAAAAATATTTAAAAATTTATACAGGAGGTTTTGATACATAAAATGCATATCGAATCAAAGTTAAGAGATTATTCTGTTTAACTTTTATTTCTATGTGACAAATGCCTTATACACCATATAATGATTTTGTGTGGTGTTTATGTTACCTATGAATGTTTTATTATTATTATGATGATGTTTATGATTTTTAAATATTCATATAAATTTCTTTATTTTATGTAGTATGTGATTCAACAGATTATAAATTGGTAAGTGATAATTCCGCAAACTCATTATTTTCTGAGATTGTTTATACGCAAGTATTGACTGGGGTATATGTATCATCCACATCAATTTTTCTTAAATATATAATTTTTCTATCCTTATAATATTGTTTAAAGTAAAATTTTTCCTCCTGTCAGTTTTTAGTAAACGGTATTTAAATAATATTTCTTTTGTTTTCATTATGAGGTAATTGTTTTCTTTTCCATCAAGAGTAAGAGAAGAATGTATTTTAACTTATACAACATGAACATATTTTTACATATTTATAATTCGTTATTTCCATGAATCTTCCTCTACACTATTTCATTTTTATTTTAAAATAAATTATTTTATTTTAAAATTACTTGGAATTTTTATAATAGAAAACATTTTTGGAGAAGAAAGGATATTTTCCTCCATAATTAAGCTCTAGTGTTTTATCAAAATTATTTTCCATCTAAGATGACATAGGGTTATGTTTGTATCCCTATTATTATATTGATTTTATTATGTTTATGATGGAATTATTTTTATGAAATTTATTTATCTTATATGGATTATTCTAATGTAGAATGATTTTTAAGAAACCCATTTATTTGTTTCATGGGTTATGCTATGATGAATGGTTTATGTTTTTGTGGCACATGTAAGAATGATTTCATTATTAGATTGGTGGGACCTATATCTACCTCCAATGAATTGGGTAATTACTTATATATATCATGAGATAGACATGACTAAAAGAACAAGTAAAATCAATTATGTAATATAGGTATGGAATGAGAAGTAAATGTGGTTCAGTAATACATGGCTGGAATGGTATGTAAACCCGGTTTAGTAATGGACTTTTTCTACTATGATGGTCTTGGCAGTAATGCATTTGGTACTATGGAAATAATATTATATGCTTATTTTTTTCAATAATTCCATGTTTTATGCCAATTCTATTTTATCATGGTTCATGATTACATTATGATTTACACCTTATAAACTACCAAGATTTATTTCATGACACAAGATTGTTGTATATGTTAAATGTGTTCTATTTTTTAAAAGTTATGTTCTCATTTTTACCTTATTATGTTAATTTTTTGTAAGAAATTTTCCATACTTACCCTTACTGAGCATTTATCTCACCCCTTTTCATGTTTATTTTCCCCAGGATTTAAAGAAGGGTGTTATGTAAGATGTGTCAAAATGGGGTTCTAGTTATGAAGGATAAACCAGGAGATGGAGTATATGTTTTATGAACTAGTTTTTTATGTTTTCCATTTTCCTAAGGCACTAAACTAATATGGTATTTGGGTATCTGTCTATGTATTGTATTAATTATTCCAAAAAGAAATGTAATGTCTATGTATGTCAAGATTGGATTGTTAGAGTTGGAACCAGAGTGAAGGATTTTTCAACCTTTGAAAACTAGGATGCGAAAAAATTAGTGAGATCTCCGGAGATATTTCTAAGGTATGCCTAAGGATGTCCCTAATGGTATGTATAACTATATCTTACAATACAATAATTATGGCTACAATCATGAATAAACTATGATTAAACCTATGATGTTAGAGATTGAAAGTACTCCCCCTTGATTATGTTGTTTTCCTAGAATGAATTTGGCTTCAAACACTATTCTTATTGGGGTTTAGACAGTGGATAGAACCCAAAGGGACTGTGTTAATGATCAATTCACTATGAAATGAAATTATTTTCATCCTCAATAACCAAATATTTTGGGAGGTGGAATGAAAAATCTTATTTCAATACCTACACATGATATAAATAATTCTTGACTTCAAAATGATCAGATAAGGGAACAAAATTATCTTGGGTCCTTCATAAGGCAACACCCCTCTTATTTATGTTGGTCGTTTGTTCCACTTATTTCTGAAAGATGGTTCAATACCATTAAAAAGATATTTTCCATCCTTCACTGTTTGAAATTGGAAAAATTCATTTTGGATGTTTATTTTTTAAAGGGTGAAGCATACTAGTGGTGTACTCTAGTCAAGAATAAAAGGCAGAAAAATGAAATTCAATCCGTGGAATGAAATGAGTTTAAGAATTTATTTTTTAATAAATACATACCTTTTATTCTTCGAACAATGATTAAAAAGTATTTCCTTGATCTTAAGAAAAAAGATGATGAATCTATTGGTACATAAGAGGAACATTTTATAAGACATGAAAGGTATGCTTCTGGTTTTATCAACCAACCTGGAAGTAAAGTTGATAGATTTTTCAGTGGATTAAAACCATGTATTCAAAGTGCATTAGCTATAAGATACTTTAGTAGATATGAATTTTTTTTGCGTTTTGCTATCAAGGTAGAAATAGAAGTTGGTGTTACATATCAATCTCATGGTTTTTATAGGAAATGAAAGATGTTGTTAAAGGGAAAATATCAAAAACAATGGTTCAAAGAAGATGAATGAATCCGTATTTTTAAAGTTCTGAGAGAAGCATGGTGGAGATTGTATTAAAAGGATAATAAAATGTTTTAAGTGTGGAAAGAAAGGTCATAAAGTAGTTTAGTATAGATCTAATGAGGAAAAGGTTTCTAATGATGTGAATAAAGAGAAGACTACAGAAAATGCACCACCCACACTTCAATTCTAAAAGTGTAAGGAAATGGGGAATTATGCTAACCAATGCCAAAAAAAAGGTTAAAATGATGAAGATCGACAAAACAATCCTCTTAAGGCAAAAGAAAAAGGAAAATCACATGCGATAACTATTGGGGATGTTGATTATGACAACAAAGTAGTGTAATAACTATGTGTTTATGTAATGGAATTCCAAAAAAAAGTTGTAGAATTTATTTTATGGAATTATGGTATATTGTAATATCTATGTATTAGTCCATTGTGGTTTTACATTAGTATATTGTACCGGTAACCATGAAAAGTGATTGAAATATGTTTTTAAAGAATATGATATGCGCATAAAAAAGGGATATAGAGATAATGAGATGTTTGATAGTATTAATTACATCATGACTAATATAAGGAAAAAGTGATATCATGTTTGGAGTATATAGAGTTTTTGGTTTTTTTGGGATGTGGAAAAAGTTTATTTTTATAGAATTCATGTTTTCATTAAGGTTTTACAGTAATTGATTTTTCAATAGAATTTACGATTAGGTATTAAAAGGTTTGGAATGTGACAACAAAGAACTACATTTTGATATATGAGAGATAAATGTTATGTTGATTTAGTTCACCTCTTCCTAAAGTTTTATATTTTCAGTTTTTGGAAGATTTTAAATGTTATCCATTTATGTATAGTATAATTAATATTCAAGTTGACATTTGTTAGAATAATATATTATCTCAAAATATGGGGCCTTATGCATTTTTGATTACATGTGCTAACCTTTTTTTTCAGACAAATGGAATGACTTGTCATTATCTCGTATGATGTGATACCACATCAAGAATAAAAAAATAATCATCATTTATATAAATAAGATATTAAGTGGAAATTGATAAAGGCATGAAAAATGGAGATATTGTACCAAAATCAAGTAATTATTTATTCTCATGCAAAAATTCTTCAACTTTAGGAAAAGGATCTTAAAAACCCAAAATGTTATCATATTACCTTCATATACGATGAATCAGATAGTCCCTTAAATCATTAAAAAGTTATGGATTTCTGGTAGTTAACTTTTTCAAAACATTATTCTCTATCACTATCCATTAGAACATGCTGGTTTTATTTCTTTGCTTCCACATCCTTGTTTTCCCTTCCCACCTATGTTATCCTATGTGAAAACCCAAAGATTAGTTACTTTGGGAAATTTTTATGTTTCTATCATTCCTTTATAAAATGATATTTTAGTATTCCTTTTTAATATGTGGATTTTTATTAAAGAAACTTCCATGTAGTAAACCTTTTATAGCCTGAACGAATTTTGAGGGAAAAATTCATTTTAAGGGGGGTATAATGTAACACCCCAAGATTTTATGAGATAAATTCATTTTTATTTATTTGATGTCATGTTTTATACACTAAATTAGTATTAGATTGTTCTATATAAAACATCGTATTAGCTTGAAGTATATGAAACATTATTCTTGGCTTGCATTACACGCAAGAGTCACCTTCCTCGATAGCTTGCATTGTACGCAATACCGAGTTTCACTAGGAAACAATATATTGTTAAAATATTATTATTTAATGGGTTATAAAATTACCATTATGAATAGTGTAATCCAAAATTTTAATTTTATATAACATTAACATTCTTATTATGTATTTTATATATATGGTATAATAACACAATAATTTTTTTTCGGATAAAAGAAGTATTTTTCAAAAAATGTAGTTTCGCCGTGTTTTGATGGAACAAACATTTTAAATTTAGTTATTAACACTTTTATATATTTTATTTTTGAAAATAGACTTATTCTTTGGTATAGGGACATAAAAATTTACATTTTTTCAATTTTTGTTATTTTTATGACAAAATTCGTATTTTAATGAACAGTGAGAAACACTGCATTTTAAATCAAAACTACCTTTTCATCAAATTTATTTATATAGATAGATTATCCTTTTAATTAGATTTAAAGTGTGATTGGAATATTTTTTTATCATTTTGTCCAATGTTTTTTTATTTTATATAATTTAACATTTAAATTGGACATAAAAATATGCCAATCATTTGATAAGTTTTAACTTCATAAATACCTGATTTTTGGTTTTGGAAAATGGGAATTAATTTTAAATTAATTTCTTCCAATTATGTGTTTTGAATTATGAAAAAATATTCCATATTTGGAATCAGTGGGTCAAAATTATGTTAATAGGTTACTTTTTTTTGGATATTATAAATAGTATCTATGATAATTTTTATTTAACGCGGTTAAAGGTAAATCAGGTAAATTAGTGTAACAAATAATATTATTAGGATAATAAAATGGTCCTAACACCTAAAAAATTCCTATTTAATGAATAAAATTCCACCATTAACATATTAGGTTCTAAAAATAGACATTTAAGGGCCACTTGACAATGAAAATGACATAGATATTAATAAAACCAATGAAAGTAAAAAAATGTCAAAGTCACATTTCTTATAAGTATAATAATGATAATATTACGATAACCAGGTGATATATTTGTAAATAAATAGTACATGGGAAGATAAAATAATTACATACATCATGGTAATTTATTATTTATTTTTAGTAAATTGATAATTACTTTGAATTCTTATACTTTGATAATATAAAAATTAATTAATTTATGAGAAATCAATAAAACAATTTTTATTAAAATACTAATAAACATAAAATGTCCTAAACAGATGATCAAATAATATAGGTCAAGTATATATCCACCATTATCATCCATGTTTTGAAAATTTACTATTTATAGGTTTATAGAAGAGATTATGACATTTATTTTATATTATTTAAAGTGATGTTAAAGTTGTCACATTCATACTTTAATAAGTGTATCATTTTTTAAGTTTTATTTTCCAGAAGATAAATTCAACTAAATATATTATTATAAAATCTAGTAAATTTTTATTTATCATATTATTTTATTTCAAATTTTTATTAAGAAAATAAGTGTATTAAATAATTACAAAATATTGATGCAGTGATTATTTTAAAAATGGAGATATCAAATAAATGTTGTTAAAAATTTCAAAATAAATAATAATTGGGATAATTTATTTGTCCAATTAATTTTATAGATAACCTCGGCCCATTAGAGATATAATAAAATATTTTTTTCTTGGATAACACCTTAACTTGATATTTCAAAAAATCCATGAATTCAATAGTGTCAAAATTGATACAATTGATATTTTGTTAAAATAATGTATTATAAAATTATTTAAAAATCATAATTTTTTATAAAAACATATAATAATTATTATACAATCTAAAATTTTCTAAATTACTCATTTATGGTATAAATTAAATCAAATAAGTAAATATTTCACCCTTTTAATATTTAATCTTTTGTTATCATAATTAAAATTAAATAGAATAAATAATTGTTAATTAAAATGAGAATGTTTAAATTGACTTCAAAACTTGTATAAATTTTATTTGTTGGTGATAATTAAATATTTTTATATATTAAAATATAATATATATCATTTTTAGGTCTCTGTATTGATTTTAAATTTTTTATAAATTAATAGTTTCAGAAATTCCAAAATTTTCCCTCACCCCAATTATAAAAGGACACCACCTCCCTCATTTCATCACAACTCATTAAGCCCCCATGTTAGTCTATAACCTTACCATTTCTCTTCTAAACATCCCTAGTAACATTCTATATGTTTTTTTATTCTCAAAATACTAACTCTAGTGCCATTAAGAGGATATCTAAACATAGAACGTCAAAGAAGAGGTAATCTCCTCTACAAATTCTTTCATTCTTTTTTTATATTTTCTTCCACATCATTAGTTGTTTCATTATAATGAAATAAATAGAGAATAATTGATATACTGAGATGTTATTATAATTATGAAACAATTATATTCCACCTTATATCCATCTTATGAAAAATGAAATCCCCACGCATGCGTACGTACGACTTACCGTCTCTACTCTGTGGTGTAATCTGTTTTTCACCACCACCTTACATGGATGGGTATAATGATGGAATTAATAACTATAAACGATTATTATAACATTATATTTATTATTTAATTTTATACACCACCCACTTAAAAACTATTCAACAACTATTTGAATGATATTGTCGCTCGTGCGTACGTAGGACTTACCGGCTCTACAATGCGATGTGATTCATTCTACATGATCTTTATTAAAGCATGATTATATAAATGAATAGAATGAATAAATATGGTATCTATTATTTTAATATAATTTTCTAATTATATTATATAACCTAATATGGATAAATAGAACTTATTCGATAAAACATGAAAAAGAACATAAAGCAGTTAATACCCGAACAACGAGTAACAATTAAATATTATTAACTAACAATGATAATATGATCATATATGATATCATAAAAAATAATATGATTTTATATGAACTCAATAACTTTAGTTAAATCATTATACATGAGTTTTGGATACATAAAAATTATATCATACTTATTTTAAGGGATTATTTTCTCTTACTTTTATTTCTGTGGGACATATGCCTTATACACCATATAATTATTTTTTGTAGTGTTTATGTTACCCATGAAGGTTTTTATTATTATATTTTATTAAGGTTATAATATTTAAATATTCATATAATTTTATTTATTTTATGAGGCATATGATTTGACTAATTATAAATTTGTAAGGGATAATTCCGCAATCTCATTATTTTCCTCAGATTGTTTATACGTAAGTATTTAATGGGGAATATTTATCATCCAAATCCATGTTTAAAAAATATATAATATTATTTAAATCATTATAATATTGTTTCAAGTCAATTTTAACAGATGGTGATTTTTTACTAAATGGTATAGAAGTAATATTTCATTCATTTTCCATAGGATGTACTTTTTGAATTTTCCGACAAGAGTATGAGAAGATTGTTTTTTAACTTATACGTTATGAACAGATTTTAACATATTCATACCACCTTATTTATAAGAAGCATCATATAAACTATTTCATGTTTATTTTCAACTAAATTCTTTTCTTTTAAAATTTCATTGCATTTTGAGAATATAAAATGTCTTTGGAGAAGAATGGATATTTTCTTCAGAAATTAAGATCAAATGTTTTATCAAAATTCTTTTCCATCTAAGATGGAATAGGGTTATGTTTACATCCCTATTATTACTTTTATTTGATTGTGTTTATGATTGAATTATTTTTATGCAATACATTTACCTTATATGGATTATGTTATGATGAAATGATGTTTAAGAAACCCATTTTTCATTCATTGGGTTATGATATGGTGAATGGTTTATGTTTTTGTGGAACATATGATAATGATTTCATTATGAGATGGGTGGAACATATTTCTCCCTCCAATGCATTGGGTAAATATTTATATCTCATGATATTGACATGATTGGAATAGAATGTAAATACAGTTTTGTAATACAGGGCTGAAATGATAATTAAATCTGATTTAGTAATACATGGATGGAACGATATGTAATCCCGATTTAGTAATAGAATTTTTCCACTACAATGGTCTTGGAAGTATTTACTTGGCCATTATGGCAGTCATATTATGGGTTTATTTTTTTCCAAAATATCATGTTTTATGACAATTCTATTTTATCATGTTTCATGAATACATTATGATTTATGCCTTCTGAACTACCAAGATTTATTTCATGACTCATGATTTTGGTATATGTTAAATGTGGTATGTTTTTTTAAAATCTATGTTCATGTTTTTATATTATTTTGTTTATGTTTTGTAATATATTTTCCTTGATTACAGTTACTGATCATTTGAGATCACCCCATTTCATGTTTCATTCCCCCTAAGATTCGAATAAGGGTATTATGTAAGATGTGTAAAAAAGTTTTTCTAGTAATGAAGGATAATATAAGAGATGTAGTTGATGTTTTAAGAACTAATTGTTTATGTTTTCCAGTTTCAAATGGCACTAAAATAATATGGTCTTTGGGCGTCTATTTGTATCATGTATTAAGTATTCCACAAAAGTAATGTAATTTCCATGTACATCAATCTTGGGTAATTATAATTATAGACTTCATAAATTATTATTAAAAAAATTTGTAGTTAATATTTAATTGGATGAAAATGATTCATAATAGAATAAGGAAACTAAATTAGTTTTCTATGTCTTAGATAATTGAGTATTTTGAGAGATAATAATTAATTAAAAACATTTAAAATATATAAATAAATATAGGATAACAAATGAATAATTTTTTTGGATATTGATCATATTATTATTTGATTTTAATTTTAAACATTAATAATCCAATAAAAAAGATAGATTGTAACATAAACACATTAACTGAAGTTAAACATGTTTTTTAAATGCTCTAAACACCTATATAATAAATTTAAATTTATTATTATTCTATTGAAACTTGTTTTCATACATATAATACCATGTATTATTTATTTATAACATATTATCACCCACTAATTAACAATTATACATTAAAAAATAGTTACATTTGCCAACTGGTTTGTTTTTTATATATGTATTGATTCGGCTATTATTATCCATTATTATTGATAATGGATCCATAATCTTAAGATTATTAGTAATTATATGTACCATATATATTAATTATATACATATTTATTATCATCTATAAAAGGAAGCGATACAAAAAATAATTACCTTATTCCTGGAGATGGTATTCAGTATGTATACATGAATGTTGTTTTCATATTATAATAAAAAAATGAAAGAAAAGTAAGTAAAATTTTAATATTATATAATCATAATTATATCATAAATATAGTATATATATATATATTAAACCCATTATTATATCTATTAATCTGATCCAATTATGGAAAATGTATCAAATCACTACATTGATGTGGTATTCTACACATACACATGAATTGTACTTGTATTTCCCATTTGATTGAAAATAGGGGGATAATGGTTATTCCATCATCATAATAAATTATAAGTAAATTTATTATTATATATTCATTTTTATATGATGGATAAATGATTATTATAGATGGTGAATGAGGAATTATAATTGACTGATCTCAGCTATGATTTATGCTAATTCTTTTAGAGAACTCCATTTGATTATACCATAATCCTAGGAAAGATGGTATTCAGAGAAGAATTGGGGAGATAATATTATGTTAAGTAAGAAAATATTTTTTTGGTTCATTAAATTTCAATGATATATTGATCAATATTAATGAATAATGGAGTAGATGAGATGTACATTTACTTGTGAGAGATATGAAAATTTTGAATGACTGAAAAGATTGAAATAATATAAATTAACGTTCATGATAATGTGGCTCCAAATGGACATGATATTGATGTTCAAAATAAATAATGAATAAATATTATAAAATAATAATTATTATAGAAATTTTAATATAATTATTACCTTTAACACTTAGTTAAACCCCATAGTAAACCTTTGCAAACCTTAACTGTAATAAAAAAATGTTACTGTCTTTACTTATTATTATGAAATAAAATTAAATTGACTGAATAATTTTTTTAATAATTGACAATTCTAAATATATAAACCATTTTGTAAAATTAAATTTCTTATGTGGAAAAAATAATTTTAATGTAATAACTAAAATATATTAAAAAGATGTTTTTAGAAAAGTTAATTTTTAAGTATAAATCATAATTTAATTTCATTACAAGCATAATTAAAACTGTTGAATCAATGTTAAAATAATTGATATACTATAGGATATTTTAAATACTTATATAATTATTTTATTATTATATAATTCCATTAATAACAAAAATATTGTTTTCTAAAAAATTAATCTTTTTACCATTAAAATATATTATTTTCATTCCTCACTTTTACATAGGCAATGTTTTGATGATTATTAATACATTAATAGTAAACATTATTTAAATATATAATTTATATTGAAAAATATATTTTACATTTAAAATTTAATAACACAAAGATAAATATAATCCATAAATAAAAAAGACATTTTAATCACAATTAATATGATTATTTATTAAGAATTATTTACTATATTTGAATTTATTAAAACACACACACACATATTATACTTTGGTTAATAATATTCATATGAACCAGTCAGAGATAATGGTTGTAATGGTATAATATTTGATGAGTTTATCTAGACACACAGTTGTATGTAACATAAGGAATCAAATACTTCAAGTTTATTTCAATGGTAATGAATATAAAATCATAGTGTGTAAAAATGTTCAAGATTAATATGAATACCAAAAAATGGTCATATCCCCCACTTTAAAATCCTTGTAAAATATAATTGGTACTTTAATAGTGGATTACAAATCTAATAATATACTATAATTTTAGTAGATCTAGTTCAATCTAGACACCTAACCAAAATTTGGTTCCCTAGAAATAAAAATTACTGAAACATTGATCTCATTCATGAATATGAATAGTACATGACATAAGATATAACGAGGAAAAAACTGTGAAAACTCAATTAAAACTTTTAGATGGAAACACTATATAATATTTATTGTAGTATATTGAATTATTCTACATATCATTGATACCATTAATTGAAGTGAAATTAATATTGAGCATTCCAAAATATAGATCATTCATGCCATCCAGCAACACAACTAACACCATAATGGTTTTCTTCCATAACATGATCTTTTCCAAAATTTCTCCCTGGGATGCTTTAAAATGATTTTGATTACCATTTCTGATAATTCTTTCAATTAAAAAATATTTAGTTTTTTTATATGAATAATTTTTAACATAATTTTACAAATAATACTCTCCCTGATTTAGATTGAATTTAATAACTTTAGATCTCTTTAATCTACACATAGTGAAAAACCATAATTCCCAAGGATTATATACATCTCTATTGAAAAATATCCACAGTTAGTGTTTTCCTTCCAATCTGCAATGTGATGCCCAGAGAGATAGGCACTTGACCCTATCTTATCTTCTTAATCACATCACAATAAAAATAAAAAATATAACAAGGACGCATATTTTTATATATTATAAAATAATAAGAATAATAAAAATTAACAAAAATATATTTTTATAAAAACATAGTAATAATGATAAATATATTTAATGAATACATACAGTTATATTATATCCAAATAATAATAGTAATAATAATAATAATATTTATGTGTTATATTTATATAGTACATATTAAGGCAATATTTTAAGAATTTGAAAATTTTACAATTACTATTTATTTATTACAAACCTACACAAACTATACTTATTTTATCCTCATTATTTATTAAATAATAATTTAGAATATTTATTATCTTAATATTTATTTTAAAATTAATATTTATCATACAACAAAAATTTTCCAAATTAAATATTAATTTCCATTAAATACGTATTTTGAAATTTATTTACCTCAAATGAAAAAAACCATTTTAAATTATTCAACAATTTTTAGAAATATCAAATAATAACCCCCAATAAAAAAGAAAATAGGGAAAAACTCTATATCTACATGAATGGTTAGCCGATGAACTTCAACAACCAACTCCGTGGTAGAATATCATCTTTTTTCACATGGTATAATACAATTTACAAGCTTATTGTATATCATTTACTTGGTATCCACCAATTTTTACCACCTATAAACATTCATTATAAAGAATCCTCAAATTCAAAATCCCCTTTTTTGTACTCTTATATCTTTCCGCATTTGTTCACATTAAATATCAAAAAGCACCATGAAGTGTCACTTAATTGGAAAAAAATTATGAATTAAAATAATCCACTACAATCAAAATTATATTTAACATTTTTAAATAAAAAATTATATAAAATCATAATAACATGAAACATCACACTACAATTAGAGTAACATTAATAAGGTTTGGAAAATAAGTGTTTTTAAAAATTATAAGGATCTCTATACTTTAAAATAAAACCCAGGGGTTTGGTAATTCAATAGTGTAATATATTTACCAGATATGAATTTCTATAAATGAACCACATAAAAATATATTTGTTTGGATGAAAATATGATTATACTATATTTATCATTACATATTTTTACTAGTGTGGTGGAAAAGGTGTATAATGTTATAGTGTTTTATGAATAAATAAAAAGTAACATTTAAATATAAATGCATTCTGAGATGAATTTATGAGATTATACGTGATGAAATAATATAAATACATCATTATATATAATTCAAAATATTTAATTTTGATGTTAATAATTTCTGGAATGGTATAATTTATTGAAGTCTCCACTTGAGACACAAAATGTATGGAATCGATCAATTTTAACTATATTTATAGTGATAATCAATATAAATATATGAAGTTGATCATAATTGAATTATATTTTACAACATATTACATTAAATATTTTTTATTTAGTGACACATTATATAAGATTGTAGAGTCATTATAATGAATCACACATGGAATTTCATTTGGAAATTTTCAAATACATCATTGGAATAGTTATCTAAGGAATATATTATGTAAAAAAGTATGAAAAGAAACTAATTTGATATAAAAAAAATATTTTTGAAGTAAATTTGGGAATAATAAAATCTATTAAAAATAGTGCATTATTTCATTGTAGGTATGTGAATAGATATTTGAAAAAATTAATAAATAATAATAAATAGTATGTAAAATTATCAGTATAAAGATACACTAAAATAATAAAAGGTGGTATTTTTTAGATTGAAAAATTTGATGATTCCTATATGGAATTGTATTATAGATAGTTAAGAAAATAAAATTGAAATACATATTTAAATAACAAACTAAAAAGATAATATCAAAAAACTCTGCCATTAAATATATTATTATCTTAGATAATTATTCCAACGAATTAGTATTTTTTTAATCATGTCCCACTAGATGTATAATTTCATGATATATTTATTGTTTTTTTAGGAGAAATATATTAGAATCAAATTTGGTATTTTAATGTTTATTTTTATCCTCTTGTATTATATATGTAGGAAAATTCCATTAATTATGTTTTTCATTGGATTCAATTAAAAATGATGGATAATTTAAAAAATGTAATATTATAGTGTATAGAAACCTGTTATGATTGAAAACAATTTTATTAAAAGGGGTTTTCATTTGATTTTAATAAATACTAATGTAGAGAAAAGTTAATTAAAATTAAAATATAATAAATAAAAAAAAGTATAAATAAGAAAAATAAATAAAAGTAACTAGTTTCAGATAAATTTAAAGATGATATAGCATAATAATATATGATTTAATGTTTTGATATTTTATAATGAAATTTATAACAAAACACAGATAGAGAAAATATAAAAATTAAATTATATTGATAAATAAGATGAAGGGGAATATTAATAAAACATGTATTAAGGTATATATTTATACAAAAACAAATTTTATTATGTTTACAAATTAGTTATTATTATATATTTTATAATTAAATCATGAATGTAGTTATTATATTTTTATAATAAATAATAATGTAATGGTGTATACATTAATTTTATTTATGATTAATAAGAGTTGATTGAATGGTTAGTACATAATATATTGTTAAGTTTTTTATATTCTAAAATTTATTCAGAAAATATTTTTCATATTTTTTTGACATCTCTATATTGGAAAAGGAAACACTATGTTCTATAACATACAAGATACACCACATCAATCATAAACTTACTAAATATTGGTATTTAAGTATAACTATCCATAAAATTGGTGGATATGAATATGAATAAATTATTTACGAAATAAATAAAAACATACAACTTAGTATGAATTTATTAGTAACTGATTACAAAATAATAATATAATTATTAGTAAAGTAATTTTATTTATAAAAAATATACGCTATCTTCAAAAAAATTGTTAATATTATTTTTATGAATGAATATTATAACTTAGAGAAGTTATAGAAAATTTATTTTATAAAATTTATTTCATTTTCAAACTTATAATGGTAAAATTATATTAGGATTAATTTTTGGGAATTATCTTAAAATATTGATTTTTAATGAATAGTGAAAATAACGTTTTTATTGAAAATTATATTCAATTTTATAGTACTTACAAGGTAAAGATATATTTCATATTATTTTTAAATTTTAATTAGATAAGTATTATATTAAATTTTACATGTAATTTTTTTGAAATTTATTTTATACTTAAATTTAGTATATAAATTTACTTTTTAAAAGGGCGTTTTTCCAAAAAACATTGCTTCTCTTTGTGTTTTTTTTGAAATATTTTAAATAAAAATATAAATATTATGTGATATGAATTTTAAAAAATATATTCCATACATGGAATAATTGGGTTCAAATTTATTAAATAGGAGACTTTTATTTGGGGTAAATATGAATAGTAACGTTGTTAATTATGGTTACCATTATAAAGGGTAAGTGGGTTAATTTAGGTTAAAAAATGATATGAACCATATAATGACCCAAAATATTACCTAAATTTTATTGGATGAGTATATATCATCCATAATTATACAAGGGTCAAATAAATGACCATTTGTGTCCACATGGTTATGATTATGACTTTTATTGTATATTATTTCAAGAAATGACAGACATATCGCATTCAAGTTTTCAAAAACTGTAATACTATTAATATAGTGTTATCTAGAGGATATGTTTAAAAAAAAATTTGAAATATAAATTATTTATATTTATCTTGTTAATTTATATTTAATTTTTAGGGATCAAATAATTTCCTGAAATGGTTTCACATCACAAATGCATCAATTATTCAGTTATTGGAAAAATGATATAAATGATATTAAAAATATCAAAATAAAACCAATATTTGATAAATAATGTTATAAAATAATTTTATAGATGACCTTGACATGTTAGGTATAAGAAAAAAATATTTTTCAATTTTTCAGTGTTATTTTGTTATTATTAAAGTCAATGTAATTAATAATTCTAAAAATTGACTTTATTTATATTTCATTATCAATATTAATTTTTTAACGATATAAAATTTCATAAAAAAATTAAAATATAACATTTTATTATGATAATATCTAAAATATCATCCATGCTCCATTTTTGGTTCTTTTTTCAATTTATAGCTATTATATTAACCTTCAAGTAGAAAAATTACAAGTTGTCATGGTTAGAGTTAAAAGAATTAAATAAGGGTTAAAACCAAAAGATATTGATAAAAATAATAATAATTATGTATCTAATAATTATTTTATGAGGGGATTCATACTATAATGATATTATATTTTAATTAACTCCCTTTGGATCCACTTGTAATTTAAAATTTGTTTATATTTATTTAATATTTTGATAAATTCCAAGACTACCACTCACCTCTATTAAAAAATAGAACCACTTATTCCTATTTCTTCACACGTAAAAACTAATTTATATAAAAAACCAATGAAAATAAATATCTAGAATCCATAAACATATTATTGAGCCATTTATACGTAGAATACTAATCTTATATTTTTTATTGTGTTATGA
Organism: Viscum album; assembly: GCA_963277665.1. Classification (NCBI taxonomy): domain Eukaryota; kingdom Viridiplantae; phylum Streptophyta; class Magnoliopsida; order Santalales; family Viscaceae; genus Viscum; species Viscum album. Next base: position 289,341,833 of record OY728141.1, read on the forward strand.
AAATTATTTTTGCAAAATAAAAGGTATAGTTTTCAACTGCATGTTTTAGTTTTATTTCTTCTTCCACATCCTTCGAATATTATTCCATCATGATAAAATAATTTATCATGTATCCTTTATATACTATGATTTTATTATTATTTTAATGACCCATATAAATATCCTCTTCTATAAAATGGGAAAAGGATTTGTCGTGCACATGAACAAAATAATACTACCTCATGAACCGATATAAATTGTTTTCCATCACCGTATATGAAGATAGTTTATAATGAGGGAATTGAGCTGTATATATTATATTAATGAAATATTTATAATTCTAAAAATAACGTATTGTACATACATTCTTACCGTTAAATGAACATACAATGAGAATATTTGTCGTGCATACGTGTAGACAATAACCTCCCGGAAGTGATGTGATTTTTTTTCATCGCAACATCATATAGACGATATACATAAGTATATTTAAAAAATTAATATGATAAATATTATTTTATTATAATTTTTTGAATATAAAATAATAGATAAAATTTTCACTTAAGTACCCAATATATCCAAAACATTTAATAAGAATTTTAGTGATTATTTAATTTTGTATTACATTGTAATAAGATATATCTAAGGAATAAAAAACCTCAAAATGGTTCCTAAGAATTTATATAATTAAATTTTTTATATTATTTAAGAATATAATTTGCATACTTGATATTTTATACTCATGGTAAGTGATATTATTTTGAAACCATTCTTTTAAAGTTACTATTTCTATAATATTTAAAAAATTCTAAAGGAATGTTTTTTAACTCATACAGAATGAGGGGATTTTCCCACAATCATGATGCCAAAATGATTTCATGTTTCCATTATAATATTACATGTTTATTTTCAAAGAATTTATTTTCTAAATCATGTGACCAGATTATATATTCTAAAATCTATTTTAAAGAAATGTGTATTTTGATATATTAAAGTGTTATTAAATGAGTTTAAAAGAATTTTTCATGGATTTTCTCCATGATATGGCCCTGGTAAATTATTTATATGGGTCTTATCCCTATTATAGCTGATGTTTGAGACCACTAAATCTTATTCAATAGGTTTCCCAAGATAGTCCTCCAATTCAATAGGTAAGGATTTGTTTCCAGAGAATTATATTGGAAAGCGACAATATAGATATTCCAATTTGTAAGTGTCTTTGTAATGATTCTGTATAGGTTTTATGATGATGATGTTCTAAGGAACCTATATGTTTTTTCATTATTATTTTTTGACCTATCATGGATGTTTTTTGATATAAAAATAGAATTTAGTAATTATGTTTAAGTAATTAAGATTCTATTTTTGAATGAGATTTTGAATATTTAAGAATGGTTTTAGTGGTATTTTATGCTTTAGATAGACTAAATGATTAAATATTTTATGTATTGTATTTATATTTTTTTCTCATCCCACATTTCTAAAATTTTCTTCATAGTGTTTATAAATTGGTATCAACAAATAAAGATTCATGTTGAATTACATGATGTTTTTTATTTTAAAAAAATTAATGTTTCTTTTATAAATTATAATATTACGAAAAAATGGATAATATTTTGAAGTTTATGATTTGTTACAAATGGGTTTATTATGTCAGTGTTATGACTGAATAATCTTAAACTATAATGAAAAAACATCCACAAGATTTAAATAATGTGAATTCTAATTCTCCACATAAAAAATCAATATTTTGTGACGATTAAGGCATGGCCCCTGCAGTTTGTATCAGATGAATATTTAGATAACATTGATGATTAATAATTTTGAAAAGTATCTGTTAAGTTTCCCAAAAAATTATTTAGTGTAATCCATGTTTTTTATCTATATTAGTATGAGGATAATAAATTACAAATGTAAGTAGGAGGATACAAAACAACATTTCTTTCATATCATATTTTTTTATAAGGAAATAATTATTTAAAATTCTTTCCCTTATGATAATAGAAATTTATATTACATATAAATCAACTAAAAATAGTTGTATGAAATATCAAACACCCAATATGTGTATAGATACCCCCATGGTTTATGGGTTTTTAAAAAAATAAAATCTTAATTTCCATATTTTTTTCTTTACCAAAAAGGTAAACATTATCAATGCATTTTTAAATACATTATTCTATCACAATACACTAAATAATATTAAAACATTAATATATTATAAATATATAGGGAATTTCATGCAAGCAATTTATTTTTATTTTTAGATTATAGTCTTATAAATCATATATATGGTGTCATTAAATGAAATTTAATTGAATGTTTTAAAATAAACTCGATATGAATGTTAAAAATCATGTTTAATAAGTTATTTGAAATAATAATTATTACGAAATTATTTTTCAAAATTATTTCTATGGATACATCAATACAATTCGTTTTTTATATGGTGAATTTGGACAAAGGAAGAAAGGGACATTAAAGATTCTATAAAAAATTATTTTTATGCATTGACCATCTAACTATTTGAACAAAAAATTGAAATCCAGTGGAAAACATGATCAATGTATACACTTATTTTATCTGGGTATAGATTAAAATTAATAATAGGGAGATGGTCTGAACAATTTCACGATCTAAAAGGAATATTTAATTAACATGTTAAGAGAATATTGGGTTGGGATGTCAAATGAATGGTAGGAGACAAACATTGAGGTTAAAACTTTATCTTTAAGTATAAATATATGAATGTTACTTTTAATAATTTTCACCATATTTATTATATTGATATAATAATTAAATTGTTTTAGAAGAAGGAAAATCCACATAATGGGTGATAACATGTCGCATCCAGAAAGTTCATGGATATTTAACCCACAATCGAAGGGTGAAAAGGGTGCATCGCCTGAAAATGGTTTGTCTGTTGTCCTGTTTATTATGATTTTTATTATTCTCTTAAAATATTTCATGGATAAAGTTTATGTTCATTATGGGAACATATGTTTTATTGTACGATAAGCATGGGATTTGAAATATATTTGGTGTTAATTTATTATTTTCATATATAATATGTTTGCAATTTTAGGAACACATTATAAATAATGTAAATACAGTACAATGAGATTTTATTTCCGGAATAATGGTTGAATTATATTTTTTATTGAATATAATATTTTATTCTGGATTTATGGTCGTTTTGGTTTTTTATTGAAATTATTAATAGGTCTTTTAGATTTTGTAGTTAGAGAAATTAAATTTTTTATGAGACATTAATATTCAATGGTGTGATTTAGAGATATATAATAAAATTATCATGGAATACTATGTGATAAAATACTTGAAAATGTTGGGATTCAATATTATAATATATCTTTTTTGAAGATAATTAAGGATAGTTATTTATTGTATGATATATATCGATTTTTGGGTATTGCTATTTAATTTTGGATATTAAAGTATTTGTTCATCATATAAAGGTTTAAACTTTTTAGAGAATTATCTTATATTGTACTAAACATTTTGGTAATGGTTAATTCATAGTGTCAGTAGGTGTAAATAGTAATAATTTTGTGGTATTTTTGATTCGTAGATTTTGATTCTAATGATTTCGACATGAAAAATTCATCTGGAATAATTTTTGTTTGGAGAGAAAGATTATATTGTTGTAGAAATTGATCAGTGGATTATATTATACTTGTAAAGTATGTATAATTTCATAATTTAATAGTATATATGGATAAGGAATTCAATAACTCTATGAAATAGATCTTAAAATAAAAACATTATATGTTTACTTTTCTCACAGACAATTCAATGAACATTTAACCTATCTTAGATTTATGAATTGATATGGTTAACTTTGTCATGAAGATATTCTATTTCAATTTCCATAAGTTCATGGAAGTTAGTTTTTTCATCTATTTAATTTTTCTACCAACATGTGAACTAATTATGTTATTTCTCAGGACACCTCCGTACTTTATTTTCTCTCTTAGCAAGTGAATGTTTTATGAATCTATATTTTAACATGGGATTTGTGTAAAGGAATTTTAAAAGTTAAAGCACTTTTTACTGAGCTTGAGTAAAATATATCAAGGTTATAATTTTAAAAATGGTAGGGGATGTAACATCCCTAGAATTTAAAAATAAACATTGTATTCAACAACATACAAGATATGCCACATCATTCTTAAATAAAAATGTAATTATTATTCATTAAAAGGTATAGTTATAACACAACTAATATATTGGTGGGTATGAAAAATAATAACTAATTTATGAAATAAATATAAAGTTGCAACTCAATTTGAATGTATTGGTATGTTCTTATAGAGTTATCCCACAACTTTTTAGTAATTCCATTTAAATATTGATTTTTTTTTCTTCAAATACATGTTATTATTATTTTAATGAGTATATATAATAACTTTTATAAGTTTAAGAAATTTTTTTATATAAAATAAGTTTTTATTTTTATTTCAGAATTTCAAAATTATCAAATCGTGAATTTTTGAGAATTTTTTGAAAATATTGATTTTTCAAGTAGTGAAAAATAAATATTTTTATTAAAAGTTTATTTTACTTTAAAGTATATAAAAGGGAATTCTTTTTTCTATTTGTTTTAAAGTATAATTAGTTAAATATGATTTTAATTATTGATTTTTTTGAAATTTATTTTATACAAAAATTTATTATAAAAAATGTAGTTTAAAAAAGTTTATTTTCCCAAAAAAACATTTTTGGGTGAATTTTTTTCGTATAATTTGTAATTTAAATATAATTTTTATTAGTATTTTTGAAAATTTATTCCAAGTTATTAATTATTTGGTCAATATTTATTAAATTATATAGTTTTATTATTGGCCAGTATGAACAATATCTTTATTAATTTTGGTCACCATAGTAAAGGTTAAACTAGTTAATTTAGATTTGAAACAAAATGATATGAACCATAAAATGTTCAAAAAAATTACGCCATCTTATTTTATGAGAATATATAGAAAATTATCATACATGGATTGAATGTATTAACTTTTTTAGTCAAATGGACGAGATTATGACCTTTATAGGATTTTATTTTTATAAATGTCAACTATGTCACATTCTTGTTTTTAAATAGTGTAATATTGTTAATATTCTATTATCCAGAAGAAATTTTAGAAAATACAGTAAACTAAAATAAAAAATATTTATCTTCATAATAGGAATTTATATTTAATTTTTAGGAAATAAATTTTTACTTTAAATTCATTAATAACACTAATGCATATTTTTTCTAATTTTTCGACAATTCAAATAAATTATATTAAAAAAAATAATTTGAGTTAAAAAATGTGATAAACCAATTTTGTAAATTATTTTTTAATTTTAGTTTTATAATATGTTTTTTAAATTATAAATATAATATTGATATTATCAAAGTCAATTTAATGAATTGTTCTAAATATATATATTAGTGCTATTTTAAAGTAAATATTTTTTTAATATAATAAATTGAAATTTATAAAACCCATGAATTTTAAATAATATTAGAGTAATCTTATAAATATTAACCATGATAAATTGATAGATCATTTTTCATTTTATGGTAACTATATTATACCTTAATGATCAAAATTTAATGTTCCCACGATAAGAGTTGAAGGGGTCAAATAAGGGTTAATACCAAATGACAACGGTATAATATAGTCAAAAAATATCTAATTATTATTATATGATGGTATTTTGAAATATAATCATTATATATTTAAAATAAATTATTTTGGACCCATTTGGAAGTTAAAATTAATTTATATTAATTTAATATTTTGATAAAAGCCAAGAGTGCCCCTCCAATTTGGAATAAAAGGGAACCTATTCAACACCATTAATAATACATAAAAAACTTTTTTGATCATAGAATCATTGACTTCATAAAATTTTAGATTCCACCAAAAGATTATTGAGTACATGTAATGGTCATAATACAAATCTTACTGGGTTAATGGTGTTAAGAAAAAGTGGTTTTCTGAATAAGAGGTATTTTAAATACATGTTTCAGTTTTTTTTCTTTTTCAACCTCCTTCAAATCATTTTTAACCTTGAAAAAATAAAAAATATAGTATCTCCCATATATGTATACATTTGTAAGTCTGTTTATTTACCCAAATCCAAATCATCTTCCATGAAATAGGCAATGAATGCATTTTCTATGTGTATAATGGAATACCGCCTCAGGACCAATGTAATTCCTTTTCCATCACTGTATTTAAAGATTGGTTATAATTGTGTAATTTATGATAATATATGATATTTATTATGTATTAATCATTAAAAAAATATAAAATCTTACTTACATTATTACCATTCCCATCAGAAATGATAAATCCATTTTTCTGTACGTGGGGACTACCACCTCCAAGAAGCAATGTGATTCATTTTTCATCACCAAGAAACATTGATCATATATATAAATATTATTAATCAATTTAAATTATAAATAATATATTATGATCATTAATTAAAGGTAAAATAAAACTTATATTCATTCCACAATGTTCGTGGAAATATTGTAATGTTACCCTTCCTTATGTAAGGCCTATCATCTCCACCATTGTGAAACATTTCATTTTTCATAAACATTTGTAATGGAATAATAAAAAAGTATAATTGTTTTAAAAAATATTAATTATTCCATTACATTTATACTAGATATATTCGACTAAAACCCTCTTTGACCATAGTCAATGACATGAATCCATTTTGGAAATAAGTAACAAATATCATCAAAATGTATAGTGTGAATATACATTATTAAGTAATTTTATATAACATGATAATAAGTCATATAAAATGAATAATAAACAATCAAATATTCTCAATCATTTAGAAAATTAATATAAGTTTTTTATTCAAGAAGATATGGAACATACGTGACGTGCCAGCTATAATGTAATGGATATTCTATTAATAACATTATTTTAATGTTTCTAATTCATCTCTTTTTACACAAGTATAGTGGAATGTTTTTAAAATCATATTTAATGAGAATATATTACCCCCATCATGATGTATATATGATTTTATTTTACGTTTTTAATATTCCATGGACATTTATATGGAAAATGGTTTCTTCATTACTTGTGCAGATTATAGATTTTAAAATATATTTATAAGATAATGATATTTTGATCTTGAAATATTTTTTCATATAGTTTTAATAGTTTTATTCAAGGGTTTTATTCATGATATGGTCCTTGAAAATTAATTAAAACGTTTTTAGTCACATCATATCTCATGGATGATTCCGTTATAGCTTATAAGGTGGGTGTGCCCTAGTAACGGTCTAATGTATTGTGTAATTATTTTGTTCTCAGAAGAATTATATTGTAAGTTGGCCATAATGTTATAAAAATTTGTAATCATTTCTGAATGGGTTCTATAAGGGTTCTATTATTATTATGTATTAAAGAACCTAATCGAATATTTTATTCCTGTAAAAATGTTATCATCTAAACTAATTAATCTCAGATGGAATGATAATGAGTTTTTTAATGAAAATAGTATATGTTTTCTAAATAAAAGAAATGTTATTAAGAATTGTTTTTTATTTGTAATCATGTTTTCACTAGAATAATATATTTACTCTTTTATTTACCTTAATAATACTTTTGTTCTTATCCCACATTTTTTAAAAAGTTTTCTTATAGTTTAATGATGTGTATGAATAAAGAAGAATTCAAGAGGAAAGTCATGAAGAGTTGTCTTGCAAAGAAAGAACATTTCTTTTAAAATGTTTTATATTATGGAAGAAATGTAAACTGAGTAGAAGTGTCCAATTATTAGTATATGAGTTTATTCTGAATAAGTTGATTCATTTTTCTTTAAAAATATAACTAAAAAAGACCCTCAAAATTGTGAAATTTGGAATTCTATTTGTTGACATAAGGCTCGTGATTTTTTTTTAAATTTATGTTTGGATCCTTGAATTGTTCTTGAATTTTAAAAAATAAATATCCCAATTTCATTTTATTATCTTTAAATTAAAAATATAATATAATTTAGTAATTATTATGAAATTATTTCTTTATATTTTGATTGTGTGATCTGATTATTTTTTTCTAGGCCTGATTAAATTATGTTAAATAGTTATTGAGATTAGTTTTGTTGAAACAAAATTTTATTTGTAAAGACCCAGATTTTCCATATAATTTTTTTAATTATATGGAATTATTTCGTGTCTTTCAAAATTGACGGAGCGTGATTCCAAGCCCCGGTGTGCTAGGAACAAATTTCTGAACTTTTTTAGGTACGTTCAGTAAATGCGTGAGAAGCGTTTTCTAACTTTTGAACCAGTGGTCGGATAAAAAATCTGAGAGTACTGTTGAATCTGTAACACCATGATTCTCTTAAGGAAGGATTCACTTGGACCCCAGTATTTCTGGAAAAAAATTAATTTTTGGGACTATTTAAAAGAAATAAATAAAATAGCTTTGTTATTTTATTTTCATTCGTTTCCTCGAACGGAAAAATGGAAACATGAGACCAGTGATGTGTCAATACAATAAATGGATTGTCCTTTCAATCCTAAGTGACAACAACATTGGGGAATTAGGAAGGTTTATAATTAATGCACCCCCATTAATTCCCAACGTCGTTAATTACCCTCACCCTCTCCTATTTATATGGAGCATGGGGAGGGGTATCGACATAGTTTCACCAAGAAATAAAGTGCTGATGAAGTGCTGCGATGAAAAATCCTTGGTGGATAGAGCTAGTTCCTGAGAGCGGTGATGAGAGACACTAAAAACCTATACCAGAGATCGACGATCGGGCGATGTCATTGGAGGCTAGTTTCGGGGGGCGGCGAAGACCAACACACTTCCTGAATCACGAGCATTCATCATCGTTCTTGAGGTAGGGGTTTGATTCTTATTTAATTCACGTGAATATCTTGAACCCTTTAATCCTCCCACTTGATTATGAGCTAATACAGAGGGTGTGGGCCAAATGAACTCGACCCAAACCCTTTGCTACTTTGCTATGCTGGTGCCCACCATAGAAGACCTCCGGTGCCGCGACACTGACTGGATATGAAGGAGGCAGCGTTCCAACGCACTCCAAAAGAGGAGGCAGTGGCACTAAGCCGCAGTGGTTGTCGGAGCGGCCAACACCAACCGACCGTGGAGAAGGTGTGTCACATTGTCACACACCACTGGGGAGCAAAGGGTCGCAGCTCGTCAGTCACGGTGGACGGAGTAGGCGGACGGCACATCGACCGACCACGTAAGGGGAGGAGGCGTGACCAGCACACCGCCAGAGAGCATGGAGGCGGCGCGGCCAACATGCCACCATCGAGCTGAGGGCCGTAATCGAAACCGTGGTGGTGGCAGAACCCATGCTTACCCGGATGGTTCCACGGTGACCGTGCGACGCCCACATGGTGCCACTGTTTCACAAAACTGAACAGCCTCTGGGCCATTTGAGATACCGGGGGAAACACCCTACCTTTTCCAGCTCAAGTGGATAGCAGGTCGCACCCCCTTTCCAGTCGCGCATCATGCGACTGAGCCACCTGCCCAACGGGCCGCATGCCTGGTAGACCACGCCCCCTTGCGAGCCGGACCAGTGGGCTGGGCCACCCCTTTGTGGTCCACCCCCTTTTTGGGATGGGACACCCTTGGGGTCCCTTTTATGGGCCCCCTTGTTGGCTAGGCCCGAGCTTGGGCCAGCAAGACCGGGTCGGGCCAGGTCCGTCCGACCGGGTCAGACTAGACCAGGGCCCAACCGGTCTCAGAAACACTTAAAGAGCCATAACTTCAGAACCGAACATCCGTTTGACAAACCATCTACGAAGTTGGGATACTTATATCAAGGTGGTCCTTTTGGTATACTCCACTTGAGTTTTGTAAATAGTTGGAGTACAACCGGGTTGGATTTAACCTGAATACAACCGAGCCCTCAGAACTAAAACGAATATAACTCACAGACCGGGCATCCGATTGAAGCACCGTCTGTCATGTTGGAACCCTTATGACTTGATGGTCCTTTGGGTTAATCCATTTTGGAGCTTATTGGTGGTCTAGGTACGACCAATATCTCGAGGGGAAGATTCTATGGAACTCGAGCGCACCAAGTGCGAGGAATCCTGTGGCATGATGTAACGTGGAGAAAGAATATCGATCATGTGTGGGTCACCATCTATAGATCCTATGTGGGTTACCTTCTATCAAATACTTTTTGTGTCAATTCTTAGCGATCCTGTGTGGGTCAGAGCATACCTATCCTGTGTGGGTAAGATCCTGTGTTGGTCAGTAGGGGTTAGTTACCTATCGATGCTGTGTGGGTCAGAAGTAGTGCCTCTTAACAGAATAAGATGATCTAGCTCACAACTAATCATCTATACTTATGTAAATTAGTTTTACGTGGGTGTGAGATAATTTTATTACCTGTGAGGTACATCTATCTTTGCGGTGATTCATTTGTGGTACTTCTACCTTTGTTGTGTTGTCTTCATGGTGTTACCTGTGTGGTACTTCTATCTTCATGGTGTTACCTGTGTGGTATTTCTACCTTCGTGGTGTAATCTTTGTGGTATTTTTCCCTCATGTATGAGACGAGTATATCCTGATAACTTAGGTATATGTATGGGAATATTCATAAATAGAGTTGATGTCTTACTTTGTTGTTTTTTCTTTTGTGGAACTCTAGGAGACCTATGGGGGTCTCAGGGTCCCTACTGAGTATTGTTATGCTCACCCCTGCATGGGCTACACCAGCACCTTATTGTGTCTTGTGCAGACAATGGACAACATTGATTGAGGCTGAGGGAGCTAGGACTGGACGGTGCCTAAAGGTGGACCATTTGGCATATCGTGACGTAGAGACTGTTGATCGTGAGCTGTACCTACCCTTTTGGTAGGATCCTCAATGGACGATCTAGAAGCTGTTTTCTACTTTCAGTTGTATTGTACCTTCCAGTTGTACTTGTAGTTTTATAGTAGGTCTTGTATTCCAGCCCCTTTATATTAAGTACTATTTTTACTACAGCTGTTTACCTAGTTGTTGTTTCTTGTTGTATACATGGACTGTGTGTCTATATAGGTTAAAAGTCAATGCCTTCCTATTTTAAGGATATGACTTTCCAGTTCTAGTTTCCAACCCCTTTTCTATAGAATGCGGGCTTGCAGTAGTCACGACATGGGCCCCGAGGGATGGTTCATGATAAATTGGTATTAGAGGAGTAAGTTCTATTGAAGAACTAGAACTATGATCTTTTATATGTGGTAGTAGTGTTAAGTGTTATGAGTTTGGTTTTAATTTTTAGGAATCTAGTGCCGGTGCGGTAGTCAACGTATCCATACACCAGGACCTTGACTTATGATTTCCGACTTAGTATATAAAAACACTAATTATGTGCATTTAAAAAAGTTTTTCTTATGATCTCTTTGATTCATATCACTAGGTATAACTTATTGACGGTGGCACACTTATTTTTTTTCAGGATGCCACCACGAAGACGGCCAAACATGATTCCTGAGAGAGTGCATGATGATAGCCCACCGAGCGATGAGGCCTCGGTTCAGGGCCCTCTTAGAGTGTTATCACCTTCAGATGGTGTTCCGGAAGCACCACTATTCATTGGGTAGCTGTTGCCACTATCCCCACTAGGAGAGGGTTCATGCCGAGTGAGCGCGTTGCATGAGATCTAGTGGAAGAGGCCTCTGAGGTTCTGAGGCGAGACAGATTCACAAGTGGCTGAGGACTGGTAGGAGGTTGTGGTTAATGTTTTCCAATTAGTGGGGACACCAAATGATTTGATGGTTATCCTAGCTGCCAGTCTATTCTAGGGAGCATCAGAGATATGGTAGAACGTGATGCTCCAGATACACGATGAGATTAATCTCATATGGGCCGACTTCGAGATCCTTTTCAGGTCAAAGTTCATCCCTGTGACTTCACACTCTATGCATATAAAGGAGTTGTTTCACCCATAGCAGGGAAACATGAATGTGGTCCAGTACTCGATGAGGTTCACTAATCTCTCCCACTACTCCACTAGAATGGTGCAAGACCCTTTCTTCAGGTCCTGATCCTTTGAGCAGGGTCTCCAATGAGAGATCAAAGCATCGATGATATCGCTTAGCATTCTAACATAGGATGGGGTGCTAGAGCGAGTGCTCTTGGCGGAGAGCTTCTTAACTAAATAGGCAGTGACAATGAGTGCCACCACAAGATTATAGGTAGCAGAGTCATCTTCTGTAGGTAGTAGGTGGATGACATTGGGGCCCAAGCGGGCTAGACCTTCTAGTAGCCGACCTCAAGACACAAGGTCAGTGGTACATGGCTCAAGGAATAGAGGATGAAAACTAAGGAGCAGGAAGTTATACCACTACTAAAAATACCCCTTTTATTAGTTCAAAAAATGGCCTTTATCAACACTAGAAAAGTGCTATTAAATCTGGTGAAGATAAGCTGGGGGGGGTGTCCCCTTTATTAGTGCTCCAAAAAGCGCTCATAAAGACCCCTTTTATCAGCGCTAAAAAAAGCGCTGATAAAAAGGTCCATTATCAGCACGTTCTATTTAGAGCTTATAAAGGACCACTTTTATCAGTGATTTTTTAAAATCACTGAAAAAAGTTAAAAAAATAAAAATTATAAAAAATAAAAAAAAATAAAAAAAATATTTTTTTTAAAAAAATCCTGCCAATCGAGGGGGATTTTATAGAAATCGAGCCCCCTTTTACAGCACTTATCCCCCCCTCTAGCACCTGACACACACCCACCCCCCTTCATCAGTGTTGTCTCTCATATTCCCCCATGCACGCGCGCCCTTTCCTCCACCAGGATTTGAACTCGAGACCTCCCCCCTGCGCGCCTAAGCCCTTACCACTCCTATATTTTGATTTGTTTTACATTTTATGATATCTATATATATATATATATTTATTTATATTTATTCATATAGTAATATAAATTTATATTAATATATATATATAGTTATATTAATATATATCTCTATTTATATATTTATATTTAGTTATATTTATTCGTATAGTAATATATATTTATATTAATATATATATAGTTATATTAATATACATATAGTTATATTAATATATATATTTATAGTGATATTAATATATATATATTTATAGTAATATTAATATATATATGTAGTTATATTAATATATATATAGTTAGATTAATATATATATACTTATATTAATATATAAGTATATATATATTCATATATTTGTATTTAAAATAAAATGGATACTATTTATTATTTAGATAAAGATAATAAATTTTATATGTAAATATATTTTATTATTTATATTTATAATTAAATTTTTATGTGTGAATATATAAAAAATATGTACAGATTGTTATATATTTGATTATAAATAGAAATTCATTATAAAAAATGATAAAATTTAAAAGACATAATATCAATATGAATGTAATACCTTGGAATAAATTCAGTCCCCACCAAAAAAATCCAATCATACTCCCTGAAACGAGGCTGAAAATCCACAAAATGTTAAAACATTGGGGTATCCAGACTAAAAACATAGTTTTGGAGACCTTTTGGGCCTTTTTTGGCCTCGAAAAATGTGATAGAGCCTTTTCCTAAATCACTAGCACATAGAGCTCATCACATGATTCAATTTGATATGTGGTAGAGCTCAATCGAACACCCGAATCAAAATTTATTTCTGTTTGAAGTTTGAGTTGCGTTTTCAACATATTTTGGATCTTTTTTTAATTTGATTCATTTTTTTAGTCTTTAGATTGTTATTAAATGACTATCACTCAATAATAATTAGAAAATTATTAATTAAAAATATATTATTAATTTTTTATAATATATTTCATTGAATATCTTATATATTAAGTATATTAAGTGTAAATGTATATTTATACTTATCTAAAATATATTTAAAAATTATATATTATATTTATATCAATAAAAATATATATATATATATATATTAATATATTATTTTTAATTAATTTTTTTTGAATTCGAACCTTTATCAGCACTTCTAAAAAAAGTGCTGATAAAGGGGTACTTTTTTGAGCACTGATAAAGGTACCCCCCTTTATCAGTGCTTTTTCGTTAGCGCTGATAAAGGTTGGAACAAGGAAAAACTATTTTTGTGGTAGTGTACTCTTGTGGAGGGTAGGGTCACATGGCTCATGACTACCCAAACCGTCATACAAACAACCAGCAGATGGTCAAGGGACCGCCGAGGGAGAGGTAGAGATTCGATCGAGGAGTCAGCAGGTAGTAAGAAGACATTGAAGAGGAGCTGGCTGTGGAGCAGGCGGTGGTCAGTGATTCGAGGTTCTACCTCTACCACTTCCCTGTGGTCCACCCTGACCATAGGGAGAAGGAGGTCAGGGACGAGATCGGATCTAGGTAGCTGAGGCCTACGACCACGACGCTCTGGAGATGATTATATGTATGATCTAGGTCTACTCCACCTTAGCTGCAGTACTCATAGACATAGGTTCCAATCACTCTTTTATTTCCCAATCCCTCATTCGAAGTTTGAAGATTCTGGTGGAGCTGTTGTCTTGATCCTTATGGATAGAGACTAATACGAGAGAGGATTCAATGGTTACCCACTCATGTCGGTAGTGTGAGCCTACTCTAGGAGGTGAGAGCTTCAGCTGGGATCTTCTTGTAGTGGCATCATGGTCTTACAATGTCATCTTGGGTATGGACTAGTTATCTATAGTCCATGCTCAAATTGACTGTATTAGGCGTAAAGTGCGGTGTTTCTATGAGGATATGACCATGTTTTCCCTCACCAGTGAGAAGGAAACCTTTTTATCATAGGATGGACTTACCTAGAGGAGGGTGCATCCGATCACTTATCAGTTGGCTAACCTTAGCCTCAGAGAAATTGATGTTGAGAGTCTCATCTATCCTGTAGTGGTGGACTAATAGGCTGATGTCTTCCATGATGATGTTCCGGGACTACCTCCATGCAAAGAGGTATACTTTTACATCGACCTATACCCAGGGGCGACACCGATATCTACACCAGCATATCGAATGGATCCTGTAGAGCTTCGTGAGTTACAGGTAAAATTGGATGACTTGTAGAAAAATGGGTTCCTAAAGACCTGCATTTCTCTATGGGAAGCACCAATTTTGTTCTCCTAGAAGGCAGATGAGAGTTTGAGACTCTGTGTGGGCTATTAATGACTAAACTAGGTGACCGTGAAGAATAAGTATCCACTTATGAGGATAGATGATCTTTTTAATCAATTGAAGAGAGCTCATTGGTTTTTGAAGATATACCTTAGATCATCCTATCATCAACTGAAGGTTCGAGATGAGGATGTGCAGAAGACGACCTTCAGATTCCAGTATTGAAACTATGTGTTCTTGGTTATTCCTTTCAGTGTGACCAACACCCATTTCGTGTTCATGGGACTCATAAACAAGATCTTCCATCCATACCTTGAAAGTTTTTTGGTGGTCTTCATTGAAGACATCTTGATATACTCAATGTCAGAGGAGGAGCATGTCTATCATCTATAGATAGTTCGGGATACACTCTGAGAGCACCAAATTTATGGTAAGATTCCGAAGTGCCAGTTTTGGATACAAGAGTTCCACTTTGTGGGATGCATTATTTCATAGGCCAGAGTTTTAGTGGATCCAATGATGATAGAGGTTGTACTTTCTTGGTATCCACCCAGGAGTATTACCGAGGTGCAAAGTTTCCTCAGGTTGGATCGATACTACCTGAGATTTGTGCCTGACTTTTATAGAGTTGCAACACCCTTGTCAACATTGACGATGAAGGGACATCCCTTCATATGGACTAAGACATGCCGTTAGAGATTTTAGGAGCTCAGGAAGATACTGATGAGTGCCCCCATGTTGAAGCTATGAGAAGAGGACCTTAGGTATGTAGTCTACTATGATGCATCAGGGACCAGACATGGATGTGTCCAGATATAGGAGAAAGTAGTGATTGCTTATGGTTCACGATAGTTATGACAACATGATCAGAAATACCCATGAACTGAAGTTTGCAGCTGTGGTCTTCACCCTGAAGATGTGGCAACATTACTTTATGGGAGAGAATTTTATAGTTTACTCTAATCACAAGAGTCTCGTGTATATCTTCTCATAGAAGGACCTGAACCTGAGACAAAAATGATGACTGGAGTTCCTCCAAGACTATGACTTTGAGATAGTCTATACTCTTGAGAAGGGGAACGTGGTAATAGATTCACTCAGCATGAGGTCTGGTCTACAGTTGTTGAGTGAGGTGACAAAGAATCTTGCCACATTGCATATATCCTTCATGGATAGAGATGGAGCTACTTACATCTAGTGTATGATAGTCACTCCCCGAATCCTTTAGTGAGTCAGGGAGGTGCAACTTGGGAACCTTGACTGTGAGTCTCTATGTGCTCAGATATCATTCGGACAAGCACCTGATGGATTTTCTAAAGATGGGGAGCATTTCATACTCTTCAGAGGACATACCATGGTAGTGGTGGAGCTACTGGTGGAGGTGTTGATAGATTTCCATACATCCCATCTGGAGGAACATCATGGGGTGGGAAGATGTACTAGGACCATTTTCATTAGCAATGTGGCCAGGGATAAAGAAAGTAGTGGCAGATTTTGTCTCTTGATGTCTCACTTTCCAGGAAGTGAAGGCTGAGCATTAGGTCCCAGTAGGCTTAACACAACCACTAGAGGTGCCAGAGTGTAAGTGTGATGGAATATCCATGGAATTTGTGTCAGGGATTCCATGTATGTCCAGGGGACATTATTCCATTTGGGTGATCGTTGACCGACTCACCAAGTTGTCCCACTTTATACCTATCCAAGAGTTGGGATCCGTTGAGGTCATGGGATATCTCTACGTATAGGAGAATGTACGACTTCATGGGGTTCCATTGATGATTATCTATGATCATGATGCACATTTCACATCCTGGTTGTGGAAGAGATTATAGAAGGTGTTCGAGACTCATCTACATTTGAGCATCATTCTTCATCCTCAGACGGATGGTCATACAGAGTGGACCATACAGACATCGGAGGACATGCTTCATTCTTGCATCCTAGATTTTGGCCACAGTTGGGAGGATCACTTTAAATTTGGTGGATTTCTCATACAAAAATAGTAATCACTCCACCATCGGTATCACACCATTTGTGGGCTTGTACGGTCAACCATGTAGATCAACCATATACTGGACAGACCTAGGGGAGTCGACTATGGGTCCAGAGTTGGTACGGGCTACCATTGAGAAGGTGGAAATCATTCTGGAGCGAATGAAGAATACATAGAGAAGACATAAGTCTTACGGTGACAAGAGGAAGAGACCTTTAGAGTTCTATGAGGGGGAGCATGTATTCTAGTGAGTATCTCATCGATGGTGACTATAGAGATTGAAAAAGGCAACAATTTATGATTGACAGTTATGAGACCTTTTTTGATACTTTAGAGGATAGGCGAGGTGGAATAGTTCCTTGCAGTTCCACTACAGTTGGAGAGGGTGCACAATGTCTTCCACGTATCCCAACTGAAGAGATACATGCATGACATATCTCACATAATCGACCATAGTGAGATGGCTTTGATGATGGGGAGACGTTTATAGAGGATCTTGTAGAGATTTAGGATTGATAGGAGTGGGTCCTTCCTGGGTGTTCGATACCTCTTGTGTGCATTCGCAGGTAGCACAAGACCCTCCAGGAGAGAACTTGGGAGAGAGAGGCTCAAATTCCTTCTCAATACCCCCATTTTTTTCTTAGTCTATGTTTTAGATTTTAGGGACAAAAGGCCCTATGGTGGGAAGAATGTAAAAGCCTGAATTTTCCATGTAATTTTTTATTAATTATATGGAATTATTAAAAAAATGTGAAAATTGACGGTGCGTGATTCCAAGGCCCGGTGTTCCTGGAATGAAAGTATGAATTTTTTTTTGGTACGTTCAGTAAACGCCAAGTAGTATTTTATAAATTTTGAACTACTGCTCAGATTAATAATCTGAGGGCACCGTTGAATCTGCAGCACTGAGATTCTCTTAAGAGAGGCTTCACTTTGACCGTAGTAGGTTCGGAGAAAAAGTTAATTTTTGGCACTTATTAAAAGAAATAAATTAAACAACTTTGTTATTTTATTTTCATTATTTTCTCCAATGAAAAATTGGAAACATCAGACTAGGGACATGTCAAGCCAATAAATTGCTTGACCTTTCAATCCTATGTAACATTAAAGTTGGGTAATTTGGTTGGTTCCAAATTAATGAGCCCCATTAATTCCTAATGTTATTACTTACCCTCCACCTATCTTATTTATATGGATCTTGGGGAGGGGTATCAAAATAGCTTCACCAAGAAACAAGGTGCTGATAAAGTTCCACAACACTTAACCCTTGGAGGAAAGAGCCGATTCCGGCGAGCAGTGATGATCGATACCGAAAACCCGAATCAGAGATTGATGATTAAGCAATGTCGTTGGAGGCTATTTGAGGTGGGTGGAGAACACCAACCCACTTCCTCAATTGGGGAATTATACATTGTTTGTGAGTTAGGGGTTTGATTCTTGTTTAATTCAAGTGAATTTCTTGAACCCTTTAATCCTCCCTCATGATTACAAGCTAATGCGGAGGGTGAAGTCCAAAGAAACCCAACCTAAACCCTCCGCTACTTTTATACCCTTGCACCATCCATGGAAGATCACCAGTACAGAGGCATCTACCAGCTACAAAGGAGGTTGCACGCCAATTCAAAATTCAAGAGGAGGTCATGGCACTAATTCGTGGCTTTCGTCGAAGCGGCCGACATCGGCTGGCTGTAGAGGAGGTGCGACGCACTGTCCCATGCCACTGGTGAGCAAAGGGCTGCAACTCGTCAGCCGTAGAAGTTAGAGAAGGTGGCCAGCACATCACATAACAACAAAAGGGGACGTGGCGTGACTAGTGCACCACCGACGAGTAGAGGGTTATGGCCGAACCTGCGATGGATGTAGAACCCACGCCTACCTGGAGGGTTCCGCGGTGACCGGGCGTCACCCACGTGGTGCGATCGTTTTACAAAAATGAACAGCCTATGGGCCATTACGGATACCAGGGGAAACAACCCCTTTCTATATAAGGAATATAGCAGGCTTTGCCCCCTTACAGGCCAGGCCTCATGCAGTTGGGCCGCCTAGCCAGAGGGCCGCGCGCCTGGCGGGCTACACCCCCCATGCGGGCCGGACCGGCGGGCCAATAGCCCCTTTGAAAGCCACCCCTTTGTGGGCCGGGATTCCATTACTGGACCCATTTGCAGGCCGCCCCCTGGCGGTTTGGGCAGGGTCACTCCAACTGGGTCTGACCAAACCTAGGCCCAACCGGATCCAGAAACACATAAAGGGCCATTACATGAGAACCAGACATCCGTTTGACGAACCATCTGTGAAGTTGGGATTCGTGGATATAGGAGGTCCTTTTGTTATAATCCACCTGAGTTTTGGAAATTGTTGTAGCATGGATAGGTTGGATTGAACCCATATCCAACTGGGCCCTCTGAACTAAAACACTTATAACTCACAGACCAAGTGTCCGATTGACGCACTATATATCGTGTTGGAACCCTTTTGACAAAGGAGACCTTTGGGTTACTCTTTTTTGGAGATTAGTTTCAGTCTTGGTATGAATGATATCTTGAGGGGATGATTCTATAGAACTCAAGCACACTGGGTGTGAGGAATCCTGTGGCAGGCTGTAACATGAAGAAATAACATCAATCCTGTGTGGGTCAGCTTCTATCAGATTTTGTGTAAGTCAGCGCTCAGTGATCTTGTGTGGATCATTGAATTACGATCCTTTGTGGGTCAGATCTTGTGTGGGTCAGTGGGGGTTAGTTACCTATCGATCCTGTGTGGGTCATAAGCAATGCCACTTAACAGAATAAGATGTTCTTTCTTACGACTAATCATCTGTACTTATGTACTTAATTTATGCCTAAGTGTGATATGATTCTGTTACCTATGTGGTACTTCTATCTTTGTGGTGATTCCTGTGTGGTACTTCTACCTTTGTGGTGTTGTCTTTGTTGTGTTACCTGTGTGGTACTTCTATCTCTGTGGTGTTACCTGTGTGGTATTTCAACCTTCGCGGTGTTATCTTTGTGGTATTATTCCCTCATGTTTGAGATGTGTATGTTTTGATAACTTAGGTATATGTATGGGCATATACCTAAGTGGATTTGATGTCTTGCTTTTTGGTTTTTCCATTGTGGAACTCTAGGAGACCTATGTGGGTATCTAGGTCCCTACTGAGTATCGTTATACTCACCCCTATACGGGTTATTCCCACACCTTGTTGTGTCTTGTGCAGACAACTGACAACATTGATCGAGGGTGAAGGAGTCTAGACTAGACAGTTCCAGGAGGTGGACCATTTGGTGTGACATGACGTAGAGACTACTGATCATGAGTTGTACCTACCATTCAGATAGGATCCTTGGTGGACAATCCTGAAGCTGTTTTGTACTTTCAGTTTTATTGTACCTTCCAGTTGTACTTGTACTTTTACAGTTGGGCTTGTATTCTGGCCCCATTAGTTTCAGTACTCTTTTTAATACAACAGTTTACCTAGTGGTTTCTTCTTGTTGTGTTCTTGGATTGTGTGTCTCAATAGGTTAAAAGGAAATACCTTCCCATTTTAGGGATATGCCTTTCCGGTCCTAGTGCCTACCCCTGGCCTATGAAAGGCGGGCTTGGGGTAGTCAAGACACGGGTCCCGAGGGACAGGTCGTGACATTATTATATAAAAATATAATTATGTGAAATAAAAAATATTAATAAGATATATTTTCTATACAAGTTAATCAAAAATGGATTTCTATGATATAAGAAAAATATTCTATTACATTTTTTAAAATTTTTCATCTTTCAATATATATATTTTTATATAAGAATATTAAATTTACCCAAAATAGTAAGGTTTTATTCATTATAAATTAGATACACTACCTTATTTAATGATGATATTATTATGTATAAAAGATATATGTGGGGAAAAACCTTGTTTAAGTACTCAATTCGGGTACTAAATAAAATATTTATTATATAATTTTATTTTATTCATTTAATTTGTCGGGAAGTAAGGATATTATATATGATTTTTATTGATATTAATGTTATATTTTTTTTTAAATTTTATAAATCAGGATAATTTTAATGTTAAAAAACGAATTATTCTCATATTCACATATGTAAATTTAATTATATTTCATATGAGGTATAAAATAAAGATAATAAGAAGAATGGGGATAATAAAGTTTAGAGCATGTGTTTAAATATTTGAAAAAAAATTAACTATATGATTTTATATTTTGTGGATCATTTACATTGATGTTGTTGAAGACTATAAGAAAATAATGGCGGTCTTCAAGAAATAAATGATGTTTAAAAAATTGAGTTAGTAGAAAGTTATTCTTTTATTATGAACATTCTCATCTCAGTCTAATTATAACCCAAAAAGATGCTGGTTTACCCTTTCTCTCCTTGTTCAACTCCTTCGTGACTAAATATGGTAATTTACTATATCATGTATTCAGTGAATAATAGTGGCTACAAACTAGTGATGAGGATCTAGGATTATTCTTGGGGAGACATTCCTCTCCTCCATATATAATCATTAATATCATAAGAATAAATATAAACATACCCATCCCATTCCAAAATAACATACTATTTGATGTAATAAAACCCAATCTTATATTTTTTACAGTAAAAAGTTGGAATGACACAAAATTATACTATTCAAACCCCCTTGGTTGACATGATCACCCCACTTGTTTCCCATGATATCAATATTTTTCATTCCCCCAACACATTCCAAATACCCATATTATCCAAAAATCTGTTTCAATGGATGTGTTGATATCCTAACCCATTCCTTATATTCAATAACATTTATTAACACAATAATATTGTTGTCTTGACCATCCATGGTTTTCCATTACACTCATAAAATCTTAGTTTTCATGATCATTTAACCATTAACATATGAATTGTTTCATAATATCTTGGATCTCTACAGTTGGGATGAATTATGGACCCACCATTCAATCACATATCTTGAAATGGTTTGAATGATCTCTAAATCGATAAGCCACAACGATTCCATAAAACCCTCATTCACATGATTAGTCTTCTCTCCTAATCCATAAAACCGATCATGTATATACACCAATAATAGAGAAGAAAAATGAATAGTGTATAAATAAATAAATGTTCATAATTCATGATTTAAATAGATTTTTTATAACAAGTCAATGATAACATAATAAT
Source organism: Viscum album (assembly GCA_963277665.1). NCBI lineage: Eukaryota > Viridiplantae > Streptophyta > Magnoliopsida > Santalales > Viscaceae > Viscum > Viscum album. The sequence continues at coordinate 289,364,125 of OY728141.1, forward strand.
GAAAAGGTTCCTAGTGTTATCAGGGCTTGGAATAATCCCAAATATAACCCAAATTTTAACATTACAATGGTCACACACACGCCCACCCCTTTTCAAATGTATTCTTTAATTTATATAGTAACCACCATTACCATTTTATGTTAAAATTTCATATTTTTTTAATAATGGAATCCTCAACAATCTACTTGGTCAATGAAAAACATTAATAAATCCAATTTGGGTTCCCAATAATCATTTCTAATTAAAATTGACAAGGCTATCCACCCATAGTGTCTAAAATCTATTCAAACGGATAACTAATGGATGTGAAATGGACAATATTTGATTTTTAAATACTAATATAAACTAACGGATGATTTCAATTAAATTCTATATCAAGAACTAATGATTTTCATGACTTCATCACACACACAATAAGATATTGGATATATAACATGGGGATAAAATATGAACCACATAAATAAATATGATACCTCACTTATGAAGAGAAATTATTAAGAAAATAAATCGTAAATGTTTTTAATTTCACATAATGGGGTAAAATAAATTTTAGGTTACTCGGCGATAACTACAAAAATAAAAAACTAGTAGGAGGAAGGTAATGAGAGGAGCCTAATCCATATTGATGGGTATTTTCTAAGATAGATAAAACCTAAAAAGGAAGAATATAAAGGGATATCATAATAAATTGAATATAAGAAAAGGGAGTTCATGAATGTGCCAAGGGAGAAAAAATTAATGGCAATAACCATCCTTCCACTACAAATTTTAATTTTCATATGTAAATAATAAAATTATTTAGATAAAAAAATTTAAAAATTAGAGACTAATGTGTAACCAACCTTACCCATCATCCATATGGTGAGGCAGTATTATACATCCCCTCACATGGAATATTCATAGAGTACATAGTAATAAAAAATAGTTTCCTAATGGTTTATATTATATAAATATAAATATTCATACAATCCAAATATTCTAAAATCATTCTATCTTTCCCTTTAGAAAACTACTAAAATTAAAAAATATCATAAATTATATTGATCATAAAAATCAAGATTATGTCGATGTATTCATTGATGTTACATAAAAATCACTCTATGGTTTCTTATACCAGATATTTATTTTCAATCATTACTTATCCCCAACAGTTAAAATCTCAATTTACTGCACTAAAAAATCTGATTCTCTCCCCCATGCCTCTTCCTTGACTTATTTTTGTATTCATTACAAACATAATAGAGGAAAAATATAAATAAGAAATTTCTTTTCACTTGATTAAAAAATAAAAGTAGTCAACTTCTCAAATGAAAAATCAGGAACCAACTCGATGTTATGAGGATATATCACAAGGGAAGTGTATGTAAGTTATATATGGTGAATTTAAAAATGAAACACATCATGCACAACAATAAAATATTAAGGATAAGATAATAAATTTTTTGTCATACAAATAATCAATACAATATGAAATAGTGACATCACTCTAGGATCTTGGTATGTAATATCATGTCATTTAAAATTAATTTAATGTTTGATAGTGTAAGGAATACACAACACTGAGTTTAAATTGACTAAAAATATTATTATTTTAATATGACTTTTATAAAATATCTATTAAATTATTATGTATGAATATTATTAACTAATTAATTAATTATATATAAAGGTATTATTTAATAAGAATGAATGGAAAAATTATTAATATATAGTCACTAAAATTTTAGAAAAGTAATTTTATTCTTCAAAAAATTCACTTCCTTCAACAAATGATATGTATTTATTTTCTAAGGGAATGTTATAATTAATTTCTTAAATTTTTTGAAAACATAACTTATAGAATGAAAATCATTTTTCAAAATTATTATTTTAATATTATATTACGATTGTATTTTTATTTTTAGGAAAATAATGATTTTTCAATTAGTAGAGAAAATTATTTATGTTTAATGAAAAATGTTTTGGTTTTTAAAATATTTATAATGATAAATTCTATTTATAATTAGTTTTAAAAATATAATTAATATATTTCTATTAATAATAATCCAATTATAGTATTTAGGGATAATTTTTATTTTAATTTTATATAGGAAAATATTTTGTACTAAAAAAACATTTTTCAGAAATAAATAATTATTATTGGTGATTTAAAATATTAAATATATCCTTCCACCCAAATAAAATAGATCATGAAAATTTGTTTCATTTTTATAATCATGAGGTTTAAATTTAGAAAATATTTAACTCTTATTTTTATACCTTATGTATAGTAATTGTTGTAAATTTGTGTAACAAAAATAATAGTGAAATATGTTAATTAAGGGTAAAAATAATGCGATATAACTTGAATATAACCCTAGAAATTTAATGAATTTTAGTTATTAGGAATATAACATCCATAATAATAAAATATTCTAATATATGTCATTTTTTTACATTTTTCTAGGATTTATAAATTTATATTATTTTATATAAAAAGTATAAAAAATCACTGATTTTATTTTATTATCTATGAATTTTTGACACAGGGATAAATACAAGATATGTATGGATATATTTATTATTTAATAATAAATTTTTATTATGATAATTTATTTATAAATTTCAAAGATGAAATAATTACCATATATTATTAATTAATATAGACATATTGCTTCTACAATTTGTAAAAAAATCAATAATTTGAATTTAAAAACTCTAAAAATAATTTGTTATGAGTGAGTTGTTTTTTTCCATGATTTTTATAGAAAATAATGAAATATAAATGGGGTTTTAATATATTTTAATATAAATTCATTTTTTTATTGTAATCATAAATTTCAACTTAAAATAAATAGTTACAAAATTCAAATTAATGTTGTTTTATTAATCTATTTATTAAACTATAAAATAATATATAGATGCAGGATATCTGGATATAGTTGAAAATATTACCCAAGTTCCATTTAGGATTCCATTTTACTTTTATCGAATCCTCTATGAACTTTAAATAAAATATTTGTTGATATCACGGTAATTGTCCAAAAGGGCTAGCACCAGATAAAAAAAAGATAAGGGTGAAATATTCATCTAAAAATGTCCAATTTTTTATTATATTATTTATAATCCCCATAATATTCCATTTATGAAATATAAATTTGTTGAGTCAATAAGTTTTCCTTATGACTTTTCCATTCCTTCATGTTTGGGGATATTATTGAGTGAATAAGGTTTCCTTATTACTTTACCATTTCTTCATGTTTTGAAAATCACAAACACCTTATCGTAAGGAAAATTTCATTTACCCTATGTTTTATTTTCAGAAGGAAAATTATCCTTCCCCATGGAAATTTATCATTACTGTGTTTTTCAATGTTCATTTTATCTCTAAGTATAAAATTCAATTTCATATCAAAAAACCTCTGAATCTTATAAAACTTAGATATAAAGCATTCGATTTTCAATATCCGAATTCTGATTCTGAGTTCTATGAATTTAGACACCGAGCACTTATGAATTCTGACTCCAAATTCTAATGAATTCAAACTCTGAACTTGGTATGTTCAGAATCCGAATTCTAATGAATTCAGACTCCAAACTTTGTAAGTTCAGACTCCAAATTCTAATGAATTTAGAGTCCGAATTTCCTTGAAATTCAGACTCCGAAATTCTATAGAATTGAGGTTTCGAATTCCTTGGAAAACATAATCCAAATATCATTGTATTATAGACACTGAGTTCATTTTTGATTCGACTCTGAACTTTTTCTCCTTACACTCCGAAAAATGATTTTGGTTATGTAACCATATTTTAGTTTACACTTGTTTTTGTCATAAAACGATGTCGTCCATTCAGTTACAAACTAACCGTTGGTAGAGTGGCTTGTGTACAGGTCCCTCCAAAATTCATGGAAAAATATGACCGTTGGAGGAGGGAGCTGACCGTTGGAGCTGTGCCTACAAATAGGAGATCATTTGAAAGAGCTCACAACTTTTGAAGAACTGTTCTAAGACTATAGATATTACATATTGTTGAAGTGATTTATAGAGAGAGACACTCATTCTTAGTGTATATTGAACATCTTTTTCATTATTTCATCCTACGACTCGGAATGTTACTGAGTACATTCAAGGGCTTCTAGGGATCATAAGACAGAGGGGCCGACTACCTTAAAGTTTGAGGACTTCCTTGCTGAGGAAGATAAAGGTTCTAACTACCTTGAAGTTGAGGGCTTACAGGGATAACAAGACAGACTTAGATCTTCATATCGAGGGCTTACCCTTGTGTGGGTAAGATATAATTTTTTGAAAGTATAAATCAAGGGACCTTTATCCAAGGTTGTTGGATACCCTTCTATTTGGGTTAAAAGATTTACTACTTATTACTTGTTTTGTTTCAAGATTTCCACTGTATTTTGATTGTTGAGGAAGGTATAACCATCTTATACATCCTTATTCTTATATACTCTGATTTTTTAAGATTTTATATACTTTAAGGTAGAATATTTATATTTGGAAACTTTTGTTAAGTTTTATTTCCAGAACCATCATTCCAGATTCACATTCTAGGAAACATATTTCCGGAATCAAGAAAGTGTGTAGAACTAGAGGTTTTTTGAATTACCTTGTATAACTTTGTTAAATATAACTATCTTTAAATGTTCCAAAGGAATTTTTTAAAGTGTACAATTCATCCCCTCTTGTATTTTGAGCATCATTAGATACTTCATTTAGTATCTACTTCATTTCGATCTTACATTTGGTATTATAGAGTATATCTTACTCCAAATACCATCTTAACAATTAGTATCAGAGGAGGTTTCTGAAATACTTATATTCACATATAAGTTTTCCTTGATCATGTTATTCATTGTTCCACTTTCTTCTTTATGAGGAATAATTTCCTTGTTTACTTAACCTTACTACTAACAAGTTTGTTTGGAGATAGTTTTCTTTAAGATGGAAGGTATCAATGTTGGTTCTATTGAAAACCTAAATCCAACAAGACCGCCTATTAATGATGGGAATGATTATGAATACTGGAGAGATCACATGAAGACATTCATTATCAATACTGGAGTGGACAATTTTGTTATGCTTACTGGAGGATATAAAATCCCTATCAAGGATGTTAGTACTTTCACAAATTAAGAAAAGCATGAATATCAACTAAATTATAAGGTACACAATACATTGCTTTGTTCCATGACTAGAAATATATGTATCCAAATTTCTTCTTGTGAAACAGAATATTTTATAATGAAGAAACTTTATGTTACAAACTTTGGAACTTCAAAAGTCATTGAAACTAGAAGAGTCATGCTTAGAGATGAATATCACGGTTTTTTATTTCCTTATATAGAACCCATATGTATGGTGCAATAAATATTTATGAATATTGTTAATAGTTTACAATATGTGGGTGAGAAAGGATTAGATGATAAAGTTCTTGTGGACAAGATCATAGACATCATGCCCAATGAGTGGGAATCCAAGAGAACTCTTATTGATGAAAATAGAAAGGTTATACAGATTACTCTTGATTAACTTTCTAGAACTCTTCTTCCACAAGAGACTATAATGAAGAGATATGCTGATAATAATAAGAAGAAGAATGGGAATGGAAGTGTTGCTTTTACTACAACTTCAAATCATATGAAAGCCAAGATTCATGAGAGAGTTACTAGATCTAAGTCTAAGAAGGTTGTTATCCAATCTGAATCTAGTGGAAGTGAATCTTCTAAAAATGAACTAGCCAAGCTTGCTCGAAGGATGAACAAGATTATTGGCTAGAAGAATTTTCAATCCATATAAAAGAAGAAAGAAAGGAAAGATAAGAATGATTTAGAAGTCACATGTTATGAATGCAAGAAAGTTAGACATATAAGACATGATTGTCCTATGATTAAGAGGAAGGAAATAAAGGAAAAGAATTCTGAGAGAAATATGAAGAATTACTACAAATCTAAATCTAATAATGTTCTGAAATCTAATGACACCTGATGTTCCAGTGGAGGAGACTCTTCTGAAGAATCATCAGATTATGAATCTTCTTGACTAAAAAATATTAGTCTAATATGCAGACTACCTATTGAAAATCATTGCTTAATGTATAAGGTACACAATGCTGAATCTATATTCAATGAATCTTTAAATTCTAATTTTAGTGAAGTAAATATTATAACTCTTCTGATGAAGATAATACTTTACCTACCTATGAAGAATTTTCTAGGTTTGTTAAGCTCCTTGACAATGAGAAATCAAAACTCAAAAAAAATCTTGATAAGACAAATTCTAGAAATACTATTATTCATAAGGAAATATCATATCTTTCTAAATATCTTGATAAGAAATTTTTTGATTTCAATAGTATTTCAAAAAACCTTGAGGAAGTAAATTTTTAGAGGGATAAACTTTCTAAGGATCTAGAAGAAGTAATTTCTAATAATGTTTTTTCAAGCCTAACTCTAGTTCTAAAGCTAATGTTTTGGAAGATAAGAACATAGTTATTAAACTAAAATCCGAAATATTTTCCTTGAGGAAGTGTTTGTCAAACTTTACCTTAGGTAAGGAAAATTTTGATAAAATGTATTCTCAAATATGACCTCTAAGGAATAATTTTGGTTTTGGTTATACTAGTTCTAAACTGATTTTTAGTAACAATTATTTTGTTCCTCAAAGTGCTCCATTCTGTACTAAATGTCTATGTGGTGGGCATTGGGAAAAAAATTGTTCCTTAAACAAAACCCAGTCTCTAGGTTTCATAAAGCCTATTTTTCAATGAAAATGTGGGTACCCAAGATTTTTTCATTCTGAAGTTTCTGGATCCATGATAATTTGGATTCCGAACGTATAACATTCTTATTTTTAGAAAAATAAGGAATGTACCAACAGAAATACCTAGTACATGGATAGTGGATGTTCTCGGCACATGACTGGTAACAAAAACAACTTTAAAAATATTATCAAGGCAAAAGGAGGAAAAGTATCTTTCATTGATAATGCTAAGGGGGGAAATTATAGGTATATGTAACATTATTCTTCTTGGAAAAACATTGATTTCAAATGTTTTATTTGTCAAGGGTCTTAATCACAACCTCATTCGCATAAGTTAATTATGTGATGAAGGTAATCTTGTGAATTTTAGGAATGACAGGTTCTTAGTACAGAATTCCAAGGAAGAGTTTATTCTTTCTACCCATAGGTAAGAGAATGTATACACAATAAACTTATAAGACCTTAGGAGCCAAGACTTACCTTGCCTTAGTGCAATGGAAGATCATTCTTGATTATGGCATAAAAGTCTAGGTCACTGTAACCTTAGTAACCTATGAAAGATTTCTAAGAAAAGACTAGTTAAGGATCTACCAGAGAAGATATTTTATTTTTAAAAATTTTGTGATCCTTGTCAATATGGAAAGAAACATAAAAAAAGTTTTAAATCAGTCGATGAAGTCTCAACCACTGACGCATTGCAGTTAGTGCACATGGATCTTTTTGGACCAACACAAACTGGAAGCATTGGAGGTATGTATTATTTATTTTTCATAGTTGAAGATTACACTAGATTTACATGGGTCTATTTTCTAGAAATGAAATATAAAGATTTTCTTTATTTCAAAAGTTTTATAGCCCAAGTTAAAAATGAGAAAAACCTTCCTTTGATAACTATTCATAGTTATCATAGAGGAGGATTTCAAAATTCTAATTTTGAAATTTTATATAGTAGAAAAGGCATTACTCATAACTTCTCATCACCCATAACACCTCAAAAAAATGGTGTTGTTGAAAGAAGAAATACAATTCTCCAAGAGATAACTAGAACCATGTTGAGTGAGTATTCTGTAGCCAAACATTTTTGGGTTGAAGTTGTATATACTTCTTATTATACTATAAATCGAGTTTTGATTAGACTTTTCATAATAAAACTCCTTATGAATTATGGAATGGTAGAAAACCTAGATTTCCCTAATTCAAGGTTTTTGATTGCAAGGTATTTACTTTGAATAATAAAGATAATTTACCTAAATTCACACCAAAATCTTTTAATTTTTTTTTCTTAGGATACTCCAAAACATTTAAGGCTTATATAGTTTTCATTAAAAATACTTGTACTATTGAAGAGACAGTACATGTAAAATTTGATGAAACATATCCCTTTATTTTTAGACAATCCCAACCTAAATTTTCAAATGTGTTTTCAAAAACTTATTATCAACTTTTGTTAGAAGATCCTTCTGATAGGGAAAATGTACAAGAAGGTGTTTATAAAGAATTTACCCTAGAATACTTCCTACCCTATGTTGATGAACATGTTTTACAAATTCAGAATCAGCTATTCCTAAAGAATCGTCCCAGTGATAGTATCATTGGTGATGTAAATCAACCAGTAAGGACTAGAAGTTCATTATGGAATGAAGTATAACATCGAGCATTTCTTTCCCAATTAAAACCCAAGAGAACTGATGAAGCTTTAGGTGATGATTATTGGATAAAATCTATGAAATATGAGCTAAATGAATTCAAAAGGAATAAAGTCTGGACCTTGGTTGAAAGACCTAAGGAATGTTTGGTTATTGGAGTAAAATGGGTCTTTAGAAATAAATGAGATGAAAATGGAATCATAGTAAGAGATAAAGAAAGATTGGTTTCTAAAGGCTATAATCAACAAGAAGAAATAGACTATGAAGAAACCTATGCTTCAGTATCTTGACTTGAATCTATTCATATTCTACTCGCTTTTGCATCATTCTTCAATTTTAAACATTTTCAAATGGATGTGGAATGTTCTTTTTTATGGTTTTGTACAAGAGGAAGTTATTGTAGATAAACATCCTGGTTTTGAAGATACAAAACATCTTGAACATGTTTTTAAACTTACCAAAGCTTTGTATGGACTTAAGCAAGCCCCTCGAGCTTGGTATGATAGACCTATAGGATTTTTTCTTTAAAATAATTAACTTAAGGGAAATGCAGATCCAATTTTTTTTATAAAGAAACATAAGAAAAATGTTTTTATCGTTCAAACTTTATGTTGATGACATTATATTTGGTTCAACTCAGCAATCATTAACTGATTCTTTTGCAGATCTAATGAAATCTGAGTTTGAAATGAGTATGATGGGTGAGTTAACATTTTTCCTTGGTTTTCAAATTTCTCAAAAACTAGAAGGAATCTATATATCCCAACATAAGTATATTAATTTTCTTCCTAAAAATAATGGATATGACAACACTAGGAGTATTAGTACTCCCATTGGTACCTCAAACACACTTGATCTTGATGAAGATGGGAAACCAGTAGATCAAACATCTTTTAGATGTATGATAGGAAGTTTACTTTACATGACAGCTAGTCATCTAGACTTAATATTTTTAGTATGCTTATATGAAAGATAATAATCCAATCCTAAGGAATCTCATATAAAGGCAGTGAAAATAATTTTTCAATACTTAAAGGGAGCCATGGATTTTCGACTCTTTTATACTTTTGGAAATGATTTTGTTTTGAAAAGATTTTTAGATGCTTACTTTGGTGGAAATAGAATGGATATAAAAAGTACCTCTAGAATTTGTAATTTCTTAAGATATTCATTAGTTTCTTGGTCATGCAAGAAGAAACACTCATTATCACTTTCTACTACTGAAGCTGAATATATAGTAGCTGGAAGTTGTTGTGCTCAAGTGTTGTGGATGAAACACACACTCACAGACTATGGTTTGAGTTTTACCAAAACACAAATTTTGTGTGATAATACTAATTCCATTTCCCTAAGTAAAAACCCTAAACATGTCTCTCATGAAAAACACATAGACATTAGGCATCACTTTCTTAGGGATCACACTCAAAAAGGGGATATCATTCTTCAATTTATCGGAACACAAGATCAACTTGCTGATATTTTCAAAAAATATTTACCCTCCGATAGATTTGAATACATTAAACAGAAGATAGGAATGATAATAACAAGATAATCTTCCTTGTTAAATTTCTGTTGAAACTAATTTCCCTACAGTAATAAACTCTTTTTCGTAGGGGGATTACATTTGCTTGTTAGTTAGATCAAAATATTTCATAATGGAAATTTTTGTAGTCAGACTTTTCAAATCATTCGTAATGGAAATTTTCATAGTCAGATTTTTCAAATCAGTCATAATGAAGATTTTTGTACTTTAAATTTTCAAAATGAATATTTTCATACTTTAAATTTTCGTAATGAAGATTTTGTAATTAAAATTTTCGTAATGAAGATTTTCGTACTTAAAATTTTCACAATGAAGATTTTCATACTAAAAATTTTCATAATGGAGTTTTTTATAATCAAAATTTTTGGAATCTAAAGTTCTTCATGAAGAATTTTTCTTAATACGAATAATCTTCCAAGAAATCCGAAAGGTATGTTTCCTTTCCTGAGTTTTCATAATCATCCTTTACTTGCTGGTATTTTATTTTGTTCTTAAAATGTTCAGATTCTCTTTTCCCTAAATGTGATTTATTTTCTTAAAAACCTAAAAAGATCAGATTCTACCAAGTTTTCCTTGCGGCTATCATATCAACTGTCAGATCTGATTAGAAGGATTTTCAGCCATTGGATTGGTTTTGGAAGATGAACTATCACTTATAACACCTATAAAAAGGACCCCTTATGGTTTTCCCACATCAATCTGAAAGCTCTCACGTGATTAAGCTCTTTTCTTATACTTATGCCCATTCCAAAATTCATAGAGTTTTCTCAAATATGAATGTCTGTAGAAGAATCGTATCAAAAAGATATGTCCAATATCAAGCCAATCTCGGAGTGGTAGGTGTATAGAGAAAGTTTGGTGCATCCAAAAATCTTTTCTAAGTAATATCCATCATATCAACGAAAATTAAGTTTAATGTATGGGAGAATATTAGCGTATCGAAGCCAGGGGATGAAGATTTAGTATATCTGGACTTGGTGGTTGAATTTTATGAATCAGTCAGTTTCTTTAGGGAAGAAGGCAGAAAGAAGTTTTTGTTCAAGAGATATGGAAAGACTTATTCTCTTTCATATACTAAAACAACTAGTTTGGTTAGTATTCTATACGAAGGGGAACCTGGGTTCTACTCTCATAAGTTGTCGGATGAAAAAGGAAGATTTGTTAAGGAGAAGGCTATAGCATGTCTTGGACTCTCTCATGTAAAGACTCTGAAGATCACCAACTTGACTACAAATCATCGGATTCTTGAATTATGGGTTCAAGGATTCATCATTCTAAGGAAAGGGGACAAAGACACATTGATGAAGAGTGACATGTATATTTTTGATTTCTTGGTAAAACAAAGGAAGATCAATCTAGTTAAGAATATTCTCATTACAATTGATAATATTTAGAATGGAAACTTGAAGGATCAGATAATCCTGTATCTAGAAATTCTCTCCAAGTTAATTGTTGGGTGCATTGAATCTATTAAAATTCCTTGATGCTCTAAGCCAAGAAATTGCAAAGTCATTCTTGTCAGTGATGATACTTTGAAGAGGATGAACATTGGTTTTTCTAAAGACTTCGGAGAATTTTATGACCTACCCGAGGAAGAATCTGAAGCTATTCCGAAGAAACAAGAAATGGCTGAACCTTCTTAAAAAGAATGAAAGAAGAGGAAGTTGAAGGAAGTAGAGGAGAAAAAAAACTCCAAAAGCTAAAGAAGCCCAATCCGCACCTCCAAAACCTAAGAAGAAAAAAAGCATATCCTGATGAGGTTGTGGAAAAGTGGAGGGAAGATAAGAAAAATAATAAAGCAGGGGAGCCAAGTTTTGGTTTGGATCCTGCTAAATCCAATGAATTAAATGAAAATACTGCCGATGAGCTTGAGAATAAAGATAAATAAAATAAGCAAAATAAGAAGATGACTGAAGTAGAGATTGTCTAATCTCTTTTTATGGCTGCTAAGAAAGAATCGTAGAATACCCCTGTACCAGAATCCTTCCTAGTAGAAGCCTAACCTAAAACTCTGGGGAAGAAGTTTTTCACTCCGAAAAAAGTGAAAGGAAGAGTAGAAGAATTAGTACAAGAAGGTGAAAAAGAAGTTGAAAGCAGTGGTGACACTACAGAGTTGATTAAGAAAGTTGAAGATTTTTATGAGAAAGAAAGTCCATCTGAGAAGATCTCAATCCAAATGTCTAAAGAAGAATCTTCAAAGCTTGGTACAACTGGGAAAAATGAGAAAGGAGAAGAAGAAAAGAATATAGAATAATTGAATAAGTTGTCTGAAGAAGAAAGTTTTCATTATCATTTCATTGACCCAGAGGATGCTGAGATAGGAGATCAGAAAGAAGATATAGATAATGATAAAATTGTTCAGTTGTTTGACAGTGAGTAGGAATCTCTGGATGAGGAATCCATTTCGAGAATTAAAAAAGGTAAAAATTTGGTTATTGATACACCTACTTAAGCTATAGTGAAGAAGGTGAAAGATGGTGGATCTTCAATGAGGAAACTTGATAAGTTAGAGAAAGAGCCCTCATCCCCAAAGTTTCAGATTCAGAATCATCATCCCTTAGACATGATTTCATTGTTCAGTCATTGAAGAAGCTTGTTGGGACCATTACAATTTTTCCAAGCATAGACTCCATATGCCAGATTCTTCTACACACACTGTATCAAAAATAGGATTCAGTATCCATGGTGATGGATAAGTGTGTCAAGATTGAGACTGATTTCAAGAATTTTTTCAATAACTATGATGCCCACAAAATGTCTTGTAAGAGTATGGATAACTGCTCAAAGAATATAGTTAAATATATGAGAGATCTTGATGAGTTCCATGATAGTGTCAAGGAGGAATTTGACATTGAAGATGGTAAGATCAAGGATCTCACATGCAGTTTGGAAGAAAAGATGACTCTGGAATAGAATTCTTGGAGTCAAGAAGTGAAGGATTTGAATGGGAAACTATATTCAGTGGATCAAAGCTGGAAGAGAGAAATAGATCATCATATTGAGATTGAAGAAAATCTTTTGAAGTAGGAAGAAGTCATGAAGGCTAAGGCAGAGGCTCTTAAGGATTTAGAAGACAGAATTAAAGCTTTAGAGAAAGAAAGCAGAGGATCAAGATTAGCTTCTTAAGAGAGAAGAGGAAGATCATAATGAGCTAAAAATGCTCAAAGACCATAGTCAAGAATTTGATTACCAAGGTAAAGGAAGGGTGATTTTATTTAAATCTGATCTTTTGTTGTATTCCTTTCCTTGTACAAATTTTTCCTATCATAATGATTTTTTTGTTACTTGTCTTTTGGATGTTTTTTACTAATATTTCAGGTACCATATTTACTTTTCCATTCCTTATATTTTTTTTGAAAATCACAAAGGGGGATAAAGGAAAAAAATTATATGTAAAGAATAAATTTCCCTAAGTAAGGGGGAGTTCATATTAGGGGGAGTTTTTATCCAAGAAGATTTATGTATGCAATTAAATTCTATGTCTCATTACAGAAATCTAGAATACAATCCTTAGTGTTCCAAAGCCTAATATGGAGTTAGTCATATTCATCTTTTCCCATGTTCTAAGGGAGATAAGTTTTATTTTCAAAGTCTAGAAAAATAATTTCTAAGTCCTTATAATCTTTTTTGTAAGGATGTTTTTTCTTTAAAAAAAGGGAGATTGTTGAGTTAATAAGGTTTCCATATGAATTTTCCATTCCTTCATGTTTGGGGAGATTGTTGATTCAATAAGGTTTCCTTATGACTTTACGATTTCTTTGTGTTTTGAAAATCATAAACACCTTTCTTAAGGAAAATTTCATTTACCCTATGTTTTATTTTCATAAGGAGAATTTTCCTTCCCCGAGGTAATTTATCATTACCATGCATTTTATTGTTAATTTTATCTCTAAGTATAAAATTCAGTTTCATATAAAAAAACCTAAAAATCTTATAAAACTTAGATATTAAGCATTCTGTTTTTGGGATCCGAATTCTAACTCCAAGTTCTCAGATATCAGACTCTGAACTCTTATGAATTCTGACCCAAATTCTATGGAATTCAGACTCCGAACATTGTAAGTCCAGACTCCGAATTATAATGAATTTAGACTCCGAACTTTTAAAGTTTGGACTTTGAATTATAATGAATTTAGACTCCGAACATTTTAAGTTCAGACTTCGAATTGTTATGAATTCCGACTCTAAATTTCCTTGAAATTTAGACTCCCGAATTCTATAGAATTCAGGTTCTGAATTCTTTGGAAAAAAGAATCTGAATATCATTGTATTATAGACACCGAATGAATTTTTGAATATACTATGACCTTTTTCTCCTTACACTCTGAAAAATTATTTTGGTTATATAACCATATTTTTTCTTACACTTGTTTTTTTATAAAACGACGTCTTGCATTCAATTACTAACTAACTGTTGGTTGAGTGGCACATGTACAGGTCCCTACGAAATTCGAGGGAAAATATGACTGTTGGAGGAGGGAGCCGACCGTTGGAGTTGTGCCTATAAATAGAAGATCTTTCGAAAGAGCTCACAAATTTTGATGAATTTTTCTAAGACATTAGATATTACATGGTATCTAAGTGATTTCTAGAGAGAGACTCTCATGTTTAGTGCGTACTAAAAATCTTGTTCAGAATTGCTTCATGAGACACTAAATGTTGTTGAGTACATTCAAGGGCTTCCTAGGATAGGAAGACAGAGGTGCCAACTACCTTAAAGTTCGAGGAAGTCCTTGCTGAGGAAGATAGAGGTGCCGACTACCCTTAAAGTTGAGGACTTGTGGGGATAGAAAGACAAACTCCGATCTTCATATCGAGGTATTAACCTGGTGTGGGTAAGATAGAATTTCTTGAAAGTATAAATCAAGGGACCTTTATCCAAGGTTGTTGGATACCCTTCTCTTTGGGTTAAAAGATTTACTACTTGTTAATTTTTTTGTTTCAATATTTCCGCTGTATTTTGATTGTTAAGGAAAGTATAACCATCTTATAATTCTGTATACATGTATACTCTAATTTTTTAATATTTTATATGCTTTAAGGTAGAATATTTATCTTTGTAAACTTTTGTTAAGTTTCAATTTCGGAACCATTTTTCTGGATTCACTTTCTCGGAATCATATTTCTGGAATCAAGCAAGTGTGTAGAACTCGAGGTTTTGTGAATTACCTTGTTTAACATTGTTAAACAATATAATATTTAAGAGTTAGAAAGGATTTTTTTACAGTGTACACTTCACCCCCTCTTGTATTTTGAGCATAAATAGATATTTCACTCATTATCTATATTATTTTGATCATACATTTGGTATTATAGAGTATATCTTACACCATATACTATCTCAACAAAATTTTGATCATTTTAAATATGAAAAATAATTTTTAGAAATTAAATATATTAATATTTTCAATAGTCCCCTCCCCACTCATATAATAAGGGTCCAATTATTCTATTTTCTCTAATCATCAAGAACCATTTAATTATTTTAAGAACTACTAAAATACCTTCCTAACATAAAAAAATGTATCATATAGTGTATGACAACCCAACTTTTATTACAAACATAAACATGATTTATTACATAAAACATCACATGATACAACAAAGAAGATCGAGAGGTTTAGTGTATTTGGGGATTAGGATCATTACATAAAAACTTAAAACATGAAATACAATATCTTTATTGAAAACATCCTTTACATGACCACTACATTCCTTTGCACTTAGCATTGCATGGGATAACCTGTGGACATGCATAAGAAAAGGGTGAGCTATAAAGCCTAGTAAAAGAATACACATGGAATAACATGAGGAGTACAATAAATGTTAGACATTAGGCATATCAATAGATCACAAGAGAAACACGAACATAAAGGCATGATAAAGCATGATAATCATAACATGGAAATGTGGCAACAATACTTAACATGGAATTAGCATGAGCCAAGGCCCATTGCACATGGAGCATGAGTAAATCCTTATTGCACAAGAAGCACAAGTAAAACCTTGTTGCAATTGATTTAGAATGATTCAAAACTCATTGCACATGATGTATCATGATACTATACTTTACCCAATGCATTGGAGCACTATAAGGGAACACCTTTCTTAAACATTTCATTTCATGCATAAGTGTGCCACATGAATCATAAAACATGGATTCATAAAACATAATCATTTATTCCACGATTAAGGAATGTGGAATTCATACATGAAACTTTATAAACAATATGTAAATGTGCATAATGGTGAATACCCTTGATGGAGAAATGGGCATGGAATTCACTACACAATGGCATTGGCTTAAAAAATCGGTGCAATTTCGGCAGCGTAACGACGTGACATAAGAATTCATAAAAAATGATTGATGAGAGAGAAATGGGTTCCTCATCATATCTAGATGTAATGGACAGTAAGGAGGTCATATAGATGTATGTCCAAACAATTTTAATGGAATTTAGATTCATGATACAAAAGTATTTCTTGAATGTAAAAGAGGAGAGAGGAGTTCCTTTTGGAATTTCGGCATAGTAACAGGTGTACATGGGAGGAATTTAATTAGAGAGAAAGGGGTCTCCCATCATTAAAACATAAATAGGGAAGTATGAGGGCGGTTAGAAACCATTCCCCAACATTCATAATTGAAATTTAAAGGGCAACACAACTTAAAGAAAATTGGACAAAAATGAGAAAGGAAGAAAAAAACCCTTACATGGAAGTGAGATTCCAAAGGCTAGAGAGAGTCTTGTGAGAGGCATCGTGGGAGCTTGGGGAACCTGGGGAGGATTTTAGAGAGATTAGGGTAGAGTTTGGATGAACTTTGAAGGCTTTGAGTGAGGAGGAAGTGGGAGCTTGGGTGGGTTTATATAGGAAAGGTGAGGAAATTCTTTATTATTTAGGTTTGGGACACCTTACATTAAATTAATCCAAACCACAAAACAACCCATGATTTTTGCCCATGGTTTTTGGAAAAGTGAAGGGGAAAGAAATATTTTATAATGCCAAAGTCCGAACTTTTTAAAATAATAGGATTGCTTTTGTGGAGGTGAGTCACACTCCCATGGAAAACAATATAAAAAGATAAGGTGTTTAATAAGTCTTGAGGGGTCCATTAATGTTGTGAAAAGTAAGTAAAAAAAGCCTAAAATCAAATTATTTTAATGTTAAAACATATTTTGGACAAACATAAAGCTTATAGTATTTTATTACATCACTATTGGATCATTATGATGTCATAAAACACATTATATATTTAAACGATATTTAATTTTTACCCAAAAATTTGACTGTCTCAGAAAATTATGAAAAATTCACAGTTGGATAATTTCGATATCCTGATTCCAGAAATAACATTTATTTTATGTAAATAAATTTCTAAATATGTTAATTTTCACTTTTAAAATAAAAACTGACATTTATAAAAAATTCACGGGTTTTGACGGAAATGGATTTCAAACCTTAATAAAAATTACAATTGAATTCATAAAATTATAAGATCATTTATATTTAATAAAAATTAATTTAATAATAATAATAATATTTTATTAAAATATTATTTAATTCAAAAATCCCTTAATTTAATAATATATAATTTTTAATTAAATAATAACTAAAAACATTATTTGTACATTAAAAACTATTTACAATGTATCAATAATGAAAAAAAGTATATTCATTATTTTGTACAAAAAAAATAATGTACATGAACATGGTACTATTTATTGGACACATAACCCCTTAAAATAGCCTCATAAGACCTAAGGGTAAGGTGTGCGATGGTGACAGACTCTTGGGGTGGCTCGGATAACATCGCTCGAGTGGTAATTTATATCAACTTCCACTTCTCCCATAGATGGTCCCGTTTGAGCTTGACATGATGAAGCTTAGCTTGGGCTTGGCTAAGAGCGAAGCCCAAGGATGCCACCTCTCTTCCGAGCTTTAACAAATGGGCTTCGTATGGGGTAATTCTACTGGATTAGGCCATCGCTTCCTTTTTCTGAGTAAATTTGGATTTGTTAAATCCCAATATTTATACTAATCATGTGGTCACCATTCAACGACTATATTAGAAATGGTTAAAATTCTTAACATAAAACCAAAGAAGTTTAAATTTTATATAAACATAAAGAGACATTTAATTAGATCAAGAAGGATTTCCATTAATGAAACTTTGGGTCGTTACAATGTTCCCCCCTTAAGAAATTTCGCCCTCGAAATTTCCTTTTCCCACACTAAAAGAGATGTGGGTAACTCAGCTTCATCATTTCCTCTGATTCCCATGTCGCTTCTTCAAACTTGTGGTTTCTCCACAACACCTTGACGAGGGGCATTGTCTTATTTCGTAGAACTTTTTCTCTACGATCTAATATCTTCACTGGTTGCTCCTCATAAGAAAGATCATCTTATAATTGTAACACCTCAGAAGAGAGTATATGTGAAGGGTCCAGTATGTACTTCCTTAAGAGGGATACATGAAATACATCATGTACTTTGTCCATAGTAGGTTGAAGTTCTTGTCGATAGGCCACAGCCCCGACACGATCAAGAATCTTGAAGGGGCCGATGTACCTTGGACTTAACTTCCCTTTCTTTCCAAACCTCATGAACTTCTTCAATGGAGATATGCGTAGAAATACCATGTCTCCAACTTTAAACTCATGTTCTCATCGACGATTATCTGCATAACTCTTCTGTCGACTCTGGGATACCTTGATATGTTGCTGAATAGTTTTCACCTTCTCCACCATTTCCTCGACCATTTCTGGTCCAAGCATCTTACGTTCACCGACCTCATCCCAACATGCCGGTATTCTGCACCTTTTCCCATACAGGGCTTCATATGGTTCCATTTGAATGCTCGAGTGGAAACTGTTATTATAAGAGAACTCAACCAGAGGAAGATGTTGATCCCATCCTCCTTTAAAGTAAATTGAGCATGCTCTCAACATGTCCTCAAGTGTTTGGTTATTCCACTTGGATTGGCCATCAGTTTGAGGATGATAGGCCATACTGAAGTTTAGTTCAGTATTCAGAGCATGTTGAAGACTCTTCCAAAACATAGAGGTGAATCTTGGATCTCGGTCAGACACAATAGATAGTGGTACTCCATGCAGTCTTACCACTTCCCTAATATATATCCGTGCCAATTGATCCAAAGATAAATCCTCCTGAATAGCAATGAAGTGTGCAGTCTTTGTAAGACGATCCACAACAACCCAGATTGCATTGTTGCCTTTGGATGTCCTTGGAAGTCCGGTGAAAAAGTCCATAGTGATGTTCTCCCATTTCCGTTTTAGTATAGGAAATGGTTGCGTCATCCCCTTAGACTTTTGCCTCTCTACCTTCACTTGCTGACATAACAGGCACTTTGATGTATATTCAGCAGTCTCCTTCTTCATATTATCCCACCAAAAGTTTTCTCGGAGATCTCGATACATATTTATGATCCCTGGGTGAATAGAGAAATTTGAACTATGTGCATCATCCAAAAGTTCCTTCTTCAGTTCCGGACTTGATGGAACACATAGTCTTTTCCCAAACCGCACAATTCCTTCTTCATTAACATTAAACTTTGAGGATTTCCCTTTTTTCGATATCTTCCACTTTTTCTTGAATTCCCACATAATCCTTTTGAGTATCCTTTAACCTTTCCAAAAGAGACGGTTGAGAAATCATTTGTGAAAGGATTGATGATGTTCCCTTCTCTATGATTCCCATGTCCATCTTCATCAAGTCTAAGAAGATTGGATCCTTCTAAATTATCATAATTGATAGAATCGCTGGATCCTTTCTACTTAGGGAATCTGCCACCTTGTTTGCTTTCCCACGGTGGTAATGGATTGAATAGTCATAATCCTTGATGAGATATATCCATCTTCTCTAGCACATATTAATCTCTTTCTGTGTGAATATATATTTATGACTCTTGTGGTCAGTATATATCTCACATTTCTATCCATAGAGATAATGCCGCCAGATTTTCAAAGCAAAGATCACCACCGCCAACACCAGATCATGCGTTGGATAGTTTTTCTCATAGATTTTCAACTGCCTTGAGGAATAGGATATAACTTTATCATTCTTCATCAGCAAACAGCCTAAGCCCTTCTTTGAAGCATCACTGAAAAACCACAAAAGGTTCCCCACTTTTGGGTAAAGTGATCACGAGCACAGTGATAAGCCTCCTTTTCAACTCCTTGAAGCTTTCTTTGCATTCACCACTCCAAGAAAACATTACTCCCTTTTGAGTTAGCCTGGTAAGAGGGTTGGACAATCGTGAGAAATTTCTCACAAATCGTCGATAATATCCAGCTGACCCCAATAAGCTACGGATATCTGTTACCGATGTTTGCCTTGGCCATCCCTCAATTGCATCTGTTTTGAAGGGATCCACAGATATCCCATTGCTTTTGATGATATGGCCCAAGAATGAGACATCCTTCAACCAGAACTCACACATGCTGTACGTTTCCTAGAGATTCTCCTTGTGCAAAGTCTCTAGTACAGTTCTAAATGCTCCTCATGATCCTCCTTGGTTTTAGAGTATATTAGAATATAATCTATAAAGACTACCACAAATTGGTCGAGGTAATCTCTAAAGACACTATTTATTAAGTCCATGAAGATTTCTGGAGCATTAGTGAGTCTGAAATGCATTACTATAAATTCATAGTGCCCGTATCTTGTGCAAAAAGTAGTCTTTCTGATATCTTCCTTCTTGACCCTTACTTGATAATAGCCCGACCGCAAGTCCACCTTGGAGGAGTATTGTGATCCACACATCTGATCGAACAAGTCATCAATTCATGGGAGAGGATACTTGTTGTTTATCATGATTTTGTTAAGTTCACAATAATCGATGCAAAGCCGCATTGACCCATCCTTCTTCTAGATGAAGAGGACTCATGCACCCCATGGTGAAGAACTTGGACGTATAAAACCTTTATCCAGATTCTCCTGTAGTTGTTTCTTCAGTTCTTCAAGCTCTACAACAACCATTCTATATGGAGTCTTGGATATTGGAAATTCCCTGGGTATAAGTTCAATTGATAATTCAACATATCTTCTGGGAGGAAGACCAGGCAGTTCCTCGAGAAACACTTCAGCGAATTCCCTCACAATAGGCATTTCTTCAAGGATGGTTTTTACCTTGGACTCAATCATCTTAGCCATATATGTGTTCTCATAGGGTAGTAATATCCATGCTTTAGATGATGGAGCTAAAGGAGATTTATGTTCCTCCTTACACTTGTAAAGAATCAGGGGTCGATTCTCTATATGGAGTGTGATTTCCCTCTCCTGAAAATTTATGTTGGCTCTATATAAGGAAAGACAATCCATGCCAAGAATTACATCAAATTCCACCAAAGGGATTATGACGAGGTTCTTCGGGAAATTAAATCCACAGATTATAATAGGGGAGGACTTATATTCATGGGATTCAATGATTTCCCCATTGGCCGTACGCACTGACATCTTCACTTCCATGATTTGGGGTGGTGCTGGGATTGTTCTACTAAACTTTCATGATATAAAAGAATGCGTAGAACCTGAATCAAAAAGTACGTTTTCTATTCTTGAATGAATAACTAGGATACCTGTCACCACTTTGTTTTCGGGGTTCACTTTGGCAGAAGTGATAGAAAAAGCTCTTCCTTGCCGCCTTGGAGGTTGTTGGTTGCCTCCAAAAACCCTTGGATTAGGTCACTGATTTGCAAAATGCCCCGGTTCTTTGCATTTTTAGCATTGAACAACGTGCTGGGGTTCGAACAGAGTGTTCCTATCCTCTGTCGCGGCCGAGGGTCTTTCTTTTCAACAGTTAACAGCTAGGTTCCCTTCTCTTCCACACCTGAAGAATTTCCTCGTCCCCTTAAGGCAATTTCCAGGGTGCTTCTTTCTGCACTTTTGGCAAGTGGGGTGCTGGATCTTCTTAGATCCGTTGGATTTATCCACTGGAACACCAACATTGAATTCCACCTTATGATTCTTATCCCCATTATACCCCTGTGATTCTCCGATCTTCATTTAGACCTTGAGAGAACATCAGAAAATTTCCTCATAGCTGTCGAAGTCACAGATTGGTAATGCTTTCCGTAGGATAGGATTCAACCCACCAAATAAGCGGTCAACTTTTCATTCTGGGGTAACAACAAAGCTGAAAGCGTATCGTGTAAGCCTTGTGAAGTTTTTCTCGTACGCTCCAACAGACTCTTCTTCTTTTTTGCTTGAGGGAAAGGAATTCCCTTTCCATCTTAAGCCGGAGAGTGCACGGAAAATATTTATCGAAAAACATCTTCCGTAAATCCTTCTATTCCAACGCCTCGATCTCCTCCTCAAGCTTCGTATTTTTGATCAACATACACCATTGATCAGCTTCACCCTCTATATGATAAGTCCCTAGGAGAACCTTCTCTTGTTCATAACATTGAAGGATGGAGAAGATCTTTTCAATGGGGTTGATCAATTGTTCAGAGATCGTGGGATCGGATGATCCACTAAAAGTAGGAGGCCTTTGTCTTATGAAGCTCTCGATAGTGACTTTTTATTTCTTAGGGGAGGTTTAATGCTCCTCTTGACCCGTGTTTCTATTAAAAACATGAGTTAGCTGAGAGATAATCATGACAATGTTCGCGATTCCGGCTCCCATTGGATTGGGCATCTCATTAGTACAGTCATCACACTGATCTTCACAACGGTTGTTAGCCTGAGTCCTCCTATTACCGGCCATTGGCTGGAATAAAAGAAAAGTTAGGGGTAACACATAAAGGGTAATCCAAAGACAAAAGTTTATGACTTATAAATAAACTTTTATTTCCTTAACTCATGAGTCTATAGGCTTCAATCTATGCTTTTCATGATCTACCTTCTAACATATATTCTTAGGGGAATTTTTTTAATCTGTCAGTAAGGGATCACTCTAAGCTTGTAAATTTATCAAAACATATCCCCCAGTAGTGTCGTAACCAAGAGTGAAACAAGACCTGTTGTCGTGCATCATTTCCTGTTTGAGTCTAGCTCAAAGCGGTGTTTTTGGGTTTTACCCCTAGGATATATCTGTGCTAGAGCCGCCTCTACCTGCTCGTATCCAGAAAGGGATGTATTTTCTTGATAACCCACTTACTAAATATTCACCCAAACATAGGGATGTTTTTATTATACTTAGCCTTGTCTCTAAGGCTTTACTAGGGTTTTCTAATCCTGATGCCAAAAATAACTAAACCTATCCTCTGATACCAACTATGACAACCCACATTTTATTACAAACATAAACATGATTTATTACATAAAACTTCACGTCATACAATAAATAAGTTTAGTATATTTGGGGCTTAGGATCATTACATCAAAACTTAAAACATGAAATAGAACATCTTTATTGAAAACTTACTTTACATGACCACTATATTCCTTCGTACTTAGCATTGCATGGGATAACCTGAGGACATGCATAAGAAAAGGGTGAGCTATAAAGCCCAGTAAGGGAATACACATTGAATAACATGACAAGTAAAATACATGTTATACATTAGGCATATCAATAGAGAACAAGAGAAACATGAACATAAAGTCATGATAAATCATGATAATCATAACATGGAAATGTGGCAACAACACTTAATATGGAACTAGCATGAGCCATGGACAATTCCACATGGAGCATGAGTAAATCCTCATTGCAGATGAAGCACGAGTAAACCCTTGTTTCACTTGAATTAGCATGAGTCAAAACTCATTTCACATGACGTATCATGATACTATACTTTACCCAATGCATTGGAGCGCTATAAGGGTGCACCGTTCTTAAACATTTCATTTCATGCATAAGTGTGCCACATGGATCATAAAACATGGATTCATAAAACATAATCATTTATTCCAGGATGAAGGAATGTGGAATTCATATATGAAAATTTATAATCAATAAGTAAATGTGCATAAAGGTGAATACCCTTGATGGAGAAATGTGCATGGTATTCACTACACAATGGCATTGGCTTAGAAAATCGGTGCGATTTCAGCAGCGTAACGACATGACATAAGAATTCATAAAAAATGGTTGATGAGAGAGAAAGGGGTTCCTCATCATATCTACATGTAATAGATAGTAAGGAGGTCATATAGATACATGTCCCAACAATTGTAATGGAATTTATATTCATGATACAAAAGTATTGATTGAATGTAAAAGAGGAGAGAGGAGTTCCTTTCGGAATTTCGGTATAGTAACGAGTGTACATGTGAGGCATTTAATGAGAGAGAAAGGGGTCTCCCATCCTTCAAAAATAAAGAGGGAAGTATGAGGGAGGTGTGAAACAATACCCAAACATTCATAATTGAAATTAAATGGGCAATACAACTTAAAGAAAATTGGACAAAAATGAGAAAGGAAGAAAAAAACCCTTACTTGGAAGTGTGCTTCCAAAGGCTAGAGAGAGGCTTGTGAGAGGCTTCTTGGGAGCTTGGGGAACCTGTGGAGGATTCTAGAGAGATTAGGGTAGATTTTGGACGAACTCAAAAGGCTTTGAGTGAGGAGGAAGTGGGAGCTTGGGTGGGTTTATGTAGGAAAGGTGAGGAAATTCTTTATTATTTAGGTTTAGGACCCCTTACATTAAATTAATCCAAACCACAAACCATCCCATGGTTTTTGCCCATGGTTTTCGAAAAAGGGAAGAGAAAAACAATATTTTATAAGGCCAAAGTCTTAACTTGTTAAAATAATAGGGTTGCTTATGTGGAGGTGAGTCACACTGCCATGGAAAACAATTTAAAAAGACAAGGTGTTGAAGAAGCCTTGAGGGGTCCATTAATTCTTTGAAAAGTAAGTCAAACAAACCCAAAATCACATTATTTTAATGGTAAAACGTATATTGGCCGGACAAAAAGCTTAGAGTATTTTATTACATCACTATTGGGTCATTATGATGTTATAAAACACATTCAATATTTAAACGATATTTAATTTTTACCCAAAAATTTGACTGTCATAAAATTAATAAAAATTCACCGTTTGATAATTTCGACGTCTTGATTCCAGAAATAACATTTATTTTATCTAAATAATTTTCTAAATATGTTAATTTTCAAATTTAAAATAAAAACTGACATTTATCGAAAATTCACTGGTTTTGACAGAAATGACTTTCAAACCTTAATAAAAATTACAATTGCATTCATAAAATTATAAGATAATTTATATTTAATAAAAATTAATTTAATAATAATAATATTTTATTAAAATATTATTTAATTCAAAAATCCATTAATTTAATAAAATAGAATTCCTAATTAAATAATAACTAAAAACATTATTTGTACTTTAAAAACTATTTACAATGTATCAATAATGAAAATAAAGTATATTCATTATTATATACAAAAAAAAAATAATGTACATGAACATGGTACTATTTATTCGTCACATAACCCCTTAAAACAGACACATAAGACCTAAGGGTAAGGTGTGTGATGGTTAAAGACTCTTGGGGTGGCTCGGATAACATCGCTCAAGTGGTAATTTCTATCAACTTCAACTTCTCCCGTAGATGGTCCCGTTCGAGCTTGACATGATGAAGCTCAGCTTGGGCTTGGTCAAGAGCGAAGCCCAAGGATGCCACCTCTTTTCCGAGCTCCGAAAAATGGGCTTCATATGGGGAAATTCTACTGGATGAGGCCATCGCTTCCTTTGTCTGAGTAAATTTGGATTTGTTAAAGCCCAATATTTATACTAATCATGTGACCACCGTTCAACGACTATATTAGCAACAGTCAAAATTCTTAACATAAAACCAAAGAAGTTGACATTTTATATAAACATAAAGAGACATTTAATTAGATCAAGATGGATTTACATTAATGAAACTTTGGTTTGTTACATAGTGATTTTTTATATTAAAAATATCCTAGGAATTATTTATGTGTATACCGTAAGAGGTTTTTCAAAGAAAATGTATAGTTCTTAACAAAGCGTTTTTAATCTTTTATTTTTCTAAAATCTTCAATTATTATTGATCAATTATGAATTAATTACATAAGTATTTCAATTATACTTATATTTTATTATTTTCATTTTGAAAATATATCTATCTATTAGTCTATCGAATGGGAATCAAAACCATTTTTTTTGTGTAAAAAAGAGTATGACCACATTAACTGATGCAATTCATTTTCCATGATCTCCTCTTACAGATGATTATAATCATAGATTTAATATATATATATATATATGATATCAGTGGAATTTAAACCATTCTAAAATTATAATATATCATTTAATTTCATACCTTTCTACTCATAGTGAAATAATAACATCGTTCATGCATACATGTGGATTACCACCTCCACAAACCGATGTGATTCATTTTTCATCACCACATCACATGGATGATATTTGAATGAAAATTTCACAAAGTAATATTAAATTAATTATGTAATTATGTTTACGGAAATATGAAACAATACTTACCTTCATTATATAATGATCTTTGAGAAATAGAGATGTCACTCATGGGTGTGTAAAACCGAACAACGCTTTTATTTTAATGTAGGTCATATTGAATTACCATATTCAATGTTTGGTTTTAAAAGTACAATTGATGTAAAAAAATTATTAATATAAAATTATTATTATTCTATTGTTCATGGAATAATAACGTACTTGATAATAGTCAGCCTACCAATTTCATTTAGAACATATGAGTAGAATGTCATCAAACCCCCCGAACTAAACATAATTTCTTATGTAATTGATTATAACAAGAAAATCAGAATAATAAAATATAAAAAGTATATTATAAATGTAAATAATAAACAAAATTTTATAATAATTAAGATAATTAATCTATATGAGAGTCAGAATCATAGTCTGGGAATTAAATTTTTATAAATTCTACTCGTAATGTTTCCCTTCCTACCACTTTTCTTTCATACCCATATATTTTGTAATTAATTCATATATTCAATAAATTGAAACTTTTATTTCTCCATTTTTACTCTATTTCAATGGTTTTAACAAATAATAATTTACATATTTTATATAGAATGTGATGAATCTATTTAAAAAAAGAAAAAGACTATTTAATTTTAACGTATACGGGGACAACGACTTTTTCCACCAATGTATCTATTATTTGATATTTCAATTTCTTTATATGTTTTTATATATTTTTTCTAAAAAAATACTTCTATCCATTTGTGATAATTATTTTTTTAAACAAAAATTTAAATGTAATAGAAATTTCAATATAGAAAAATGTCTTCTTTTGTGTGAAAAGAATGTATTTATGAGTGTATTATTTGAAATTTCATAATTATATTTTTCTGATTATATTGTGGTTATTATAATTTTTTATAATTTTTTTTGTTTTTGTAAAATACATGGATGGTTTTTTTATTATCAATGTATGAGAAGTTCCTTGATATCCTTCTAATGAATTTGGCATGGAAATCGACCATATTTTTTAATCCATTTATAAGAGTGCTATGAAAAATTATTTCCAATTTTACCAACATTTTTTACCTATGATTTATAATGGTTTTAATATATATATATTATAATTTAAAAATGTAAGATAATGATCTTATTTTTAATGTAAATTATCTATTATTTTTGAATGGTGAAATGTAAATCATTTTGAAAAAGATTTCATAATATTTTCCAAACTATGAATAATACCCAAAAAATTTATTTTTTTATTTTACATTTCATTTTATTTTTTATATAAACATTTGGGAAAATAAGTTTATTTAATTTTTAATATAATATTTAACTTTACAATAATTTATATTTTCATATAAGAATATTTTTATAAATATTCCAGGACTAACAAGTTCTTTCATTCAATACCTATACGTTGTTAGGATTTTTGTGATCATACCCAATTTTAAAATGTTTTTCATAGGGAATTAGGATTTTTTATAGACAAGGATGAGGTAGTAATAAAATTTTTGATTAGGTTTCTCGAAGATAAATTTTTTTATCACATTGAATCAATGTTTTGATTTGAAAATTGATACAATATTGAGGTTTCCGCTTTTGGTTGTTATACTTATTTATGTAATGTTTATAACATAATTCTATAAAACTCTAAACAGAAATGTTCAATTGGAAAACAATAAAATGATTTTTTTTCTAATGATACTAATTTTTTAAGGCTAGTCCTTGATAATTTTTATTTTAGAAAGTGTTTCGATAAAATTAGAGATTTGGTTCTTTTAAGAGGTAAATATAACATCATGGGGTTTTTATTTAAGATTAATCATACATTTAAATAAATAAACAAACTTTTTAGGTTTTATGGAATGAGATTATATATTGATTTCATTTATTTATAGAGTCATTTAATTTAGTTATAGTATATATAACACTTAGTTTTAACATGTAGGATTATTTTAAAATATGTTATTTTTATTTTTGTGGTTGTAAGAATAATTTTATGATATAAACAGTGAACAAACATGGGAGGACCTTAATTACATTAAATATATATGAATTGTTTTTATAAAATGGAAATAAATAGTAGTTGTTTCATAAAAATATCTACATAAAAATATGCACATAAAAGTATGAACATAATTTTTTTTTAAATGTAAATATGCATAAAATAATATGTATATAAAAGTATGTAATTTTCAGTCCTTTTTTGTGTGAAACTATAATAAAATACCTAAAAAGTCACTATTTACGGATTAAAAAAATAATCCTAGTGTATTCATACATTTATGTACCTATTGTTTATGAAGAATATAGGTAATTATTATTTTATATCAATATTACACACATATATAATGAATCCTAAGTCCTTCTAGGTCAGTCTGACAAGGTCTTCCCATTTTTGGAAAACATCATGTTTCCTAGGTCCTCCCTTGTCTGGTCAGACATGGTCTGACCAGGTCCTCCCATGTCTGGTATACCTCATGTATCCTACCCCCTAGGTTTGGTGAGACAAGGTCTAACCAGGTCCTCCAGGGGATAAATGATTCATTTATCGAATACCAAAATTTACCAAGTATGGGATACATGATGCATCCCATACCAAGTCATCATTAGAATATAGTATTTTATACATGAATAATTTATCCAAATAAGGACCTAGTCATACATTATCTGGCTAGACCTGGGAGGACCTGAGGTAAATGATGTATCCCAGACAAGGGAGGACATAGTCAGACAATTTCTGACCAGACCTGGGAGGACCTAGGATATATAATGTATCATAGACCATGGTGGACCTTCTATACAGGAAGTATTCCATACCTCAGAGGACTTGGTCATACCTTGTCTAATTAGAAATGGGATGATCTAGGTAACAAAAATATATGTGTAATATTTTTATAAAATGGAAATTTATTTTATTTTTCATAAAAATATGTACATAATAATGACTATTTTTTATATACATTTTTAAGGTCAATATTAAAAATATAAAAAAACATATCACAATTTATGGAGTTATATTGTGTTCCTACGGTTTTTAAAAATGTGTTCTTCCACCCTTTAGGGGAAGACAATATAAAATATGACTATGAAATGAAATTAAGGGACTATCTGACCCTTAATAATGAAAGGTTATCATACTTCTATGATATTCTAGTGGGGTTATCCCTTTTTCTAGGGCCTATAATTTACAGAAAAAACATATGATTATCCAAACCAAAGATTTATTGAGAGATATTAGAAATAACATTTATTCACCAATCTCCTCAAATTTTTATGGATATTGGAAATTTTTAAGAAGTATCATTGATTATATTGGATGGAAAGATCTATATATTGGTTCTATATATGCTTATATGGGTTTTATATACCCACATACTCGAGCTATAGAATTTGAGGATATAAATCTTGAATTCATCTAACTAATAAATAAGTATTATTACAATACTTATACATTATATTTTAAATTTACACTCGGATATACAATTAAATTACTTTATTCCATTCTTTTTTCTTTTAATTTAGGAAAGGATATACCAATCTATGATCAATTTTGTAATCGTGTACCAATGAATAAGATATATGATATGATTTATCAACTAGTTAATTTATATGATGAATAATATGCTGAAGCATTGACTAAAGGTTTCTTTATTCAAATATATAATGAGCAAATGGATTGACATCAATCAATAGAAAATCATAATGAGATATCATCAGCTGTTATTACTAATATTCACAATATAATTTTGTATGAAACCAAAGGTTGTAAACTACCAGAAGTTCAATCACTAATGTATAAAGACAATTGTATTCCTAGTCAAATAATGGAAATATGAGGAAAGGGAATAGAATATAATTCCTCCATTGTAGATTATATAGAGACTATACTAGTCAATAATGTTGATGTACCTTATGAAGCTGGTTACTTGGTGTTAAATCCTGGTGATGATCTTACATCCCTACCTAAAAAATCATTGGGAAGAAATTATGTTTGGAATTAGGTACTAAAGGTTCTATCCTACATTCTAAATTGGATGTGTCTACTCTTCTAGGTCATAATTTGGATTTGATAAACTTTCTCTCACAATAAATCCTTATATTAGGTGGTGTGAAGTTGAAGGCCCATGAAAAGAATTATGAAATGTATAATATTGATATCGAGGATGTGAGGAAATTGTAACCACTTTCCCATTAAATCTTTCATCATAATTATTATGGATATGATTCCTTTAATATTCATATACCTACAATAAACCAAGACATATTTATTTTTCATGGATATAATGTTGGTCAGGATGATGTCTATTAAACCTATGGTGAGAATCTGTACTATTATAATGTGAAATATTTATATCCTTATATTATGAAATAATATTAGATTCCTTGTGTTATAATTTTATGGAAGAATAATTTGGTGACCTTTGTATTAGATAACTAGTTTGAATTTATCAAGGCTTATGTATAATGTCTTACTAATATATCACATCCATTATTACCATATAAGGATAAATATAGTACTTTAGTCTTTACTATAGTAAAATTCATTGGATTCATTTATAGTGAAGAGTTCAACATTTTACACCATTTAGATTATCATATATTTCAATGTATGTGTTATTTTATTGATAATAAGTAATGTATTTTTTGAGGTTTTGTCTCACCCCTCAAATAAATCAAACTAGAATACATGAAATCATGTGATTAATCTATGTAATTTATTAATAAGATTTTAACAAACTATTTCCATGGTATATTTACAATGAATTTTTAAAAGCATAGTTACAGAGATATTCAACCAAATTATATCTGAAGAATTGATAAAGACATATAGTATTCAATCTTGGGAGAATATCACCAATAATTATTATATTGTCAATTACATTACCAATAGTTTCTTTGCTGCTGATGATGATTATAAATATCCTAATAAGTCGGCATCTCATTTTTCTATAGCTATAAATGCTCGTTATCATATTCATATGTATCCACACATTTCTTGTCATGACTATTACTATACTAATATTGACTCAGTAGTTTTACTAATCCATATTCCTTATAATATGACCAGTTTCATTGAATTGTGTGTGTTTACACTCAAATTCCATGTCAATAGAAGAATTTTTTTAGTACCTAAAATTGTTATTTCAGTCAAAGAATATGATAGAAATATTATTAAATAAGAGGATCATGATAAATATTTCATCATATCTGAATTTTCTGGATGGAAATTGGATGATCCCTCTCTAATAGATCAGATATTATCTTCACATATATTTAGAATTTATTAGAATGAAATAAAGGTTGACTGAAATGAATTTCTAATGAACTTAGGACTGCCAAATATTATGAAAAAATATAATGATTATGATTCAAATAATGTACGGATAGAAACTTCACCAATAGAAGTAATAGACTTAGTGTGTAAATATGAAACAACAATTTTTATATTTGAAAAATTGAGGAAAAATTATGTACAGGTTCATGAAAAAAATAGTAAATATAAAGATTCCAGTTAGTCCCCTACAGATGGTCAAAAGACTGAACCAACTATTTACATTACAAAGTTAGTTTTATTAAAGGATAAAATGGAAGTTAATAAGGATTATAAACAAAAAACTGATGAATATGTTTGAAAGGGACCTCTCCCTTATTATATCATATCCTACCAGGTATAATATCTAAAGGGTGGTCTGTTTTATTTCGTACATAAGGACATAATTTTTAATTATTAATTAGAATTGTATGATGTAATTATGAATTATATTCCCTATAATCTTCTTAAATTTATTCCACTTCCCTTGAGAATGTTAAGAATCTACGTCATTAAATTTATTTAGATTATAAAACACTACATATACATTGTAGTTGTAAGACATAACAAAGAGATATACCTTTTAGTCCCATTTATTTTTATCTTTCATTAATGATATGTGGTCAAGTGAATTCAAATAAAAATTAAGATTATTAAATGAAATAGGATTGGTATTATAGTAAAATATTTAGGGTAATGGGATATGAATACCTCGATTAACATTGCTTGGTTGAATAAGATTGATCATAATCAATTTATTATTAATTTTATGTAAAGGAACCATATTAATAAAGAAATTGATATTTATATATATATATTCCAGGTACAATTCAGACATTAGGTGGTGTTGTTATAAAAGTATCATGTATGGAATATATAGGCCCTCCATAATTCAATAATTTTTATAATACTTTTAATGCAATGTATAAATCCTTATCATGAAAAAATTTAGAGCATGATGAATATTAATTATGTCCATTATCCCTTTTCATACAAGGAAAACTTATAATAGTCCATCATATATTTTTTGTATTCCTTTGAATAACCATTGTATCTTCTTCTATAAAAGACATATAATCATATTTAGTTTTAAAATATAGAATAATATATACAACAAATCCATCTAATACAGAACAAAATAAACTAATCCACATCATAAAATGGAATATTTCTGGATATTTATAGTTCCAAAATTCAATACTATGTTTAGAAATTTTATAACTACATTTTAAAATTATTAATTCATCATATTTTAGCCTTATATTATGTACCATATAATCATTATACTTCCATAAATCATAGTCATAAATATACTTTCGATTATATTTCTATCTAATATAGATTCAATGATTTCCATCTTCAATTTATCATTTAATTGGTCATGAAAAACTCATTATAATCACAAATCAAATTCATATATACATATTATATTTTTTCCATCAGTGGTAAGTAATATGATTCGTTCTCTTAGACATTATTCATTAAGAAATAAAAAAACATGATATAATAATCACGATAAATAACATCTTGAGTTATTATCATCCTATTAGATCATGGAACATTTTTGTTATATAGTTACTTTTATATGAACTAAAGTTGATCACTATCTTTCTTATTAAATGTTATTAAATTCTTATCAATATCACTAGTGTGATAAATATCACAGATTTTTTCATTATACCATTTAATATCCTCATCATAAAGATAAACTTTCTGATACTTAAAGGTTGTTGAAGTGCCTACTATATCATTTGTCAGATGGTTTCTTTCTTCATGATTATTGTATTAAAATACTATTGAACATCTAGATAAGTCATTCTAATAAACATGAAAGATACCCGAGTGGAGGATCGTACCATTGAATTCATGTAAGGAAGGATAATAAAATATATAATCCTCATATACAGACTCCCACCTGATTATGAAATCTTCATTTCTAGATGTTTTCCCCCTATTATCTAGTTCCAGTAAGATAACACTAAGGCTAGAAACATTCTGTATTTCTGTATTTAGGTTATAATATTTTCTAATAATATCATATGCATATTTTAGATTCACATGTTCTATTATTCTAGGAATTAGAATGTTATTTATTCTAAATTAGCACGATCCATCATAATATACGACAATATATTTTTATTGTACTGGAATCCTTGTCTCTGAAGCCCATTCAATACATTTCACATGTCCTTATACCTATCATCCTCAAATTATATATTAATATATTTATATTTATGGGTGACATAAAACTAAACTGATTAAATACAAAGGATATATTACTAAAACTATTATATATATCTTGATTATGAGTAACTAAGAAATAACCCCTCATTTCAGATAACCTAAAAGGATTGCAAAAATAAAACACAAATATTTTTTTATGATATGTTCTCCCTGTCTAGTGGCTTGAAATTCATATGAATGTTGAGTTTTAATGGGATAAGAATTTTTTCAGAATCACATACAGTGAACAAATATGATTTTAAATAACTCTTTACTCTATATAAAAAAAATGTTTGATAACATTAGGCACTTAATTTCAATCCATAAATTTTGATACTTTTTTTATATTTTTATAAAAAATGGCCACAAAAAAAGTACGTAAAAATATACATATTTCTATGTACATATTTTTATGTAATAAGTTTTATGTATATATTTTTATTTACTTATTTTTTTTTACATATTTTAATGAAAAAATATAGTTCATTTTCATTTTAGAACCATATTTTAGAAATATTTAATGTATCACATGTCCCCTCAGGTCTATGAAAACAAGGCATGACCATGTCCTCCCAAGTATGCGATATTTTATGCATCCTTGGTCCTCCCAGGTCTGGTCAGAAAATGTCTAACTAAGACCACCCAGGTTTGGGATACATTATTATTTTCAGGTCCTCCCAGGTTTTGTTAGATAACGTATGACCATTTTCTCCATGGGATAATTGATTCATGCATTCATTACCAAAAAATGACGTGGTTTAGGATACATGATTTCTCCCAAGCCAGGTTATCCATAGAATATAATCAAATGTGTGATAACAATTGGTTCACAATTTTACTACATAAATGGTGATATTTTTAATTATTTTTATGACAGATGTCATAGAAAAAAGAAATACATATAAATTCATATTTTTATATACATATTTTTATGAATTAATTTTTGTGAAAAAATATGGTGAATTTATATTTTATAATTATTATAAAAATATATTTAATGTATCATATGTACTCACATGTCTATTCAGACGTGGTCTAACAAGGTCCTCCCAGTTCTGGGATACTTCATATATCATAGGTCCTCCCAGGTTTGGTCATGCAAGTACTGAGCATGTCTTCTTAGGTATGAAATACTTCATGTAATCCACGTCTTTATAGGTCTGGTCAGAAAACGTCTTACCAGGGTCTCCCTAGGATAAATGATTCATGTATCCAATACCATATTCTATTGAAGACCTGATCTAGGATACAAAAATGATTGATAACAATAGGCTCATAATTTCCCTCCATAAATGGTGATATTTCTCTAGAATTTTTATAATAGTGGAGACAGAAAAAAGTACATAAAACTGAATATTTTTATGTTAATATTTTTATGTACGCATTTTTGAAAAAAATAGTTCATTTCTAATTTATAACAATATTTCACATATACATCATATAACCCAGGTCCTCCTAGGAATGGTCATACATGGTTTTATTATGTCCTCCTAGTTATGGTCTGAAAGGTTATGACTAGGTAACCCTTGAGATAAATGATTCATGTATCCAATACCATATTATATGGATGACCTAGTCTAGGATACATCAAGTATCCTAGAAAAATTAATTTTTGGTATTGGATAAATAAATCATTTATCCTAGGGAGGACCTAGAATATAAGGATTGTCCCAATAATTGGAGGAGCTGGTCAGACCATGTATGACTAGACCTATGAGGAAATGGGATACATGAAGTGTCCTTGAACTGGGAGTCCTTGTTAGACCTTGTATTACCGGATCTTTGAGTTTGTGTGATACATTATGTGGTATAAACATGAGAGGACCTCGTCGGACCTTCTCT
Organism: Viscum album; assembly: GCA_963277665.1. Lineage (NCBI taxonomy): Eukaryota > Viridiplantae > Streptophyta > Magnoliopsida > Santalales > Viscaceae > Viscum > Viscum album. Next base: position 289,399,880 of record OY728141.1, read on the forward strand.
GACCAGACATGGGAGGACTTGGACACGTTAAATATATCCCAGGTATGCCTAGGTCCTCCCAGGTCTATGATACGTCATTTATCCTTGGTCCTCCCATGTCTTTTCATATAATGTTTTACCAAGTCCTCCCTAGGATAAATGGTTCCTAAATCCAATACAAAAAAATTACTAGTCATGGATACAAGATGTATCCCAGACTAGGTCATCCATAGAATATGGTTTGGGATTCATTAATTATTTATACCTATGATGACCTGGTTAGACCTTGTTTGACCATACCTAAGAGGACCTACATTACATTATGTATCCCATACCTGGGAGGACTTGGGATATATTAAATAAATTTTAAATGATGTTTTAAAATTTAAATGCACTATATTTTTTTTCAAAAAAACATTTACATAAAATATTTATATAAATATATATACTTTTATGTACTTCTTTATGTGGAAACTACTATAAAAATATATAAAATTACCACCATTTATTATGTTGGATACATGAATCATAATCCCATAGAGGACCTGGTCAGACATTATCTATCCTATCCTTGGTGGACTTTGGAGTACCTTCTCTGACCAGACCTCAGAGGACGTGGTCATGCATTGCTTTACAAGACATGGGTGGACCTAGGAAACATAATGTTTCCAAGTCCTGGGAGGAACTAAGATACATTAAATATATGTAAAATATTGATATAAAATGGTAATTCACAATATTTTTTTCATAAAAATATATACATACAAATATATATATATACAGTTTTTTTGTGTAATTTTTTATATGGGAGATATTATAAAAGTAAATTAAAATATCACCATTTAATGATGGATATTATGCTCCTAGTGTTATTAAAAATTTGTTCATATAGAGAATTATTCTATGCATTCTTAGTTTTATTCACAACTTGAGAAATTTATGGAAGCATATCAACAATATTTTTCATTTTAACATCCGTACAGTTTTGTTTCTCGTGAGGAAAAGAATTTAATTTACCATCACATTCGATATTAAAATTATTCCTTTGGTTTTCATGAATTTAAAAAAACCATAAAACATATTTTTGGAAATAATAATTTTAGTAGAATGCCATATAATCTTGAAACATACATTATATGATTTTTAAATTATGACAGCTTCTACTATGAGCACTTAGTTTTAACTTAGGTCATTTATGATCATTAATAAAATTTTGGTTTTTATCTTATAAATTTTCTTATACCCAATGATTTTGATAATGTTTTATCATGATATTTTTCAAAGGATAAGTAAACCTCACTATGATACCAACTATAGTAAACCATATTTTTCATATATAGATATTACGTCTTAATAAATGAATATTCATTACATTTTGATCCCCAATAAAATATTTTTCAACTAGTGTATTTGGTAACATGTAAAAATAAACAACTATTTTATAATATATCTACATTATTTTTGATATATTACATTATAACTAACACCCTTCAAAGACATATAATACTTAATACCTTTATTTATACCCTGGTGGAAGGAAACATGAGAAAAGGTAATGCTATAATTCTCAATAAAGGTAAATATTAGAGATATCAATATTTGATCATATGGAATCATAAGCTAAGAATAATATTATCATATCATGAACACTGTACATACCCTATCTATCAAATATCATAAACATGGGTTATGGAATAAAACATTATTATTTGAAAAGACATTGATAATAGGAGTAAATTATCATTATAATTAAATCATGAATCATAAACTCAAGTATTATAATTGGAGAACCAACATATGAATAAATTTTTTTAGAATGTCAAGTTATACTACAAATCTCATCAAACCATAGCTATTTAGGTATCACTACTTGCACCCCATAATAGATAAAGCTTGTCGACTAGCATCCCATAGAAGTTCAAGAACACTAACTTTTATCCACTAGTTATCTCATGAGATATAAAACATTAACCAATGAATTGGTTGGAGATTATGGTCTGAACCATCACATAATTAAAACAATAAAAATGTGTTCCACAAGATCATAAATCACTCATCAAATCAGAACCCAAGAAAATAAATGGGCTTCAATAACATTTCGTTATAGCATAACCTTTGAAAATAAGTGGGTTTCATAAACAACTTTTAATCATAAATATAAAACATATAGAAAATGAATAATGATGGTATAAATGGATCATATTTATAGTAAATATTATGTAACATAAAATTATTTCAACATATGTGGATATTTATTATGAAAGATAACTTATAATTATTATTGTGGAAAATAACCTTTTTATTTTGAAATAACTTCATTGAAATAAAATGCGCAATTATAATGTAAAGAAATTTCATAAAAAAGAACACTATAAATTTTTAATGGAATATTGAATGAAAAAATTAGTAATGTTGGTGGAAAAACCCATTCATGTTTTGTGATTTTAATATACATTCCTTCATAATTTTGTTGAAAAAGTCACAAAGTACCTCATTCGAAAATTGAAAAAAAAGATTCATTTAAAATGATTTTATAAAAAATTAAAATATGGATAAAAATGACCATAAATATTCATTGAATAATTGTAAACATATTTATGGATTTTTTGTATAAAATATGAAAATGAAATAGAAATATTCCCCTGGGTATACTTAAATATAAACAATCCTGAATAGTGAAGATATTATAAAATAAACACTTACCACTTTAGTAAATTTTGAATTGTAACACCCATGATAGAAATTAAATTATATGTATATTTAAAGCCTTGAAAAATTTATATTTGATATCATAAAATAATAATATGGGAATTATATACACAACAAAAAGGAATGTAGTGGTGACTTTGTCATGTGTCCCAAAGAAATAAAAGTGAGACAAAAATATCTTACCTCAAGTTTACCATGCATAAAAAGAACTATAAACTATTGTAAAATACATTAAAAATTATTATAATTATATTACATAGTAGTTTTAATACTTATATTATCACATATAATCCATTTATAACATTTCAACACCGCTTTAATCAATAATTATTTGTTAAAATTTTTATTTATGGGTGTTAACTGATTCGTTTATCATGGGTATTCCGGTACAATAGTTTTGATACTTGTAAATTTACCTTGGTTTCAAAATCTCGACAATATTAATAATTATATAAATTTAATATACAAAATTATTTAGAGTCATTCATAAAGATATAGAAAAAAATTAATTACCCCATTCATGGAGACAATAGGACGTGCATACACAAGAACATTGTTTTCATATTTTATCAAATGGAATAAAAGAAAAGTAAAATAATAATTACCATGTAAAGAATAATTATATTGATATATATATATATATATATGAAATATATTAATTAAATCTATCCTTATAAAAATCCAATTAAAATGGAAATGAAAAAATAAACCATATCGCTTCGTGGAGGTGGTAGTCCACATGTACGGACGAATGATGTTATCATTTTCAAATGGTTTGGAAGGTAAGAAGATAGATTACATATCAAAATTACAGAAGTGTATATGTTTTGAAATTATAATATATAAATATTAAATCCACAGTAATACATATCCAAGAAATATAGTTATGAAAAATTAATTGTATCACAATATAGATATGTCAGGTCATACGTACGCACGAACAAAACTTTTAAATCTCATTTGATGGGAAGGAGGGTGATTAATGATGTTTTAATAGTAATAGTATAATTTATAAATATTGAGGATACTTATGTTTTAATTTAATGTTATATACTATATATTTAGAGTATGTAATAGAAAATAGAAAACAAATAGATTAGTTAAGGCGATTACCTCATCTTTTTAACCATTCCATTTGATATCCTCTAATAGACTGTATGGTTGGTCATTTGGGAACAACAGAACCTATAACATATTCATATGTATTTTATAATGTAAATTTATAGATTTTTTTTCATACTATAAGGTTAAAAGTGATGTAAATGAATGAGGTCTAAGGTGGCCTTTTATAATTTAGGTGAGGGTCACTTTTGGAATTTCTCAAAATATTAAATTATAATAAATTAATTCTAAATAAATATTAAATGAAATGGATTTGGATTAAAATATACAGTAAGATAGGGTTTTGATACCATCAACTTATATAATTTAGATAAAATTTAGTATCATTTTGAACTTTATCTTTTTTATTGACACTTAGTTAACCAATTTAATGTTTAATAAAAGTAAACCATTTTTACACAGTAAAGGGTTTTAATTCATACTTATAAGGTAAAAATTGGTCCATAAATGGGAACTGTATAAAAAATTATACCATTAAATATATATTTCGTTTTATTTAATTAATTTTAGGACATTTACATAATTTAAAAATATATTATTTTGGTAAAATTCCATTATTGTCAATTTTGACACAATTCATTTAGTTTAACATTATATAAAAAAAGAAAAGTGGGAATTTTAATATAATGGATTAAAAACAACCAAATATTTCATATAGATCTATAAAATTCACAGTACAAATTAACTCAATAAAATTATATCACACTTAATAGTTTTGAAGACATTTATTATATTTTTATTAAATTTAAAAATAATGCATTGGTGTTGCATACAAAATAATGGTCATTATATAATAAATAAAAATTAAAAATAAATATATATTATGAAAATAATTCTCTTAATCTAAATATATACACTAATATTTATTAATCACTTACCTTTTTTCCTTTGTGTAAACATAAGAGATATTAAAAAAAGATTGACATTTTGTAACTTTCCTATATTTAAATATTATATAAACAATTTTCATCTAAAAGTTCCCACTAAACAACTACCTTTTGACTGTAAGGTGTTAATAGTGGAATAAAATTCATCCATTAAGAATTTGGATGAAAATTTATAGTGTTATAAGTTATTTTCAATCCAAATTAACTCGATTTACTATTTATCGATGTGATAAATTTTATCATAGTCTCTATTCATATTGACATAAAAATGTCCCCAATTACCCAATTTGATCCTCATGATTATAAATATATAATTAATTTTTTCTAATTAAATACATATAAATACGAAAAATTATATTTAAATTAACTACACAAAATTCAAGAAAACTGTTTTTGAGAAAATAAAATAAATTTTAAGCATAATACTGGATTTACTCTTATCCATTGTCTAAAAAATATTTTTTGATTGCTTAATGTAATTTTTGAAGTGAATAATATATATTTTTAATTAAAATAATTAACATAAAATGGTTAATTATATTTATTAAGAAATATATTATTCACACATAAAAACTATTTTTTCAAAAAAACCATGAGTTTTAACTTCAATTTTTTTGTTCTTAGTTATAATCATTTCCTAACTATGGCATTCAATTTATAAATTTATGGACCATTTATTTTCACAATTTAATCTTTAATATTAAATCCCACCAATCTAATGACTAGTAAATAATGGAAGAATACTATTTTAATAATGCTGTGTGGTTCTTCTAAACACGGTGTTGCGTGTAACGCAATATGTCGATGAACTCAAATTATTTAAAGAGAATTTTTTTATAAAACACTCTAGGTGTTACATGATATATGATTTACCTAATTGGATTATATTTATTTATAAATATAGTCTAGGTCAATAGTATACTTACTTCATTGTACAAATCTACACATATGTATGGGTGGATATGAGTTTATTTATAAGTCAATTCATCGAGTGGATTTATGTCCCAAGATCTTTATAATGAGCATCATGGTATACATGACTGGTAAAAGATAGATTCTTAGTTTTTTTATCATAGTAGGTAATTGGATTTCGCTCCTCCCCTTTTAAAGAGGTATTTTCCTTATTCATTTTATATTTTCTAGAATATATTCTATGACTTATACTTTTTGTTTACCAATTCCTCTAGATTTATATTTTTTAGACATAAAATCCAGTTTATGAAAACTTTTTAATATTAGGGACGTGACTTCTAAATGTGTTTCCATATTGATACCTTACATATTTTCCTTTTGGGATAAATAGAGACATGTTTCATTAGGGTCTTGGTAAGGTAATGACCCCTAATAATGTGTACTAATAACACACGGAGTATGTTGGTAGGGGAAATTTCTTTTTGGTGCTTGATGGTTGATACCTTTGGTAAAACATGGGACATTATTAAAATGATTTGGAAGTTATTCACACTAGAAGATACTATCCTTGGTCTATATGTTTCATTTGGTTGAAACAACCATATTCATATGGTTTTTGGTATATTAACTATTTATTCTTGAATAATTGGCCACTTTTGTGATGTTTTTGTGATATATGATTCATATTCTTATTGTGTTATATATATACATGTTGTTATATTCATACACCTGGTTTAATTGTGGGTAATTTTTAGTGAATTATTATCCTTCATCATGAACATGTTGGGACACTTAATGACACATAACATGTTGGTTAATACTTAACTTAAGTGGGGAAACTTCCTCCAACACGTGTTTCATCTAGCCCCCGTGTGTTTATGCCAGCTTTAAGAGAATGGGTAAGAGTCTGATCTATTTTCATGATCTATAACTTCTCTTTTTTGGCTAACAGGTCCCAAACACTATAAAAATTATATAATATAGATTTAATGGATATTAGGTATGATATTTAAGTGTAGATAGGACATAGAACTATCCAAACTCATGAAGTGACCAATAAAGATACCCTTACAAAAAATTATAGTGGAATATTTAGTTACCTGTGGTGGTTTGAGGATCCCTTTAATTCTCTTTCTCTTTCCCTTAATTTGTTCATTAACCTTCGAATACTATGAATCATATTTTTTGTTTGTAGTTAGGAAGGAATAGGATGTCATGTCATGATGTGTTCTTATCTATAATTTTTACCACATTCTTATTAGAATCGTAAGAAAACACATATTAAATAAATCAATAATAATGAATACATGTTTTTTACCATATATTTATTATTAATGATTATGTTGATATGGTCTGGAAACTGATTCCTTGGAATTGGTTGTTCCATTATATAATTATGGTATAAAAATTTTGTTCTGTTATACTCAAGGTATGTGTTTAATGGTTATTAAATTATTGTATAAGCATGTAAAGATGTTTTAAAAAGATTTATAATGTGGTTAATAATTAAAATTGAATAGGGAAAATGAATTTAATATAGTGAGAGATAGAAAATATACACGACCTATATGATTTAGTAATGTCTATGGGTCATTAATATTTGGGAAGGAAGTATTGATTCTTTAATATAATTTATTTTAGATAATTCCTCCTAAAAGGACACCCCCATTTGATTAGGAAGGGGAGGATGAGGATGCAACCCATGTAGGTGATCATGTGAAAAAAACCTTTCTTGTTTTTGACCCTCTTATTTTAGATAGGAATTCTCATATTCCTCGTGTCATTGATCCTGAAATTCCATGAAAGGAGACTATGAACATAAAGATCCAGATGGATTTTTAGTTTCCTAACCCCCTAATTTACATGGGAGACATGCCTTCTTCATAGTCCAAGAAGTGGATTAATAATCTCCACTATGTCATACAAAGCATTTAGACCACTATGTAACTCAATGCTTAAATTTCAACATTAATGATCAATATATAATCCCATTAATGGTTAAATGTAATTATTAAGGAAGGGAATGATCATATATTAATTTAAATTCGTTTTCATAAGAAATTAATACTATAATTATAATTTTATACTATACATAAGGTAAATAAAAATGAATTCATGAATATCCAAATAGGTTCTAGGTAATTTAATGAATACATAGAAAAATTCACTGAAATTATCCATTATTTACTATATTTGATCAAGGATAAGGAATCTAAGGAAAGTCAATTAAACATGGAGATTATAAAGCCTCTTCAAATAATGGAAACTCTCTTTAATCTTACTGAATTCATAGAAGTGGTTAGGAAATAAATACTTGTAATGATTGGTTCTAAAGGGGGCTTGTGAGTAGTCGGTCCAAAACCTAGTAAAAATAGAGTAATAAAACCTTGATTAGCACGAAGTAGTGTAGAAAGGAAGAGATATAAGTTAGTTATCCAATGGAATTTTGGAGATGTGGGGTGATTATATATCCTAACATAGAAATATATTTTGCATAGTGTCACCAGTATAGTTGGTGTGGCCACATTAAGCATAATTATAAATTTGAGGTATTATAGCTCCATTCATGTGGAAGGTATGATCACCATCAAAGGTTCTACAGATGGAGTAATTCAGAGAGTATTGGTTTCAATTCTGATTAGATCATGAAATCCCATGATAGTCAATAGTTCAATATACATGTGGGAGTTGAACACCGTTTATATTTTCTATTTGAGGTGACCAAGTTGGCAGTCTATGTCAATTAGAAATTTTATGGTGTTCTAGACAATGACTCATATCAATGGGGTTGTATGAGGAGACAATTAGTATGTAAAAATAAAGAACCACATAGATGATGTTGTATTAGAGTCTTATACTATTTGAATTACTATCCTAGTATTATCTATATTATTAGATGTTTTTTTAATTATGAGTGATTTTCCTTCCTTTATTTCAAAGCAAGCTATCCGGGATCTTCATTTTTGAGTTGAATCTTTACCTTTTTTTATGATCACTGAAACTCCACTATGGTAGTTGTTATAATAGACTAATAATTTATCATCTTCTTCATCAGTTTTGGAATTATTTGGGATTATTTGGGACTTTAATCTACATTATATGTATCCCTTTGATAATTTCATATAGATGAATCATTTAAAAAAATATAATCCTAAATTAACGATTATAAAAAGAGATACCCTTTTTCATATCCTACTAATGTTTAATCCACTATCAGTGGAAAGTGTGAGATCTAAGAAGGTTGGGAAGGTCTAAATCAAGGAAAGGTATATGTGATCACTCTAGAGATAACTATTATGATTCTTGGAAATGTTGACACCAAGGAATGACTAGAATTTCTTATTCTAGTGCTCATAGATACATATGTATTCCCCAAATACATCTCCGAATTTTATCATAAGTTAAAAGTAGAGTTTAATATTGATTTATTACCTTTAACTGAACTGATTTATATTCCTATATGTTATATAACTCTTGAAATATTTATAGCTTTAAATACCTAGTTAGAGGAGCTTGAGTCTAAAGGGTTCATTTGACCATGTACTTCACAATAGTGTGAAACATTTATTTTTTCAATTAATCTCAATATAATTATATAAATATGTCTATACTATTACAAAATGAATCAAGTATTGATTAAAAAATGATACCCTTTTCCCAAAATTGGTGATATCATTGATCAAATAAATGGGCAAGGTAGTTTTACAAAATTTACCAGTGAATAGATTACTATCATTATTCTGTCAGAATATATGATATTTATAATATGATATTTTGAACTAGGTATAGGTATTTTGAATATCTGGTAACTAATTTTGTCCCATAAAATAATCTTTTTGTGTTTATGACTTTTATTAATAAAATCTTTCAACCATTTTTAGACACATTCATGGTGGTACTTATGGATGATATTTTAGTTTATTAAAGATACCATTTATTCCATGGTTGGTTTCTTTGTGATTATGGATAATGAAAGTGAACATAAAATTTAGGCTAAATTATATAATTGTTCCTTATTGAAATGATAAATCAAAATTCTTAGGCATGTTATATATGAAGTTTATATTTCTATAGATCCTAAGAAATTAATTTTTGAGAAGACTGAGAATTTCGGAAAAAATATTTTTAAAGTTAGTTAGTATTCATGGATATTATCCCTATTTTATTAAATTTATTTCAGAAATCATGAACCATATAACCACATTAACTAATTAATTATATATTTTAATTTTGGTATACCTATGTGAGTGAAAGTTACAAGACATAAATAAACTGTTTACCATAGTCCATATTTTTTTTCTACCTTTTTATGGGAGGGGGTTTGAAATATTTTTTTATGCTTCCTTAGCTTTCCTTAGATGATTTCTAATGAAATATCATTGGTTCCTAGTAAATAATTCTTCACAGTACAACCCAAATGATTAATAACTACCCTACCAATGATTTGGTATTGGTAAATATTTTTTAGGCTATGAAGTGTCATAGGAATTTCCAATATTGTGAATACTATTTTTGTGTTCGTGGGCCAAAAATATTTGAAAAATATCTTTTCTCAATGTGATCTCAACATGAACCTTTAAAAGAATCATTTATTATCACATGGATGTCACAGTCTGTGGTCATAGTGATTTTTTAAAATATATTGTAGCATACAGATGAGAAAAGTCATTTGTAAGGTGTGCATGTGGGTTAATTCTTCACTATCTCAATCACTTATAAATATTTATTTTGTTTTTAATTTTTTTAACAATTTAGAATTGAAAAGTGTTGTATTTTTGGTTTGTGGTTTATGGATTGAAAAAATATGAAAATGGTGTTGAGAAAATATATATGAGGTATTGGGGTGAATTCCAATGGGTTGGACAATTATTATGAGTTGTTCAAAAACTTTTAACTCAATTCACAGACTCAATATCATATCCATACATCCTAAACTATAATCATTTAGTAAATAAACCATGAATCTACTCATGGAATCACCTAAAAAACAAAAAATCTTATAACACTCCCAGCTAAATGGAAAAACACTCTTTAATCAGGTGAATGGACATACTAACTCTCCTAGAAAAAATCTCATAACATTCTCTCATTAAAATCACATGACTCCCCTGGAATAGAATGTTTCCAAATTGATGGTGAAATTGAAGTGCAATAAGTATATGATTGCAGTAGTGTTAATGAAAAATAGAGTGACGATTTCCTCATCCACACTCCACCTTCACTGTCTCCCACTATTTTTATCACACATCATACAAGTGGAGTCACATGATTTTAATGGGAGAATGGAATGCTATTTCTATCAGTTGAGTAAGTCCATTTATTCGATTGAGGAGTGTAATTTATCATTCAACAAGGATAATTAAGATAATTTTTTTTCTAATTAGGGTATTCCTTGAGTATATTAGTGATTTTATAAAAAATAAGAATAAAAGAGTGTTTATGGATGAATAATAATGACTCTATGCACTGATTTAGATGATTTATAAAACTTTTAAATAATGATACAACCCACTATAATTCACCATAGGACAACTATAATTTACTCTTTACCCCATTTTCTTGTTTTTATTATAATTCAAAAACCCAAATACAAGAAAACAACACCTTTTAATTATATCTTCCAAAAAAATTGCGAAATTATTAATAAATTTTCACGAGTGATTAAGATAGTGATTAATAGACCCATATCAACTCTTTGGGAAATGACCTTGGTCATCCCTATAACGCATTCTAGGTTTTAATAAAAATTCTATTTCACCGCATACTAGTATAACCATGTATTCAACTTGGTTCTATTTTCATGAAGAAGGGTCGAGTATTTATATTCTTAATCAAACAATAAATAGTATTTTCCAGTTTTTCATTGTTTTTTATTTTTATTTCATGATTTTTTCTAAATGGGACAATTAAATTACAATATCATTATTTAATGGATCATTATCCATATTCCTAGTTTACATGGCAACAGGAACCCTATGAGATGTACTTTCAATCGAAACACCAGCATAAACCTTCTGTATGGAGCAATGGGTGGAAGGATTGAAGCAATTACACGAACATAACCAACCATAATAAATAATTAATTCCCCCACACCATCACACTAATGGGGAACTTACACTATAATAATTAAAAAGTTATATCTATATTTCCTGGTTAATGGATCAAAAATTGAAAAAAGGTTAATAAATGATGGTAAAATGGAATAATAGGTCACCTGTAATAGTCATCACCTTCCAAGAAAAAAAAGAAAAGGAAAAAAAATATGATGTTAAAGAATTAGTGCCCTTGGAATTTATTTAATAATATAAAAAAGAAGTTTATGGGACATTTATAGAATTATAAGACCTTACACTATATACCATTCATCATATCATTCTAGATCTCATGTACATAGAAAAGAAAGTGAGATTTAAATTTTCTAAGGGAGTGTCTTTTTTAGACATTACATTATCTATTTTTTGAAATAGAAACTGTATAAAAATATCACTTATATTGGAATTAAAATAAGGGAGTCATAATGATGGTTGTAGGTCCTAGGAGATAGAGGTAAAATTAATGAGCTTAGATTTGAATAAAATTCAGAATATCCACTATCACCCCCATCAAAAAATGGAAACATAAAAGTGAATTTCCAATTGTGAATGGACTATAAGATAAGATAAATGGGGGAAGGGGGTACTAATAAAACATATAGATTTCATTTTATTTATATAAAATATCAATTTTCCACTAATAACAGGGAAGATGGTGAACCTATGGTTTCCACGATAGAAGAGAAAATTGAGTAGGAAATTAGATAAGAAACTGTACAAGATGATAAAGAATAGTTGGATGAGTAATATATTGACAACCTTTTCAGTTAAACTTCATAATAAGACTCACTAGTAGATAGAAAACATAGAAAAAATCATAAAATTTGTCAATTTGATGAAAAATTAAGGAAACCAGCCACTGAAGAAAACACAATGCCAACTAGGAAGTGGCTGAGGAGGAAGAATATTTGCGACCTATAGTGAATAAACTACTATCTCAACTAAAAATTAATTACTATATATTGGGAGGAATACTATAAGTGTTATAGGTATCTATGCCTAGATATTAATAATTTCATATTGTTTATAAGGGGAATAATTCTAATCTAAAATATATAAGATTGGATTTTTTTTCAGTATGAATTATTTTCTGAATCACACTTATTTGAACCAATTGAATCAGGGTAGAGGGAGTACCCACTAGAGGAGGAGCCAAAAAAATCTATGAATTCGACCATGGAGTCCCCATACTTAATCATTCCACCCTCATATTACCAATTACATCACACTGAAGAGGGGGTTGACATAACGAACTCTAATAGATGGTACCTATACATTAAATTAAAGGTGAAGAGCTGTGGAAGGAATCAAATATGGAGGTTCTAGTCAAATAAACCCTATCCTTCAAAGGATTAGTGATGAATACATGGCATTATAGTTGTAAACAGTCTAAATATATACCCATTTAGGAGGAAATAGAACCAATTTAGTATTATCTATCTAGGAAAAATATTTTTATGTCCATTTTTCATATTTAAATAAAATAACATAAGAACATTATAAAAAAATTCAAATGAATAATTTTGTTTATAAATATTTTACATAGCTCTATTATATAGTTTATTTTTTTTTCTTCTTATTTCATTATACATCAATTCCACCCTGCCTAGTTTAAATTTCATGATAGACTTATATATTTTATTGGATCAGAAATAATAGAAATTAAATTACTAATGAGTTAATTTTTCACTTAATTAATGAAAAATTTAACATAGAACTGGGAAAGTCAGTGCAGGAGAATTTGTTTGTTGAAGACTCATAATTATAACCTAAGGTAACTATATTATTAAAATTAATTTGAGGTAAATTAGACTCTATGAGAAAGAACAACTAAGGGATGCAACTCAAAAGAAATTTATATAAGTCCACTGCACATATATTAAAATAGAAAATCAGGATCCAACAGTGAATCTTTGAAACATTAGGCACCCAAATCATGATTATTGTCTTATGTACATACTCAATATGTTCCCCCACATAGTGTTCTACAGATTCATGGCTGTCATAAAATTTGAAAAAATATATAAATAAGTGCCTAATAGTCAAAAATGAAATCATTTAGTCTTGAGAAATATTGAACCAAGAATAATATTGATAGATTTTAATTATCTATAATTCATTGGAGTTGTATCAATGAAGTGAAGAATTGAATATTTGTGTATGAAATTTAGGGGAAAGGGATAAATAGATGTGATTCATGTAAGAATTTTGATTCCACATAAATCTTATTTTATATACTATTGTACATGAAACTGTTAATCAAATTTAAATAAGGAAGTGGTTTGACTCATAGTGTTTGTGTAATGATTTGTAAAAAGGGTAAATCAACATTTACATCTTTGCTGGAAGGTATATTTAGATCTAGACTGGGAGGATCCTTTTGTTTTCATTTTTGAATAATTGAATTCAATGATAAAATATCCCAGATATGAAATAACTCAAGTGTTGGGTGAGATGGGATGAATAATTTTAAGAAAGAAATTAATATAATATTTTTGATAATTACTTCCATTAATTAAGGAAAATTTAGAAAATAATTGATTTTATGATTTTTTTAATTTTTAATTTAATTTGTAAATTTTTAAATTATTTATTTATAATGTTTTATAATTTATTGATGTTAATAAATAATCGGAAAAATTATTTTGAAAAAAAAGAAATTTATTTATATTTTTATTGGAAACAATGATTTTAAAATTGTGAATTTTAAATCGATAATTCAAATTCATAAATGTAATTATATTTTAGTATTAATTATGTTAATGTTTTTTAAATTAAATAAAATACAAAAATGTAAATATTCTTAAAATATTTACTATGAATTTACATTTTGATTAAAAAGTGAATTTAAATGATAAAAATATTAGGTTTTTAAAAATTTGATTTTAAAAATGATAATTAAAAAAGGAATTTTAATTTATATGTTTTTCATTATTTTTATACAATTGAATGTAGGAATGTCATGCAGGTGACCTAGGGTTTATAAATGTCAATGGTTACATTTTGATTTCATGGATTTCATGGGATCCGGTCAAATAGAATTTTTATTAATACATTGAATGCAATATATAGAAAAACCAAGAAATTTCTCAAGGAGTGTTTGCGGGATGGTTCTTCACTTTGTCAATAATTTATTAATATTTATATTTATTTTATTAATTTTAATGTAGATATAATTTAATAGAGTTCTTCTAATGGGTTTTGGTATTTTGAAATGAAAAAAACAAAGACAATGATAGGACTAATAAAAATGCATTAGATCATATGGTGAATTCAAGTTGAAAGGATCACCATTTAAAATTATTATAAATCTTTAAACTCAATAAAAAGACTCAATATCATTCATCTATAAACCTTCAACTATTTTACATTAGTATGAACCCCCTAATATTCTCGTGTAATCATATAAATAGACTATAAATGTTATAATTCACCTTGGTTAATGGGAAAGAACACTCCACAATTAGGGGAATGGACTTACTCACTCACATTGCAAGAATATTCTCCCTTTTTCTCATTAAAATCAAATGACCTTAATATGTTTACGTGTGATCTGAATTGAAGAAAAAATTAATGTTAAATAAGTATAAGGGTTAATCAATGTGAATACAATATAGTGTGATGATATCATCCTCCACATTCCACATTCACTATCGCATCACAGTCAGAGAAAAAATATAGTGAGGAATTGGAACACATAGATTCAATTCCACAAATATGATTATCCAAGGACCACCAACTAGTGGTTATCTCTCCATGTTCATGGAAATTTTGAATTTTGGGTTGTCCCATATGTTAGAAACACATAGAAATTTATGGAAAATAGAATCAAATCATGATGAATATGAAACAAGTCATGAATTAGAATTATATTAAAATTGAAGCCTATAATTCTTAAGAAAATCAAAACCATGATGAAGGGAAAGGTATGGATATTTTTTTAGTGGGGGATGAGGTAAATATATTTTAAATAGATATAATAATTCATCCTTCTACTTGAATATTATTAATGTGAAATGCTTCTTCCAATCATGGATAGTTTCCATGTGTGTTTCTTCGAGGTATGTGATCAGTATCACAATAATATTTTAACTAAAATATTATCTTATGGTGATCACAATTTGAATTACATTGAGAGTAATCACTGGATGAAAATATCAATTATAGTTGAATTGGAAAATCACACCCTATTTGGTTCTCACATGAGGAGTAATTTTAGTGAGGCACATACTGGGTATTTATCACGATTAATTGGAGAGGAAATCATAGGCCTGGACTTAGACATCATCATATTTTCTAATGAACCAACACATAGGTATGTTTATATAAAGGTGGGTTTTTAAAAACACATATCATCATATTTTATTATATAAAACACTACATGAAATGAGTTGTTAATTAATAGGTTTTGCACTAAGATCATGAAGGATTGAATCTAGAGTTCTTTAGCCTTGATTTTGTCTTTCTAGTTCTATTGCACTGAATGACAATGCCATGATAAAAGATTTGGTTTTTTGTGAATGGAATTTGATCTTATTTTTGAATGGTTTCAAGGTTTTATGTTTGATATGGGCACTTTAGTTCATGATTGAAGCTAGGATTGTACTTTCAATTGAGATTAGACCCTTAATTTAGCTTTATCAGACTATGGACTTCAGAAGGTAATTCCTTAAACTTGAATGTGTGTGTAATTATATGGATATGTAACTAGTTCTTAGGGGAAATAAATATAGCCACATCTTCTAAAATCTCACCTATAAACTAAATATTATAATTCAAAAATAAAATGTGAAAAGTATTTAGATTTATCATGGGATTTAAGAGGGAATGCCCAACATTCTGTTTTTTTTTTCAAGATTTAGTTATGGATACAGTTGATTGAGTCATGGGATAAAAATTGGAAATTAAATTTAATCAGTAGAGGTACACTCAACCTCATATACATCTAAATTCAATGTCTCAAATGGTGGAATCAATGCACTCAAACACATGCTTGAATCGGTGGAGATCTAGATTTAGAAGGTATCATTAGAATTTGAGGATGGTGGCAATTTTTAGTGGTTCATCAGGTCAAATTAATAAATTTTAATTTTTTGAATTCCTTCAATTAGTCACAAGTTATATTCAATAAATCCTTATCCTTGATGATATCAATATTTATTGAAAATATCTTGGTACCAGATCTGGGTTATTTCTTCATCGGTGGTCACATTATATTCTTTGAGATTCAATAGTGGAATTTTTTCTTACCAATATTCAAATCATTAATCTCAATCATCTAATAAATATCAATATCTCATCTGGTCATTGGATCATAATTAATTTCATAGATCATGTTTGGAATGCTTTGGTTGGCCCCTATGGGATTCAGTATAGCGGATATAGATTTCCATACTAGGAATCTACAATAAATAGTAGATACCATCAATGGTTTCTCTAAAAATGGAATTTGTGAGGCTTGAAGTGTTAGATTAGTGAAAAAGAATGGGGAAATAGGTCCTCAGATAGTGTTAATGAAATTATGTTTGATAACATCCAAATGTTAACATTTTCTCTTTATTTTAGTAGAAGGTATTTTCAATGGTAATATGAATTTACGATGGATAATGGGGAATTGTGGAAAAATATCCCCTTATCATAGTAGAAATAAGAGGTTTTTAAAATAGATGGTATTATATTTTTGACTTATTAAGATAATATGAGAGATTTATTGGTAGTATTGAATGGTGGTAAAAGAAGGCTTCTTGTGGAAGATGGGAAATTGTAGTATAATAAGGCACCATTAGTAGGATCATAGAAATAGATCAAATCATAAGAGGCCACAGAAGCCAATATATTGATAACATACTCTTTTAAAAAAATTCATAGCCTATATAATGTTGAAACATCATTTCAATATTTCCATTTGTTCAAATTAATTTAAAATAAATAAAAAAATGAAAAAAAATGTTTTTTAATTATCGTAATTAAAATAATTATTTGAGAAGAATTATTTTTCATAATAATTTTTTTTAAATCCAAACTAAATCTACAATGCTCTTTAAAAAAATTTAAATTTTTAGATTTCATTAAATGAAAAAATTATATAAAAAAATAAACCCATTTAATAGTTTAAATTTGGTATTAAAAACTAACAAATTTAAATCCCCAGTTTAAAATAGAAATAATTTTCAATATAAATTTTCTTCCAGATAATTTTTTTATTCATTGTTCTCTTAAAATTTTAATAAAACATTAAAAGTTGTCAATTTATATAATTATAAATTAAATTAAAAATTTAAGTAATCAATAAATGTCAATAATATTCATTGATTTTCTTAATTAATGGGTTAATTATCAAATTAAATTCAATTAATTTTTTTAAAATTATGGCTCACTAAGTTCTTGTAGGCTCCCTTAGACATAATGTTCATCATAAAATTATAGTGGAAGTTAATAATGACTAGAGATTAATTAATATAATTGATTAAATAAACTTATATGTCATTAATTATTATAGGGGGTGGACTTATATCATATAGACGATACATCCTTCCTCACATAATTGTTCAAGGGCTCCATGATTTCTAATTCTGAATGTATCAATATTCATGATATTATAGATGATGATTAGATCCTTGAATATTGGTCCTAGGTCCCATCATCATAGATTTATATCTATGAGAGACTAGTAGTTTCAAATATTTTAGGGGAGATCATAATGAAAACATATCACACATCCTGATATGTGATGCATCCTGGAATCATGAAGTTGTATCTCAATGTATATCTCAAATTAATGTGCTCAGGTATGAAAATAAATAAAAAGAAGTTTGTTTGAAAGTTTATTAGAGGTTAATATGTGAACGTGATTCACAAAATGTCAGTGAAAAAACATCAACTCATTACTGATATAAAATTGGTATTAGATCACCATGTAATTCATGATTAATATTATGAGAACCTTGATTGGTCAAGACATGGTACAAAGGATCATGGAATATCTCCATTAGACATCTCAATTCATAAAATCTAATAATTTTATCAGCTGATTATCATAAGAAGATTTATGTCTGTGAGATTGGGAAACATTATAGTATACTTACTAACATCAACCAGGATATAGACCCCCCAGTTGATGTCATTATTTTGGAAAGGATTGTAGTATTAATAGGGTTCATAGGTAAATTTGAGTGATACGTTTTATAAATATTACTATGGGAACTTTTTAGTACAAAACAAATATTGTGGAGGTTATTATTATGGTATGAATTCTTGATTTATATAGATCTTATGAAAATAACCTCTCTTTGGTGGAATTATCCAAGAAAAACAGTTCCCAATTTTCAATTCAGATGGTTCCCTTTGTGTATTTACATAGACATCAATGTTTTTCTCTATTATTCTATAATGATACATGTGAATCTAATATTATTGATCCTCGTATCAATTATATGAAAAACAGTACGAGAAAATATTTGTAAATGGATAGTAACCACCAAAAGATGTCAAAGAATCTTAAACATATAGTCAATGATTCCCTTTATCATTCCAAGTGGGTGACTATTCCATATTTTATGTTTATCATTGATCTGGTCACTAATATATAAGAAAAATGAAGAAAATGACTCTAAGATATATGCAACTTTTTGAGATATTGTCCTAAGTAGGAGACATATCTTATCATCTTGCTCCACCAACTAAGTTCATTCCCATTCATAACACATTCCCTGTATCACAGCTAAGGAAGTATGTGAACAACCCTTCACATGAAATTTAGCATGATGAAATTAAACTTGAGTATGATTAATCTTATACATAGCATACCATATGAATTTTGGACTAACATCATAAGGTATTATATGGGAAATTCATTCCTCATTTTTGGTCAGAAACATGAGATTATTTAAGAAGAAAACATGGCGTGGGAGGCTGAGATGAAGGTGAAATGGAATTAGTTATTTCCTCATGAAGACTGTTGAAGATTCCTGAAGACAACAAGCTCGATGGTGGGGAGGTTGTAATGGACCTGACCTCACTAATTAGATGTTATCATTTAAATTACATATTATAAACCCTATTTGGATGTGTTTTTAGATGAAGGAGAATAATTAGGGGAACAATGAAGAATGGAGTAAGGGGAATTCAAAAGATGAGACTATTTGGGTTATGGGGACCACTAAGTACTATGTTCCATGGATTTGGTGTTGAATAATGATCCAATAAGACCTATGGTTCCACATGAACCATTGAGTAAAAAGTGCATTCATGTGGATTCTCAGTTGATGTTTAGTACAAAATCCTTTAATGAAGGCTTATTTTGGTCATTATACCCCTAAACATAAATCTAAATATGGGAGGGATGTATTTTATTTTTCAGTTTTCAATTATTTATTTCATTTTCATTATCTCCATACACTCTTTACCTATCCTTATGGATCCATCATCGATATGTTATCCCAGGGGTTCTAAGTGGTCGTAGAATCTCTCTTCCATCAATGTATGTCCACAGCTCATCTTGGGTCTCCACTTTGTAGTATTTTAATGGCGTTAGGAGGTGTGATGTATCCTAAACCTCATATAGATATTATTGAATAATCATAAATCAATAATATTATTATAATATAGTGGTTATGGAAGGTTAAATTTATAAAATTATAGGTATTTAATTTATTCTCTTTATCTATTTTGGGTTTCTTATTATTAATGAATCAAACCCTAACTATATTTTCATTTTACGGTGTACTTATAGATCTAGTGATGGTCAAATTCTCTCCAATATAACCTAAAGAATATGTATTTCTAGACCTTACTCCAATCTTAACTATAATGAGTTATCTTAGAAATAGTTTTGTTCAAATTATACCCAATTTAAAATAATGATTTAAAAATAATAAAGGGTTTTTATAAAATATTTTATGAATAATGGGTGTAATTATTACATTTTTGGTTACACCTTGTATGCCTTGGTGTCTTGTTATGCATTGATCATCTGATTCCCATATTACTATTTGTTTTCCATACTCATTCCTTAAATTGGAATTTTTTTTATGAATGTTATGAATGATTTCACACTATTAAATATATTTTTTCAATTGGAAAAAGGTTGTGTTTGATGGTATCAATAATCACACTTTATTATATTTTTAGATATGTATAATTACTACTTTATAAGACATAAAATATATTTTTTAATTTATATGTTGTGTTTTATAAGATTTAAATGTTTCACTCAATGTCATACTAGTTAAACCTGTGGGATAGACATAAGCCCAAAGTAGTAATACATAGGATGACCACATGATGCCATGAATCGTCATACCTATTTTCTTAGTTTCTAAAGCAGCCTGTATGATTACCTCACAAGGATCTACATTAATTATATACCCTAGATGAATCACTAGGATCCTAACATATTTTTACACAACTACATATATGTGGGGGATCATATGATTAAATCTGTATTCCACTACTAGGACTAGAATTACCTCCACATATAACAAGAAAAATAATCATGCTTTCCCGAAATAGTATATCATAGATTATAAGCTCTAGAGTCAATTAAAGTAAACATGTTTGGATCCTCCCCTAGTAAGGCGTTATTTTTCTCATGATAACATGCTTGTTATAGATATTGTGATGAATCTATTCATGTTGTTTACTTATACATACTTGTATTATTGGGTTCGTACACTCTGGTCTATAATAAGTTATTAATGGTGAGGTTGCGACATCCTACTGAGTTACCATACTCTTTTCCTATATTGGACTCTCTTGTATCTCACAAAGACCAATTTATTTGTGATTAAATAAAGGGAAAGACACTTGAGCTAGGGGATAAGCATATGAAGTGTATGATGGTTGGAGAAATATCTTTTTGGTGCTTGATAAGCGATGAAATTGGGGGATCATTATCTGTACATTCCACATTTTGAATTGGATTAACACTAGAGGAACTATTCTTTGTCTATAAGATTTTTTTGGAGGATTATTTTATTTGAAAATCGGTTTTTGGTATATTTTCTCTTTCTTTTTCTATAATTGGAAACTTATAGGGTGTTTTTTATGATATATAACGTGTGTTCTTATCCTGGATTCAATTTCTATACTATTCAATATTAATACCTAATGTTGTTGTGGATTTTTTATAAATGACTAGCTGATACAAAAATAGGTTATTCCACCTTTGTGAACAAATCTTTATAGTCATGACATTGATGATAGGGGGAAACTATCTCTCAGATGTGTTGAATCTTCCCATGTTGTTTATTACAGACATTGGTAACTATGAGGTGTGCCAAAATTGTTGGGAAAACAGGGTGCACGTGTCATATGGGTACTTGGGTCATAGATTATAATCTCTCACCTAATGAATTTGACTTCATGTGCTGATATGTGGGTGCATTGGTCAACTATATGTAAACTTGTAGAGGGGGGATATTATTGAGATTCTAATATCTTATCCTGAGATTTTGTTGGATCTTAGTTGTGTGTTAGGAAAGACCTTAGATATAATAGTATTAGATCTTTGGTTGGGAATTCCTGGTGTTCTGTTGGGTTATGAGAATCCCTTGGAAAGTATGACTTGTCATTGGGGCCTAGGATTCCATTTAAGGATATAGGTATGTCCATTGCAGCTATGTCCATGGCTAAGGTGGATCCTTCTACATCCTCTTGATTTTCTATGATTAGAATATATACCTAACAAGAATTATATTTGGGAAGTGACAATGGAATTTCACCACACATTTGTAACACCCAAAGATTTCATAGTACGATATCTCATTAAAGTAATTCAATAGCTTACGCTACATGCAACACCGAGTTCGAGCTCACTACAACTTACTAAACTAACCATTCAAAAAGTGGTTATGAATAGTATTAACTTCATTTTTAAATATTATATACTCTATATAATTTTATCTTCCATATTATTTGTTTTTTAGACAAAAATATAAGAACAAATTCTTTGTTTGGATAAAATATGTATTTTTCAAAAAATGCCATTTCACCACTATTTAATGGTGAACCCTTTTTTAAAACCAATATTTAAGAAGTTAATATATTAAATTTAATGAAATTAAATTATTCATTAGAATCAGTATATAATAATTTAGTTTGGACAAATTTTTGGTACTTTTCTGATAACTTTCATATTTTGATGAATAGTAAAAATTACTAAATTTTAATTAAAAATAAATTTTTAATCGAAATAATTTATAGTGGTAATTCATGAATTTGAATGGTCTGGAAGAATAATTAGATTATATGTTTATCATTTAATACAATTTAGGTCATTATAAGTAATTTCACACTTAAATTTTACATAAACACATGTCAATCTTTTGATAGTTTTTACTTTTTAAAAACCCGTTTTTTGGTTTTGACAACTGAAATTAATTTTAAATTAATAAATGAAAATTTGATGTTTTTAATTTGGTAAAATATACTTCATTTTTGAATATGTAATATCAAAATTATATTAGGGATAATTTTTGGTATTTTTCTGAAAACTTTCAATTTTTTATGAATAGTGAAAAAACAGTACGTTATTCGTTAAAACAAACTTTTTATTTAAATAATTAGTTATTTTATTTTAATTTATTTTAGGTAAAAATGGATAAATAATACTTATATATGTTCAACGTAATTAATTGGAGTCATTTTATAATAAGTTTAGATATATAAAAGTTTGTCGAACTTTTTACCGTCTTTTACCCATCTCCTAGGAGCATTTGCATATTTGTATAAAACATAATTTTACTAATTTTGTGAGTTGAATTTAAAAAATCCGAGAGACACAGTTAATATCAGTAAGTAAAATTTTGTTCAATAAGATGAAAATAATTTTTGGTGAATAGTAACTTTTTTCCATTATTTACCACGGTTAAAAGTAAATAGGGTAATTAAGGGTAAAAATGATATTATAATTACCCAAACACACATCCTAATTATATTGTATAAGTGTATTTCGACCAAAAACAACCTTAGTAATAAAATATGATCATTTAGGTTCACTTGGATTAGATTAGGAAATTTATTATTATTTAATTTAAAGAAGAGTTAAAAGTGTTAAATTCAAGTTTTCATAACTAACGAATTTTTAATAAAGGGTTATACAAAATATAAATTATACTATAAATATTCATTATAAATATAAAAATATTTCCTAGATAATAGTATTTTACTTATAAGTTTTAGAAGTTAAATAATTAAATTTATTTATGACACAATGATGATGCAATAATTACCTAATTAATGAAAGATTAAAATAATTGATATTATAAATATCCAAATAAATGAAATTTTATACTTTTGATGAATTAAACTAATTTTATAGGTTAATATGACATATTAGGGTTGATTAGATAAAATTCGTTCTATGTGATAAGGTTGTTATGACTTTCACAAAAACAAAAAACCAAATAGTGTCAAAATTGACATAATAGAGTTTTCAAAACAAATATTATATAATTAATTGATATTCTATTCTTAAAAATATATGGTTTGGGAAAAGGACTTATATAATGATAGGTGTATCATTAATGAAACACTTGGGGTTCTCTTGGAAGTATATAGTATATTTCTTAACCATATAATATAAGAATACAAAGAAACATGGTAAATGTCAAACTATTTAACTAAGAGTTAAATCTAAAAGATAAAGTTAATATAGAGACTAAAACCTATATAAAACCTATTTGTTGAGTCATTTTAGACCCATAAACACCTTATAATTTAAAGAATTCATTTTGGGTCCATTAGAAACTGAAAATGATTTTATTATAAAATAGTATTTCTAGCTTTTCCTAAGGTGCCCCTCATCCCTCTTATAAAAGGGAACTCCCCCTTCTATCTAATTCACACCTTCAAATCCATTTGGTTCGGCCAAACCATACCCAAATACCCTATCAACTATCCTACCTTCATCCTATATGCCTTCCCTTAGTCTGAAAGCCGTCATATGGATCCCTTTTGATCAAATCAAAAGGAAGAACACGAAGAAGAGGTAAATATTTCATCACCTCTTTCAAGTTCCTTTCTTCATCCACTTCCTCTTTCATTGTTGTTTCCTTTCTAAAATAATAACTCCAGTATCTTCTATATACTGTGATGTTATTATAAATATGGTACAACCATATTCATTATTCTATCCATCCTTTGAATGACATGTCACCATACTTGCATACGTACAACATACCATCTCCACGTCGTGGTGTAATTGTTATTCAATACACTATTATTTGGATGGGTATAATAATGTTTTGTAATTGATGGAAAATAATAAATATAACATGATAATGATTCTATATATATGATATAACATCCAATTATATATTATTTTAATATCAAAAAAATGATATTGTCTCTCGAGAGTACGTACGGATTACCGTCTCCACGAATGCGATGAGATTTATTCCCCATCGTATCCATTCAAGACTAATTTTAATTAGATGAAAAAATAATGTTAAAAGACTTAATATCATTCTGAATATGAATAAGATACATCCTATCCATAACAGACATTACTTACGTAATAAATAATATAAAATAAAATGAATCAGTTAACACCTGAAACGATGATAATACTAATATATTATTAACAAAGTAATATTAAAAGATCATATATGATATCATATTAATTTATATGATTATTGTATAATTTTATAACAATTATTTCACCAATATAAAGGAGTTTATCCTACCCTCGACCAAGGAAATGTTCAAGGTAATGATTAATTTCACAATCTCTTTATTATCTGAGGTTGTTTTTACATAAGTATCTACTGGGACATATTTATTATCCATGTCCATGCTTCATAAAATGGTTTCAAAGGGATTATTTTAAGGGACTTTTTTTAACTAAAACATCATTTTTAATGTTTTAAATATTTATTCTTCTAAATCATTCCCATTATTGTGCATATTTTCAAAACAGTTTTAAGGATTTATTTATATGGGCATGAATGTTTTTAAAATGTTAATTCCTTTAAAAAGTTTTAAAGTGGTATGGGACACTTTGACTCAAAAATGTATATTAAATGACTTCATTTATAAATTTTTTTACTTTTAAATGTTTTCATAAAAAAGGATATTTCTCTCAAAGTGTTTTACAAATCATTTTCATCTATGTCAACATCCTTTGATGGAATTTTAAACTTTTTTGAAGCCGATTTGTTATGATACAAATCTTCCATATTGTATTGAAGGTTTTGTGATATGTTTGACTGTGGATGTTTTATTTTTATACCATTCATGGTTTATGGATAAAGAATTTACATTTCGTATTCTAGTTTGAATATAAATGTTTATGTTATGTTTAAATATTTTCATATGAGGAATGCATTGGACTTAGTAAGTGACGGGTGGAGCCCGCTGAAGCTCCTTGATGAATCGATAGGTCTCATGAGACAAACTAGTGTCTTGGAACAAGGACTTGAAAAAATCTTATTTGTAGTACTGGCATAAGGCCTTGACTATTGGTTATGAAGTATGGGATTATACATTCCATCATTATGAAATTGGCTGTTGATATTTCATGTGATTATTCGACTAGTAGAATATACATGTGAATAAGTAAATGGAATTAATTTATTGTATATTTTCCATATTATGTTGAAGTTTATGTTTAAAAGGCTTCTATTTTAGTCTTATACAATACCTTAAATGTTTTTTCTTATTTATGAATATTTCATCTATATTGTTATCTTTACTGAGCATCTGAGCTCACCCCTTTCAATGTTTAAATTTTCCCAGGATTACAAGAAGTGTATTATTATTGATAAACAAGGTTAAGCTAGGGGATAAATGGAATTCTAAAATGATTATTTATGTTGTGTTTTAATTTCTAATGTGTATTGTAATGTTCATGTATGTAATCTATTTTCCAAGACTGCTAAACTAATCGGTCTTTTGGGACTGGATTCCTTGTAATCATGCCAATGTATTGAAATAATGCACCGACTCTCGGTAACTAGGTTCGGGGTGTTACAATTTGTATTAGAGGAATTTTAGCAATAAGCTTGGAAACTAGATTCAGATAAACTCGGATTAGAGCACATTATCCTAAGATAGACTTTTAGGATTAGTATAAAAGAACTTCCTAGAATTTTAGTATTGTAGAGATTTTGTGTGTTTTCCAAGCAATATATCCCTGTCTGGATACGAGCAGGTAGAGGCGACTCTGGAACAGATGTACCTAGGGGTAAAACCCGAAAACACCACTTTGATCTAGATTTGAACGGGAACTGGTGCACGACAACGGGCCTTGTTGCACTCTTGGTTACGACACTCTCGAGAGATATGCTTAGGATTATTCTAATTTTCTTTATAGATAAATATGAATTATTTATGAGTATAAACCTCATAAAAGAAAATATTTTTATGATTGCGGATTATATCCATAAACTGTTCAATTTAAGTTAGGTATTTTACAAGTTTGGAATTATTCATTGTGATTCATAAACTGACCTAGTGTATGTCATTGTATAGAAATTGTGCCCAGTAGAAGGAATGTGAACTTGAGAAATACGTATGATCCAAAGAGTAAGAAGGATCATATCGTTCACGGTTATAATCCAACATTTAGAAGGGAAATAGTATCCCATGTATTATCAACATATGAAGAAATAGTATCATGCGTTAATAAGATAAGTAATGAATTCTTTGAGTCCTATGGCTTTGAAGGAAAGCAAGATAAGAATAGGATGGAAGAGAGAAAGATAGATAAAGGGAAGAGGGAAAAGAAGGATTTTCCTATATGTGATAACTGTGGAAGGAATCACCTT
Source organism: Viscum album (assembly GCA_963277665.1). Taxonomy (NCBI): domain Eukaryota; kingdom Viridiplantae; phylum Streptophyta; class Magnoliopsida; order Santalales; family Viscaceae; genus Viscum; species Viscum album. The sequence goes on from OY728141.1 coordinate 289,427,349, forward strand.
GGTAAATGCTTGAAGGGAATGTAAGATTGTTATAAGTGTGGGGAAAAATGACACCAAGTAAGTGACTGCTAGGGTAAGAAAAAATATTCAAATGTACAATGCTTCATCTGCAAGGAGTTGGGACACTGCGCGAATCAATGTAAAAATCATCAGAGTATACCCCAAATGCTACTATTGGATAACAATAAAGTTATGATACTATTTAAGATGAAGAGGAATGATTAGGTTTCTTAAGTTTTTATTAATGTATTGTATCAATTGAGTATTGTATTAATGATATACATGTTATAAGAATTATAGAGTATTTAAGGATTGTACTGCTGTACTATTTCATTAAGGACTTGAGATTGTGTGGAACAAAGAAAAGTGACTTAATGGAAGATTATATTTTTGGAAAATATATGATTGAAAGAAAAATAATCCAAAATATGGTTGTGATACCGACGTAGTGATTTTTGAATAATACATTATTGATTTGGATAAATTATATTGGTTATTATTGACTACCTTGAAACTGATTAATGATTTATATATTCCATCATTGTTGGAGTTTAAAACATTTTTGGATAGAAGGATTATATTCAGTATTTATAAGGAATTAGGGAGAATGAATGTAATCAATAAGGTTTTATGGTAATTCAGGATGTTGCGGTGTTTTAAAAGAATACATGATGAAGGTGTTCACATGTTATTACGTGGAAAAAAGGTTCTTCATTGTGTTTAACTTCTTTAAAAATTTTGGACTATGAGTTTGGACAAAAGAATTTTGGATAAGTCAAGTTTTAGATTATTTTTGGATTGCCATAAAAAGGACAACCTGGAGGTTGGGCGGCAACCTGTTACATCCGGCATGGCCATGATCCTTGAACCCACAACCAAAGGGTGACAAGGGTGCATCACCTACCACTGACCTATGTGATGTCCAAGTTTGTATAATGTATTTTTTATTAAAATAGTCTAACAATGAATATAAATTCATTTTTCAACCATATACGATTAGGATAAATAAAATATTTTTGAATTTTATTATCTTTTGGAGTGAAAGATGAGTTTATGGTTGGAATTAGTTGAAGGATGAAATTATACTTTTCAGGTATATATATATATATATATATTCCCTCTTATTATATGAATTAATTATTTCTTAATCTTTAGGGAAGATATCTTAAAACTAAAAATATATTATCCTAATACCTTATATTTAGTTGAACTGATGATATTTTAAATCATCACAGATCGATGGCTTTGAGACCCTCAATTGTACACTTGGTTGTGACTGATGACCTCAGTAACTCCCTATAAATATTCACATTTTCCCTCTAAATATGATTCACTAATTTCCACCAATTTCCTCCTAATTGAGATCATAATTTGGTCGTGACTTTTTCATTTCACTTTTCCTCTTATTAAGACTAAATTTTATTAACCCAATTTCTGATGTGGGTTTTCCACAAAGGTATTTTTCTATTTTTAATCGTTTATTTTCGAATAACAATTTCAAATTGATAGGATTAAATTTATTTAAGTAGGGGAGAATGTAACACCCCAATATTTCATAGTACGTTATCTCATTAAAATAATTCAATAGCTTGCACTACACGCAACACCAAGTTCGAGCTCCTCACAACTTACTAAACTAACGTTTAAAAAACAGTTATGAATAGTATTAACAGAATTTTGAAATATTAAATACTCTATATGATTTTAACATCTATATTATGTGTTTCTTATACATATTAAAAGAACAAATTCATTTTTTCGGATAAAATAAGTATTTTTCAAAAAATGCAATTTCACCGCCTTTTAATGGAGAACCTTTTTTTAAAACCAATATTTGACAATTTAATATTTTCAATTTAATGAAATTAAATTATTCATTATCATCAGGACATAAAAATTATATTTCGATAAATTTTTGGTCCTTTTTTAATAACTTTCACATTTTGATAAATAGTGAAAATTACTAAATTTTAATTTAAAACAACTTTTTTAATAAAAATAATTTATAGTGATAAATAATGAATTTGAATGGTTTGGAATTATAATTAGATTATATTTTTATCATTTAATACAATTTAGGTCATTATATGCAATTTCACAATTAAATTTGACATAAACACATGTCAATATTTTGATAGTTTTTACTTTTTATAAACCCATTTTTTGGTTTTGACTACAGGAATTAATTTTAAATTAATAAATGCAACTTTTATGTTTTGAATTTGGTAAAATAGAATTACTTTTTGAATTCTGAATATCTAAATTAGCTTAGGGTAAATTTTTTGTATTTTTCTGAAAACTTTCAATATTTTATGAATAATGAAAAAAGACTGTATTATTGGTTAAAAAGAAACTTTTTTTAAAATAATTAATTATTTTATTTTAATTTATTTAAGGTAAAAATAGATACATAATACCTATATATGTTCAAATTAATTCATAGGATTCATTTTATAATAAGATTATTTATATAAAAGTTTACCGAACATTTTACCGTCTTTTACCAACCTCCTCAGAGCATTTGCAAATTTGTATAAAACATAATTTTTACCACTTATGTGAGTTGAATTTAAAACATACCAGAGAAACGGTTAATATCAGTATGTAAAATTTGGTTCAATAAGATGAAATAAATTTTTGTTGAATAGTACCTTTTTACTTTTATTTACCACGAGTAAACGTAAATAGAGTAATTAAGGGTAAAAATATATTATAATTACCCTAACACATGTCATAATTCTATTGGATTAGTTTAATTCGACCAAAAACAACATTCTAAATAAAATATGATCCTTTAGTTCCATTTGGATTAGATTAGGACATTTATTATTATTTAATTTAAGGAAGAGTTAAAAGTGTTAAATTCAAGTTTTCATTACTAAATTTTTTTAATATAGGGTTATACATAAGATATATTAGACTATACATATTAATTATAAATATAAATATATTTCCTACATAATGTAATTTTATTAATAATTTTTATAAATTAAATAATTAAATTTTTTTTGACACAATGATGATGTAATAATTACATTATTAATGAAAGATTAAAATATTTGATATTATAAATATCTAAATAAATGTAATTTGATACTTTTGAGGAATTACACTAATTTTAAAGGTTAATATGACATGTTATGGTTGATTATATAATTTCTTTTCGAATTTATAAGGTTTTTATGACTTTCACAAAAACAAAATACCAAATAGTGTGAAAATTGACATAAAAGAGTTTTTAAAACAAATATTATATTATTAATTGATATTCTATTCCTAAAAATCTAAGGATACTCCAAAGGACTTATATAATGATAGGTGTATCATTAATGAACCACTTGGGGTTCTCTTGGAAGTATATAGATATTTTATAAACCATATAATATAAAAATACAAAGTGACATGGTAAATGTCAAACTATTTAACTAAGAGTTAAATATAAAAGATAAAGTTAATATAGTAACTCAAGCCAATATACAACCTATTTGTTGAGTCTTTTTCGACCCATACCCACATAAGAATTTAAATAATTCATTATGGAGCAATTATAAACCTAAAATTATTTTATTATAAAATAATTTTTCTTGCTTTTCCTAAGGTGCCCCACACCCCTCTTATAAAAGGGCACTATCCCTTCTCTCTAATTCACACCTTCAAAGCCATTTGGATCAGCCAAACCCTGCTCAAATAACCTCTAAACTATCCTACCTTCATATTATTGGCCTTCCTTTATTCAGAAATCCAACCTAGGGAGCCCTTTTGACCAATCAAAAGAAAGAACCTGAAGAAGAGGTAAATATTTCATCACCTCTTTAAAGTTCCTTTCTTCTTCCACTTCCTCTTTCCTTGTTGTTTAAATTCTAAAATAATAAATCCAGTATCTTCTATATGCTGTGATGTTTTTATAAATATTGTACAACTATATTTATTATTTTATCCATCCTTTGAATGACATGTCACCAAATGTGCGTACGTACGGCTTACCGTCTCCACGTCATGGTGTAATTGTTATTCATTACATCATTATTTTGATGGGAATAATAATGATGAGTAATTGATGTAAATAATAAATATAACATGATAATGATTCTGTTTATATAATATAACATCCAATTATATATTATTTTAATATCAAAAGAATAATATTGTCGCTCAAGCGTACGTATGGATTACCGTCTCCACAAACACGATGAGATTCATTCCCCATCATATCCATTCAAGACTAATTTTCATTAGATGATTAAAAATAATGTTTAAAGACTTAATATCATTCTGAATATGAATAAGATACATCCTATCTATAAAAAAAATTACTTACGTAACAAACATTACTTACGTAACAAAGCATATAAAGGAAAACGAATCAGTTAACACCTGAAACGACGATAATACTAAGATATTATTAACAAAGAAATGTTAAAAGATCATATATGATATCATATTAAAGTATATGATTCTTGTATAATTTAATAACTATTATTTCACCATTATAAAAGAGGTTAACCTACACTCTACCAAGGAAAAGTATAAGGTAAGGGTTAATTTCAGAATCACTTTATTATCTGAGGTTGTTTTTACATAAGTATATACTAGGAAATATTTATTATAAATGTCCATGTTTCATAAAATAGTTTTCAAAGGGATTATTTTAAGGGACTTTTTTTGAATAAAAAATAATTTTAAATTTTTTAAGTATTTATTCTTCTAAATCATTCTCATTGATGTCCATGTTTTCAAAATGGTTTTAAGTATTTATTTATATGAACATGAATGTTTTTAAAATATTAATTCTATTCCAAAGTTTCAACATGGAATGGGACACTATGATTCAAAAATGTCTATTAAATGACTTTCTTTATAAGTTGTGTGAATTTTAAATGTTTTCATAAAAAAGGAATTTTCTCTCAAAGAGTTTTACAAATCATTTTCATCTATGTCAACATCCTTTGATGGATTTTTAAACTTGTTTAAAGCTGATTTATTATGATACAAATCTTCCATTTTGTATTGAAGGTTTTGTGATGTGTTTGAATTTGGATGTGTTATTTTTATACCATTCATGGTTTATGGATAAGGTATTGACATTTCATATGATAGTTTTAATATGAATGTTTATGTTATGTTTAAACCTTTTCATATGAGAAATGAATTGGATTTAGAATGTGACAGGTTGAGCCCGCTATAGCTCCTTGATGCATTAGTAGGTCTCATGAGACAAACTAGTGTCTTGGCATAAGGAAATGATAAAATGTTCTTTATAGTATTGGAATAAGGCCTTGACTATGTGGTTATGAATTCTGGCATTATGCATTCCATCATTATGAACGTGGCTATTAATATAACATGTGATTATTCGACTAGTAGAAAATCCATGTGAATATGTAAATGGAATTATTTTATTTTATCCTTGACATTTTATGCTTAAGTTTAAGTTTAAAAAGTTTTTTTAGTATTATACATTACCTTAAATATTTATTCTAATTTATGAATGTTTCCTCTATATTGTTATCCTTAATGAGCATCTGAGCTCACCCCTTTCTATGTTTTAATTTTACCAGGATTACAAGAAGTGTATTATTATTGATAAGCAAGGTTAAGCTAGGGGATTAATGGAATTATCAATGGATCATTAATGTTGTGTTTTATTTTCTAATGTGTAATGTAACTTTCATGTATGTACTCTATTTTCTAAGACTTCTAAACTGATTGGTCTTTTGAGACTTGATTCCTTGTAATCATGCCACTGTATAAAAATAATGCATCAACTCTGGGTAACTGGGGTCGGGGCATTACAAAATTGATTGAAAATGTCATGTATAAATTAATCCAAATCTAAATATATGGAATTCAATGGGAATTATATCCAACAATTAGTGTTGGTAAATAGGGTATTTCAATATTTCTAGATTAAGGGGAATCCCACCCAAATCAGCTGATTAGGTAAGGGTTAAATAGGAAGTGAAGTGGGATCACTAGATTGTAGATATTGCCATGAGTAGGGGCCATAAATTTTATATGGTCATATAAGTGATTTAAAACACTTCCTGGGGTTCCCTTAGTCCCTAATATATTTTGATATGGGGATGGAGGATTATTTATAAGCTATAATTTACCCAAATACACACTATAATGTGAGTTATGTGGTGATATTTGTGTTCTTTAGTACACTGTCACATTTCCCTACACCCATGTGTGTCTTAAATCATCCCATTATATAAGACTTATGTATCCTGTGTCTCAATTTCACACATATATTTTAATATTTAATTACCTTAATTTTTTAATTTAATTGATTTCTTTTTCCCATGTTTTTTTATTTTGTTATATTTTTTGGTTATAAATTTTTTTTAGAAAATTTTAGTTTAATATATACAAATATATATCTTATGAATTTCAAATAAATATTACAATTTGAAAATAATTATATTTGTAGGTGCATAGTATATGCTGGGAATAGAAATATAAACGAATTAAGATGTGAAAAAATATGACCATCCATCAAAGACCACAGGAGATCCAACTAGACCCCAAAATAAGGGTCTTACATCAAATTATCTTTAAAGGAATAAAGAAAAAATCCTTATTTATATAATGCATGTTGAAGTGGTAGAGAAAATGCATGGTTTTTTGCATTGGATATAGAAGATATTTCTTCACAGGAATGGGAGTTTCATGAAATTTTTATTCATATTTTTTCTGAATTGAATGCACACATTTTAAAATTTTAATTTCTTTTATTTTGTAATTTAATTGATAGGTTAAACAGATTTTTATTATTTTATTATTTTTTGTGTAATTAACATTTTTAGGCTATTTTGGAAAAATAAAATAAAATCATTTATATTTTATGAATTTGAAGGAAATTTTACAAATGGTAAATAACTGCATTTATAGGTTCATAGTAGAATATGTAAGTGAAAAAGGATAGGAAGTAATATATGAAAAAATATGACCAAATTGCCAAGCACCAAGGAAGATCATGCTATGAAAACAATAAAGGGAGGGCTAGACAATCATCTTTAAAGGCACAACAATGGAATCCAAACATGTGTAAGCATGCTGAAGAGGTAAAGAAAGTGTAATGGTTAGTGTATTGGATATGTAAGAGAGTTCTCACATGGATGGGGAGATCCTTAAGAGGCTTATACATCTGGTGTCTGAATTTCATGCATACATTATAAAATTTAATTTAAATAATTATTTATTTAATTGATATATTTTTTATATGTTTTTAATATATTGTAATATTTATATGTAATTAACATTTTTTGTGTAAATTTTTGATAAATAAAATGAAATAAAATATATTTTATGAATTTCATAGATATTTTAAAAATATAAAATAATTGTATTAATATGTGAAAATTAGAAGCTAGAAATGGTAACAAAAATGAATTAAGATGTGTTAAAATTTGACCAAACACCCAAGCACCAAGGGAGATCAGACTATGCCACACCCAAGGGGTGGCCCAACCAGTCACATAATAAGGAATCCACATGTGTGAAAATGTGTTGAAGAGGCATAGAAATTACTTGGGTTAGTGCACTGGAAATGAGAAGAGAGAGCTTGCTGGGATGGGGAGGTCCCTAATAGGCTTATAAACTTATGTCCATATTTCATGAGTATATTTTAAAACTCAATTTCATCAATTTAGTAATTTTATTGATATTTTTGACATATTTTTTTAACATTTTTTTTATATTTTTGTGGTAATTAATAATTTTGATAAAATTTTACGTATATAGAATAAATAATATTTATTTTATGATTTTTAATGAAATTTTTCAAATGGAAAATAATTGTATATATAGGTTCATATTATAAGATAGAAATAGAAATAGAAATGAATTAAAATTTTAAAAACATTACCAACCATCCAAACACCAAGGGAGATAAAACATGACCACACTCGAAGGGAGGCCCAGAAAATCATCTACTAAGGAACAAGTCAAAAATCTACATTTGTGAAGATGTGTAGAAGAGGTAGTGAAATTGTATGGGTTAGTGAATTAGAGAGGGAAGAGAGAGATCACTGGTATGGGGATCCATTTATTGTACTATGTATCTTGTCTCTAAACATAATGCATACATTTAAAAATTTAATTTAATTTATTTTTTTTATTTTATGTTATGATTTATTTATTTTTTATTATATTAATATATTTCATGGTTGATTAATGTTGTTAGGAAATTTTGGATAAATAAAATAAAATAAAATATATTTTATTTTCTTAATAAAAATTTTAAAAATAGAAAAATAATATATTTTTTGGTGCACCATAAAAGCTGTAAATCAGAAATTAAATGAACTAAGAAGTTAAATAATATGACCAACCATATAAGAATCAACAGAGATCAGACTAGGACATATTAAAATGGTGGACTATAAAATAATCGATGTGTTTTTTGATGTGTTGACGGGGTAGAGAAAGTGTCGGGGTTAGTGCACTATAGATGTAAGAGAGTGATTGTAATAATGGGGAGGTGCCAAAGAGTATTTTTGAACTATGTTAATCATATCCAGAATAAATATGAAAAATGCACCCATCAGGTATTTCAATGTGAGATATGTTTTCTCTTAGCTAATATTTATTATTTAATAAAATATCACCATAATTGGGTGGAAATATTATTTCCTTCTTCACACATTTCCTTCATTGATTATCATGACACTGTCATCTATCCTAAAACGTGGAACATCCATTTATGATGATGAGGGTTCTCTAAATAGCTACATTGAAGCAGTCAGCTACACTATAGGTCACTACATTACACTATAAACCAATTTTTTCTTCAATATAGGCTTGATCCAATTTCATTGTCTCCTTATTACTATACCATGGGAATTTATATACGAGATAAAATCATAGAGCTTCATAAAGGGTATGTGTCATAGAATTCATGGTTGTGTCATAGCTAATGGATTATATGTAAGTGTAAGGGTACTCATGGAGTTTCATAAAGGTAGATGGATGATCTCTATAAGTATGTTGGATGGGTTATGGATGATTCATAATGTTAATGAATAATTTTTTAATAGTAATGTGGATATTGTGAGGGTCTTTGCTTTCATGGAGATTATATTTGGATCGCTAGAGAAATACCTACACCATGGAGTGGTATTAGGTAATATGGTAATCAAAATTGTTTATTATGATATAGAATAAGTGTTTTAAATTAACTATATAACTAAATATGGTTCAAAGGATAAATATATTTGTTTCGTAGATGATGCATTGCACCATAGTGGATGAAATTTTTATAGATTAGTCATATATTATAGATAGGTTTTATATCTCAATGCATTTTTCTATATGATTGTCGTGGCACAAGAATACTTTACACAACAGACAATGTATATCTAGCATAGATAAACAGAATTAAATAATCTCTCCCCATACATGTGATCATGAATTTTATTTGGGGAATATATAATGAGTTCATATACATGGGACCTTTCCTCTATACGATGAGTTTTATATTCAGTCAATAATGGTAATATAAGATAAGATAATCAAGTAAGGATGTGAAATATATACATATATTTATAGAATCAGACGAATATATCCCTCATAGATAACACATGATATATAAAAACAAATTTAATGTGAATAAATCAATTGGGTTTCCATGAATATCTGAGGTAAGAGTGTAGGAAAATTTAAAGGTCAATAGATGAGGATGATATATACAAGGGTAGATTATATAAGATAAATATGTAAGAAAAATAATATAAGATATATGTGGTAGAAATATTTGTGATAAATTTTTTCTATAAATATTGGTTATTACAGAACATAAAGGGGATCAATAATGTTAAGGTTTGTGAAGAAATACTGGACTGACCACCATTGTAGATACAATGATTAGGTTCTACTTTTTTTATTTTATTTTTTATTGGTGAGATTCCTATATTGTTTAATATAAATAATTAAACTATGTTTTCATTCAATTTTAAAAAATAAGATTTTTTGTAACAGATATATTCCTTTCACTATGATGCATAGTTCATTAATAGTTTATGGATAATTAATAATATGTCTATAAGTGTTATAAGGGTGGGTGGGATTGATGAATAAGAAATATATTTACTTATTTTAATTATTCTCTAGTTGGGATATTTTCTTATTTATTATTAATTAATAGATATTAATCGAAATTATATTCCCATGTTGTATAGTGAGACTGATGGAAATTAAGGTATGAATCACAATGTGATAGAGGGAAGTGGGGTGAAAAAGATAACATAAAATTTCCTTTCACTTATAGTTCAACCTTAATGCATCTAGTTTGGTTATATATCAGCTCATCCAATGTTATTGGAAGGCCTATACAATTTTAGTTTTATCTGACCATGAAGATCTGGATACCCCATGATTTTTTTGGAAACAAATATAAATTATATTTACAAGAGTAGTAAAGTTGTGATGTATGAGGAAAAATAAATATTTAATATAGTTTCCTTATCTTTATCATTTTAATTAGTTTTTAGTTCAATCATTAAGTTACCCAACATAGTTTTTAATATTTTAATTAATAATATTTATTTTTTAATGAGGAATTTTTTTCTCCCTCGATTCTATTTTTTGATTTTATATTAGGTATTTATTTTTTTCTATTTAATGATTTTTTATACTATTTGAATTGATGGAAATAATTAAAAGTATATTGACTAAGATGGAATAGTTTTCACTTCACATCTTGAAAATATCATGGAAAATCAAAGAACATCAAATAATACCACATCAAGAAGGAATAATCCCATAAATTTATTAATTAAAGATGAGACACTACTCTACAACCTGGAAGATACATTCATGGAGGAATGAGATAATATTGAAAATATAGTAAATAAGTTTGATGATTTGACTTATCACATGTCCATGGAGGAAGATAAGCTTTTGGGAGAAGATATAGAGACATATGAGAGTGATTCCAAGTAAAAGTATGTATCAAAGGTATGTATTGTGTAAAAAACTAAAATTTATTCTTTTGAAGATTCCCTTCTTACTACAGGTCCGTTGAAATATGAAAAAGGGAAATAATCTCAAGAAAAAGAATAAGTGGAGGGGCTAATAGTAACTAACTTTTTGGATAGTCTGATAAAGCAAATGGAGGAGAAGTAATTGTATCCAATAAAATGTGCCAATTAAGAAGTACCTCAGACACAAAATCTAGAGAAATGAGGATAATAAGAAAAATTTGGAAGACATTATGGCTACTAAAATTGAGGAAATCATTGATTATTTTGAATATGAGTAGATAAAATAAGTAAAGGTGTGGGATTATTATCATGTGTTGATAGAAATTGAATTAATTATTCTATTCTATTATATTACTAGTTTTTCTATTCAATAATTTAATATGATGATATAAAATAGGAGGTGTAAGGAAAGAAAACTATATGCACTAAAAATTATAATATGGGTAAATCTGATACGGTCAGCATTATACCATAATCAAATTACATGAACCCACGAGTTATGTTCAAGAGTGAAAACCTCAACAAAATTTCTTTATGGAATACCTACACCATTTTTATTTTAAGTAATTTCTAGGAATTTACATGTAATATATCATAAATTATATTGAATTATTTCGAGATGAGTTGCTGAGATGACACTTGATTCAAAGGCTTGGTGTGACCGGAATGTAATTTTGATCATTTATTTAGTTCACATAAGTAAATGTGCGAGAGGGTTTTAAAATTTTTTGAATCCATTCCCAAATAAAAAATATGAGGGCACCATTGAACTCAGAACATCAAGATTCTCTTATAAAGGTCTTAAATTCGACCGGAAAGGGTCAGAAAAAATGTCAATACTCAGACTTTTTGGAATAAAATAAAATTACATAGAAAAAGTTATTTTATTTTTCTTTCACATCGTTGAGAGGAGTACGGTGGTGCCGTGGTGCGGTGACAAGGCGATAAAATGATGCTTTAAATGGGGATCATTAGTGGCTCATCATTCAAGTGTAACTACTACGTTGTTTTGTAGCTGAAAGAGTGTAACGATGCAATGTTGTAGCATAATATAAACGCTACGACGTATTTTTTTATTAAAATAACACATTGGTGAGCTGGTAATTAAACCATGGGGATTCTTTTATAGACCAATGTTGTAATTCATCTCCAACAAAGAATAATGAAATCTATAGAAACCCTCTTCGATGAAGAACACTGGAGGATCAGAGCATGGAGACAAATCTAATGGTGAATGAGATCAAATTTGGGAATTTATGAATGGTGAATAACGATAATGGATCATGAGTCGACGATGACTTGGATCATCATCCATCACCTACGATAGATCCGAATCCAGGTTCTGATTTCTTTGTTCTTTAATAACCAATTATTAATTCTAAATCAAGGAACGTAGATCAACCCATGAAAAGGTTGATATGCAGACTAGGTGTTCTTGTGGGAGGGTTCTTTCTTGGGAGATTAGTAGGTGGATTGTTGATAGCTTGATAGAATTGTGATCTGGAAACTCCTCTCTTTCAAACTTCTATCACAGAGGGAGCGGGATGACACTAACAAGGCCAGAGAGCCGCTCCCCCTTCCTTGTGTGTTCTTCGAGGAAATATTCTCGAAATGGTGGCAAGGAGTGTTCGAAGTCTTTTTAGTGAAGGTGGAAGCCCTACGATCCCTTATCCATAGATAGTTCAAGAAATGGACCACTAGAGCAACTCTGGTGGCACACAGAAGAACCACTGGTACAGTAGCGGCTGCAGGCAGAGGGAGGCGGCGCGCCGTAGCAGCATAGAGACGTGGCTTCAACCGGCGCTGCATGGAGTGGGCAACCCACGTCTGGTCCACTCATACGTGATGAAGGGACACAATATATCTTCCAAATGTAGGAGGAAATGGTCATCCGCCTTCCTACCATGAAGAATGAAACATGCCACACCGATTGACCTAAGTTGGTGGCGCCTAGTTACAAGCTGGATACGACTAAGACGTGTCCGATCAGGAGAAGCCAACCTGCCTCCTCGGGCTGGGAGAAGCCATTGGGCAGGACCCACAACTTCCATACCAGGACGGACTCGCACCAGCCCTACTAGGTCAGAACCACATCATCCCTACCGGGCCAGACCCACCACTTCAGGTCGGTCCATACCCGTGGCCCAACGGGCCAGCCCAAGTCTAGGCAGGACCGGACCCAGACCCAACCAGCCCCCGTTTCAATGAAACACTTTTAACTAAAAGGCCAGGAATTTGATTGACGATTCATCTATGAAATGAGGAACCTTGTGATGAGGAAGTACTTCTGAGATAATCTAACTTTGTTTTTTAGGAGTTTGGCATATCTCTGGGTTGGATCAGACTCGAATCCAATCAGGTCCTTTTTACAAAAATGATCTTTTCTTACAGACCAGGGGTCCTTTCGATGCACCGTCTATTGCGTTGGTACCCTTATGATGAGATGTTCCATTGGGTTACTCTATGTGGGAGTTCCTGATAGTTGAGGTATGATATATGTGGTGAGGAGAATATCCTCCTAGAATCAAGCATGTTAAGTGCACGAATCCAATGGTAGGATGCGACACGAATAATGAAGAGAGACCCTTTATGGATCAGGAGTAAAGATAACCTATGTGGATCTATAGTAGAGTGACCACTTGTGGATCAATATGAGAGATACCCTTCATATATCATAATGAGAGTGACCCTTCTTGGATCAATATGAGATATACCCTTCGTGGATCAGCATGAGGTGACCCTGCATAGATCATCATGAGAGAGACCCTCCCTAGATCAACATGAGATCAAACCTTCATGGATCAGTTGTAGAGAAACCCTTCGTGGATCAGCAGTAGAGTGACCCTTTGTGGATCAACAACAGAGATTCTCAATAGAAAAAGATGATCTTTCTTTACGTCTAATATTCCTTATTTCTGTAATTATGTTATACCTTGTGTGAGATGTGTCTTCTAATTTGTGCTATATATTTGAGATCTTTCATGGTGGTATTTCCTTTTTGGTATTTTACCTTGTAGATTTTTAAGATACCTTTGGGAGTTTTTGTGTCCCTATTGAGTTTTTAAACTAACCCCTACATGAGCTTCACCCACATATGTTGTTTCTTGTGAAAATGATGGACAACATTGAATGGGAATTTGGATATCCAGGGATAGATGGTGCTTGAATGTGGATTGATAGACGTGGTGTGATGTAGTGACATCTAAAAGTGAGATGTACCTACCCTTTAGGTAGGATCATTGGAGAATGACCTCCGTATCTTGTATAACTTTTTCGGTACTTTTCGTTCAGTTGGGTTTGTATTCCATCCCATTATACTGTCTTTAGTACTCGTACTTGTTGGTTATAGTTTCAGCTTACTTTTCAAATTATGGGTTGCATGTGTGTATATAGGTTGAAAGGAAATTCCTTCTTTTTTTTGGATATTTCATTTTGGTGCTAGTCACCAGCACCTAACCTATGGAAGGTGGGTTTGTGGGCTTCATGGAATGGACCTCGGGGGACGAGGCGTGACAAAGAAGTGTCAAAGGTTATATTTTTGATGGGGAAAATATTTTTAAGTGTCTTGAGTTATGCTTTCAGTCTGGGGAGTCCATTTTTTTTCAGCTACCGATGTATCCATACACCAAGACCCTAAATTCTGTTTTCCGACTCAGTACACAAAAAAACTAGTTGCATATGTTTTGGAAATGTTTTTCTCTTGATAACTTTTGATTGAGCTCACAAGGTATAACTTATTGACCGTGGTGTATATGTTTCCATACAGGATGACTCCATGAAGACATCCAGCCAGGATTCTAATGAGGGATCATGAAAATGGTACACCATGCGATGAATCGTCTGTTTAGGAACCACATACAATGATAGCACCATTGGGTGGTGTACTAGCAGCAAAAAACCCCATAGGGAAGCATTTGGTACCTGCCCCACCAGCGGACAATGCATGTTGACTAAGAGAACTGCACAAGTTTCAGATATAGAGGCCTCTAAGGTATCAAGGTGACACATATCCTTAGGTAGTAGAGGATTGGTTAGAGGCAGTTACATGAGTTTTTTTCCTGGTAGAGACACCTACAAACCATATGGTGGTCCTATCCTCTATCCTTTTTCAGGGAACAATAGTGAGATGGTGGGGGTTGATACTTGAGACACATGAGGAGATGACCCTTTCCTAGTTGTACATCGAGAGCCTATTCATGGTGGAGATAATAATAGTGACACTATGCTCAGTGCATATTCAGGATCTACTACACCTACAACAGGGTAGCCTGACTATGGCCTAGTACTTAGTGAGGTTTACTGACCGTTCTTGCAACTCCACTGACATGGTACAATGCCTTTTCGTTAGGACCCGAACCTTTGAACAAGGAATTCAATGGAAGATTAGGACATCATTGATTTCTCTCAGCATCTGGACGCATGCTAGAGTGCTAGAAGGAGCTTTAATGGTGGAGATATTCTTATCTGATTAGACACCATTGGTGAGAGACACCACCAGATGGAAGGTGGTCAATTAATCTATAACAGGCAGTAGGTAGATGACATAGAAGCCCAAACGGGCCAAACCATCTAAAGGATGACCCCAGGATGCATTTATGGAGGTACAAAGCTTGCAAGGCAGAGGAGGTCTGCTAAGGACTAGAGTTTGTTACTCTTGCAGTGGGCAGGGACACATGGATCGTGACTACACCACCCTATGCACATATGATCAATAGATGGTTGAGGTAATCCCAATGTAGAGGAAGGGGTTTGAGTGAAGAGTTACATAGGGAGAGGGAAATGGTAGGGGAGTAGGCCAACCGACAGGAGGTGGAAGATGGTTTGAGTTACTACCTCGACCACTCTTAGGTGGTCCACCATGAGCTTAGGGAGCCAGCGAAAAGGGGCGAGCTTAGCTTCAGGCAATGGTGGCCTATACCCATGGTGCTCTATAATGATTAGAGGTACGATATATGTCTTCTACACCTTATATAAAGTTCTTATAAACATAGGTTCCTACCATTCTTTCCTTTCCACAGATCTAGTTTGAGGCTCTGAGATTTCAGTGGAGCTGTTTGTACGATCCTTACGATTAGAGACTCCTAAAAGAAGGGATTCGACGATTACAAGCTGCTACTGGCAGTGTGATCTTAGTCTAGGAGGTAAGAGCTAGGATTGTGACCTACTAGTAGCAGTGTCAATTCCTTACAATGTCATCTTAGATATAGACTGGTTATCTACAGTCAATGCGTAGATCAATTGTTTTAGGTGAAAATTGTTGTCTGTCCGTGAGGTTGGGACCCATTTATTCATCATTGGTGTGAAGAGAAACTTTTCAGCACAGGATGTATGATCTAAGAAGAGGGTGTAGCTGATCACTTGCCAGTTGGCTAGCCTCACCCTCAGTGCAGTGGATGAGAGGATTCAGAGTTTTCCTATTGTGGTGGATGAGTATAAGGATGCATTTTTTGAGAATGTTCTATGAATACCTACCCATAGGAAGGTTGACATTTCCATTAGCATGTACCCTAATATGACACCGATATCCTCCCCTGCATATCATATGTCTCCCATGAAGCTTGAATATCTAAGATTATAGTTGGAGGACTTGCAGATGAAGGGGTTCATAAGACCCAATGTTTCTCCATGGGAAGCCTTGGTGTTGTTTTCCAAGAAGGGAGACGAGATCTTGAGACTATGCATGGCCTTTCGACGCCTGAACCCGGTTATCGTGAGGAACAAGTATCCCCTACCGGGGAATGATGATATATTTGATCATCTAAGGCATGTAAGCTGGTTATTGAAGATTGACATCAGATTAAGCTATCATAAGCTTTGGGTATGGGATGAGGTCATACTGAAGACATATTTTATATGCTGGTATGACCACTACGAGTTTTTGGTGATGACTTTAGGCACGAACAATTCCCTTGTGGTGTTCATAAGACTTATAAATGTTATCTTCCAACTTTACCTTTATCTTTTTTGTAGTCTTCATTGATGACATATTAGGGTACTCTACGTCAGAGGAGGAAAATTCTACACACCTGTGGATAGTCCTAGATACACTCTGAGAAAAACATCTTTATGGTAAGCTCTTGAAGTGCCAATTCTGGATTCAGAATGTCCACATTCTAGGACACGTCATCTCAGAGGCTGTAGTTGCGGTGGATTAGTAAATCATTGAGGAATTTCTCTCTTGGTATCCACCCAAGAGCGTGACTGAGTTGTGGAGTACCCTGGGGTATACGGGGTACTACCAAAGGTTTGTACCTGACTTTTCCTGAGTAGAAGCATGAATTTTTTCTTTAACAAAACTGGAAACCCTTCATATGTACAGAGAGGTGCAAATAGAGTTTCCAAGAGATGAGACAGATACTAAAAAGGTCTTCCATCTTGAGACTACCAGAAGATGGCATTGGGTATGTAGTCTTCTACAACAGATCATGGACCATAAAGGGTTGTATCTTGATGTAGGAGCTAGAAGTGATTTTCTACGGATCACGGTAGTTGAGGAATCATGATCAGAACTATGTGACCCATGACGTGGGGTTAGAAGCTATGGTATTTTCCTTGAATATGTGATAAAAATACATTATGGGTGAATAATTTACCATCTATTATGACCACAAGAGTCTCAGGTATATCGTATCACAGAAGGACCTAAACTTGAGATAGAGGTGATGGATGGAGTTCCTCTAGGACTATAAAATTGAGATAGTCTATACTCCTGGAAATGGGAACTTGGTGAATGATGCACTCAGTAGGACGTATGGTTTATAGCTGCTGAGTGAGGTTACAAAGAAGGTAGTTGCGATGCAGATATCCTTCATTAATGATGATGAAGTAGATTACCTCCAATATATGGACTGCCACTCCCACACTCATTCAACGACTTAGGGAGGCACATCTTGTGGATGTTGACATTAATTTCCGATGTGCTAAAATATCCTCAGGAAAGGCTCTTGATGGATTTTTATAGGTGGTATCAAGTCATCCTTTTTAGAGGATGCACCATGGTACTAGTGACGTTACAGGAGGAGCTGTTATGGGAGTTGCATACATCCCACTTTATGGTAAATAGTGGTGTGTGGAAGATGTACCTAGACCTATGTTGTTAGAATTGGTGTCTCAGGATGAAGAAATCAGTGGTAGAGTTCATTTCATGATGCCTCACATGTTATCATGTGAAGGCCAAGTATCAGGTCCCAATATGATTCACATAGCAACTTGAGGTACCAGAGTGGATGTGGGATGGTATCTTCAATGAATTTTTGATATGGTTACCATGAATGTACATGGGCTACAACTCTATCATGGTGATCATTGACCGACTCACCAAGTCATATCACTCTCTACCCATCCAGGAGTAGGTATCGGTAGAGGGCTTGGGATAACTCTACATCCCAAAGATAGTATAGCATCCTGGGGTGACATTGATGATCGTCTAAGACCGTGTTGCATGATTTACATCCCGGTTGTGGAAGGGATTGCAGGAGGTTTTCAGGACTCATCTGAACTTGAGAAAATCTTTTCACCCCCATACGGATAGTCAGATCGAGCGGACCATAAAGACCATGGAGGACATACTTTTTGCTATTGTCCTGGTTTTTGGGTGCAGTTGGGAGGACCACCTACCAATAATAGAATTTTCATACAATAATAGTTGTCACTTCACCATTTCCATGGTACCGTTTAGGCCCTTTACCAGTGTCCTTGCAGATCATCTCTATGCTAGATATACCCAGAGGAGTCAACAGTCTTAGGTCCAGGGTTGGTACGGGCTACCACTGAGAAGGTTCAAATCATCTAGGTTTGGATGGGGACTTCATAGAGCATACATAAGTCTTATACCAATAGGATACAGATAATCTTGGAGTTTGAGTAGGGAGACCATGTTTTACTTTAGGTCTCACCCCGATAGGGATTTCAGAGATTTTTCTGGGGAGGAAGGTTATCTATGAGGTTTATCGGACCTTTCTAGATTCTCAACAGAGTTGTCCAGGTGTCATATCACCTATCTCTTCCCCCATAGATGAACAGATTGCATGATGTTTTTCATGTGTCGTAGTTGAGGAGGTATGTGCATGATCCATCACACTTCATCAACTGGGGAGAGCTAGAAATTAATGACGGGGAAACATTTGTGGAGATCCTCATGGAGATAGAGGATAGACATGAGTAAGTCCTTCATGGATGGTCTATTCTTTTGGTGCATGTTTGGTGGCAGCACGAAAACCTATGGGAGAGAACATGGGAACAGGAGGCTCAAATTTGTTCTTAGTACCCCCATTTGATGGATTTGCCTTTTTTTGTCTTTCAGGGATGTAAAACCCTAAGGTAGGGAGAATTTAATGCCCCATAATTTCAATGTATTTTTTTTTAAAATTACATGTAATTATTTCATGACAAGGCACTGAGATAACATGTGATTCTAAGGCCTGGGGTTCCTCAAATGTAATTTTGACCTTTTCTTTAGTTCACATAAGTAAACATGTGAGTGGGGTTTTCTAACTTTTGAACCAATGATCAGATCAAAAATTTGAGACCACTGTTGATCTGGGAACACTGGAATTCTCCAAGAAAGGACATAGCTTTATCCATCAAGGGTCGAATGGAATAGTTAATTTTCAGACTTGTCAGAAAAAAATAACTTAGAAATAGTTATTTTATTTTTCTTTCACACCATTGAGCGGATGACATTGGCACTATGGTAAATCGATGAGGCGATGAAAAAGAGCTCTAAATGAGGATCATTGATGGATCATTGTTAATACTTAATGACGCAATGTCATAGCATAAAAGAAACATTGCGACATGTTTCTTTTTAATAAACTAATGCATTTTAGATTTTAGAATTAAGACTTGGAGATTATCTAGAAAAAAAATTGAGGAATTCTTATTCGATGAATAAAAATGAACACCAGAGAAACCCTCATCAAGGGAGAATGTTAACGGATCAGAGAATGGTGAAAAATCTCATGGAGAATGAGATCAGATCTGAGAATTAACGAACAGTGAAGAAGAATTGTGGATCACTAGTCAAAGATAACTTGGATCATCATCAATTTCCTATGACAGATGTAGATCTAGGTAGGGATTGCATTGTGCTTCATTTACCCATTCTTTAGTCTAAAACAATGAACGCGGATCAACCTAAGAACAAGTTGATCTGCAGATTGGGTGTTCTTGTGGGAGGGTTCTTTCCCTAGGGTTTTGCATGGGGATTGTTGATAGATTCATAGAACTGTTATTAGAAATCTCTCATGTTTCAAACATCTAACAAAAAGGGATCAAACTAAGATGAATAAGGCCGATCTCCCTCGCCTTATGCATTCTTTGTGGAAAAATTCTCAATGTGGTGGAAAGACACGTTCGAAGTTCTAGCAATGAAGGTGGCAGCCCTACGATCCATAAGGCGTTGATGGTTGAAGAAATAGACCATTAGAGAAACTATGGTGTCCCAAAAAAGAACCACCGCTACATAGACACCGGCAGTAGTTGAAAATGGCCGGTGGCACTGACCATGGGTGAAGGGAGGTGGCACACTCGTCGGCGCACCGCGATAACAGGAAGACGCGACCGGGTGGATGCCACAACATGGAGATGTGGTGCCAACTGGCACCCCGTGGAGGGGGCTTCCCATGACGAGGCTACTCAGACACAATGGAGGTACGAGGTCTGTCAACTTCATGCAGGAGGAAAAGTCTAGCCACCTGCTAGCCATACTGTATGAAAATAATGTGGTGAAGCCCCGTCTGGCTTATCCAAACTTGTCCTCTCTTTGGACCAGTTGACCGCAGGTGACATCACCTCCTGGTGACGAACCAGATGCAGCTAAGCTATGCCCAGGTGGGAGAAGTTGTCCCGCCTCAGTGGAAAGGGCATAACTGGTGGGTCGGTCATAGGCTGGACCAGATCAGGGTTGGGTCGGGGTGGTCCAACTGGGTCGGACCAAACCCGGACCCAACCAACCCACATTTCACTGAAACACATGTAACTAATAGACCATTCATACGATTGATGTGTCTTCTACGACACAAGGATACTTGAAAAGATATGGTAATTTTGAGATACTATACATGAGTTTTGGAGGATTTTGTCTTATGGATAGGTTAGATAGGACTCAAATCCAACCAGGGCCTTTTTATAAAAATGCCAATATGTTATAGACCGGGTGTCTGTTTGACGTGCCTTCTATTGTGTTAGGACCCTTACGATGATACGCTCATTTGGGATACTCTATGTGGAAATTCTAAGTGGTTGAGTTATGACCGATGGCTGGATGTGTAGATCCTTCTAAAATCAAGCATGCTATGTGCATGAATTTAGGGGTTGGTTATGACAGAAAGAATGGAGAGTGACCCTTTGCGAATTAGCAGTAGATCGGACCTTTGTGGATCAGTTGTAGAGAGACCCTCCATGGATGAACATGAAAGATACCCTTTGTGGATCAACATGAGAGATACCCTTCATGGATAAACATTAGACCGACCCTTTTAGGATCAACATGAGAGCGACCCTTCATGGATTTCCACGAGAGCGACCCTCTATGGATCAGCATGAGAGAGACCCTTCATGGTTCAGCAATAGAGTGACCCTTTTTGGATCGGCAGTGGAGTGACCCTTCACGGATCAATAGTATAGCTTATTTATAGAATAAGATGATCTAGAATTATGACTAATCATATTTACATATATACTTAAGTTATACTTGGTGTAAAGAGTATATTTTTCTTTGTGTTATGTATTTGATATCTTTCTTGGTGGTATTTACTTTTTGGTATTTTCCTTGTAGATTTTTGAGAGACCTTCATGGGTCTCGGGGTCCCTACTAAGTTATAATAGTCTCCCTTTCACGGGCTTTGCCCGCACATGTTCTGTCTTGTGTAGATGATAGAAAACTTTGACTGGGACTTTAGGGATCCATGGATAGACGGTGATCAGAGGTGGATTAATATATTTTGTTTGTTGTACGAACATCCGACAGTGAATTCTTTTAATCCCTCGTGTAGGATCCCTGGTGGATGACCTATGAAGCATGCACTACTTTTTCTATACTTTCCATTTAAACAGGTTTTTATTATAGCCCATTATACTTTCTACAGTACTTTTACTTGTTGTTGGTTCAAATTTCATCATATTTTCTAAAGTATGGGTTGCGTGTGTGTGTACTGGTTGAATGACAATACCTTCACTTTTTGGGATATGCATTTTTGGAGCTAGTCACCAGTCCCTGGCCTATGGAAGACGGGCATGGGGTAGTCACAGCACGTACCCCGGGGGATTGGTCATGACATTTTATTTCATTATATGAATTTATTTTACATTTAATTTTGAAATCTTTATTTGAGTATAGTGAGATCCTTGAATACTATGATCATTTGGGGAGTGAAACTAGTCCAATTTTATATTCTTCGCAGTGATCCTTGAATACTATGGAAATGATTTTCTATGCTTATTTGTATGTAAAAAAATCATATATCATGATAATGTAATACTCTCATGACTCATATTATTATATTCCAATATAGTTCATGTAATATGAACTCCTGTATTTTATTCCATGACTAAATATTATGTTCTATTACACATAGGTTATGACTTTGATATGTTATTCTGAAGTTCTCAAACTGTTATGCTCAATTTCTGTTGTTAAGTCCCTTACATACCATTATTGAGCATCTAAGATCACTCTTTCTTATGTTCTAATTACCCAAGTCATGAAAAAATCTACTAATTGTGATATGTCGAAGAAGAGTTCTAGTTATGGATATTTTTTATGGGGGATGATGTCGCATAATTATGAAAAAGTACATCATGTACTAATGTTTCCAATGATACTGGACCTATACAATTTGGGAGTGGATATTTATGTTTTGTAATCAATATCTATAAAATAATATGCAATATCTATATATTCTAAGTATGTTTTAAAATACATACCAACAAAAAGGAGAAAACATACTCTCTTATACATGTGATAGATATTGTCCTACCCATTTCTGTCTATTTTCCATCAGTATCATATTTATCATCACACCGATAAATGATAGTATGTTAGTTCAGAATTTAAAATTTGACTTCAATTGTTATGAAATATATTTGGTATTCATTTAATTAAATATAATCCTTGCATAGGATAACAATAATTCAACAAGAGGTATAATAATAAAGTTTATTGAAATCACTTTCCCAAAAACATTCATCAAAGAAGACTAAAATACTTTTGATACGATCATCATATCATTAGGACGATTCACTAAAAATTCAATATCTAATAATTTAGTATACCAGTTAAAAGTCATTGATACATTTCAGGATATAATGGAATTAAAATGACTAAGACCAGATAACATAGTTAAATATTTTAGAATACAGATTTCCAAATCAACTTCCTCATTTTATTATCAATATGCTACTAAAACCAAAAGGGGTTTCATGACCATGAAACATCATTAATAAAATGGATCAATCATATAATCATTAAAGTCATTTATAGGACATCTAAATTATAACACCTTATTTTAAATCTATGAAAACATATGTATAACCTTGGCCATCAATGATCATAATCTATTTAAATCATTTATAATGGCTCATAATAAAAATTTAAATTAACCCGAGAATGTCCCTAAAGAGTGTAAAACCTCATTTATAGTAAGGGAGAAATTACTGTGAACCAGAATGATGGTTGATATACACCAAACCAACTCTTTTGGGGTTATTAAACATTGATGTATCTATTAAAAAATCACATACACTTGTAGTTTACAGACCTAGAAGTTTTTTTTTATGAAAACAACATTCCTCACTTTAACAAAACATAGGATGTTCTCCAATAAATTGGACAATACTAATAATTCTCAGAAATGTTTTCCTTAAAAAAATTATGAAGGTAACTAAACCTTCCTATGATACCAATTATAGTGACCCATAATTTCCATTCAAATATATTAATTATTATTTTATTAATATTCAAATACACAATATTATGATCCTTTTAATAATTGTATTGGGTTAGTGTATCTAGATACCTTGATACATAAACATCTTTTTCATAAGATATCTATATCATCTCAAATTAAGTTCTACAAAACCGAAACCCTTCTAAGGAATATCATTATTAAAACGTTTCTTCATAACTAAGGTTATGGAAACATAAGAAAGGGTGACATATTATTCTTAGTGAAACACTATGACATTTCATGTTTTATATCTCATAAAATAAATTACACTTTGTTGATAAATTTATTTACATAAAATAATATATTTGAATGATATGTGATATAATTTTAAAAAATTATTCAAAAATTAATCTCAAAACCTAGCTATTAAATTTGATGAATGAATATGAATGAACATTTTTTAATTAAACTTTATAAATGTGTTACATGATTGAATTACATTTTTAAAAAATCCACTATACACTTTAAGGGAGAAAAAATTATACTTCATTCTCTAAAAGTTTATTTGATTAGAAAATTATTATTTTTGTAACGGAAAATTAATTTTCATTTTCAGTGATTGAATAATTACATTAATTTCTTATGCAATATAGATAGAGTTTTTATTCAAATAATAGGAAAATAAAATAAAATATTTTAAAAAATAAAAGTAAAACAATAATGACGAGTTATTATTTTTCATTAATTTCATAGAATCATATAATATATTAGGTTTGTGTGAATGGTTTAAATTCAAATCCCATTGTTTCCATGTTCTTTTCAAAACCAAATTGTACTAATTTTTCCTAAAAACTACATTAATTATATATTATGTTGAATATATTAAATTTAATTATTTAAAAATCATAAAAAACAAGAAATATGACCTATAGGATTATACATATTAAAAAATTTCATTTAATTAATGTTTAGGAGAAAATTGTTTCACTATTTGTATGATTATATATCATTTATATTGAAAAATTCATTACCATGGTTAAGGTTAAAATAGGTTAACCATGGTGTGAATACAATAGATAAAGTATTAAATTATATATAAAAAAGTAAAAATTTTAATTTATTATTTTATTAAGATCATATCATCCTTATATTATATGAAATTTCATTTTGGACACATTTTACTTTATTTAGACACATATTCAATTATAATAGTTCATTTATTTCAAAAAATGTCATTAAGGATATCTTATAATAATAAATGTTTTATTTATTGATTGAAATTCATAAAAACGTATTCATTATACAAGTGAATTTGATATGGTTTCATATATCATATGGGGTCCATTTTTGGGTTACAGTTTCTTTTGTGGTCATAATATATACCCTTAAATTATAGAAAACCTATATTTTCTATTATTTTTCACAAATGATTAACAGGGTTTAGAGATAAAATATTATGATTATTACATTGTATAAATTTATATAAATTTTACTGAATCATATTATTTAAATATTTTCTCATCTAATATTTGAAATATTTCAGTTTATGTTTGCATTATTAAAGAAATAAATTATTATTAATTGAATACTTTATGTAATTCCTTATGTGCCCCTCCCATCAGTTATCAAAGGGGATCTCATCCAATGACCCCTCACACCTATTAAGGGTTGAGTTTTATCAA
Organism: Viscum album; assembly: GCA_963277665.1. Classification (NCBI taxonomy): domain Eukaryota; kingdom Viridiplantae; phylum Streptophyta; class Magnoliopsida; order Santalales; family Viscaceae; genus Viscum; species Viscum album. The sequence continues at coordinate 289,452,903 of OY728141.1, forward strand.
ATAAATACTATAATAACTTTCTATATTCCTTCTCCAAATACCATATCTTATTTCTATCCAAATTACAATCACTTTTAGGACTATTTTGTAAGCCAAAATGGGTTTCTCAACAAAGGGGTATAACACTTTACTGGGATTTTTCAATTTAATATTTCATTCTACCACGTCTATATTTAATTTTTATAATCTAAAATAACTACTAAAAAAATATAAACTATAAATAATAATTATTATGATTATGTTGTAGGTATTATCCACTTTATTTCCATCTTATGGAATTTGAAAACATTTCTCTTCTATACATACAACCTACAATATCCACATAATGGTGTATTTCATTTTACATCACTGATTTATGTGGATTCATATAATGAGGGATTTAATAATTTTTTATTTTATTTATGATATTTTTATTATGTGTAGGTGAATTATTATTTACTATTATTCTAATCCATTACCAAAAATTGGAAGCACCATTCATGTATATGTATGGTCTACCATCTCCATAAACATTGTAAATATTTATTATAATCTACATTATATAGATGAACACACACACACACACAAACACATATATATATATATTGAAGATATTTTTTATCATATCATGGAATAAAATTTGTAAATTATAGGGAAATGATCAATATTCAAGTAATATAATTTTTGAACCGCAACATGCATTAATAAAATACATCTATCACTGAAAATAATGATGATAACAAATGATTTTTAATAAAATAGTGAGAAAATATTATAATGGAATAATATATTTTGAACTATATATAATTATGGTTCAGTAATATTAGAAAAAACAATATTTATGAAATATGACATTTAAATGTTCGTGAAGAATTCCATGAATTAAGGTAAGTTTTTCCTCATATTACTTTTGTTTTTGTGTGATATATTTTACATTATCCACTTTTTTCTTTAATGTGGTGTATATAATATCCCATTTATATCATAAATTAATAATAAATTGTTTTTCACATTATTTAATGTTTCTTTGGAAGTTTCATGTTTCATGTTTGTTATGATTCAAATGATACAAAAGAGGTAATTGATTTATTATATTATTTCATTTTATTTGAGAATTATTTATGTTTGAATTTATATTGAAGAAAATTATAAGACATTTATATAACTAAACCCCTTAATTTTTATCCTATTATTATTAAATTATTTTTCAACTAGTAGTACCATTTTAATTTCATGGGTACTTAAAGAGATCAAGTAAATGTTTAAAGAATAATAGAATTTATTTTGTCTTTAGTCGAGAATATTTTTACACATTTCCATTTTTTATAATAATCATTTCAATAATTTTATAAAGAATACCCTATAATTATTTAATTTCACTTTTTCCCATGATTTAGTTTTCACATAATTGTTTAAAGTTAATCTTGTAGTCATTTTCAAGATGAGGTAATTTTGAGTATTTTATGAAATGTAAAAAAAATCATTATTTTAACATTCATGGTATGGAAAAATTTCCCACAATTATGACTGATAAATTAATTGTATATTCCTTATAAGTTTACCATGATATTTTCAAATATTCTATTTCTTTAATATGTTATATTTTTTTTATATTTTAATATTGATTTTATAGTTAATGTTTATTTTTATAATTAAATTTACAAATGTTAAATTTTAGTTATTTTCTACTATCTAAACTCCCATTAATGTTACATGGGATATCATCCAACGATATGATATTTTTTACTTATATTGATGGTTTATGATGATGAAGTATGATTTTGTATATTAATCATTAAATATGTATAATTTGTGGCATAAAAATAATTTTGATTATGAATTTTTATTAATCATTAAAAATCTAATAAATTCATAGGACATAAATGTGAATGGTGGGGCTGAGTTATAAATAGCCCATGGATGCATTGACACATGTTATGAGAAAAACATTATAGGAATTATATATTATATGGGTATTTTTATATCAAATAACCAATTATTTTGAAATATATCTTGGTTGAGAGGCAATGATGGTAAGATTCATGATATCTTGGTTAACATTACATAATTATTAATGAAGAGATTTATGTATTTCCTTTATTAAGAATTTAGTTTTCATAATCCATGTGTTTTCAATGTTGATATTAGTCATGGGAACTCGTTCAACTTGAGTTGTGATTTTATGTGATTTGTTATCATTATCCATGATTCAATGTGGGTTTTACCTTATTTAGTCATGATAACTACCATTGTACATAACCCTTACTAAGAATTTTGGCTAACCATTACTTGGATTACTTTATCGAGAATTTTTGGATGTGTAGTTTCATTTATATACTAGAATATGATGAAGATAATAATTATTTTATAAAAGGAAATAATTATATATATATATATATTATGTTTTCATATGTATGTGATATTCATGTTTTTATATAGGTTACAGAGAGTACAAAACTATTCCGTCCTTGGGGGTGAAATCAGATGAATTTAGTTCCACTGTTATAAAGTAACCACATAATCTAGGATTATGGGTTTGTGATAATTATTGTTTGAATTAGATATTGATTGGTAGAATCTTTGAGAACAAGATTTGTGAAAAAATATATTATATAACATAAACTTATGAAAAACCCTAGTGATCAATCTAATTATAGGATAATATGATAATGTTTTTGGTAAAGTAGATATTTTGTGGTTTTCTAAAAAATACAACCCTATTTAGATACTTCAAGTAGTTGTGGGTTTGTAATATATGCAAGTAGGGGTAATAATCTTGATAAGAGTTGGCCAAGTGTATCTTAATCATTATTTTAGTGAAAGGTGAGTGTCTGTTTGATACTCTATATGTATAGGATTGAGTTAATTCATATTTTATTCATAAACCATTATAAGAAATGAAAGAATATAACCTATTTAATCATATGTTATTCCATGGTGATATGGAATAAGAATAATGTGTGTTGGGTTGAGAAGAATAATGTTTTTCATAATTTTAAAGGCACAAATACATGTTTTGATGTTTTATATTATGTTAGCTTTACATGATTAAGTATATTTTCATATAAATTTATAGTAATCAAACATTTTTTATTATTATATATTTTTGAGGAGTTTTTTAGAGGAATAACGCTTTTATATAATATGTAAAAAAGATTAATGTTATTGAAAACCATTATGGTTAATATTATCATTAATTTTAATTTAATAATAGTGAATTATGATTATTTTACATGTTTGAAAAAATAAGATTTATAGAAGAACATATTTGTTAAAAGTTATTTGTTTCTTAATGGTATTTCTATTCATTTTCAACAAATTTGTTGTAATTTTAATTTAATTATAATAATATAGTTTTAAAAAAGGGTCAAATAATTGTTCAGGTGATAACCTCTTAGATATTTCACGGCTCTGGGGCTTGAACAAACAACTTATGGGTGATAATTGTGCATCTCCCACCACTAGCTAATGTGATATCATGGTTAGTAAAGAAATAATTTTTAGAACAATTAAATGGATAAATTTTTTTTATAATGGAAAGAATATTATAAGATCAATTATTTTGAATTTTTCTGATATTGATGTGATTAATGATATTTTGGTAGACAATTTATTTGGATTAGGTATATAAAACATTTTGGTTTTACATAATGTATTATTTTGGAATAATTGTATTATGGTTTTGGTGGTGTTAGTTAATGGGTATGATAAAACCATTGATGTCAAAATATTATTTAATGTTAAATAGGTTGAGGGTATTTGGGATATATGTTTATTTAATTTTGGAAGGATCTATGTTAAACTAATGTTTTTAATATTCAATTATATGGATCAGTGTATTACTTATTCATATGAATATTTATTAATTATATAAAATATCTTAAATTATGATATGTATTTTTCTTTTTGAAATGATAGTATTAATAAAATTTTATTATTTTATGGACAATGTGATTCATTAGAAGTTAAATATAGGACCTCAAACCTGAAAAATCTATAATGAATACTAATTATTTGGAGAAAAAGATTATATTATAGTATAAATTTTTAAAATGATGAAATTATACCTTTCAAGTAATCATATTTCAATATTTTCATATTATAGATGATAGTGGAATTTCTCAATACTAAAAAAAGAATCATGAAATGAAAATGTCATCCTATTATATTCATTTATATTGAATTTATAGTCTCTTAACCATTCACTAATTTATGGTTTTATCTTCATTATATTTTTCATGACCATGTAATCTATCACTCTATATTAGTCTTTGGATATTAGTTTTCTCTCCTATATTTTAGCTTCCCAAAAATGTTCTCTAAATTTGGGAACCAGAATATGTGTTATTTTATGTAAACATTATGATTCACAACCTCCATTTTCACAATATTTATTATTATTCATACTTATGATGTGTATTTTCAAAAAATTATGAACCGTTGATTACTATGAAAAAATATCAAGGGAAAAATTTATTTAAGCAGGGTTTAATATAACACCATGATATTTTATGTTTCATTTCCCTTTGACTTATTTTAATTTTGTTAATAGCTTATGTTATATGGAACACTGAGTATAAAAAAACTACAATGTACTATTAGAGTATTATCTAAGTGTGACTATAATAACATATCCATTAAACTAGTCTAATGAATATGAATAACCTATATGAAATAAACCTTATAAAGGCTATATATTATGATTGTATTGTTTTTATAAGGTCATTATATGCTTTAAAACATATTTTCCAACAAAAACAAGTTTTTTATGAATAAATAATATAAAAAACTTCCACCAAATTTAGATTTTCTTTTGAAAAAAATGATATTTGTTTATGAATTCATCATGTCATAATTTTAGTAGATAAATGCTTCAATAAATTTATAAGAAAATTACTTTTTCAATGAATTAAAAAAATAATTATTTTATTGAAAACTATCTTTCAGTTTATGGAATTGAAAAGGGTACATTTTTAATGGGTTGAATAGTAAAATAAATTCACACATTCAATAAATAATCTAATTAATGGAATTATTATTAATTTTATGTTTAATTTTTGTATAAGAACCTTTTTATATCAGATAAAAATTGTTTTCTAGAAATAACCTTTTATTCCAATTTTATAGGTTAAATTTTATATTAATTTTTTCCACTAATGTGAATTTAATATTTTAAAATATATTACATATTACAAATAATTAGGCCCAAATTTGGTAAATATATATCTTTTATTTTTTTCATTTCAAAGAATATCCTTGATAAATACTTTCCCCATCAATAAGGGTAAAATGGGTATAATAGTGTTAAAAAATTTGTATTGTTATTTAAAATATATATATCACATGCCTATATTATAACATAGAAGATTATTTTTATATTTTGATAATTTTATAAAATATATGTCCACTTGGTTCCAATTTTCATTGATTATGTCCTTTATATTAATTTTAGGATTGAATAATCCCAATATGTCACTCACTAAAATTTAAAATCACTAAAATTATTTATATAATTATTAAAAGTGGATATGTTCATATCTAAATTATTATTTTATAAATATATAAATTTTTAAAATGTAAATTTATTTTAAATTTTATTTGATTGAATAATTATCAAAAATTCTTTTGCAGCATCGATACAATATTTATTCTCTTAAAAGAAAAATTAAAAAAATTATATAAAAAATATTAAAAGGGATCAAATTTGGATTAATTATTATGTAATATTATTTTTTATATGAAAAAAATATGATGGATGTTTTAATGTTTTATATTGATTTTCCATTGACTTTATGTCATTATCAAATTCATGTAATTTGATTAGTTCCTTAAATGATATTTATAGTATTTTATCTTAAATATATTTTATTAAATTATTCAAAGCATATAAAAATATTGGTTGATTAAAATTAGGATGATAAATAGTATTAATGTTTATCTTTAGAAACTAATTTTAACCTCATATATAAAACTATAAAGCATTAATATTAAAGAATTTGTTAATATGGTTAAGGTTAAAATTGTTTAACCAATGGTTTAAATGAAACATAAAGGTTTTAAATTAAATCTATAAATATAAAACATTTATTGTATTATTTTTTTATGACTATATATTTATTATCTTCTGATACATGTGATTTTAGAACCATTTTTCATGATCTAGACATATATAATTTTTTAATATTTCAGTTATTTATTAAAATGGATGTAATGACAAATTTGAGTAAATAATATTTATTTAAATGATTTGAAATACATAAATATATAATAATTGTACATTTCAATGAGATACAATTATAAATATCTTTAATGGTACATTAATGGGCTGGTTGGTGTTTTATGAAAATAATATTAAACCATAAATTGTAGAATATTTTGATTTGGTGGAAATTTTTGGAAATAATTAACATCTATTAAAACTGAAATATAAAGGTTCAATATCACATAAAATGTTCTATATTTTATTCATTGAATTTTTTATACTTATCCCCATCATTTTGTATAAATAGTTTGTTTTTAATTCACTTGATTATAAAAATTATTTTATATTAATATAATAATTATTGTAATTCAAAGAGGGATACTCCCCTAACCTATAGAAAGTAACCTATTATCCTATATTACTCACAAATTTGGGGACCTAAACCAGAAAATATATAAAATAATGTCCTCTTCATATCCTTAACTTCATCCAAGAGAATATGATCTTTCCAAAAGTCCATCCTATCAAGTCTTAATGCATAAGAAAAAAGTGGGTTCTTAGTAAAGAGGTATAACTCTTGACAGATAATTTTCAAGGTCATTTCTTATTCTACCTCCTATAAAACAATAGTATCAATTAAAAATTAAGTAATTCAATATCTTAAACATAACTAATTTATATTATGATTATGGAAAAAATATAACCCACCACATTTCCATTGTACACAAATGTAAAAACCTTACTCGGTTGTATGTCTGGATTACTCTATGTATGTTGCAGTGTAATTTTTTATTCATCACCATGATACATAAATGTTGATAATAACAGAAATAATATATATATGTTACTTATGATATTTTAATGATTATGTCAATTTAAATAATTATTTTCCAGCCTTCTGGTTCATTCTCCAAAAAATGGAAACATTAGTCACTTATACATACACCCTACAGTCTGCTTGAATGGTATAAACCAATATTCAACTCTTAAATTTACAGATGACTCAAAAAATATTTTCAAGGAATATATATGTTTTTCATATCATGTTAAACATTCTATATATTATAGAAATATGATCAATGTATTGAAGTTGGTTCTCTATTACTTGAATACATGTTATCATTATTAATAATGTTATATACTAAATCTACATAGTTCTTTTACATTGATTTTTTATGTGATAAATTCAGAATAATATATGATTAAAGTAAATATTTGTTCACTGAAATGATGAAAACATATAGTTTCCACAACATTATTCTTTGAACTTGTTCTATGGCTGGAAGTTATGATCTAACTGGACATAGAAAATACAACTTATCAGGGGTAAGAGGATCATAAGACTTTGAGAAACCATCACACAATATTTTACATTCGTAATATCCATGATATGTTATTATATGAGAATACCCATCAAATAGGAAATCCACATTTCCATGTGCCATTGGATATTCCAATATACATATGTGTGTATTGATCCGTGGACAATAAAAATATCATTATTGGGAATCAAGAATTGTGTACTTAGATGTATCTAATAGAAATACGATGACATATTTTAATTGAGTGTTAAGATGAATTGGGCGTGTCATGAGTGATATTCCATTAATGGATAATGTGAAAAAAGATTTACCCCTTTTCCCCTATATGGAAGATGTTGTCCCATGACCTCTAATGTGAATGGAAATACATACCTAAATCTATGTACATAATTCACTATGGAAGTGTTTTTTGGGAATGTCAATGAAATAATCATCATGTATATATTTTGATGGAATAGGAATGCTACCTACTTGATTAGTGATATCACTATAAAGGGAATATTTTACACGGTGAGTGTTTGTTGGAGGTTGGATGCCATTTTATTGATAACATCTTTCATTATAGGTTCCTTTAAATGTTTCTAGATGATAACCATTGAATTTAGGTGGATATAGCTAATGAATCTATGATTGGGGCCTGTAGGGTCACACATATAGATTATCCACAATCATAGTTAAATTTTTGTGATAATTTGATATATTATGATAAATAATATTTATTCTGGTTTGGTTGATCGCTATAATTTAATCATATAATAATAATAAGAATAACTGAGTTAAATAATAATAATAAATAATTGCTTTCATGTTTATCAAATATAAAAGTTATCATTTTTTTCATAGAATAATGAAGTGACACTTTTTAAATAAATTTTCCATATTCGATAATATAAAAATGTCAATGAGGGAAAGAGGAATGATCATAATGGATCTGATTCGAAATAAATGATATTTATTTATATTCATAATGTGTTTTACATGTCACTTGATTAAAATTAATAACATTAATATTAATTTACATGGGGTGAACTAATAATATAAAATATGCATTAGGGATTGTGTGTGAATTTCCAATCCTAAACACTAAATAATAAATTTCTAAATATATTTATTTCTTATAATACATTTTTTATTACAAGTGGATATAGATTCACTTGATCAAGACCTAGAGTGTATTATCACTCCATCCTCTCTCAATTGTTTGATATAACACCTCGACATCCACGTTCTTTGAGAAAACCATTTCTACTCTAAACCAATAAAAAAACAAGAGACTAGGACTTTTCGTTCTATCACAATTTAATTTTATAATACAATTAAATGATTGTGGTTCATGTGTGGATCATTTATAGAGTGATTATATATGTGGATCCTCAAGAAAAATTATGGTATTCTAATATCTATTTTACTGTACATTCAATGAAAGATGCATTTTATGGTTGGTTACTTATATATCTTCATAGTAATTAATAATAAATTACCTATGAAGATCTATTACTTATGATTCAAGTGTTTTAATCTAGTTAGGTAATCTTCTCTTTTCATTCGATATGAAATTTTGATCATTTTAAATAGTGGTAAAATTTTATTTAAGAATAAAATATGACATGGTCATGAAACAAAAGGATTATTCTCCTTTAACCATAACCTATAGGTGGTATAAGAGCTGTTACATGCTGGATTTATATTTATTTATTAATCGTTTACTTATTTCATGTGTTTTTGTTATCTTTTACATTGAACTATTTATTTTACTATCCAAAACCATTTATATCATTTATTTATTCATTATAAATCACCCAACCAATCATTAATTAGTGATTAAAAATTAAGAAGAATTCCATCCATTCCATCTATTGGTTCTAAAGAATTTTCATCGAAAACAACAAGAGTAAACAATATGTACTTCCACTATAAACACTATATAGTTTTTCATCTCTATATATCATAATAAAATTACACTGATATCACCAAATCATATCTAAGATCCTTAAATTCAGACTATTATGTAGATCTAGACATACTGGATAACAATAAGTGGAAATATATTCCATGTAAGTACCTTATATATTATATTGTACCTATCTTATTGCAGTTGAGAACATGGGGTGTCCCAATGAGCCATGTATTGGATACACATCATGGGGAAAAAATAATTATAACTCTGAGGTTATATGTTGTGTAAGTTATATTATGCGCTATGTACCTCATGCTTGTGTGTATATAGGGAAAATGACTTGCACCAAGATAGGTACTCTAGACATGGGAAGAAGAAAAATATAGAAATTATAAATTAATATATTCAATATAGTCTTACAATGATAATATTACCATTTTTCCATGATGATAAGAAATAAATATATAATTAAACATATTTATTATGTGTTATTTTGTGTCATTCATTTGATAGTATACACTATTTCAAAAGAATAACAATTATATATTAAATTAATATGGTGTTAAAACTTTTGAAAAAATGCATGATGTTTCCTCTATGTAAACATTTTTAATACATTTATTTTAAGTGAAATTAATTTCATTCAAACTTATAGATGGTGGTGTGTTTAGTATAATTGTTTGGAATTTAGATACATTGAATCACTTAGACTAATTCATAGTGCATTTTTTAATTGAATAATGAAATTAAGTAATTTAGAAATAGATTAATAGTATATACACATAGCTTGTTATGTGGATGATCATGATATTATACCCTCCCTTTATTTATGATTTCATTCTTCTATTTTATATTGATTAAATTAAAAGGATGGTTTTCCATTTATCCCCTTCCATTATTATGTAAGGTCCAGCCTGCCCATGGTTTTCTTAATGTAAACCCCCTTTATCTAATCACATGGATACTCTCACATATGTGTGAGTAAAAGATTATATATGGGTGGATATCCCATGTGTGGGGAGATTTCCCGAGTTAAGGGTTCGAGGAAAAAACAGTCAAAATGATACATAAGAACAAAGGTATAATGCAATAACATGGAACAAGTTATTGTTTAAGGTGTGTTTTCATTTTGGGTCAGGGGTTGGTTTGTCTCCTTCTTTATAAAATAAAAATTACAGAATCTCATGATCATGTTACTTAAACAATATTTATATTAGTTTATGATTATATTGTTATGTATATTGATTCCGCGTGATAAACATATAAATGAATTAACAAGAATGGAAGATGTAATAAAATGTAATGAGATAGTGTGTAATTTTTTTTAAAAATACATTGTTCATTACATAAATGAAATCCATTTAATATTAACAATAAATGTAAAAAGGAATAAATTTTCTATTTAAATTTGGAAAAAAAATCCCTCAAACAAATTTAAAAATTCAATATAGCCTTATACTTCTTATGTTATAAATTAATGCGTAGTTCAATGTGCATAATGAACCAATGTTTGGACACATTCAACTATCATTAATAATTTAGAAATATGATTTTAGTTTTCTGAACATAGTAAATGTCAACGTATGACTTTCTGAGAAAGAAATTTTCTAGATAAGAGGAAAATGTTAAGGAATTATGGAAAAAGAATTTTATGATTCAATATTCCACTCAATAGATCATTGGACTACATGTTAATATAGTTTGCAATATAATCCTTCCCAAAACCCTTCAAATATATTATTAGGCATAATTCATTGTTATTATAAGAGTATTATAAATCGTTTCCACTATAATATCTGAAAGATAATATATTATGAAATAGATAGTGATGGATACTTTGTTTCAAAAAATAGTTGTAGAATAAAAAGAATGTAATTTATTTTGGATTTGTTAATTTTATTTATAATCAAAAAAAGTACTAATTCAATATACATAATTTGTTGAAATGGGAAATTAAATGACTTTGACAATGTAACATTGATCCATACTAGAGAAGTATCACCTTCCCACAAGAGATTATTTTCAAGAATGGTATTAGAGATTATGAGTTATACTATAAAACGAATGAAAACTATACAAACTGGAATACCCACATCATAATATAATTTCTAAAGAGGATAATGAGGAATAATTATATGTCTCTTTGAAGTTTTTTGATGATGAAAGTGGAAGCCTTAGAGATCCATCCTTCCATGAAGAAAATGATCTAATTGAACAGAAAAGAAACAGTGGTTGTATACTTTTTATGTGGAAAGTTTGTCCACTAGGAGAGGAATATCACCCATAAAAAGAAGAAAGGGGAATCTTCAGGTGCATTATATATTGTGTTTAATATTTCCATATACATATGTTAGGTATTAGATACTTCCCAGGGTGCTCAAAATTTTATCCCAATACTCAGAAAAAATATATTTCATAAGATTATTATAGAATAGGCGGATCAACCTACTACCTATGAAGCGAGGGTGGCTGCTCTAGCCATTAGAGACTACCATCTCACATTACCTACATGATTGATTATGGTTTTAATGAACTTTTATTATGTGAGTTGTATTATAGAGAACAATATTTCTATTTCCTTTTTATATGGATTGATTTATTTTGAAATTTACAATAATTTTGGGAAATTTTATAAAGATATTATATGTTATGGTAGGTAAAAAATTAATAATAACACTTCTTTATTATTATTTTGGAAAAATTTAGAAAATGGAAATGAAATGAACATATACGACTAAAAAATAAATTTCTATAATCACTATATTTTTCACTTAAACGAGATGTATTTCACAATAATCTATTAATATTGTTACATAGACTCTTTTGAGATTAAGACCCTTGAAATATGTTGTACTTGGTTACAAGTAAAGATGACCAAGACACCATTTAGTGGCCAAGGAGACAGGTCTATAGAGATTCTACCTTTGGAATAAATAGATTTTTGTTTACCTTTTAAGGTAGAGTATTGAAGTGGAAAATAATTCTTATGACTTTTACCGAAGACTTGAGTAGGTATTAATATATCTACTTAATGTGGAATAATTTTGAATTCATTGAGAAGTAGAAATAGCTCATGAATGAATTTGAGAACCGATCATGTAATAAGATAATTAATCCTAAATTACACCAAGGCAGTGAATATTTTATCCAAGAAATTATCAACATTATATGGGTTTTTGGGATTTTATATCAACTCACACCACCATATACCTAGTATTGAAATGGTGTTAGTGAAATTGGGGAAACATAACATGATATTAATTTTATGGTCGATGATGAGTGACACTAGCCATCCATTATCCATTATGGGATCTAAAATTTAGATAGCATTATGCTTACTAAATTATATACCCACTAAATGGAAAAATAGAATTACCATCAATTTATGGAGTTTAGAGAAAATATTTTTGTCACTTGTTTATGTATGGGGTTGTGGGGTGTAGGTAACGTCTAGCATGAACAAATAACTACTTCCCCATGGCACCATGTGTACCTTTTTATAGGTTCACAAGAAATAAATATTATATTATCTATAAAACCATTTATAATAGAAGATGTCTCAGGACACGTCATATTCCATAAGAGAGTGCACATCCTTATGAAGGATAATAGGATCAATATTGTGATCAATAAAGTTAATGCTCAATATACTCAAGATTTGGTACATTAATAAAATTCAGTGGCCCCTATAGTAGTAGAAGTTCTTAAAACACAATTACATCATAATAGTTCCTGTGATGTAAGATAATAATAGAGATATGGTTTTCTAGTTACTAGTTGTAGTGACTCGTTATGAGTTTAAAATGATAATGCTTTATTCTACAGGGAGGTATTAGGGAGCATATACTCATAAATATAGATAGAATATATGAGTTCTGAGATGGATTCCATGTATCAACACCACATTTGGGTTTATAAAATCCTATAATTAATCTTAAGTAAGTTCAGTGTAAATGGATATCCAAAAGAAAGGTAAACATGAAATTTAATTTAAATATCTATATAGTATGGATAGTGGATATTGTTTTTATAAAATTTCAATTAACTTACTAATATGAATTATTTTCTCTAGTTTCCATGTATAAAATCATTAGATTTGTTTTCTTTAATAGATTACTGTGACTATGAGATTTGGAAAATGGATATCTAAATCCTATTACATAATGGGAACCTTAAAGAGGATGTGTATATTAAACAACCTGAAGGGTTTGTGATACCATAAATTTCCAAAACATTACATAGTATATGGAGATCTATATATGGATTAAGGAAACCATCCAGGTTATGGAACATTCAATTTGACATTGCTATAATGAAATTAGTTTTCATTAAGAAAGAACATTAGACTTGTTTTTTCATGTGTTTTAGTGGGATTATATTAGTTTTCATAGTTATATATTGTTGAATTATTCCTGATTGGGAGAAATATACCATCCTTTAATTGGGTTAATGAATTTTTGAGAATGTGGTTATCCGTGATTGAATTAGTTCAACCAAATGAAATTCATGAAAATATGATAATGCATGTTAGATCCAAGAGGTTTTGTGGAGTATGTAAAGTTATACTAACTGACCAGATTCTAAATAAGTTCATTTTAGGACAATCCAAGTGGTTATTGGTTCTGATGTAACATTGGGTACATCATTAAATGAAAATGTGTCCATAGACATAGGAGGAAAGAGAGAGAATTAGTAATACCCCATATTCTCATATGATACTATTCATCATGTATGAAATGTTGTGTGTGGATCTTTATGATTCAAATTCATTAAGAATACTAGGAAGATATCAAGATGATATAGGTGAACATCATTAAATTATTGTTTAGGATATCATTATGTATTTGAGGTAAAATATGTGGATGTTGCCTATGTATAGAGGATATAAAGAGATAGTCATATGGGTTTATATAGAAACTATCATTCAGAGTGATCAAAATGAACTCCATTCATAGTATAGACATATTTTTGGTGTCAATAGAGTATTTTTGAGCTAGAATAGTTCTAGGTAGTGATTTTTTACATATTTTATAGTAGAGGTTGAGTATATTGTTGCTTTTGATTCATCTAAGGAAGAAGAATGGATATAAAACACTGTTATACTATTTTATATGTTTTTTAGACTTAATAAACCAATCAATATTTACCATGATAACACTATAGGGGTTTTTCTATTTTAGGAGACAAGGTCATATAATAGGAAAAAGAAAATATATCAGAATTTACATCTGTTGGGGGATTTTTTTTAACAAGGTTATGTTCAAGTGAGTAGAGTATCCATGGAAGAAAACTCGGTGGAAACCCAGAAAAAAATATTTATCATAGAAAATTCATGAGTATAATGTTAGACTTAGTTGATTGAAAGTTGTTTTTAGTTGGATCTTGTTCATTTTGGAATCTATTGGAGTCAGTGACCTGGAACAATCTTTCATTTCTATGGGACAACATGATTTCATTATTAATAATGCTACCTATCACAACGTGTTTGTTTGTTTTAATTAACGCTGTTTGTGATAGTTTCCTAAGAATATATTTATTGTTGAAAGGTCATAATAGTTCCCCATTATGACAAGAACGAAGAGTTTCAACAAAAATATTATTTATCCTTATTCAATGGATGGATTATAATCTTTAATGGGACATATAAAATATAGAATAAATTAGGGGGTATGAGTTCATAATACCTCAAGACACCATATAATGGTGTTCCACTTTGGTAATCCCCAAGATAAGATTTTATGATAATGAAACTACAAAATTAGAATCTATAATTCCATGAATCATTGGATATAAATAGATTAGTACATTTATTGTTCCTTGGAATTTAATATTATCATTAGTGGATATCATGAATCATGTACTTAGTAATATTGATGAAATGAATAATGAAATAGGATCACTGAGTACTAGGCTTTTTGGGTACATCTTGAGTGATATTACATTAATGGATATTGTGAGAAAGAATTTATTTCTTTAATTCCATGATGAAAGATGATTTCTCAGGCCCTATTATGGGAGTACAATAGTCTTCATAAATACATGGCCTTGTTGTTCTGTGGTTGAGTTTATTTTTAAAATGTAAAAGAAAGGTACATCAATTTTATTGGTGATAACACCAAAATTATCCTTTCCTGATTAGAGATATCAGGTTAAATGGAGTATATAACATGGTGATCATTCATAGGAAGTTGAATGTAATTGTATAATTAACATATATCTTTATTGGTGACTTCTCATGTTGCAAGACTACAGACTTGTACATCAAGTATTTATATATAATTTCATTGGGGATGAGTCCTAGAGGGCCCGACAATTATTTTTTCTACAATCTCAATTCAATCTAAGTAATAAAATTATTACATTAGAATAAATAATATTAATTCATTTTTGGTTGAAAAAATTATTTTATCAAGGATATAAAAAATAATAAGTGATTTAAATAATAATTATTAAAAAAATATAAGTTTTAAAAATAAATTATTTGTTATATTTATCATAGAATTATGAAGTCATGATTATTTAAAAAATTATAAATTATTCAAGAATCGGTAAATATCGACTTTGGAATGTGGACCGAGCATAATGGATTTGATTATAAATGTATTACCTGAAGGATTTTAAGGTAAATTTCTTTTTAAATTAAATTTATTTAGTATATTATATTTCATGAAACAACATTCTTAAACAAAAAATAAATATTATTATTTAATTGTTACCATTATAACCTAGTTGTGAAATTAGCATTTAAGAATTGTATTATGTAATATATGAAAATTTATGGTTTAGAAAAATATAAGATGAATTCATTATTTACCAAATAATTAAAAATGAAAATATAATCCAATTGAATATAGTGGGATTTTTTATTTTTAGTATCCCAAATGATTTTGTCTTAATAAATAAAATTATTTATATTTGGTAAATTCTTTTAATGAAATATATATATTTTATTATATAATTGTTTTTATATTCATCCAATAGATTTTATTGGTATAACATAAGAATAATCCAATTTTTTTGCATAAAAACTGATGTTTTTACTAAATGAAGTATTTCCACCTTTTAATGGAGGTCCTATTTGAAATACTATTTTTTACATTTTTAAAAATTCTATTTGAAAAAATAAAATATTTCTTTAAAATTATAATATAAATTTATACTTTGGTTGATTTTTGTATTCTTTTTAATTTTTTTTATGTTTTGAATAATAGTGATAAAATATTTCATTTAAATTTAAATAAAATATTATAAAAATTATTTATAGTATAAAATTATATTTTTAATTAGTTTGAAAGTAAATTTAGATAATTTTTATCACTTAATTCAATTTAGCTCATTGAAAACAATTTGAAATTGAATTTTGATATAAAATCAGTTCATTCTGTTGAAAATTTCAATTTAAAACCAAATTTTTCTTTCCGTAAATGGGATATTTTTTAAATTAATTACTGCTACTTTCATGTTTATTAATTTTTAAAAACTATTTCCATATTTGGGATGAGTTGGTCAAAAATATATAAGGATGTTTAATTTATTTTATTTGAGTTATGAATGATATTAAAAATATTAAAATAAATAAAATTCGACATAATTAATTTCATAAAAGTATTTTATTGAAAACATTTACATGTAAGTGATATATTATAATTATTTTTTGAAGATATTTTATTCTATGGAATTTTTTTAAATGTTAATGTAATTAATAGTATCAAATTTATCATTAATGTTATATTAAAATAGATTATATTTTGTTAAATGATATAAAATTCAAAAAAATATAAACATCCACCAATTTATTTGGATAATGTATTAAAAGAAATTAATTACTCAGTTTTTGTTCTTTTTTTATAATAACTATATTAACCATCAAATAGTAAACCACATGTTGCCATTTTAAAAGTTAAAGGGTTTAAAAAAGTGTTAGAACAAAAGGATAAGTGCATGAATGATTTCCAAACTTGTCTAAAAATTATGGGTTATGATGATTTCAACCCATAAACATCATATATTAAAAATAAATCACTTGGGGAAATTTTTAATTGGAAATTATTGTATATTAATTTAATATTTTTAGAGTGTCCAAAAGTGACCCGAACCTCAATTATAAAAGGGAACCTCCTCTCCCACATATTTACAGACCTTTGAGCCTTCTATATTGATAAAACCATACCCATTTCACCTAAAAACTACCTTATAAATGTTATGAATTTTTCGGTATTCCAAAAATACCAACTCTAAATCCGTTATAAATATATCTAATGGGAGTCCTCTAAAGAATATGTAATCATTTTTATAAACTCATTCAAGTTCATTTCTTCTTCTAGTTCATCTTCATGTATTTTTTAAATTATAAATAAATGAATTTAGTATAATATATATAATTATATGTTTTTATTATTATTTTACATTCATATTTAACCTCTTATCCATCCAATTAAAAATGAAGTCATGCACGTACGTACACACAACTTATCATTTCCATGCTGTGGTGTATTGTTTTCATAACCACATTATTTGGATGGGTATAATGATTGATATAATGGATATAAATAATAAATATGAAATAATATTAATTTTTTATATTTAATATAAAATCTAATTCCCTTTTCAAAATTAATGGAATGATATAATTGCTTATGCGTATGTATGGTCTGCCATCTCCACAACATGGTGAGATTCATTTTCCATGTTAATAATTCAAGAATTAATATAAATATATATATAATTAGTAAATATAATATCAATGAACATAATATAATTATATAGATGAAATATGTATATATATATATGTATATATATATATATATATCCTACATATAAGAAACATGACATGCACAATAAAACATGAAGCAATTAATAGTAGAAACAAGGGTAATAAAAGAATATTATTATTTAAACAATATAAGCAGATAATATATGACATCATAATTATGGATATGTTTCTTTTATAAATTAATAAATTATTTTAAACCATTTTAAATTTGGTTAATGCACATTAAAATAATAAAATGAACAAATTAAGGGATAATTTCATAATCTCAATATTATTCTGGGTTGTTTATATGTAAATATCTACTAGGGAATATTTATCATCTATGTACATGATTCTTAAAAATGTTTTCCAAATTATTTATAATATTATACTAAATATTATTAATTTCATTTTACCCATGTTCAATTATTTCTTGTTTTAAATTAATTTTTCCCAAAAGAAGTACTGTATGACCTTTTCTACAAAAATAAAGAAGGAATGCTTTTTTCATCTATGTAATGAGAGAAAAATTTCATCTTTATGACTCCTTAATTTTTTAATCATCTATTACCTATATAAAAAATTATTTTATCATCGATTTTGTGATAATTTCATTTCGACTAAACAATAGTTGAAAAGATAAGAAAAACATTAAAAAATGTCTCTTAATTTTTTTATTTATAAAACCATTTAAAATGATTAAAAGAATCTAAATATATCTAAAATATTTGTGGTGGTGGGAAGATCTTATAAAGATGTATACATTAAAAGAAAAATTCCTTTATAATTTTATAATTGAATTTAAAAACAATCATTTAGGAAAAAATTATAAATGTATCATTAATGACTTGAAAAAATTCCAGAAAAACATAGAACGTCCTTTATAAATATTATTTGTTTAATTTTTTTTGAAAACTACAGACATGGATGAAAAATATATATGAATAAATTAGAAATTAGATCATATTTTCTTTAAAATATCTTTTTTTATGATTCATGTGCCATGGATAGAAACATTCAAATGAAAATATGTTATCTCTTTAAATATATAAGAGATAGGATAATTGATGGAATTTAGGAAAAATATATCCTAAGAATAATTCAGTAAAAATAAATTCAATTCCAAAAAATGTGATCATAAAATAATCGTTACATCTTCTGTAACTTTTATATTGTAAACCCTAGAGATAAAAAACATGAATTGAAACATTATTAATCATGTATAATCATGTAATCATGAAAAATAAATTAATAGGTATATATATAAAACACATCCAAGAAAATTTCTGAATAATATTGAATATGCCTCAATAGAGAGGAAATTGACATAAAATCCTTTAACTCACACATACCTTTTGTTGTAAATGTACTAATAAAAAGAATAATGGATTGAAAAATGTTAATAATTTATAAAAAACAATATTCATGTTTATAATATCATAAATTAACCGCTTATAACAAATTATCAATAAAATGTTAACAATATTTCATTATTACCATTCTTTTAGGAGTTAATTACTTAATTTTCTTATGCATGTTTTGTCATTGAAGTATCTTTTATCAGACAGAGAACATTTCTCAATCATATAAAAATAAAATTAATGTTATAAATGTCATAATTAATCATTTAATATTTTTTTTTCATTTTGTAAGGATGGAAAGTGAAAAAAAATTATATCACCTCATAGAGATGATATTCTATATTTACACGGATGACATGGTAAGGAAGAAGATGATATATTATGTAAGATCCTAGGTTATATAAAGGCATTTAATTGTTTTAATTATAATTATAATGTATTAGTTTTGGTTGATTAATTGTTTAACAGGCGAGTAAAGTGGTTTGGGGTGTTTTGGGGGCTCAAGACATAAAAGAATGGGAAAATTAGGCTATTCTATCTATCTGGCATGGATGGTGTACCATTAGTGAAAAATATGTGAGGCGGAATCAAAACCAAAATACCATGTATAGAGGACTATGACATAATTTTCATATGGTTTTTCAAATCGTGTGGGCATCCCTAGTAAACTGTGTGGCATAACATGTCATGGGAAGATGCTTGCGAACGGTTGGCACATGATTTAGGAAACCGTGCACCCCATTAAAAAGTGTAAAATTAAAAAAATTCACCTTATATTTTTATGATCTCACCCTATTTCTTCTCTATTTATCCTCATCTCAAACCTGGTGAAAAACCAAACTCTCCCATGATTCTAAGAGATCATTCTCCTTCAATTATTAGAAGTTTAGAGTTTCATTGGTTGTGGGTGGATTCTCCGGGTAAGTATAATATTCTTGATGCTTATCTATTATATATTAGGGGTTTTATCCTTGTATATATTCTTTTTAAGACATTAAAACCACATTTTTGGGGGATTCTGTGTTAAAGTTTCAAGGTGATCATTAATCTGGATCTATAGAAAAGGTTAAGTGTGTGTTCATCTCTAGAATTATGGTTAGAGGTCTACAAGTAATATCCCATATTTTCATTATAGATTTGTGCATGTGTTGTCATGATATTGCATCCATCATGATCTGATATTGTATCCTTGAGTATGAATTGATTAAATGGTTAGTTAAGTGATGATTTAAACCCATCATTATCCCTGAGGGATGCGTTGAGTTTGAATTGGACTGACTTAGGGCCACCCTTGGGTGCTCTTATATTTCCAAAAATGGAAAATGGTAATGTTAATCCATGAGTTTTTTTGTGTGTAAATATTTCACAAGATAAATGATTTTACTTTTTTTATTCTGTTTTAAGGAGTACTAATTGAATTCATGTATAGTCTTTGGCTTTGACATAAGGGTTTTTTTGGAAAATTGTAAAAATGTTTATTGGGATAACAGTAATGTAATAAATGACATTTGATTTTTAATGGGAATTTTTAAATTGAATTCTAAATTTGAATTTATTAATTATGTTAAATTGTTAAGGAAAATGAGTCTTTGACTATATGAAATGAGAAAACATAAGAAATGGGTAAATGAGTTTAATTAGTTATGCCCAGTAAATGGTAATTGTAATAATGAGTTAAAGATTGAAGATAATTTATATGTGGAATTAATTATGAATTTAAAATTTTATATGTTTATTATTTTTGGAGTGTGATATTGTATATATGGTTAATAGAATAAAAATAACTTGTATATGTCTTGGTCGTGTGGGAAAAGAACAATGTTTTTCCCTACGGGTCAAGTTGGAAAAATGATCTAAACTCACTGATAGAATGCATGGGTTAGGATGATGGACTGATGTTCTAGGACCTAATGGTCCCATTAGATGAAACTACATATAATTATTTTACAAGGTAAGTGTGATTTAAATGATTTTTAAATGGTTTCTCCTCTTGAGATATGGGATTGACTTAATTTTTATGCTTGGTTACTATTTCGCTTAAGCTGATTTGTAAATAATGTAAATTCTTATACCATTAAACAAAAGATGAAATCATATGAAGTAAATATTGTTAACTAATCTCTCAGAGTTATATCAGGGTTTACTTGGTCATTTATTTCATACTTTCATTAACTATCAGTTTTGATTAGTTATTTTGTATACAGCGTTGTTAGTGGCCTACTGAGTTATACTAACTACCTGCTCTAACCGCCATTGGGTGCCCGAGAATATTTCATGGTTGTATGTTAGGACAAGGGTAAAGACCCTATTATAGGTAGTTGAGTTTGGAATGGGATGTGAATGGATGAGTATCTATACATGGAGTCTAGTCATGTTTTTTCGATTTATCTATTTTTCCTTTTTGGGTTTTCCTTTTACATTTGGTATTGTTTCATAACATGATAAGACTATTTGTTTGATTAAGTCTATGCCCTATTTGGTATTTTGGATATCAAATAATTTTTTATTTTATTTGTTTATTTTTTGGTTATTATATTATATAATTTGGATTAGTCTAAAAAGAGGGTATAATATTTCAAAATGTCTTATCAAAACCTCATTTCTAGTCAGAAACATTTGGTGTATGGGGAGGCATGCTTGAGGTCATGGGAAAACCTAGAACGGGGCCCCGTTACATGTATTCTGGGGTAGGGAAGATAAAATATGTAATTAGTGGATTTCATTTATATGTTCATATTATTTTGGTTGGTAGATATGAGATTAGGATAACGATATAATTCTTGAAAGTATCTAAAACATATATGTGAGAAAACTAGAGTGTCCATGGTAGTTTTTTTTGAAATGTGATGTTAATGTTGAAGTTAATGGATATATCACCATTGGGTGATGCAATTGTGTTGTGATGTGACTATTTCGACATAATTTTCTCATGGATGGAATTTCAGGAGGTTTTTCATTCATTCATCATTTTATTCACCTAGTGTATTGGTGAAATGCACCCTGGTAGGCAATCACGTGATGAGTGTGTGGGGTGTAAAGAGTATAATTCATTTCAATTCCTTGAAAAAATTAAAAAAATATTTTCAAATAAAGTTGATGTAAATGGTTAAATAAAAGCAATTCTATTTAATTTTTCATAATAAAAGGGTGTAAATTAGTTAAAAATTTATTGTAATATTTTTTGAAATCGAGAATTCACCTATAAAGAAAAGATTTGAGTTTTACAAAGTGGAATTAGATTCCAAAAAGATGCATATTGGAAGACATGTGACCACATATGTTAGTTTACCCCATGTAAGCCATTTCCCATGGAAAGGATGGTTGAGGGTAGTGTTCTCGATGGGATGTGGTCCAATGAGATGATTTATAAGAAATTTAATGGTTTGGTCTAGTTAAGATACTACTTTGGTATAAATTGTGCAAACATTATGTTGTGTGTTCTAAGAATCATTTTTGAATTGTAGAGAAATACCACTATACCGATGTGTTACAATTGGGAGAAATGAGGATATCGATGGGAATTGTCCCCTAGAAGTGGGGATAGAGACCCTATTCGACTAGGGAAATAGAGGAGATGAGCTATTCTAGGTGAAATTTTCCCATTTTATGTAGAATATAGAACATGTCCTAGGGTGGTTTTGCTATTAATGTTTGAGCTGACTCGAGAGTTTCAGCAATAGAACTCTCAAACCGTTACTGGATAGGGTGGGAAATTGGTAGCCGAATTCTGGATAGAGACCATCTAGATGACCCTTGATCACATAGAGATGCCACATTATAAGAGATTAAAGCTGGAAACCTACATGTTGTGAGGACATAAAAAGCATTGGTGGGACATCTTGGTTTAAATAGTGAAGGTAGATGGGTTGTTGTGTTAGGTTTCCGAAGAAAATTTTCTTGAGAATTACTATCCATGTACCCTGAGACAGGAAAAGGATTCAGGGTTTATGAGTTTGAACCATGAAAATATTTTAGTATTGTATTATTTTGGTCGTTTCACAAAATGCCATCATTTTTAAGCACATTGGCGGGAGATGAGGAATCTACTATGCAATGTTTCTAGGATGGACATCAATATGAGATCAAGTCCATGTTTAATATATTTCAAATAATGTGGTTTTTTGAATTAATGGATGTTGAAATTAATTCATAGAGAAATATCAAGGAGGATTCTAGTCATGGACATGTAGTTTCGATGGGTCGATTTGGTGGTGATATTTCTAATGTCATGAAACATTATATTGAGAGAATCTATTAGGGAATTAGTAGAAAGAGTAGTCATAAAATAGATCTAATGTATTATGGTTATGAATAAGTATTCTGTTACAAGTGTTCTAATCCAGTACATGTGCAGAGTTAGTGTTAACAACCTCCAATCGAGTGTCAAGTGTGAAACAGGTCGGGAAATTTTTAGAGGTTCTATAGATACACTCAACATTCAGGAATGAAGGAAAGGTCTGTATTGATATTGAGTGCTGGTAGGGGGATGGTTACCCTGTATCAGGTAGGTATTTATATTATGACTTGTAATATCAGTCGATGTAGTGGATGCAATACTCTAAGACGAGAGCATCTATTTTAGTAGGGAAGCATAATGTGAAAATCTCATGCTGGATCCTAGGGTAGAGGGGAATGCCAACTTCCTGATATTAAGTCTACACCATGAGATGGTGAGGTTTGACAATTAACTATTCATGAAATTATTATAGTGGATTCTACCCTTTATAGAGATTTATTCTATATAGGGGACTCATATTCTTTTAACTCGTCTTTGCTTATGGTTTTTTTAGGTATAGCAGGAGACCATATATGTGGTGTTAGGTTGATTGACACACAGTTAGGGGTGTGAGTATAAATATCAGCTATGTAAGGGGAGCTCTTTTTATATTTCCATATACCACTTTTTCTGGGACTTTTTTGTGCCTGAGATTTCAGGTTTGGATCTGATTATGGGCATGGATTGGATAACATTATACTAGGACCACATTTATTATTACCATCATAGGGTAACATTCACGTCTCTCGAGGGGAACACCTATGTACATCATGGGGAATGGGATGTTTGGGTAGTCCATTCATTGTTAGTTTTTTCATAATTGGGTGAACTCGTAGCCCAATGATCTTTCCTTATTCTAGATGATGTGGAAGAAGAGGAGCTTTTCATTCCTTTGACGATGGATGAGTTTTAGGTTCTATTTCTAGAGGAATTTTCTAGTTTTGTTGTCTGGGAGACCTGTTCAGTTTATGATTGAGTTTTTTTGGAGAGAAGAATTGGTTTCCATTCCTCCAAATATAATGGAACCAGAATAAATCTAATAAAATAAATCTCAATTGGATGATGTAGGTAATAGGGGGCTTATTAATCCTTGTATGTTACCTTGGGGATATTTAATGTTGTTTTCCAAGTGATCTGGAATATCTTTGCGATTTTATGTCGATTATAGGAAGCTCAATCAAATGAAAGTCAACAATTGATACCCTCTTCCTCTAATCAATGTTATTTTTGACCTACTGAGAGGTTATATAGTTTTTTACAAGTTGTATATGTGGTGAAGATATCATAAGATAAGGTTGAGACCTTCCAGTGTACCAAAAACTACCTTGAGCAGCAGGTACGAGTTGTATGAGTTTGTTGTTGTGACATTCAGGATGACCAATGCATTGGTGGTGTTTATGGATCTGATGAATCTAATCTTTCACCCTTATCTAGACCAGTTTGGAGTTTTTTTGTGGATTATATATTACTATACTCTAAATCTCATGAAGGTCATTCCAAACATATAAACATGACATTGAGTACACTAACAAAGAATAAGATATATTATAAGCTATTGAAGTTTAATTTATGGATTGATAAATTGAATTTCATGTGTCACATCATCTCTCAGGAAGGGGTATCAGTGGACATGAAAAAAGTGTTGAAAGTGGTATCTTGGGAGCAGCCCAAGAGTGTTTCTGATGTTTAGAGTTTCTGAGATTAGATGGCTAATTCCATAGTCTCATAAAATATTTCCCCTATTTGGAGGCCCCACATTCAGGATTGGAGAAGAAAGGCGTAATGTTTTAGTTGTATGAATCATGTGAGAATGATTTTCAAGTGTTGAATAAGTGGTTAAAAAATGCACCAATTTAGATCTTACACAATCCAGGTAATTAGTATACCTTGTTTTGTGATGCATCTGGTGTTAGACACGGGGAAAAATTAATGCATGATAAAAATGTAGTAGCTAATGGGTCATGACAGTTTAGGACACATGAAATGAACTAACCCACTTGTGATATTGAGTTGGATATGGTAGTTTACACACTAACGTATTTGTTGAACTACGTGTTGGGAGAATTATTTATAGTGTATAGCAATCATAAAATTGTTAAGTAAATTTCCTATCAGCATGATTTCAGTCTTATAAAATAAATATGGGTTGTGAAGATGAAATATTTTGACTTTAAGTTGTTTTATACACTAGGAATGGGAATATAATTTCTGATTCATTGAGTCCAAGGACTCAAAATTAGAAAATACAGGAGTCCTGTATTGAGTGGAGGATGGTGGAATTGTTGACTTAGATGAATTAGGAGATGAAGGTTGGCCACATGTAGATGAATCTGGAATCCGTGTAAGTTGTTTCCACACATTTGTGCCTGATCAAAGAGAAATATCTTCTAAATCTAGAACTTTTATCTATAAAGGAATGTCCTAAAGATGGGGAGTCACCTTATTTTTGTAATTTAAGATGTTATGGAATATTTTAAGTTCATGTCTTTGTGGTTGTTCCAACATCTGTGTGAGATAATTTGATGAGAAAGTTTCATACATTAAAGTTGGAGGTGCATCCCAATCTGAAAAAAATGTATTGGTATATCCATATTCACTATTGGTGTCCTTGTATAATGAAGAAAGAAAATAGTTTCATGGCGTGATGCCTTAATTTTTTGCAGTTGAAAGATGTGAACCAACGATGAGGTGGTTTACTACAACAATTACCCATTCCGAGGAGGAAATGGGATAGTGTGATGATGGAATTAATCATGGGACATCATGAGGATGCCTCAAAAGAATGATGTGATTTGGGTAGTTTTGGATCAGTTGACTAAGGTGGCTCAATTCCAATCAGTTCGAGATACATTAACTATAGACCAGTTGGATGAGTTGTACGTTCAGGGTATAGTATGACAGTAGGGGGTACCATATACTATTTTTTTGGATTGAGATCCAAATTTCACATGGTGCATTAGATAAAGATTGAAGAGGGTTCTTGGTGTATAGATGTTTTTGAGTAAGGAATTCCACCAGTAGATGGGTGGGCAGTCGAAGAGTACTATTCATTTATTAGAGGACATGTTGAGGGTTTTTGTCTTGTATTTTGGTGGATCATGGAAGAATTACTTTCAACTGGTTGAGTTTGTGAACAAATATTGATACAATTCTACGATTCATATGGAACTATTCGATGTAATCTATGCTAGACAATGTATATCTTCATTATTTTGGTTAGAATCCAGGGAAATATGGTTGTTGGGGATGAGTCTCATATAGAAGACACCATAAATAGTTTAGTTGATTTGGATGAATATGGAAATAGATTAGTGTAAGTAGAAGTTTAATGCGGATAGACATTGTAGACATAATGATTTTGGGGTGGGTGACTGGGTGCTAATTTGGGAGTCGTCGGGGTGTGGACACTGTCGAATTCAAAAATAGGGAAAGTTAGTGCCTATGTGTGCGATGCCGTTTGAGATTGTGGAGAGGATTGGGTTGGTGGGGGGGTACCAATTATCTCTTCCATATTGGTATAATGGAATGGATGATTTTTACCTTGATTATTAGCTTTGTTTGTATCAACCTGACTAATCTCGTCTTTTTGATGGTGAGGATGTTGAACTTGAGGCAGATTTTCCCTTCAAAGAGCATCTGGTTTATATTTTCAATAGTAGTGAGAATATCTATTGAGGCAAGACCATGCCCTTGTTTGGAGTCTTGTGACTGCAAGGAAATATTCTAAAATAAACATGGGAAAGGGATATAGATATGCAAGCCCAGATTATCAAATTATTTTTTTTCAAAACCTAATAATTTCTTGGGATCGCGGATAGAGGATGATTCATTATAATGTGGGGAGGTTGTAAGAACCATGATTTTAGGATGGTATTTTTTGTTAAATTTTTTATTTAAATAAAATAATATTGGTTAATTAATTTTCTAATCAGTGTGTGAGGACATTTAGGGGAGTTCTAGGGGCTCAGTACATGAATGAAAGTAAAAAATTAACTATTTTGTGCATCATTCATGGTTTTTGAATAGTGATTGAAAACATACGATGGGGAATCCAAACTGTAAAATCATGGACAAATCCATATCCCATGGTTAATTAATGGGTATTCAATCCATGAGGCCCATCCTAAGTAATTTTTTGGCTTAACCCTTATTGAGAAGATGCTGGCGCACAGTTGGTGCACAGTTTGGAAAACTGTGTAGCCAAACTATCTTCTCCATTAAAAAGTGTAAAATTACAAAACATCCCCCTCATATTTTTATGTTCTCACCCATTTTACGTTATATCTAACCTACTGACAACCCTAGTGATTAACCAAACTCTCCCAAGCTTCCAAGGGGTCATTCTCCATCAATTCTAGGTCATTTGGAACATTGTTGGTTGTGGATCGAAGCTCCAGATAAATCTAATCATCCTCATGCATCTATTTTTCATATTAGGGGTTATAGTTCTGGATATCTCTGTCCAAATCCCTAAAAATATCAATTCTATTGTATTTTAGGTGAAGGATTCAAGGGGTGATCAAATCCGGATCTAATGATATGTTTCAGAGTCTGTTCTTATCTGAAATCGAGGAAGGTGGCCTACAAGTTATATCTCATAGATTGATTATACATTTTTTTATGTGTAATTGTGATATTGATTTATTCTTGATTTGTTTACATTTTATTATGTACAAATTAACTAAATGGGTGGTTAAGTGATGATTTAAACACATCATGATCCCTATGGGATGCATCGAGGTAGAATTGGTATAATTTAGGGCCACCAATGGGGTGCACTAACATTCAGGAACATGGAAATGGTAAAGTTATTACTAGAGTATAATTATGAGTAAATAGAGCTCAAGATAAATGTGTTGAGTTTCTTTGTTGGTTTATAAGTACCAATAATGGTACCAGTGTCTAGTCATTGGCTTTGGAAGAAGGGTTTGTTTGGAAAAATGAAAAAAGTGTTAATGGGATAAAAAGAATGTGATAAATGACATGTGATTTGCAATTGAAATGGGTAAGTGGGATAATAAATGTGAATTAATGAATTATTTTAAATGGGGAATGAAAATATATCTTTAACTATGCTAAATGTAAAAGGTTAAGAAATGGGGAAATGAGTTAAATGGGCGATACTAGGTAATTGGTAATTGTTCTAATGGGTTAACTCTTGATAATGATTTATATATTGAATGAATTTTTAATTATAAATTCTATATGTTATTTATTATTAGTTTTCGATATGGAATATATAGGGATTTGAAAATTAAGAATATCCACATGGCATAGTTTTCTGGGATTAAGGATTAAGGATCCTCCCATGGGTTGGGTTGGACTGATGCTATACACAGACTAATAGAATGCATGTTTTAGGATACTGGACTAATGTTGTAGGCCCTAATGGTTTCATTGGATGAAAGTACCTAGATAGATGCTCCATGTTATGTGTGTTGTAAATGATTGTCAAATAGTTTCCTTCAGTGAGATAGGGGATTGACTTATTCCTTATTCTTGGTAAATGTTTAACTTGGGTTGTTGTGTAAATAATTAAAATTCCTAACCCATGAATCAAAAGATAAAATTGGTAAAAGTAAATATTGATTAACTAACATATTTTAGTTATATCATAGTTTATCTTGACTTTTATTTCATACAATCATAAACCACATGTTAATATTTGATATTTTGCAAAAACTGATGTTGGTGGTCTACTGTGTATTACTCACACCCTGCTCGGGGGGCCATTGGGTACCGAGAAGAATTCATGGTAATAGGTCAGGAAAAGGGTAAATGACATGTGCACGAAAGTTGAGTTCGGAATGGGATATACATGGATGGAGATATGAACATGGGTCCAGGAATGATTTTATAGAGTCATCTGTTTGACCTTATTTTGCGTTTTCCTATCACATTTTTCACCATTATCCCGACATGTCGTGTTTACTTGACTTGTTATGGTTCAACCCTGTTTTGGGTTTTGGATATCAATTCATGTCCCTAGTTATTAGGTTATCAATATATCTTTTTTTTATATTTTTATTTTATGTACTGCTCTAAATAGAGGTTATATTCTCTCTAAGTGACTCCTCAGACCCCCACTACTAGTCAGAAACCTTTGTAGTACGGGGAGGTGCACTTGAGATCTTGTGGCGACCCAGCATGGGGAACCATTTCAGGGAATACTTCTTAGAGACATTACATACGAAACATCCGAAATAAATATAATATCATATATATCATATGTATACACCCGTTTCATCATTATGAATATCCATTTGACTCCGTTATGTTAACTAAATCACAATTGTTTTCAAGGAGGTAGTTTGTTGTACACTGAAATAATGGGGTTGTTTCTTAATTGAAGGAGAATAAGTGGAATATAATTATTTCATCAACATAATAACATTTCAGTATATGGTATATATTAGTGTTATTATATTGTAATTTTTATGACATAAGTGATTGTTGTAAAAGAATAATTCATTAAGAAATGGCTCTGTGAAAAGAATTACCTTAACTTAGAAAAATATCCTTTGGATATCTTAATATGGACATTTGTAGTGGAATTTATGGAAGAACAGAACCATTAAAACATGGATAAATATAATTAATAATGTTTTTTTCTAGGTTTTGTCTACCTGAATGGATCATTTAGCATGAAAAAGTGAGTGGATGAGGTTCCCTTTTATAATTGAGTTGAGGGTCGCACATTTAATTTTTCATTGTTTTAAAATATCATTATGTAACTTTCTTGAAGAAACATCCATAATATATTATATTCCAATTTTATAATATTAATGTATAAATATATCCAACCAATGGCTTATATGTTTTTTAGGTTATTTTAAACCTTATC
Organism: Viscum album; assembly: GCA_963277665.1. Taxonomy (NCBI): domain Eukaryota; kingdom Viridiplantae; phylum Streptophyta; class Magnoliopsida; order Santalales; family Viscaceae; genus Viscum; species Viscum album. The sequence goes on from OY728141.1 coordinate 289,483,536, forward strand.
TTTTTATAATAACCCATGGTAAATATATTTTAACCTTAGTTGTATTAGTAATTTTTTTCAATGATTACTAATCTTTATTACAAAAAATAATGTTGAAAATATTACCAAATATTTATTGTCATGATTAAAAATATATAATCCATTTTATAAAATTTAATTTATTAAAGTTGTGGAATATAATAAAATTATAAAACTGTAAAACATGATAAAAAATAGGGTTTTAATAAATTCATTGTTCAACCATAATATTATTTTACATTAACTATATTACTAGTAATCATATCAATATTGATTTAAATTTATCGACTGATATATAATCAGTACATTTTATTTAAATAATTAATTGTTAATAATTATATTAATTAACTAATATATAATTGAATTATCAATTTGAAAATGGTTTTCTAAAAATATCACTCTTTACCTCTAAATGACGTTTCTATTATTTCAATATAATTGATAGTCATTATATGGGAAATTATTCTTATTACAACACATTATAGAATATAAATGTATTTTTATTTAAATACTAATTTTACAATTATTCATAAAACATTATTTCTATATTAAAAAAATCAAAAAACTCATTCTAGGATTATTTTGAACTTGTTTGTTTGAAATCGATATTCATCCAATAAAATTAGAATTTTTATGCCATGGAATATTAAATTATTGATTGTATTATAGTAATATTAAAATTGAATGTTAACTTACTATAATTGAAACTCCATTGTTACAAAGAACAAAAATTATTAAAATAATACAATTGTTGATGTAGAAGGAGTCATGTTCTTAAAAAATTGATTTTAAAAACATTAAAAATATTATAGGTTTCAGAGGATTTTTTAAAGATTATAAAATTAATAAAATTACTTCAAAAATTCCTAATTTGAAAATGTAAATCTATTTTTAGTGACAAATACCTTTTTTGGAATTTATGAAATTACTTTTATGCCATAATGATGTTATAATATAGACCATATATTTATATCATATTTACTTCTTACCAAAAAATTCCACTATATTTGAAAATTATGAAAAATTCCTAATTGGATAATTTTTACATGATGATTCATAAAATAATATTTATTTTATCAAAATGATTTTTAAAACATGATATTTTTCACTTTTAAATAAAAAATATCATTTAATGAAAAATTCTTTCATTAATAATATTAACAACATACTGACTATTATAAAAATTATATTAGGACACAATAAGTAATAAAATCATTAATATTTAAATAACTTTAAAATAATTTTAATATTTAATTAAAATTCCATTTATTTAAATAATCCATGATATTATCCCAATCATTTTTTATTTTAAACTATGTATATTAAAAATTTAGAATTTTTATCTATTCATGCCAGTATTTAATTTTAATAAATACTCTCAGGTAATAGTTCATAATTAAATAAGTAATTGGGATTAGTATTATAATTTTTTTTATTATGAATAATTTTTTTTATTACTATGGTCTAGAAACAGTACTCTATATTGCACTATTGTATTCCCTAGGGTTATGGTTTCCAATAGAGGGGCTTTATTAGGGTTATTCGATGAATATGGTTCGGTACATGATCTCGATAATTTGTAAATTATACATAAATGATTTCACTCAAGATTTAGTTATTAAATATCATCATGGGATTGTTCAGGAGAAAATACCTATGATTTAAACTCCATTGAACACTCCAATAAGTGGTCTTTATACGGTAGATTCCTAATGTTCGTATAAATATCTTATTCTATATTTTATTAATTAGAATTTAGAATTTCCCATTATATATAATATTCTAAAAGTTATATATATATATATATATATATATGAAATCTATGTTATTAATGATTACGATTCTTAATGAACATTGAAATTTGAGTAACTATATTTTTTAATGTTCCAAAATAACTAAGGTGGACAAGTGTGTTCTATTACAATATTACATATTAGTATATTTAATTTATCGAAAATGGAATATAATTCAGAAATATTAGGGTTATTATATATATAAACTAGATATCATATTAGAATTTCCCTGAGTGTAAAACCCATTGTAAATTATCTTATATATATCTTCTATAATGTTTCCATTAAAGAAATAAATTTTGTATTTCGTATTCCAAAACAAATAATAATGAAAAGTTACCTTGAATAGTAGATTTATGATAGATTTAAACATGGAAATATAAGAAATTATATATTCATAGTTCATTCATTGAAATTGTTTGAACAAGTTAGCCACAATACAATTTTTATAAGTATTCACTATACCTTCCATGTTTAGTTTTTTCTTGAATTCTAATTTACACTGAACATGATTTACATTTACTAGTGGATCAAAGAGAATCTTTTCATGGTTTTGAATCATGGAATCTATTTTAGAATTTTTTTCTTCATTCATTCATGTAACTTTTGTGATCTATAATATCTCATTTTGGAAAGATAATCATTATTGATCAAAAAATAATTATCCACCATCATTGGAGGCAAGATAACCAAATTTCATTGGTTATTGATACTTAATGGTTCTTCTATATAGTACATTTTTTTAGGAAAATCATATTCCATTGGGTTGAATGGAATTTATTCCAAAAAATATATTGTGTCCCTAGAATAAACATCATCGAATTCAGTGTTTCTCCCATTATCCTTTATCAGGATGTGTCCCCACTCTAGAAATTTGGTATCCCAATCTTGAAAATTTCAATTATCTAAATGTTTTTATAGGGAATGTAAAATAGTTTTATCAGGTGACCAAATACATATACTCCTAATTTTTCAAGATATGGTTTTACCTATTTATGACTCAATAAATTCCTCACATCCACATGAATATATCATTAATATAGTGTGTTCCTTTCCATTAATGTTTTTATGGGATATTTTTTCCCACATTGGTTGGGACATAGTTTTGTGTGTCTGATATAGTCTATAATTCATATCCTTAAACACTTAATGGTAATGTTAATAGCTCATAATTGGACTCGCTATTTCATGTGAGGTATAGTTTCTCCTCTCATTGATACCATTTATCTATGGTGTCAAAGGATGAGTTATTTGGGATAAGATCCTACACTCTCATATAATGTTGATTGAATATATTTTATGATGATATCCACCTATGAAAAAACTATGGTTATTATCTTTTTACAACATTATTTTCTACATTACTCCTGAACTTTTTAATTTTGTCAAAACATTTTCACATGTACCACATTAAGAAGACATAACCACATCTACACAATTCATTTGAAAAATTTATGATCTTTGAATACCCACATTTATATTCAAATAGAAAAGATTCACTAAAATTATAATATACAAAATCATGATTTTATATCTCCTTTTTACCTTATCCACAAAATTTTAGTTTTTTCATCGTTCCCTGTAAAGAATAGAGACATCTTTCAAAAGTATTCATTTCAAAATATTTCAAGTTGCAATGATGATATATAGTTGTAAAAATTATCTCATGAACATGACCAAGATAGTAATTCGATGACTAGGTGGGAAACGAGTCATGATATAAGAACCAATTTTTTCATAGGTTTGAATCCCTTTAAAATAGGTCTATCATTAGATTTTGGAACTAATATCAATTCCTAATGAGGTAACAGGTGTTTCGGGGGAGGGGGGTCTTCAGGGATTATTCAGATCCCAGAGCCCAAATTTTTGGAAAAACAATAGACTTGAGGAAATTTTAGGATTAACCATATGGGGAAGTCCATGTTGTTATCCATAAACATACATGGCTATATAGACTAGAAATAAGGGAACACTATTTTTCCTACCCATGAACATGGGGTCACACAACTGTGTAGATGGTCTAAATTTTTTTGTAGATCCACTTCTATCATTTGGATCATGGTTTCTCTAACTATGCGAAAAAACAATGTAATTACCCCCCCTAAATAGTGATTTATGCATGAAAGGTGCGCGATTTGGCATACTGTGGGGCCGAACAACATGCCCCTAAAATATTGGGTGAATTTAAAAAATTTCACATAAATATGTTTAATTTCAAACCAACCTATATTTCTATAATTACCTATAGAGTAGTGGTTTTTCTCTCCCATTGACCTCCCACCACGGTTCCAACTATGTTCATCAATAACTTCTGATGATTATTTTTTTGGTCTCCCTTGATTGATCTTGGTAATCTCTTCAATCATCTTGATACATTTTTCATTTACATTATCATTGATGGGGTTTTTGATGTGATGTATCATATAAATTATTTTTAGGGTGTTGTTCTATTCTTAAGATTTCTTATTATCCAAGACAAACTAATTGTTAATACATGATGAGGAGAGTTCTACAAGAATGAGGTAGGTGGTCTAATAACTATACCTAAATTACTGATGTTTTATAATATGTACAAATATCTCACACACTACTTTATCCATGTGTTGCCTCAAATTTAATTGACCATGAATTGGTTGAATGGTTATAAACCAAATCATATTAAGATAGTCTACCTAAGAGTGTGGTATTCCATTGTGTGTACCCTCTTACATGCCTAATTTTCATCAATGTTTATCAAGCCAAAACACATATTAATGTTTTTGAATATAATTTTAAATGAAAATATCTTATTGATAGTAGATGAATGTAGTGGCCTGTAATTTCCAATTCCATATCAAATATAAATAATTTAATTAATTATGAATGGAAAGACAACATCACATGAATTAAATGGAACAATGGTTACATTATTGTTAATATCAAATGAAAATTTGTAACAAATTAACGCATGCCCCTTTAAAATAAAATTAATTATTATTATACCATATGAATGTGGGAATGGTGGTACTTCATAAATATTATAAATTGGAATTATGAACCATATTTTTGTAATATATATATTTGGACATAGAGTCACTTAATCTGATTCAATACATGGGCATAAAAATTAATATATATGTGATACTGGGCATGTTATCCCATGCATATGAAATCCCCAATATATGTGATATTGTGCATGGAGTCTCTCCTATAGTTATATTGGGAAAGGAGACCCTATACTATGATATTTTGTATGGAGGCCCTATACTCTAATACTAGGTATTGAGGTCCTATATAAGGGATACTGCATATGGAGACCCTATCCTGTGATACATGGAATGGAAACCCTATACTGTGATACAGGGAATGGTTTCCCATAATAAGGTGATATTGGGAATAGAATCCCCTTGTACTATGATACTAGGTATTATGTCTCGTGATACTTATCCAAATGTTTTCTAGCACAAGACGAAGTACGCAATGTTAGCGTGTTTTTTCCATCTATAAGCATAAATGAACTATTTATATTTATTATTACCTCCTTTAATTATTATTTATGCAAAATATCGTGTTGTACACATGGATTGGATATTTATAGAAAATGTTGGTGGTGACCAACTGAGTTTTTCACACACCCTATCCAAGAGGCTAATGGTACCTAGGAAGACTATATGTATGGAAGTGTAGATAAGGCGAAGAATCCTTTTATAGATGCATGAATTCTTGCATGACATAGCATGGGATCATGGTAGTAGATGGCCGAGATAGAGCTTGAGATTCTTAGATATATTTTTCATTTTTTGTACCTTTTGTAAATCATATATAGTATTCATTTACTAATGTCATGTATACATATTTTGTAGTTTTTTAGAGAAATGACATACATTACCATCATATTTTTTATATGATTCAGTTTCGATCACTGAGTATTATTATCTATTGGCAGAGTTACAATTTACTGTTATACTTCTTCCACTAAAGTGGGTTACTGGTCCAGTTGTATTGGGGCCTATTTCAACTATTCCATATGTTTATGTTTCCCCTATTAACTTATTTTTATATCTGTTGTGCTATACAATAGAAATGATGAAATGGTCACCCCAATTACGGACCCTTGTCCCTGGATATTAGTTGGAATTGTCTCTCATATAAGAAGGCATGCATGATTCCATTTGGTCCACAGGTGTGGGGAATAATTAAGAGGAATTTGGATTGAGACGTCACATTGTTTTATCATATGATTTCATTCCTACAGTACTATTAGGTGACAATTGGTAGGATAATAGGATTTCTTTGGAATACTGGTATAATTTTTTCTTGGGTGTACGTGACACACATTTTTGGTAAATACTTGTTTCTCTAGAATAAGGAATTATTGTTTTGTGTCAAACATATTACAAAATATTTGAATCCACCATTAGGTGATTCAATAGAACTATGATATTATTATTACATGATTGAGGATTTCATCTTATCATTTACCCAATGAGATGAGGGAAATGAAGAATTTATCACCAAACATTTTAGGAATCTTTTATTACGTTGACATTCCAGGAATATTCCTTTACATATAGGATCATTGGGTTATTTCAATTTCCTATGAATAATATGAGTGATTGTATTAAATATATTTTTTTGGCTAATGATTCTTGTAGAGAATTGAGGAAACATTATTAATATTTATAGCGACTTATACAAACTAGTAATTTTTTCTTACTTAATCTACAACAAACACCTTAATAAATCAACTTTGGAAGGTTGAGTAATGGATCCTTGGTCACATTGACTAGAATGTGTTATGTTATGGAGTAGATAGACACCAAATTTAGGTTTATAAGGTGTTTGGGACCTTATGAAACTGAAATGGTGAACCACATGGTTAAACCATTTAATGAAAATTATATTATAAAATAATTTTAACTTGAAATTCCCGCACAAACATAGATATTGAAATAGTCCCAACCTTAGTTGTGGGCAGTAGGTAGTGTCTATTTTGTCCATATAAATGTATCTATCACCCTAACCAAAATAATTTACCTAGAAGAGGGGTATGAATATTAAATAAAAATGATTTTTACATATTTGATTCTTGCATCAATGGATTATTTTTCAAATCCTATATGAGGCATATGTTTTGAATTTGAGGAGAAATTCCACTATTAAATCCCCCAGTCATATGCTAGGTGGGAAGTGACAAACATGTTCTGGAGGTGGTGGTTCGTGAGAAACCATTTATACCTATAGTTTTTACACCTACGGAGTAACATCCTATTCATGACATAGGATAGGATTCCTTATTTCAAGGCGGCTTACTTCAGCTTATGAAGATGATTCAAGGATCTCTGCACTCTACACCTTCTTTGGGAGAGCTTATACGAGAGTTCCAGATGTAGTATCTACCCACATTTTTTGTGGATAAAAGAAAATATGCTATATATCTATTCTTATAGTGGGTTGTATCTATATTCCATCATATGGATACACCTATTAAGTGTATATTAAAATTCACTACTTACATGCTTCGTGGATCCACCAAACACTGGTAGGATATCTTGAACTGGGAGGGATAGTTCCAAGAAGTCACTTCGAGAGACTTAAAATCAAGATTATTCTATTAAATGTTCCTTGTGACCAGGTGACATGATCATTCCATGGAATTCATGAACATGGAATAAGGTTATCCACCATTTATGGATTACTCTAATCTTTCTATAGTGTTTTGTCACTTTTCTCATATCTATACTACGATGATCTAATGATATGAAGAATATATGAGAATGTATTGAGGCATACTATTCATTATTAGGAAATTTTTTCCGATTGAACACCATTTTTATATAATGAACCATGACCATATATCTTTCTTGTTAATTTAGGGAATAAGAATGTGTGAGTCCGGGTGGTTTATAACCAAAAAATAATGGTGGTTTAACTAGTGGGCGTAAGTGAGTCTTTATGATTGTGTTAGTGAGTAGAGACATTCAAGTTACACCCTCTAAAAATTATGTTGTATGTCACCATACTGGGAAGCATATAAATACGAGGCACCATTTTCCTAGAGACACCTTCGAGTGCTGAGGCTATTGCATATTTGGGAATCTACTGGATTTCTACAGGACATTCTCATATGTGTCAAGTGGGAGAGGTTCAGTGATAGCTTAAAATTCATGAAGAGGATCAATATCACCTCTCCGAGAAGGTAGATGATGTAGTACTATACATAAAAGAAAAAGATGAGGTCATGGCCATGGAAGCTTGGGTTATGATCTAAAGTTCTATTATTGTGGATCCACACGAGGTAGTTAGGTTACAACATATGGATGAGGATCATGGTAGATTTATTTAGTGTAACCTATAATAGAAGAGGAAGACGTTATACGATCTATAGTTTTATGTTCTTTTATAGTATCCACTAATATATTTTCTTCTTTATTCGATACATTTGCATCACTTTCTTTCATAGCACCTCTTATGGTGGAGATCCTTGGTTTCATATTGAGTAATATTGTGGTGTTATGATGCAAGATACACCTTTGGGAATAAATTTTTAGAGTATTTATCATTGTGAGGAGAAACCCAATGTGGTATCTAGATATTGTTTCTTGTGGGACCTCCTCATCCTCTAAATTAACCACTTTTATTTCACTCTCTAAATGAAATAGTTGGTTCCTTATCACGCCTATGTGAATTTTTATCATCAGAGGGTGTTGTTTACATCACCCGAGGGAGGTATTTATATTCAAAAGAGAAAGTGGGATGTCTAAGAAGGTATAGATGGATCTGAGCATCTAGGTCTAGGTGGAGTTACCTCCCATATTTCTAGCCTTTACATGAATGATCAGGTACTACATTTGAATTTGTTCCCTCCCATAGTCGGTTGATTATCGAACATTTTCCCTAATGATTTATCTAGACTACCTCAAGAGATAGAGAGAGAGGTTGAGTTTAATATCATTATATAATTTAGAGATACAACAATATCCATTACTCATTATAATATGAATACTAATGAGTTACTGGATATCAATAGAAAACTAGAAGATTTATATTCAAAGGGTTTTATATAGCCAAGTAACAATCCCTGGTGTTCAACGCTCCTTTTTTCCAAGAAGGATGATGGAACCCTCATGCTTTATATGGATTACCAAATGTTGATTAAGATTACTATGAAGAATCTATATTTATTACCTCATATTGATGATCATTTTGACTAGCTTGGAAGAGAAATGGTATTTTCATAGATTGATGTTATGCATTCCAATCTAGAACACTGTCATGTGGATGGAAATGGTTGGTTACAAGACCTCAAGCACTCCTCCCTATATGCTTGAGTCTCTTGACTAGCATCATGGGTGTGAGATGTATAAGTGGGATACTATACCCCATGGAATGAAGTGGAATAGAAGTATATCAATTGATAATAAAATGGAAATATTCAATGTAAATACATTGTGGAAGACAAGAATAAAAACTAACTGAACAATACAATAAATAATATAGGAACAATGGAATGTAATGCTAAAATTTAACCAAACAAAAAGCTAGAATAATAGAAGAAAAGGATAGTGAGAATAAAATATAAGACTAATTGTCTTGGGTCCTGAACCCCGTGTTGGTACAATATCCAAAGTCCATCCCAACTGAAAACAAAAAAAATCAAATAAAAGTTCCTTCCCCCTTATCCAGTCCTGCATTCACATAATATTCTCATGTACCAAAAAAAGGCTAAATTAGTGTTTGAGTATAACTATAATGATTGAAACCACCATTTAAAAACAATTCTATTCTGATAAGAAGTGTACAAAATAAACTGATAACATGTGTGTTAATTAATTTAGAAATTAAATAAATACAACAACAACATGCTTCAGCTCCATGTCCAAATGTCACTGAGCATGTCTTATGAATCTGCCAACCACAACCACATAACCAAGGTATAATAACATTCTTTAGTTCCATGTCAGAATATATCTAAGAATATCTTATGGCCATTCTAACCCCAATTATATAACCATGGTATATTAAGAACAATCTAGGTCAAAGGCCAATAATAATTACATCTTTTACAGGTCAAATCCCTATAATAATTACAACATTTCCATGTCAAATACCTATATGAATAAAATAATTTCTTTATAATATCCCTATAGGAATTAAAGAATGGGATTGGGAGTTACCCACTCTCAATAATAATTTTATCATGGACTAGGATGATCCTACAAAATATTAGCATTACAGCATGTAACTATGCATGTTTATGGGACAAATTCGATATAAAACCATTACATCATAGAAAAAAATTCCTTTCATATTTCAGGGATATCACAATATCACATCACAATTATCAATGGATAATTATTTCAATTTGAATTATTCTTTTATATTCTATATGAAATTAAAATTCACATTTTTTTAACAATTTTATCAATAAGAAAATGCCACAATTTTAGGATTCTATAATAAGAAATCACCCTAGGTCACATGTCGTGCTAAAAATATTTTATGCTATTAGAAAATTAAAATCCAATGAACATAAAAGGAGTTCATGTAATAATCTAATTCAATTATTTATTTGATTTAGACACACATTATGTTGTTGCAATCACAATATTGAATTTACATGGAAATTATGAAACCATAGGGTTTTTATTTAGACCCCCTACCTTCAACTAAAAATCCAAAAATACTCTCAAAGGCAAAATTAAATAAAGAATAAGTTATAGATGATTTCAATGGGTCTTCCATATTAAAAATAATAAATATCAAAATGATCATTGTAATTAGCCAAGGGATTTCACTGAAAATGTTAGACGACCAAGGGAAGAAAGAGGAAACCTAACAAAAGGAACACTGCAGGGATTAATGGTATAAATGAAAAATCTTGAAGGGAGATTATCACACCAATATTTCCTATATAATTCTCTAGGTTAAATATGAGAGGTTTAATAGGGAAAAAAGAGCAAATTTCCATCATACAACTGGGTTAAAACTATAGGTCGGGCTTTTAAATGGCGTGTAAAGTGGTTTCACATCATTTTAATGTTATTAATGAAATTTTAAGAGAAATTATTCACATAAGAATTAATTTATTAAAACTCTCACATAATTACATGATATGTAATCCATTTACACGCCATGTAAATTTCATACAATTGTGTATTCAGACCATTCCCTTTTTAAACAACCCATGCCCCCCTTTAAAGCTTCTCAACTCACCATGATCCCTTGAAACACTTAACCAATTTATTTCGGGACCCCTTTTACTGAAAAAAGCATACATGCGTAAAGAATTAGTCGCTTTTATCCAACAATGGATTTCATTCTCCAAACAAGACTCAACCATGACGGCCCAAACAAAAATACTCAAAGAGAAACATACTTGAAAAAATTCTGGATCTAACAACCTCCCCACATTATTATAGATTTTCAATGAGATGATCCAAGAGTAACTATGAGGTCTTAACAATATTCTCTGGACACTATGTTTTCTTGTTAGACTCCCTCTCCCATGTATCTTCCTGAACTCACCCATGATGCCACTACACTCGAACCAAAGGCATAATCTGACCCCAAATATATTTATCACTATTGTCCACTACCCATATGATACTATCCTAAAAGGAATAAATATTACAACATTACAAATCTTATACATATATCACATGGGAAGGTTATGGATGATATATTTTTATTTGCGATATGTGGAGTATGGAATGCCTGGAACTATAGTGTTATGGAAGAGATAAAAAGATTTCCACAAGACCAGCCCTTTCCACAATTTCAAATGGCCTAAAAAACCCAGGGTCTATCATTCACAATTTCATAATATGGTGTTTCCAAAATCTAGGAAATACATGAAGGAAAACATTATGATCGTCATAAAATTCTAGAGGTCATCCTTGATGGTTAGTTTAGGATTTCTAGCTTCTCTATACTGTCACCAACTGATATCTGATCAACTAAACCTATTTTAATGTATAATTCATGGTACTGGGACACAAAAGTGTGGACTCAAAATAATTTTTCTGAAAATTAGGAAAAGGGCATGGACTTCTATGAAAATCTTCAAAAGGATACATTTGGATCGACACACAGAATCTATTATTATATTCAAACTCCACGAGTTCCATATATTTCCCCCATGAACCCACAAAATAAAAAACATAGGCTTGTAAAATACCCTATAAAACCTAAATGATCTTGTTAGATTATACATTAGACCATGGATGATTATATATACCTAAGTGGTCCCCCTTGACCATCACGATGATCCCACTATCCCTAGTGAGAATAACTACTTCCTTATGAAGATATGAAAGTTACTCTCCTCCTATGATAGTCGATGTGATCATGGTATAAAACCAATAAATCCATTCCCCTAATCTAGTTAAATCCTATAATTTCCAACATGAATAGTTCACAAAGGAAATGGTAACCACGAATCTCCAGAGAACATGCCTTCAAATGTCTGATATTCTCTAACCATAATCACAATGTTGTGTCAATGGAAAAAACCATATATTATATCCATATACAAGAACAAAAAATTTTCAAAAATAGAATATACATAAGAATGTGACAATATTATATGAAAAAAATACATGTTAAGGTTGAGGACACAAGAATCATACCATTTAATATAGTTTTTCTTGCCTCCATGTTAGCCGAAGTACTCTACATAACATAAAACTAACCGGTCCATCTTCCCTGGGATCTATCCTAACTACCCTGAGCTATTTCCTATTCTTGGTACCACTTTTCATACATTGGGGTACCATGCCCCCTACCTCAACCTAAATTTCATATAGGACAACAGTTATTAACCAACTAAGGAGTAGTTGATCCACTTGCTGACTTCGATTGTTGTACTGATCAACTTCCACTGGTCTACTACATAAGGTTAAAACAAAACCTCTGTATATGACCAAGTCTTCCATAGATATGACACTCGACTGTGTGGTATAGACATTGTGGGTGGTTGTGGACAAACATTCCACACTAATTGAACTGGAATGTATCATGATCATGATATGGTAGTCTATGGCCTTAAATGCTCGTCCCACTATTAATTTTGGTGGAAAGTGTCGAAATGATTCTTCTTACCACATAAAAAAGAACATCCATAATGCCCTGATAAAATAGCCCGGAAACTTCTTCAGGGCCTCCTTTAGATTTCCTTATATGATGAGTTCTTGAGTAATCATATCTTCAAATCTTAATAAACAAAAAAATTACCTGTGGCATGAGCTCATAATGAAGACTGTCATAGAAATGTCTCACCCTAGATATCTCATCAGGTACCAATGATACTATAAAGTAGTGCAGGTCACTAAACAATCTAGCATAGTCCAACCCCAACAATCCCACCTCCATCAGATGCATGAAATCACATGATTTTTCATCCCTAAAGGTCTCAAGATAGAAATGGATCAGTAAATGAATCTTGATGTCCTTCCAAGATAGCTCATCCTTCTACCAAACTTGGGACAACCATAACAATTATAAATAAAATTCATCTTTTTTCTCAATTAAATATCTAATTATGTAAAATGGTTATAGAAAAAAATGCACTTATATAGTTTTATTATATCCAATTGGATTGAAATGGTCGTTATCTATCTTTACCAATTGTAATATAGAAGTTGAACAATTATCACATAACCACTATAAATATAGGTATTTTACATACCCAGAATGATCATACACTATGAAGCCCATTTGTTAAAGCATTTGAGGGAGATACCATTTTTGACCTTTTCCCTTGACGAAGCACAAGACAAGATCCAACAACATAAGCATGATTGGAACTGTTTACAGGAGAAGTTGATGCTCATCGAGATGACAACCCAAACCATGTTCTCCGAATGACCCCATGAAAGCCCCACCATCACACAACTTACACTTAGGGCGCATTATTTGGTATAAAATGGATATTTATTAAGACCCTAGAAATATGATTATTTAATTTTTTTTACAGAATAATGAAAATATTTTCATCCTATTGTTGTTACTTTGAAAATTATATTTATTTTGATATAATAAAAAAAATTATATTTTTAATTAATATTAAAATTCAATAAATGAATTAATGAATTAATGTATTTTTGAAATAAATAATATTTTAACAATATACTATCACATAATAATTTTTTTAAATATAATTGATCATATAATTTTTATGAAGTCAATTGTTATTATTATAAGGGTTAAAAAAATTTTATTTTAAAAAATCCATCATAATCAATAATTTTCATTTTTTATTTTTTAAAAAAAATCACAAATTGGAAAAAAAAATTATATAAAAATTATATAATTTATAGAATCAAGATTTCAAAATTATCCAGTGGTTAATGCTTCATAATTTTCTGAGACAGAAAAATTTGTTTGTAAAAATTTTATACTGTATAAGTGTAATTTCTATTTTATGAAATCACAATGACCCAAATGTGATTTAATAATTAATATAATGTAATACATGACCAAATATACATTTTCAATTTAAAATAATGGATCTTTAATTTTTTATATTGTAAATCCATTATGAATCCCTTCAAGATTATAATATATTTAAAGATTTTAAAATCATTTCTTTAAGAGTGTGACTTCCTCCACATCACCATTGTTAATATTATAATAATTTAGGCCCTTGGCCTTAGAAAATATTTAAACAACTTAACTTTGGCATAAATCAAGGGGAAATCCTATTGTACAACTTGGGTTTTGGATATTTGTTTATGAAGTGTCCAAAACCTAAATAATAATGGAATCCCATACTTTCCTATATAAACCCACCCACGCTCCAATTTAATTTCTCTAAAACTTCATGTAGCATTACCAAACTCTTCACTATAATCACTAAAGTCCTCTCAAGGCCCATAATTATTTCAAGAATCCCCTCCCAATCCTTTGGAGTTGTAGTCACAAATAAGGGATTTATCTATTCTTACTACCTCTGACGCACTTATTTTATATTATGAATCTAAAATTACATTTTCATATATTGGGATATGATGTTACATATTTACATAAATTTACATTTGATGTATAAATTATGATATCTTCCTTTCACTCTCATTAATCCTCCAATGATCCTTTATGTTCACCTGTTACCATGCTGAAACTTTGTGAGGATTATTTTCACTGTTCATGTCTCATCATTACCTTCTGCCTAATATTTTTAAATTTATAATGTTGACATATTATTTTCCATGTCCCTACTACTTCCCATTTGATTTATAAATAATTAGAAACACATTTCTCACTCACCATCCATTTTTATTAGTTTTTATATAACATATTTATTCTAGTGAAATTTTACCGTGATTTTGGATGCCAAAATGATTGTCTAGTGAATACCATACCAATTTTTCTATCGATGGTTTTCACCTATATGAACATATTATTATTTATTAAGGGAATAACTATATTTATTCTCAAATTATTGATCACATAATAAATAATGATGTTGAATGAATTCATGTTGTATGATATATGTGGCACACTTTATCATGATAATGAAATGATTATGATTGGTGAACCCAGATAGTGCTCTAATACATTGGGTAATGTTTCATATCATGATACTTAACATGAAAGGGTATTTGTATATATCTGTGAATCATTATACTTCTTCCACAATGAGAATTTACACATTTTTATTCATGTGAAATAATCCATGACTCAAAATCCTTCCTGTGCAATGAGCCTTGATTCATGCTTATGCCATGTTTTATATTGTTTCCTCATTTCCCATGTTATGATAATCATGATATATCATGAATATTTATTCATTTTTTTACTCTCCGATGACATGAATATTATATAAATCTTTCATGATATTCCTTGTTTATTCATTTATTAGGATATATATCTCACCCCTTTCTTATGTCTGTCCCCAGTTTATCCTTTGTGGTTTAATGTTCATTGGAATTTTATGATCATTTAAAGGATGTTTTCAAAAATATTTTATGTCCCATGTTTATAAGTTGTAATGTAATGTAGTTAGTTCCAATAAAAAACTAAAAATATTGATCTTTTGGGTTGTATTAAGTGATAATTTATGTATAATAAAGATCATGGTTGTTAAAATTGGTATCAGAAGAAAAGTTTAGTTATTTTTGGGACTATGAATAGAAAATATAGAGAAAGGCTTAGTTATAAGACTTAGAAAAATAAAAACATTCATTAAAGTTTTGTTAGTATAGATTAATTGGTTTATCCTGAAAATAAATACCTCTTTAGAGACTATATACAGATGTGGTTCTGGCACATATGTTCTAAGGAGTAACAACTCTGACAAGATGTTCTGGGCCTAACTTGGGGTAATCTAGTACATGAATATATGCCTTAATTTTCACCAATATTGAAACTTCTGGTGGATATGATTTGGTAAATCCATAAACTCTTTAAGAACCATCATTAAGGGAAAAAATAAAATTCCAATAAAAATTTATTTTAGGAAATAGATTATGATAAAAATATCGAAGACTATAAATTCATAAGTTAAGGATAATAATGTAATTAAAAAGTTATCACATTATTTTAATTGGATTACCCATTAATTTTTTTAATAATTTATGTTACTCATCTTTATTTATTCCTTTTATTCTATCCAATGGAAGGAAATAGGAGGAATCATATTAACAATCGATGTGAAGGGATGTGTGATCATTTCCCTAATGGGATTCCCAACATAATGGGACATGAATCACAATCTTTTTCATGATTTTTTTTATCCAACTGATGTTTTAAGTAGAAATCTAGATCAAGAGAAGCTCCCAAACAATTATAAGGGAGAACAGCCTGTAATCAAGAGCTTCATACGAAAAAAGTCCACATACTTTAAATGGATCATCTGATCCCTTAATAATGAAATAATGGATCATCTTTATTGAGAACATCTTCTCCATCCATAAATGTTCTGAAAAATAGATGGTTATTCTATTTGATTATCATATAGAGGAACAATCCAATCCATGCTGTACATTATTCCAAAATATGAATCTTTAGGATGATATCGATGAAATGGAGTGGAATGAATTCTAGAAAATGTTATTCTATAATTATTTTATTCGCACTCTCTAAATAAAAATGAAGAGATATTTACTTGCACACGAGAAAGATGATGATGAATATTTTTCGTCATATGAGGAATAATTCACAAGACATTCATGATACACCTACAGTTTTGTTGTTACCCCCAAATGCAAGGTTGATCACTTATTTTCTGGCTAAGACATGGTCTACGAAAATCCCAGATGATCTCTATATTTGATAGCTATGAATAAATTTTTTGATGTGCCATCAAATTTTACCTTTATATTGTTGTATCTTAAGGTTATGATGGTTATATGAAAATAAAGGTGGATTTGAATTTTTTGTGGGCTGATAGTGAGATCAAAATATGCTATGAAATTTAAACACTCCACTTGTCAATGGTGTGGGAAGAAGCCCTGTAAAAATTTTGTAAAGGGAACATGTAAATGAATTAGGTATGGGAAGGATGGACACATACCTAATAATTTATGACAGGATAAACTTGCTATTGTGAAGGAGTAAATAAATTCTTTAGTCAACCCTTAGTCTGAGTTCCTTTTCTATAGCTATAAGGAATCAGGAAACTTTGGTAATAAATTTCCTAAGCTAGGGGTTTTTGGAGACAACCAACATCCTTTAAGATCGAAAGGGTGAGAATTTTTCCCTTCACTACCTATGATGATAATCTTGATAATGAAGTAGTGACAAGTACTTTAGTTACTGATTCAAGAATATCAAGCATACTTTTTATTCTAGTTATACACATTCTTTCAAATCATGAATGTTTAGTTGAACTATCCAAAAACCACCAAAAATCATGGAAGTGGAGATGTTTTGAAAAAAGTAAATGGGTAAATTATTACATCCGAAGTAAATAACTCCACCAATATTATAATTTGAGGGATGAACTTATCAAAAAACCTTTTCATAATACCATTAGTGGAATTTAATGCAATTATAATCATGTACTAGATTTCCTTACATATCACCAAAAAAGTTTCATGAGAATGATATCACTCTCTTTATGGAGAATCAACCCCCAATTCTATACATATTGAAGGAGGTGGATAAATCTTATTTAACATCATCATCTCATGAATGGATATTATTTCCTTATGATAATGTTTATGATGAAAAAATGATTGTCTCAAAGGATGGGATCATCCTTGAATACATGCCTATTGTGAGGGAATATGATGATGTGTTTCTTGAGGAATTTCATGTTCTCACTCCTAGATAAGAAGTTTAATTTTCAATCGATCATATAAGTAAAGAATTTTCAATATCCAAGACTCAGTATAAGATGGCTATTGATGAATTTGAGGATCTGAGGAATCAACTACAAGAGAATCTGGATAATGGTTTTACAGGAACAGGTGCTTCACCATGGGGTTCACCGGTCCTATTCGTCATGAAGAAGGATGGTTTAATGTGCCTTTACAGTGATTCTTGTGAGATCAACAAGATCATGATAAAGAACAAGATTCCTTTTCCATGGATTAATGATTTGTTCTATCAGCCATGTGGTGCACAATACTCCTCTAAGATGAATCTGTGGTCAGGATATTACCAAGTTGGGATGAAGAAGGTGGATATCCACAAGACAACATTTCATACATGGTATGGGCACTAAGAGTTCATAGTAATGCTATTTTGACTCTCTAATTCTCCAGAATCCTTCATGGAATTGATGAATATAGGCATTGGAGATTATCTCGATAAATTTTTTGTAGTATTTATAGGCGATGTTATAATATACTCTAAAACCAATGAGGGGAAAGAGAAGCATTTGAGATCTGTGCTAATGATCTTGAGAAAGGATATGCTCAATGCAATGTACAAAATTGTGTGTGTTCTTGTTGAATGATACCTCATTATTAAAAAATATCATCAAAATAAGTGGAATATTTTTTGTTCCTACAATGAAAAAAGAAATTGAAGGATGGATAAAGCCATCATCTGTAATAGATATCAATAACATCCTTGGGTTAGCTAGATATGATCTCTGATTTGTGATAAATTATAATAATTTTCAAACCCTATTACCAAGAAATCTCAGAAGGGAATCATTTTTTGGAAAGATGAATGT
The DNA here is from genome assembly GCA_963277665.1 of Viscum album. Taxonomy (NCBI): domain Eukaryota; kingdom Viridiplantae; phylum Streptophyta; class Magnoliopsida; order Santalales; family Viscaceae; genus Viscum; species Viscum album. Next base: position 289,502,451 of record OY728141.1, read on the forward strand.
GAAGAAAGCTCCAAGGAGTTAATAATGAGGATTATCAGTACCCCAATGCTCACACTCCTAACAAGTGGGGAACTTTTCCTAATTTTTGGGGATGCCATAAAAAAGGGTATAGGATTTGTGTTGATGAAAAATGACAAATTCCTTTCTTATGACTTAAGGAATTTAATAATTCAAGAAAAAACTACCCCATGCTAGATCTAGGCTTGGAAAAATGAATTTTCATTGAAAATCTGGTGGCATTATCTTTATGTGAAGAAGTGTGAGATATATACTGATCATAAGAAACTCAAATATGTATTCACATAGAAAGAGATTACTTTGTGACAGTAAAGAATGTTATATCTCATCAATGAATATGAACACTCAATCCCATACTATCATGTTAAGGAAAATTAAGTGATAGGTCCCTTAAGTAGAACAAACCCACCAATTATATCATTGTTGAGAATTGAGAAGGATTTGATCTTCTTGGATTTTATGAAGATGAACATGGGAATCATAATGAAATAATCATCACCAATAATTTCACAAATGATTTATCAACCATCACAATTGTAATGTTTAAAGTAATCTAAAAAATATTTTTTGGGAAATCAAAATAGAGTATAAGCTCCAAGGAATGGAAAATCCTCATATTTCAATGTTAATAAAAAAGTAATTGTGAGATTTGGGTCAATATTATGTGTTATATCAAATCTTGAGTTAAATAAGGAACCATTAGATGATTCATATAGTTTGAATATCTCCATTCACCAAGGAATCATAAAGATGTATCAAGATCTTCGTGATCACTTTTGGTGGGAAAACATGAATTAGGTGATCGTAGAATATATATCAATGTGCCTAGTTTCTCAGAATGTGAAGGTTGGATGGAAGAATTCTAAGGGGATGATGCAACCATTAACCATACAAACATGAAAATGGGAAAACATCCCCACATACTTTTCATCGTACATCTGAAGACATCTAAGGGAAACACTGTTATATGGGTTGTTGTGGATCATCATACAAAGACTGCACACTTCATTACGATTTTGGAGGATTTATCAAAGGATCAATTGGCATGGATATACATATGAGAATTGGTAAGGATTCGTGGATTACCACTATCATTTTTTTTGATAGAGATCTCCAAATCACCTCTATGTTTTGGAAAAGTCTCCATCATTCTCTAAACACTGAGCGGAACTCCATTGTGTCTTATCAAACTCAAACTAATAGCCAATATGAGTACACTATACAAACATTTGAGAAAATGTTGAAATCTTTCTTAATGGACTTAAAAGAATTATGGTACTAACATATTATCTTGGTTGAGTTCTCACACAACAAAAATTTCTAATCGAGCATCCAAATGGATTCCTATGAATCCCTTTCTGGGAAGAGTTACAAAACACTGCCCTGTTGGGATGATATTGGTGAATGAAAACATATAGGTCTTGAAATATTTGAATAAATGGTTGATAATTTTTTGATCATTTAGAAGAACGTCAAGGCTGATTGGTGTTGACAAAAGATCCTTGATCACAATAACCAATGAGAACTAGAGTTCGATGTTGGAGATATAGTATTTATCATTAGATCATCATGGAAGAAATGTATGAGATTTTGGATGAATGAAAATCTTATTCTAAGGTACCTCATCCCTTTTGAGATCATTTATCTTATCAGAGTATTGGCCTAATGAATAACACTCCCACCAAACCTATCTCAATAACATGATCTATTCCTAGTATCCCTCTTGAGAAAGTACATATCAGACCCCTCACATGTACTCAATACATATGTGGTTTCATTGGAGGATTATCTTTTTAATTAATATAATTCGGTGAAGATCACTGATCATAGGGAAAAGTTCTATGAAATAAGACAATAACCATTGCCAATGTGTTGTGGAGAAACCAAAGGTTTTATGAAACAATGTGGGAACCAGAGGAGGTGATGAAGCAGAGTTACACTCATCTATTTTAGAATGTGTAATGAAAACTTTGAGGGTGAAATTTATTATAGGGGGGATTGTAATGAACCAAACTATTATGTGAAAAACTCCAATTTTGATTCAAAGAAATGTCTTTTTAAGTAAAATGGTTATAGAAAACACATTCAATTATTTTGTTTTATTATATGAAATTGTATTTAAATGGCCATTATGTATATTTACCATTGATAATATAATAGTTGAAAACTGATACCATGACTTGTATAAATTTAGGGTTTTGACATACCCCATTGACATAAATAAATGAATTGATGGACTCAAGTAGTATGATCTTACCCTATAAATCCCATATATCAGAAAATCTAAGGGATAAATAATTTATGGTATTATCCATATACGAAGAAAAAGTTGAGATCTAACAACAGAAGAATGAGAAATATCATTTATGGGTGATGTTCAAGCTCATCGAGATCATGGCCCAAACCATGTTTAACAAATGGCCCCTTAAAAGCCGCACAATCATGCACTTGATTATTAGGGATTATGCTTGTGTATTAAAATGATATGTATCAAGAAATTATAAATATTATTATTTACATTATTTTTTTATAGAATAATGAATTTATTTTAACCATATTATTGATACTTTGTAAATGTTTTTTATTTTGATACAATAAAGAAAAAATTGTATTTTTGGTTAATATTAAAATTCAGTTAATGAATTTATGAATTAATGGATTAAATTAATAAATAATATTGTAGTAAAATATTATTTTTAAATAATTTTTATTAAATATAACTAATCATAAAATTTTTATGAAGTCAACTTTAATTTTTATAAGGGTTAAAAAATGTTGTTGTCAAAACCTATCCTTATTAATAAATATCTGCTGTTATTTTCAAAAGTTAAAATTCACATATTTTGAAAATTATTTATAGAAAAATAATACTATTTATGTAATTAGGATGTTGAAAATATCAAATAGTGAATTCATCATAATTTTCAGAGATAATTAAATTTTTGTGTAAAAATTAAATACCATATAAATATACTTTGTCTTTTATGACATCATATTGACACAAATTTGATGTAATATGTGATATAATGGGATCCAAGACCAAATATATATTTTTAAATTAATATAATATTACTTTATGAATATTTGATTTATTTTTTAAATCCATTATGAATCCTCCAAAATATATATTATATTTTAATATTTTAAAATCATTTCTTCAAGAGTGTGACTCACCTCAACATCACCAAGGGTAATATTTTTACATGATATGCCATGGGAATTATAAAATAATGTCATCCACAACCCTTGGGTAGGAATAATGTACAAAAAACAAAGGTTGGTTTGGGGTTTTGGATTTTTTTATGTAGAGTCCAAAACCTAAATAATAATCAATTTCCCCTACATTCATATATAAACCCGTACATTCTCCCATTTCTCTTCACTAAAAATACTTATAACCTGACTAAAATATTCCATATACTCCCTATATTCCTCCCATTTGTCCCCAATATTTCAATAATCCCCTCCCAATCCTTTGGAGTCATACATTTACGTAAGGGATTTCCCAATTCTCATTTCCAATAAAGAAATTATTTTATACCATGCATCTAAAATTCGATTTTCATATGTTGGGATATGATGTTTCATATTTTCCTTACTATACATTTTAGGTTTAAATGATCATAGCTCACATTCACTCTCATTAATCCTCCCATGATCTTTTATGTAAACCTCTTAGCATGAAATTTTTTTGTAAGGATTCTTTTCTTTATTCATGCATCTTCATTACCATATGACTTCTAATTGAAAATTTATATTATTGTTATATGATTTTACATGTCCCTATTACAGGCCATTTTAGGTTTAAATAATTATATTCCCATTTTTATAAAATCCACAATTTTTTAAATTTTAATGTGACATTGTTACACTGCTGAAATTTCACCAAGATTTTGCATGCCAAAATTATTGTGTTTTGAATACCATACACATTTTTTTATCAAGGGTATTAAAATTTATCCACATATTGTTATTGATTAGGGAGATACATATATGTATGAAACATTTATTTATCTTAAAGTAAATTATTATTATGAAGGAACTCATGTTTTATGATCTTTGTGGCACACTTAAGCATTATAATGAAATGATTATGATGGGTGCACCCAGATAGAGGTCCAATGCATTAGGTAATGTTTAGTATCATGATACGTCACATGAAATGGACTTTTATTCTATCCTTTAATCTTTATCCACTATGTGAAATGATCCTTGAATTATACTCCCCCATGTGCAATGATCCTTGCCTCATGCCCCTCTAGGTGGAATGAGCCACGACTCAGGCATATGTCACGTTGTTCCAAATTTCCAATGTTACGATTATAATGCTATATCATTATTTGTCCTTCATTTTTCTTAAATACTCCATTTATATGCCTATTTTATACCATTTTATTGTTATTCCTTGTTTATTACCCTACTAGATTTATAGCTCACCCCTTTCAAATGTTTGTCTCCAGATCACCCCAAGAACTTTTATGTTTTTTGGAATTTTATGATAATTCCAAGGAAGATTTCAATAATTTTTTGTACCCCATGTTTATAGGTTGTTATGTAATGTACCTAATTACTAGATAAACCAGAATTATTTATATTTTGGGCTGTATTAAGTGAAATTTTATGTATAATAAAGAGATGGGTCATTATACTGCTTCCTCTAGAATATCGCACCAATGATGGGAAGGTCCAAAAATCATATAGAAAACCACCTTCAAACTCCTATCCATGAGTTTTTCAAGGTTCTTGAACATTTTCTGGACAAAATCATTACAATACTCGACTACCTGGGGTCCCCCATCTATAGTAATAATAGGATAATGCTGAAACTAAAACACTCTTGTTAGCTTATACATCAAAGGAATGTTAAAAATAATATCCTTTTCTATGGATCACATGTCCCTCAGGAAGTTATCATGAAGATGGAAACCCCCCATATCCTCAAAAACTACAGGAAGCTCTAGTTCAGGTATGTTATGGGAGTTTTTATTTTCACTCTATTGATTCTCAATTTGAGGAGGATGAGGAGAAGTTTTATTTACAAGGCGAATGAACACCTTAGTGAAGTGGCTTGTAACAAGGTTAACTGAATAAGTTACTACAATAGATAACCACTAAATATATGTATCTATATAAAGATATTACAAGTATTTTATCATGAAACATAAAATAATTTCCTTTATCCAATGAAATAGATATCCCATTTTATAGATAAAAAGACAAAAAGATATTTCTTGCAATAATAGATATACCCCTATCATGAACAACGATTGTCAATATATCCCTATGTTCCTATTCGAATTCATGTATTGTCATCTCAAGCCATAACAGTCCACATGTATAATAATCAACAAGAATCATTATAAAATAATAAATAGACACAACATGTGAATCACCCCAATGGGAAATAACATCAACTGTAATAAGAAAACTACACAAACAACAATCATATCCATATATATTCAGATTTTCCCATGTACATGGGTTATGTACTACCATGAACAAGATCACTACCACGTATCGACAAATCATTGTATCCTTTATACTTTTCCCAATATAGAAAATATAAGAAAGAAAACATGATCCTTTGATACAATATTAAAACATCCCACAATATGGAACTATCTCACATGGATTGAATGAGTTTGTTACGAGGCCTCAAGTGCACCTCCCCATAATAAAGAGACTAACGACTAGGAGAAGGGGTGTGAGAAGTATAGTGGGGAGACTATACCCAATGTTATGAAGTCTCATAGTAGAAGAAGAATTACAAATAAAATGTTGATAATAAAAGTAATGTCATATTAGAAGACAAAATTATAAACTAACTGAATAATCCAATAAATAAAAAAGGAGCTATGTAATGAAATGTTAGAATTTAACTAAATTCCAAATAGGAGAAATAAAATAAAATGAATATTAAAATACATTAAAAGACTCAAATTATCAGGTCTTGGACGCCATGCTGGTACCATTTCCAAAATCTTGCCCAAAAACAATCCAACAATCAACTGCATGTACCTTAATCCTCATCAAATCCTGAAATTACATAATCTTCTATGATACCAAATAGTGACCTAGGTAGGTTGTCAGTATAACTCAGTAGGTCGACACCACCATTTCCAAAAAAAACTATTATGATAACAATTTTATGCAATAATGAAATTAACATCCATGTTAATTAATTCAAAAATTAAATAAATACAATAACAAACTACTTTGTCTCCATGGAAGAATATCTATCAGCCTATCATACAACCAATACTACAACAATATAACTAAATAAAAATAACATACTTTATTTCTAGGTTATAATATCTCTAATCATATCTAATGAACATACCAAATACCATCATATAACCATGGTGTATTCACAACAATCTAGATCAATTATATTTAAGCATCATACCATTTTCATGTCAATGTAGTCTAAGTATTATATAATTTTCAGTTTAAATCCCCATTTTCATAACAAAAATTTATGTGTCAACTCCCTATAATTACATCATGGGAATGGGAAGAACCAATACATTATAAGAATTATATCATATATTGGTCCTAGAATTCTCAAAATCATCATTACAACATATAAGTGTCAAAGTGTCAGGGATGAGCTCGATATATCTTCATTTTAGAATCAAACAAAATTCCATCCAGATGGAAAGGATATCACCATATAAAATCACAATTCTCAATAATTAATTTTGTGAATTTGCATTTTTTTCATATACCACATGAAATTCAGATTCACAATCGATTAAAAATTATATCACTAAGAAAAACCAATAATTTAGGAATTCTATAATAAGAAATCACCATAGGTCAAATCTCATGCTAAAAATTCTTTAATCCATTTTTTTTAGAATCTAATGGAAAGAAAAAGAGTTCAGTGACTAATCTCATTCAATTAGTTAATTTATTTTGGCATGCATTATTTTGGTGCAATCATAGTATTGTATAACATTGGTAATTATCAAACCATAGGGTTAAGATTTAGACACTCTTCCACTATCCGATGATCCAAAATGCTTCTAATAGCCAAATCCCATTACAATGAAGGTGTGTATGATTTTAGAGAAGTTACTAGAAAAAAATTAACAAGATCAAAAGTAAAAATTCAACCCACTAATTTTGTTTACCACAAATGTTGGAGAACTGAAGGGAATAATGAAGAAACCCACCCAAAGGAACACACTATAGATTGAAGAAAAAATAGAATGTATGTAAGGGAGGTTTTCCCTAAATCAATTCATAGAGATTTCACTAGTATCCATTGGAGTGTTTAATCAATGAGAATAGAACGAATTTCAGCCGTATAAAATGTTTAAAATAGTAGTTCAGGTATATACATGTTGTGTAAATTGGTTTCATCCCATTTAAATTATTTTAATAGATTTCGGTAAAAACATGTCTCATCAGATGTATTTTATTAAATTCCTCAAATTGTAACATGTTGTGAAATCCCTTTACCTGATGTGTATATGTTCTGTAGTTGTTTTTTCAACTCATTTCTCTTTTTAAAAAACATTAATTCCCTTTAAAGATCTCAACTTAATATAAACCCTTTAAAAACATAACCCATTTATTACTAGACTACATTGATGCAGAAAATCATACATCCCTAATTGTTTTTTAATTTTATCCAACAAAGGCGCTCAGTCTCCGAACCAGACTCGACCACAAAGGCTCAATAAAAAACCCATAGAGAAAGATATGTTGGAAAAGTCGGGAACATACATTTGAATAAAGATTTCACTATAATCAGGATAGAGTCAGTTCTTTCGATATTCAATGTATAGATTTATTTTGTTGGTATGGATTATATGAGCTTCCCATGATGTCATTTGGTCTTATGAACATTCCTTCCATCATCAAAGATTTCATGAATAGTGTTTTACACCCCTATTAATATTCTTCTGTGATGGTCTTCATAGATGATATCTTGTTGTATTTTTATACTCAATGTGACCATTCCACTCATCTTGAGTTAATTATTACAAACAATAAGAGAGATCCATTTGCATGCAAAGATCAATTAAATTATTTTCAACATCAGTAATGTTTAATTATAGGGTCATATTTTCATAGAGGAAGGAGATTTAGTTTACTAGAGAATCTGAGTGCTGTGTTCACCTAAGAGAATCCTAAAAAAATATTCGGCATAATATTACTGTTGGGGCTAGCTGGTTAGTACATGAATTTTATAGAGGACTTGTCTCACTTAGAAACATCTCTTTTAGGCTTGTCTAAGAAGGGTGTGAGGTGTATATGGTTAGAATACTGTGAGAGAGCCTTTTGGATCTGAAAGGGAGATTGAAGTTAGTGTAGATAATGATTCTAAAAGATCCTATAAAAATTTATACCTAATATTTTGACGAATCATGTATTGGTCTAGGATAAATTCTTATATAGAAATATTGAGTAATTGCATATGGGTCATTATAGTTGAGGTATCATGAGCATACCGACTTGAAACATGATCTCGAGTTAGATATTGTTGTAGAATCCTTCTATTTCTTGAGGCTTTACATGTGGGGTAAAACTTTTTTGGTTTTTATGTACCAAAAATCCTTAATAATATGTTTACATTGCAAGAATTGTATCTTAGGAAGTGATGATGGGTATAATATATACATTCCTTAGACATCAAGCTAGCATATTCACATGGGACATGAAATGTTATTACTGATGATCTGAGAAGGAGGAATCAGACACATGATGTTCGTGGGGATTGTAGAAAATGGATGATTATGGATATGCTTTATGATATACATATCATGGTACGAGACCATCATGGATAGTTTGTACTTGCATCACTATCACTAACTAAATTCTTTACTATTGTAATAGTTAAGGATGAGATTGTTTCCATATCCTGAGATCTTGGACCAATGGGAATGTATTTCTTTTGTTGAACCACCTCCATATTGAAATATCGATGGTGAAAACATCATGGGAATACATCTTCATATATGGGTTCCCACATATGTGATAGATGATCTGATTCTGAGACTCATGCTTCGTAGTGGGAAGTTTACCCACGTATCTCAAAGATCTATCATGATATGTGATGATAGTATTGGTATCTTGGGATGAAACATCAGATAATGGGTTTTATCATGAGATTTTACACCTATCAACAATTGATGTCAGAACTATAGTGACCCACTAGATTTACAAAGCTATTATCAGTCCCAAAATATAATTTTTTGTAATTTTGAATTGATTTTTTGATTGGGTTACCATTTTCACCACATAGTTTTAGTAGTCGTGGATTGACTAAAAATTTTAGTTCACTTCCATAATATTCAGGAAACATTAGCAGTTTATGATCTAGGAATATTTTATGGTTGTGATGTTATCTAAATATATTGGGTCAAAAATACTACAATTTCAAATAGATACACTTGTTTACATCAATGTTTGATAGGGTTTATAGAGAGCTATGGGTAAAAAAGTGATTCTGAGCAAAGCCTTTCCCCCCAGACTGATGGCCAGTCGAAACAAACCATACATTTTCTAGAGGACATGATCTATCCATGTTTCTGTGTTTTCAGTGGTTTTAGGAAATTAAAATCTCTCATCAAGTTAGCATATAATAATAGTTATCAAGAGAGAATTAAAATGGATCCCTATGATTCCCTATACTATAGGTCATACCATATAACCTTGTTCAGGTTGGAGGTAGGAGATGTGGAACTACTAGGTCCACATCTCATTTATGATATTTTGGAGGAGGTTAGGATGATTATGAAGTGGATGTATACTTCTCTGTCTAATATAAAATCATATGTTGATCGATGTTAATGACGTCTATAGTTTGGGTTTGGGGATCATTTGTACATACTGGTATCATCGGGACTGGGATATAATTGGATGCATTGGGATGGGATGCTTTATCAATGTATTGCTTGGCCATTTGATATTTAAAGAGTGTTAGGATGATATCATATCAATTTCTATTACCTCATTGGTATAGTTTCATGCACAACATCTTCCGAATTTTAAATCTTCTCTATTATCATGCCTACTCATCCAATACTTTTGATCAGTTAGTTGTAGATCATGATGCCGATGCTGATTTTAATGAGTATCATATATGCATAATTCACTAAAGTATGAAGGCTCTATGAGACCACATTACCACTTTGGTTTTTATTATATGGTAGCATTTCCATGTAAAGTATGAGACCTAGTAGCAGGAGGCCAACATACATGATCAATGTCGGAGTTATTCTCATATGATGTTTTTCATCCTTTGGAAGGTGAACTTAGGGATGAGTTACCTAACAGGGTAGGAATCTAAGAACCTACTTTTCTACATAGGTATTAATCGTTTCAAATTTAGTATAATTATTTATTTTAGACATAATATGGATTCTTAATGAGGTAATGGGTCTTTCAGTGGTTTGGGTCTTGGTCAAAAATCAAAGCCCAAAATATTTGGAAAATATACCCAACAAATAGTTTGAAGAAACCTTAAAGGGTATGCCACATAGTAATCACTAACCAATTGGGGTTGGATGAAGGAGTAGTGGGGAACAATTTTTTAGCTTAGCATTAACCTAGGACCACACGCTTGTGCAAGTTATTTGTAGTTTTTATTAGATCCATTTCTCATAGTTGGAGAATAGCTTCTCTAACCATGTGTCATAACCATATGAGTACCCTCCTTAAGTAGTCATACATTCATGGATGGTTAATTGTTTGATGAACCATATGGCCAAACGGTGAACCCATAATATTTTATGGTTAATGTAATAAATTTAACAAAAATCTATTTAATTTCACCCTTCCTTTTTTATTTCTCTTATTCTGTAATGTGCAGTGGGTTTTTTCTCTGGTTAAGCTCTATTATTGGTTCGATATGATTTTATCAATAGCTGCTAAGTCCAAAATTTGACCCAGATTTCATTGGTATCATTGGATTCCCCCATGTATGATCATAATTCATCTTGTGTCCATTTTTTTTCTCTTCTCCTCAATGGAGTTATTGAGGTGCAATATCATATGCCCTATTTTTAGGGAATTGATCCATTATTTAAATTTATTTTAATCCATTTCATACTAAAGGCCAATACTGGATAAGGATAGTGCTCTGAGAATGAGGTTGGTGGTCTAGTAACTATCACTCAATTTATGATGTTTTTTAATTTATCACATTTGTTTTAATGTTTTTTTCATTGTTAGTTTCTTTAAATTAAATATTCCATGAATTGGTTCACTAGTTTGAGCCCAAATCATATCATGATCATGTAGCTTAGGGTTATTAATTCATTCATAAGTTTCCAATTACATGAATAATTTGATTCCATTTTTACAATGCCAAAAAACAAATCTATGTGTTTGTATTTACTTTTGAATGTTAATTTCATATTGATAACATATGAATGTAGTTGTTTGGAATGCAAAACTCCATTATCAAATATAATTAATTGAATTGATTGTGAGTTTCATGGCCATTTCACATGAATTAAATGGAACAATGGTTATGACCCAATTATTGTCAAATTTAAATGAGTTATAAATTACTTATTAGCCATTTCTTAAGCCTTAAAATCATATTATAGCTTATAAATATGGGCATGGAGACCATTGATAAATATTATAAATGGGTATGATGAAACTATTAATTATTATATAAATATAAATATATATCATAATGGAGTCCCACATTCTACTTTGATACATGGGAATTGAGTCCCTTTATATGTTTTATTGGGAATGGAATCTCTAATATATGTGATACTAGTCCTGGAGTCCCTTATATAATTTATAATGGGAATGAAGTCCTATATACTATGAAATTGGGCGTGTTGACCCTATAATTTTATAATGGTCATGGTGAACATATATTGTGATACCGGGAATGGTGTCCCTTAATGTTGTAATACAGGGCATGTCATCCCCTAATACTATGATACTGGGAATTGTGTCCCTTGAATCTTGTTGTTAGGGTTTTCAACATAGTCTAAAGAATGTAGCATCAGCCTAGGTTTCTTTTAGGTAATAGAGAAGACCCATTTATAGTTATTATTACTATTTTTCATTATTAAATATGCATGCTTCCATTTTATAAACATATAATTTATATTCCAATAGGTCTTTGTTGGTGGACTATTATGTTTATCTCACATACTATTCGTGCTTTTGATGGTACATTGGTAGACTATATGCCTGTAGTTGTAGTTAATGGGAAACATGCTCTTACAAATGCAAGGCATATTTCATGATGTAGGATGGGATCTTGGTATTAGATGACTAGGCTGGAGTAAGGGATTCTTTGAAATGTTTTTCTTTTTTTTGTACATTTTTTACATCATATAATTTATTCATTTCCTTCATCTATGAATAACTATTTTCCAGTTTTTTAGATACATAAAATACATCATGATTTGATTTTATATATCCACCAATTTCCATATTTGAGTATTATTATCTAGTTTTTTGTTTACTATTTATTGATATACTTCTTTATTCTATGGTGGGTTACTGGTCCATTAATTTTAATATCTATTTATGATTTCCATCTATTTATATATGGTTATTCTAATTAATTATTTTGATATATGTTGTGCTATAATCTGGTTAGGAGGGTGTAGTCTTTAGACGAACACACCATAGGGCCTCACGATTAATCCGAAACCTCTAGAGTACAGGGAGGCATGCTCAAGGCCATGTGGCCCACTAGATAGGGAACCATTTATGTGGCATCTGAGTCAGTAATTCACACATGAGAATAGTACTTTTCATCAATTTCAAAAACATAATTTAAATAATTCAAAATATGGAATCTATAAATTATTTGCTCCATACCATAAAAAATTCCATTATTGTAAAAGTGGAATTCGTTATTTTTAAGAATTAAAACAAATCCAGCAAAGTAAAGGAAATAAATAGAGATTTTGTTCTCGTAAAAATGATAACAAAATAACAATTAATTAAAAACAAGATATATCTTGTTAGAAATATTATGTGATAGTCTCTAATAGATAGAGAAACCAACTTCACTTCTTTCATAGTAATTAAATACACCTATCATTGAATGATCATTTTTAATCTACTTAGTTAATATTTTTAGTATAGATGTGAGTTCCATGAGATGTATTTAACACTTTATTTAAAGATATGGAAATAATTTCTCTCAACAATTAATTCACCTAAGTCTTCACCATTCTACATTAACTAGGTGTCTTTATTCATCCAATATCCACGTTCTCACATGAAAAACATACTACATCATTTTACATTACATTTCCTCAGATCATCATTTTCCTATAAGTATTTTTCTGAGAATCCTAAGAGTTTTATCAAGTATTGAGATCATTGGCCTTATTATTCCTTTAATTCATCATAAAGTCTTCTATATTTTCATTCCTCATGTCCATGTAATATTAGAAAATAAAAATAACACATTCTAAGAGAATCTTCTTAGTATTTCTTATCATAAGATTTATAATGAAACTAGGGAATATCATAATTATTTATGGTAAAAAAATGTATCTTTCCACCACAATATGGTTCTAAACACCCAATATTTCTTTATTCTTAATTTATATAATTATACTATCTTTATGAGGATTAAAAATAACTAACTCTCGATGATTGAATGTGAATAGGTTATTAGAGTTCTCATATCCCTCTAGTATGACCCTCTTAAAATATAGATAATAAAGTTGATACATGCTTCTATAAATATACATATCTTTAGGTTAAAATAATCACCCACTGGATATGGAAAATAATATAGAACATTGTACATCTTTTGAATCATACATATTATTTATATATTGAAAAATTTTATCATATCTAGCCACTTTTCATAGTGATTTGTGAATATTGGCTTCGAACATTTGTAATTTCCATTAATGATGTAGCATAACATAAAATAAGCTATAAAATTCCTTGAAATTATAGCTAGTGATTATCTTATCCTTCTCTAATATGGATCATAATGAAGTTTTATAAGTCGTATGGGTTAAAACTTATATAAAATATAAGAGTAAGTTTTTTATGTTTTATAGATTATGAAAGAGATAAAAAATTTACATCAATTTATTTATATTCAATTAGTAATTAAAAATATATTTACATTCCCAATTGTTTGTACAATTTCATATCATGTGGATGTTCTAGTGGAAAAAAACCATCTATTCCATATAATAACCTGGAATATGCATGAAAGTTACTTAGTGAAATTATGGTAACCGTAACATTCCAAATAAATTAGCACATTCCCCTTGATCTATAGTGTGGACTCACAAATTAAAAAAATCATTGACTCTTATATCATCCACAGTATCATAAAATGTGATTTTGATATACATTCTCAATTACCTCAAATGAAAATTGGTTATATTAAAATAAAAACCATATATGACTTCACTAATAAAAAAATGTCTACAATTATTCGATGGAAGCATTTGGATCTATGGTATAATTTCTATTCACCCAATGGATTAATTACTTAACATATAGTTTTATTTGAGGTATTTTATATCTTTATCAATAAACTATCAATTTTATTTTACTAAATTGCTGTTAATATGAATGATATTTGACAAAAGTGATGAATCGTTCCTCGATAAAATTATGCATTTTCTAAATTTAATTTTTATTTATTTTAATTCTCGTAAATTTATATAATTAATTTTTAACCCTATATAAATAATATGCCATGAAACTGATAGAAATAAAAAAAATAAATTTGAAATTACCTGAGAACTTGTAGTGGTAGGTTTATTTAGGTGATCATAAAAAACCCTACAACCTATGAAATAAAATCATGATACCACTACATGTTTATGTCGCATTATCCCACATGTGATATAGTGTACCAAATAATTTTATTTCAATATGGGCTTGAACATTTACCACCTCCACTCACCTAGGAGATCAATCTATTACATAATATTTTATTCAAAATCATGTTAAGGAATTCAATGTATTCGTTAACAGATTTTATATTAAATAAACCATAATAATTTTGTCCATTATATAATGAGGATAGGGTAATGATAGACATTCCAATATTTAATTATATAAATTATTAAAAACCCATACAAAATAAAAATAAACCAACTTCATACATAGGATAGTCTAAGATCTAGATCATCCATAAACTTGAAAAATATAAAAAAGTACACTTTATAGTATTCATGTTAATTAGTTATTTGTTATTAAGATAAATAATTTTGAATTAATTCAATGAATGAAAGAATGAATTTATTTTATCTTAACATTCGGTCAATGAATCTTTGTGATACACAACATCTGACGTATTATGAAAAATAGTCCCAGTTTCCCTAAATTTGTAGATAATTTCAACAAATTACTTAATAATTTATTAATATTAAGAAACTTGGTATATATTTAACAAACTATATAACTATAATGTAATTATGTTTAATTACTTTAATTTGAAATTACATATGTAATTTAGTTTTTTTACTACATGGTGACTACATGGAATGTAAAAATAAGAAATAAATTATGTTTTTCACTTACTGTTTATTCCGGATATAGTCCATGTGACATGTTTTATATATCATATTTGATACATGGTGTTTACTATCCATCTAAAACCCCAATATTTTTTTATTGTGTGTTCTTTAAATCCACCTACAAGCTCATCATAATTTTAGTATATGGAGACCGATGATTCACATAATGTGTATTCATGATATATTTTTTTATATCTCCTTCATGATATGAATATATAGTCTCTAGAATCATTTTGTGTGTATTTGAACACATAATTAGGGAAACTATTTCCACAAAATAGTGCGGACAATGAGGAATGTACAGTAGCTTCACACTACATGGTCAGAAGTACAATGTACTAGGATGGTTTGATCAACGTATAATGAAAATTGTATTTTTATAATTCTATTTAATACATGGAGTATTTCTTATCCAATGTAATTTCTAGGTAATGCAAACATTGGTACACAACATGTACTTTTGGGAACACTTCTTGTACCAGTGTCTACCAGCACAAACCCTTAACACCTTCCGATGGCATCTCTAACCCTTCAATATTTTTATGAATATATTTAATGTTGTATAAATCTTGAATGAAAATATTAGTATTTAAAAAAATAAATATTTATAATTTATATTAAATAAAAAATAAAACAGAATATAAAAAATAAGAATAATTGTGCATAATCGATTAATAGATAACAAATAATTATATAGTATGATACGATTTTTCTGACACCATTTGAAGGTTCAAGATTTAGAATAAGTTCCAATTGAGTATCTTAGAATTCTACTTTTTTTTTCTAATAGATGAATAATTAGATATGTACATGATAAATAACATTATGAACAACTCAAATAAATTTAATAGTAATTGGAAATAATTTTAATCATGAAGATAAGATCATTCCACATATAATTAAAAATAAATTTATTAAAATTGGGAAATGTCATACGTTGAATTTGTTTCTTATTTTTCGGTGATATGATGAATACCTATTTAATATCATCATTGAAACAAATGAGTCAAGGTTTAATATCTATAGGAATAATCCAATCAAGTTCCTTGATCCTATAATCATCAATGTGGAATCATTTGTGTGCTACTGTGGATGGTTCTAATGATTATATTGATCAGTACTGATTGTTATATAATCAATCAATGTTCAAAGGAATAATTCAAGTAGATAAGGATAATTTCACTATTTTATTGAGAGAATTATAAAAGAATACATATATTAGGATTGAGATAATCACCTACATAAAATATGTTTTCACAATGATTTAAAAAACACTAGTGTTTTAGTAAATGTAAAAATTTGATTTAAATAGAGATAGGGTTTGAAAATAATAATTTCACAATGAAATTTATAATTTTCATTTTCACCAATGAACCCCATGTTAAAATAATAATATAATTATTATTATATAATTCACATTTATTAAACTTGTGAATATAATAAATATTTGTTACTTATATAAATAAAATATTATTTCCTAAAAAACAATTAATGTGAAATTTATTAGAAGACCATTATTCTTGATCCCACAATACTCATAAATATTTGTAATAAATTTAATTATGGTTAAAAAAATAAAAAAAATAAAAATAAACACATTATTAAAAATATATAATTGAATATTATATTTGATGAATTTGAAAAAATTATATATTCACAAAACTAAATATATATTTTTAACCTTTCAAATAAACTAGAATAAATTAATATTAAATATTCACTTAATTAGAAAAATAATTACTTAGTAAATGAATATTTATTATGTAATGAACTTAGATATATATTCTTTGAATCTACCACTGAACAAATATTTTCCATGAAACATATATGAATAATTATTGAACCATTTACAATTATAATATTTTCCGAACAAGTTTAATTCATATACAATTTAACTAATTGTCTATATACAATATGAGTATGACCCTCTAGGCTTTATCATCAATGAAATTAGGTTAGGCCAGCAAAATTATGTGGTTAGAATCTAGAAACATATGATGTCTCCCATAGTAAATCAAATTAATGTCATAATGGTGAAAAACATCCTCTGAACAGAAATCATGTTATATAATCCCTTTATCATGATATCTCAAATAAATTAAGATTAATGGTGGTGTCATCAACCTATACACTTATATGTCTCTTTGATTTAATTTGAAAAATTTATTTTTAGTAGAATCTAATTACTATTCACTTAATAAGGATATTCCATTCCCATTAATGATCATGAGATATAAATGTCAATTAAATAATTAAAGGTAAAAATAATTTCTCATAGAATTTATTTATACCATATAAGACTTGACACAAAAAGAACTCATCCAACTTCTTCATGAATATATACCGTCATGGCTTACAAAAATTTGTTAAAGATCAGAAATCATGATAATCATTATTAATTGAAAAAATGCATAAGGATCATTACACATATATGTATATTGGAAATCATAATGAAACATAAAAAGTATGATTTCATCTTGGTAGGTAAACATTTAATAATGTTCATTCACAAGATTACGGGGGTTGAACTTTAGGATAAAAGGCTAAATCTATAATGATAAACTAACCCTTTACATCCTATGTCATTTATGTCATTTAAAAATGACATAAATTTTCTAATAACCATATTTTTATGATTATTATTATATAACTTCTTGGTTTTCATCATAATGATGGACTACCTTGACCTTTTATCAAGGCTTAAAATCATTTTTCATTATCACACACTATGCCACATTTAAGTATTATCATGATATAGTAAAACATTATTAATATTCAAAATCATTGATTACAGATACTCATAGAGTATGTAGATTCAGGTTCTAGGTAACCTACTCAACTAGATATATCTTTTACAAAGTCCTTTATTATGACTACATGTACTAACAATCACTAAAAAGACTCATCCTAAACATCATATCAAACCCTAAAATGTACTTATATTTATACCCCTTCCTATAAATCTGATTCAGAAATCTCAGGTCAAAAAAAAATGATATGCTGAATCCAAAATCCTATGTACACATGGAAATGGGATAGTGAATAATACATAGGTTTCCACACAAGCATGGCTGTAAATGTTTCTAAACATACCAATAATAACCATTCAACACCAACATCAAATATATATTCATGAAGTATAAACTAAAAATTATTGAATATGATTACAATTAAAATAAAATCATTGATATAAATTATATGATATAAAACATCCATCAATGTGGATACCTAAATTATACATCATAAACCGCAATTATAACCCATAATAATGAGTTTAACCAATAAAGCTTGGTAGCTGATCTCCAAAATAATGATGACACAACGGTAGAATCTATAATGTTATCTTCTCCCCTATCTATCCTTGTATACAAAAACTCTAGGAAACATGATCATCCATATACACTCATCTAATAATCATGGACAAAAGGTGTAATATCTTTAATCACACTTCTAGGGGTAAGAATAAAAAAACACTATATAGTTATTAAAATATGAAGGTGAAACTAAAGAATGAATTTTGAAAATAATTACAGAAAATGATAAATATGTTTGAGATGTATAATGTCTCATATATATTTAGTATGTAAAATAATAATCATATGTAATCCTAATTAAGCATAAAATAGTTCACTATTATATATCTCACAAATATAAAGGTTTATTTATAAAATATATCATAACTTTAAAACCCATCACACATCCCATTTAAGATTACTAGCATAATAATTACCTAAAGATTCTCTGGTAATGATATTGTGAATGATGTACATATTAAAGCATATAGAGATTGCACTATTGGAATCATACATCACTATTCATGCCTTATAAGAAATGGTATAAATACATATCTCCAATGGAAGGAATGAAAATCACCCAATTAAGTGGCATATATATGTCCAAATGGTAGATGAAATAAACTTCAATAATGTTATTGAAGAAAATATTAAAATATAGGGTTATTTTTGAATATATGATTATGATAAATATCATATTTGGGGTAATATGGAGAGTTGTTATTAGCTACAATATCATACATCCATCAATCTTTTTGTGTTCTCGAATTTAGAAAATTATAGTAACTACCAAATACCATCATTATCACAAAAAATATACTAGAGAAATTAATCATGTAAAATTATATCCTAGTTATATCAAACCCATTATATTGAAGAGAATTGGGTGTGTGGTTATAGATACACAAATGGGTCATAATCGGTCTCCATCATTATCAGTATGTTTGACTTAGTGTAGTCAATATCCTTATGTCTAATTCTATAGAATTGTTTAGTTCTATGAAAATTCATCACCATATTGTGTCACAATTAATAACCACCACCCACTAGTTGTATCATATCTCAAGATAGCAAGTATAAAAAATAAATACCCAAATCATAGTTAGGGAGCCTTCTTCGATTTCATATAGAACATTACATGTAGTAATTCAACTACAACATTTTCCAAAAAATATTATAATCTCTTTAGATGTGAATTATTAATGAATAATAGATTATTGTTTCTATTGGATTAATAAATCTAGCCTCATCACCACACAATTGATATTACCCTATTTATTTTGTTTGATTCCGCATTCATCAAATATGCCCCATGTTTTTTTATTGGTTCACACAATAACTTTCAAGACAGAAGAATCCTCCTCACAATATTTTAAAAATTATATTTTCTATATTTTAGGTCATTATCCCTCATCTATTTATATTATATTAGTACACTCATTATTCCATTAAATAAAATATCTTTATTTAATATATTTTACCACATTAAATACCCCATAACAGACTCTATAAAAGTTAATATTCATGAAAACATGATCACAATTATCTCTAGACCACGTTATTTTGATTTATATGTTGAGGATTACCTTTTATTATAGACACATTAAATTCCATTAAAAAATATATAAATATAATTTTTTTCAATTACATTAATAATATATAATCCCTTTATTTATAGTTTATTTATCAAGTCACAAAATTCAAAAATTTAATCATTTTATGAATTAATTAATTCATAATGAATTCATTAATTTACTTAAGAATCATTGAAATAATTCAGTATGTAACATTAAAGGTTATAATGGTGTTTCTTTCTTGGTTGTAACAACTTTTCACTACGATTAAGTCATTATTTCCCAAAAATAAACCATATACTATGGTGCCAAATCTATATTAAGTTATAATTATAATATTCACTTTTAAAATATCAATATTATTCCAATTAATGTAATTATTATATAATAATAATATTTCACATTGAGAAATCATGAAATAATCATATTCATCCACACAATTACTTTTCCAAATATCCAAACCAATCCTCTAAAGTCATTCCTAGTGGTTGGTAGTATTGAAGAAAAAACCACCATATTTTTCATAAACAAATCCTTTTTTATTATTTTAAAATAAATGATTCTAATTTTTAATATTCATCTCCTTAAATTTATCACCAAATATGTTTAGGTTGAACTTAAATTGATCTAATGAGTCCATTGTATTGAGAGGAGTTGTGGGGAATATTGGGGGATAAATGAGGTCATCCCATATATCTCAACATGTGGCAGAGAGAATCATGTATTTATGTGGTTCCACAAGGAATTACTTATCCACACTATAGGGGGTGACCCTCTAAATATCCAATGTGGAATGATATATAGCATCTAATACCAAATGGATATACCATGTTCACATTTAATGATATGAGTTGAGTTTGATCTTATGTGACTAATGTGATTAAGTGGGATAAAATTTTATCAAGATGAGCATACAACCATGATCAAATGGGTGAGGACAACCACATTATGGAATGGAAAAAAATCATTCCATATAGTATAAAAAATGAAAGGGATGTTATTTTCTTGGGTCGTTATGCCAGTGTATACTGTGTTTGAAGTGTGTGGCATTATTATCACCATATGATATAATGATTATAAAATCATCAACAAACATAGAATCTTATGTATGTTACTTTAGAGTTATGTGAACCCTATGGGAACAAGAATATATCTCATCAATACTATGGGATATATTATTGCCTCAGATGCTTCACTACTCAAGTGAATCTAACCATATCTTCTACCTCTTTTAACCGGTTCTTAGAGAGTGGAATTTTCATGTTTCTTCTATTTTTTAACTATATCATCACCTCATCCTGTATTAAAAAAAATATGATTTTTATCTCATGAATTAATCATTTAAAACCATAATTTATAGTGAGGGATAAATTAGGCACAAATATATTAATCTTAAAAAATAAATTCCCTAAATATGATAATACTAAAAATATTTCCATTGGATTCATATTGATAGGGTATTTACACTAGTATGTGGTCTCCGTGGAGATTCTTTATTTTTTTTGTACATTATGAAATTTTACCAAACTGAAAATATAAAATATATTTAAGATAACACAAACAAATCAAACCAAAGTTTGAAATTTATATTCCTTTAAAAGGAATAGAGAATGAAAATATTTAACATGAATTTCTTTTAGTTTTTATAGGTTGATCCTTTGATATGTAGTTATATTTTTCAAGAATCCAAAAATCCCTCAATATTTCATCAAGTTAATTCAATTGATTTCCACCGAAACTATTTCATTAGTTAGATAATAAATTCTTAAATTTATTACTAAAATGTTATGTTGAAATTTTCTTATTTAATTTAGTTCAATAAGAGAGAGGCCTCATTGGAGAAAACAATTGAAAATTTGATACAAAACAAACAAATGATCCATATATCACATTTGATCCCTTGATTCCTCCATGATTCTTCTCCATAATAAAAATAATTATTCTTAAGTAATGTTATATTCAGTTTTATAGAAATATAATTTAATGAAATAATATATATATATCTTTGAGGATATAATTAATAATAATAAATAATAATATTTTATATTTTTAATATTAAAAAAATCTTCATCACCTTAACATGTCAATTGTTCAACGATGTTTAAATTTTTTTGCAATGAATGTAATAGGATAACCACCACATTATAGACACTATGATGTTTTTTGTCTTATATAACACCACAATGAATAATAATTTACATTTTTTTCAATTTTTAGTAATAAACTATTTTCATGAAAAACTACCAATAGTGACCAATGACATGGTTAATGTGAATTATTAAGATCTAAATATGTTTGAAAAACATAATAAAAATGAAGTGAGTTCTAATTGATAATGTATGGAACACAAATACATTGGTGGATACTGGAATATTACAGGGTTATCCTAGAATTGGAAACTTCTTCAAATATTTTTTTTTACATAATGTACCTTCACGTCGCCAACTTGGATATTGGTCACTACCTCATCCAAAATCAGATTGATGTATCTAAATAGAAGATATTTTTCAATTATTTCATAACCCAATTATATTATGAATGGATAGTCCAAATTACAAATTAATTGATTAAATTTTTAATAAGGAAATGTATGTATGTTTTTCTAAAAAACATTCATCCACTTCTACTCCATCAACTTAACCCTAACCAATAACTAATTGGAGAATAACACTCTAATACTATCTAGTATTATCATAAAAATAGTATATAGTCTCAAATAGAGTACCTGTATATACTCTCAATTTAAATGGTAGAATAATGGCCATAAGAGACTCATCATTGGTGAAAACCTCAACTACCTTGTCAAACAAGGTCCCTTACTTTCATTCCACTCTTCAAAAAGATCTGATGACTTTACTATCATAGATAGTCGACCTATTATAATGTTTTATCAATAACGTTATCGTACCTCAAGATTTATTATAGGATGAACATTTGAAAGGGTTAAATTAATGTTTAGTATCTGGGGTATAATGTCTCTTCAAAATGCCATATCCTGGAGGGTCACCTTTTATGATATTGGGAGAATAGTGGATGTGATTTATAAGAATTACTCTACATTCCTGTACACCAAATATCCCCAATAAGATAGTGGGAGACTCAATATATTTGACACTGTTAATGTTTAATATAAAAACATGGCCTAAAATACACTCCATAATTTAATTTGGTTACCTTTCACATGTCCTGATATTTTTAAAAAGGTTCCATTAGTAGTGAGATATTAATTATAAAAATCTAACCTCTATAAGAATAAAATTCTCCCTCATTTTGTTAATTAAAAAAAAATCAATCTCAATATCCCAAATCACCTTGATGCATGTTGATTAGAAATAATTTCTTTATACTATGTTAGACACTAGCACAGTAACTCATACAATGGAATCCTCCATGAATAATTCTAAATAGGGTTAACAAATCTATAATCCAATGAATAATATTTTTGTATATCACTCATCTGATCTATGATATGTTATCACCATCCATCGATATATAAATATTCAAATACATTATAAGACAATGATATGGTTTTCATTTAATTTATATTGATTAAATCTTTTTATATTACCAGAAACACTCCACCAATTTTAAATATAGGAACTAATAAGTATGCTAAATGTATTACACCTAGGTATCTACCACATCATTGGTGCACTATATCTAAATCATGTTAAATATAATTTTATTGAATTTGTGTAAGATTAATGGGGGTTTTTTAAATTCTAGAATTTCTCCCTAAATTTGTCACATTTTATGATAAAATTATACATTTTCCGTGCATATCAAAATGTAATATTCAATGATACCTTATAATTAAATTGTATTAATTAAAAAAATTCATTGATACCGCATTATTAGAATCATTCACCATTATAAACCGTATTGGGAAAGAGTTAATCCCTATAATATGCCTCTAGTAGGCTATTAGATCAATAGTAGTTCTTGATGTGTATAACATTAAAAGTGGAAAGCATTAACCTCTTTTGTATAAAAAGGAAATCCAAAATTTAACACCAACTAAATAGATAAAAAACAAAATTACCATTAATAATATTATATTCATGTAATTCCATACATCCTAAAAACATACAAAGAAATATATAATTACAAATCATCTAAAAAGAAAATTATTCCTCTTAGAAACCAAATCACTACAATATGAGATACAAACATCCAACCCATTCTCGAACTCCACCTCATTAATCATTAAAAATAGTATATAGAAGTATAGGGGTTTATACACACACACACACACACAGTAGTTTTCTCCCAAGAAACTCAAGTGTCAAGGTGGAGAAATCATATTAATATCTTAGTGTGTAAATAATGAAACAGACTCATGTCCCATACGAGAATAATAATTAACCCATTTATCTATAATATCACACTAATAATACACATACAATAATAATATATAATGTTAGAATAATATATAATAATATAGATAAAAGGTACCCCACACCCATTATCCAACTATGATAAACATTAACACACCCAAATGACATATGTCCAAGTACAATAATCTGATATCATATAATAATACTAAAACCTCATACCAAAAACACTACTGAAAACTAATACCACATCTATATACTGAATAATATCATACCATTATCACATTTACATAACCACAAACGAACTCTATGACTGGAATAAGAGTGGTAGATGTGGAGTAGTCACCATCATATTCCACCACATCTTCGATGATGGGGGTTCACCCAGTTCCTAAATACCTCAAATGTGAATCATTAATGTTACTTATTATATTGTTAGTTTTTAAGAGATAAAAAATATTAAAGATATATAATAACACACAAATGAACTTGTGGATTCGTTGACCAATAAATATTCTCCTAAATCTATTATATTATAACATCATCACAAGACCGTTACTTCCACAAATATTCACAAAAATACTCAATCCATTAAAATCACATCTTAGTAAATAAATATGTTTTCAATTTTATCCTTTTTACCCACCTTATCAACCATTACAAATATCTTACCACAATTATCTTTACCATATTATCAGTTCACTATAAACTAAATATTTTATTGAAATATTAAAACATCTGATATAGAACTTATGATATTTTTTATTATTCACTTTAAATTTCTCATATAATTCATTAAAATCATTAATTATTCCTATAGACATTTGTTTAAAATATATGTTACTATTCTCCATGTTAATAGGTTAATTTAAATCATTATCTGACAATATAATTGTAAACATTTTTGAATCCCCATTAATATTTTAAATTAATTCCCTAAATTATTCCTCAAATACATCTAATTAAATAGATGAAATGCTACTAAAACCATAATTTCTATGATTACATGTAAAAGAAAACACTGAATTTCTTTCTATTACCACATTTATAAAAGTCCAACGATCACTTCAAACCTATATATTCTACCAAAAAAACTTATAACTAAAAATATAAAAAGTGTAAAAACAATATCCAAAATATTTAAACAACATTCTCAGACCCCACCAAATAAAAGCAATTTTTTTTAAAGATATGAAAAATATAAACAGCTTTCCTAAATTACCAATGCATGTTAAATCCACATTAACAACAGAAAATTAAAGAATAACTTCCAAAACACATAACTAAAATAGTATCCTATATCATCATTACACTATAGAATAAGGTTAACCAATTTAATATCCCTATCCATACAATGAAAACTCCGTGGAATTTATAATACATTATTCAGCTAAAATATCAGCTTAACCACCATGATCAAAACCTGATAAAGGAATAATATAAATGAATAAAAAATGGCCGTGGGAATATGTATATGGGATCATACTGGATTGAATTAAAAACGATAGTAACTCAAGAATCCACCTTGGGAATTTAAAAACTAAAAAATATCACAATTTTCTAGGTTCATAAGTGGGGTGATTAATGTAAAATTAGAGAAAAATTTATTTTCAAATTTACATGAAATTATGGTAGAAAAAAATATGATATTTTGAACCAGACCATGTCATAGATGAGTTTTATAGATTATTATTTGAATACCATTATTATTTTAGCAATCATAATCCTTCAATATCATAATCCATTTTTCATACAAAATCATGTATTTTTTAAAATCTATGTGTAGCCAATAAATAAGGATTTGTTTTCATGACCCCTTTAGAATATTACTAAGGTGAAATTATATTATGAATAATATATTTATTATTATGTGATAAAAAATATATAGAATCAATATTGGTAAAATTTGTGTAACAATATTTAAGAATAAGTTATATTTATTACTATATAATCTCATTACTTGAGTATAAAAAATAATAATTTATATGAGTTTAATGACTATGAAATGTAATGAATTATTTAAAAATATAATATAAATATTTTTTTTACAAGTAATGTGAAATATTTTTATTGTAGAATATAAATTACAAATCAAGAAACTATATTGAATATATTCAATGAGATATGAATTATGTTAATATTGGATTGAGGAATTCTGAAATAGGAAATTATTGGCATGTATTTAAAAAATGGATATATTTTTTTGGTGGGAGTGTTTTTCCGCATGGATTATAGTTTTAAAATTAATTATTTATTAATTTGAATGGGGTTTTTTAGTTTACATTTTATAACATTAAAATAGAATATTATGAAATGTTTGATTATTTTTTAATTTATGATTTTTTATTATCATGTATTTAATGACATTTGAATTTAAACATTAATTATGATGTGGTGTGTGTGTGTGTGTGGGGGGGGGGGGTTATTTTATTATAATTTTACTATATTTAAAATATTATTTTCAATTATACAATTAATATTTTCAGAAATAAAACACTTTTAAGTTGAATGTATAGTATAAATTAACAATTGTCATATTTTCTAATATTTTTTTTTTAATTTTGGGGATTTTTTGTAATTATTTAATGGATTTATAACATAGGGAATCATAAATTCATAGATAACTCTTCGTAAAAATTTAAATTACATTTTAATATAATTGGTATGATTAAAATTTTACTAAGAATGTGAAATCAAAATAAATCTTCCAAATTCCTTAGTTAATCCAGAATGTGGGGTTTTGAAAGATTTGAGAATCTTGTTAAAATCATAGATGGATGAATTTCAATGTATTTTTTCATTATTTAATTATTTAATTATTTAATTATTGGATTTTAATTTTATGAATTTTGGTGGATTAATATTATTATATATGAAATGAAATTATTAATTGTTGTATTTTATTATTTTAATATGATCCAAATTTTTTAAATTATGTGTATCACTAATGTAAAATTACATTGTGATTATTAATTTTATTATTATTTTTAATTATATTGAATCTATGGTGGTTAATGCGATGGAAATATTGTTCTTATTCCATGAAAATTTTAATATGTTTGGTGCATCTCTTCACTAATATATATATATATATAATGTAGGTGGATAGTTAATTAATGATTTTAATAAATTAAGAAAATATATGGATTTTATTAATTTTAAGTTTTTGGTTTTTTCTAATGAAACTAAATACTTTTTAATGTTAGAATATATATTTTTATCTTACTTTTAATTATTAAAAAAAATATTATTCTGGTAATTACATTTCCCATTCGGGTGGGAGCATTGAATTGGAGTTTTTTGTGGCGAAAACAATTAATTAGGAATAATTAAATATTTAATGTTAAAATATAACTGTATAATTAAGTATAACTATATTATTATTGATTATTAACAGAAATATATATATATATATATATATATACATATTTATATATATAGTAACATGTAAATTAATGGTCATTACTATTATTATTATAAAATGATAATATGGTGTAATGATAATGGAGGAAGGCATACATTGAATGAGTTAGTGTGCTAAAAATAATAATTAATGGCTAAATAATATAATGTATTAAGATTATATGGTATTTTATGGAAAAGGAATGCGACGAAAACAATTCCATCATTTCCTTCTTTCTCTCATATCATTCACTATTCTTTGTTCTAAATTTATGTAACTAATAAATTTGTAATAAAATGTATACATAAAATCATTAAATAAAAGCATGATCATATGATAAAAATAAATAAAATTATTCTATTTTAGGGATTCATGTGCAGTTTTTTTCTTAACTTAGTGGTAAGGTCACCTCGTCATCTCATATGAAACCAATATTCAAAATTTTATGGGAGACAATTTCCATAGGTACAATAGTGGTAATGTAGCAAGTAGTGTAGCACTACAATAGTGTGGGAACAAATGTTTGTTTTATCATATAGTACAATAAATGTGGTGAAATTCTTCCCAAATGGGATTTTGGGCCATAAAAATGGGACTTTGGGCCACAGCTCCTTTAGGCCATCGTGGCCCCTCTTCTAACGCCTAGACCCGAACACCACTAAATTGGTGCTCTAAGCCAGTTCTCCACAATGCCTCATGAGAACCTCCCCATACACCAGAGGCTATTAATAGTAGCGAGGTCCTTGGGTGTGATAGTGGGGGGACTCAATCCTCATACTAGAGTAAGAAAACAGTGGAAATAAATATGTTTCCTATATATCGTAAAGTTAATAGTGTGCAGAAGTAATAAAAAAATAAAAAAGAGTAGGCTATAATAGTAAAATGTTTTAAAATCCTGAGAAGAAATAAAATACAAAACTACATTGGTCACCCACTGGGCCGACCATATAGATACATCTAAAAATGAAACTAAAAGTAAAAGTACATGGATCCACTACTAACTCCGATCCAACCCAAGCACCAGATCTCGAGACATTGTTGAACTGTAATAGCCTAATTAGTATAACCCCTCGAGCAGCTCCGCTAGATCATGCAACACTAGGTCTCAACCCTATATTCCAAGAAACTCATGATAAAACCCCAAATCGGACATAAGTTCTACATGTATAATGTGGTGCATGTGAATGGGTGAGAAATAATATCAATAAGACACCCCGACTAGAAACTTGTAACTACACTTCTTAAGTGTATGAAACCACAACATGCTCAGCCTAGCTGGAACATAACAAAAAGTTTGTAAAAACAAAATGTGAAACCACATTCGAACTCAGTGTCTATAATCCCTATAAACTGGGCATGTTCCACCATGGAAGTCCATATCTATATACATTTACATGTATAGTCTCAAAGCAATACACATATACACAAGTATGACCATTCATGAGTATGTGAATCCAATAACAATAAACCACATCAGCAGTCAATCCTTTGGTCCATAAGCCTAATATCCAGGACATCCTATGCATAGTCATTGAGTTGGTTGTCGTGCCACTCAAGACGAGTATTGTTAAGTCAATATCTGGGTTTGAAATCCCAACGACATGGCCAATGATGAAATTATATCTTTGAGAAAGCTATGTCACCACAGGAGGAATTCTCGTCCTACACATGGGTTCACTCGTACTCTCCTACATTAACTGAACAAGGATACTATATACTGATGGTGAATCCTATAAATATGGATACCATACACCGACGGTCAATCCTGATAGATCTAAAAGAGAATAATCATTCTTATCATAGGTTGAGGAGATTGTAATCATCCCACCTATAAAGAAAGATTCCACGAAGCATGTTTGGACGTCCTTTAAAAGGTTACTGAGTCATTCCCCATGCTTCTCAGGCATGTGAATATCATCCAATGTCTGAGCCCTAGGTCTCGGTTTTTATGTGGTCACAACATTTGTAACTCGGATGATCCCTAAAGGGAATACCCACAAGAGATCTATAAAGAGAGAACACTCCAGTGTGCTACCATGCTAACCCATGGAGTCACATAACTGATCGGAAGAGAAGAATCATTTCGATTATAGGATTAGGAGAGAGTAACCATACCCAATACTCGGGTGTGTGTAATCTATCCCGAGTCTTGGGTTTCCATGCCCATATAAACAGAGAACTCTTCGGTGAGCCGTAATTCTACACCCTTGGAGTTTCATAACTGATCTGGAAGAGAAGAATCATTCCAGTCAAAGGCCGAGGAGAGCATAATAATCCCCATCATATATCATCAAATGAATCTCAGCAGCTGGATTCCAACAAACACTTATGGTCATCACAACAATATATACATATAACACAATATATATAATCTGGATCAAAAGATATCTCCCAAGAAGTACCGATACGTATACAGTAAAAATCAAATATAACAGAGCATATAAGCTAGATACCAAGAAAGCACATATGGCATCCCAACATAAAAGAAGACACCTTGAATTAGGCTTAATATCCACCAAACAGAAATCAATTATGGTAAACACTACAGCATTGGAAAAACCATATCAAATATAAACAAATGAGTGAGGGTGGACCAAACTCCAAACCCAACACTACATCCACATTCCCATGGGAATACAAGTTTGACATGAGTTCTAGGGGACACCCAAACACCATCTCTACCCAAACCCGATGTAACAGCTCAGGGTTGGTCAAACCACACGCACCCAATGGGTCCCACAGGTCAATCGCTAAAGAGTCATCCTACTCAAGATCATCTAGGTAAACACAAGCATCGAAATCCTAAATGGGATGCTTAGATAAGAGTAAGGTTGGAACCCTACACATGATCGTCAGATGAAGAAAAATATAGGCATCCTATAACAGGGATCATGTCATAGGAAAACATGAGAGAGATCTTACAAGAGACTCCTGAGGTCCAAACATAAGCAATAGAATCCCTTAGGGGACCCTTGGAAACATCCACTCTAATTCCATTCTAGGCAACAAGGGAATGTCTCACAAGGAAGATGTCCTCAAAATCAAAGGTCACAGAAGATAGATCACAATTCATCTCAGATTAAGGGTCTCAACTGGGTTAGTCCAAACACCCAACCTATCATCCATGCCAAGTCTCACTCTCAGGTGACAACATAACTTGATAACTGAAGGATGAACCTCTCCATTTAGATATAAACCCAAAAAACCATTTATATGACCACTATGTGTCTATAGGATTCAAACATTGCGATCTACGTGAAAAAATGTTTAGAATGGACTACTCACATGCCCAATTCTGACTTCTAGGGAACAAAATACCCCATACTACTAAGCTGGAAAAAGTACATGGCAAGTACTTCAGAGTAAAAAACATGTAATATTATCAATACTCCTAGTTGTATACATATACAAGGCCTAAACACATGTCGTTTTCCTATGTAAAAGTACACAAATTGTACTTCAATGTATATGATGTGTACTATTTACAGACTAAAAACCTTTTCTCTTTCTCACACAGTTGGACACACAGACCTGCCACCACACGGAGTGTACTTATAGTATGCTATGTGTACTGAAGAAAAATTCTTCTTCCCCGAATAGGAACAAAACGTGGCATGTTCCCCTAGAACACACACTGTGTAATCTAGGTTTGCTGATAGGAAATCCTTCGGATCGCCAGAAACCCCCGTTTTTAGCCTCGAAACAACATATCGAGACTCAAGAGACCACAAGAAAGAAATATAAGGTTTTATGAACTTAAAACAACAATTTTAAAGGGAATATATTGATAAAATAAGAACACTTCTTCCTTCGGAAGGAAACCACCGTAGTTTCGGTGGATTCCACTATCCATGGATGTCGTACGCCAACTTAGCATGTAGAGGGATTCAAAATGGTACCAATCCTCCATTCCTTCCATCCCTCTTTGTAAATATCCATTTTCACCCTTATGACATGATAAAGGAGGATCCACACAGGGAGCGTTCAAAAGAAGGAGGATGAAGGAAGAGAAAATAAAGATAAAAGAAAAGGAATGAAAAGAAAAAGGTCCCCATGCAACCCCGACACCCGACTTGAGTTTATGCCTTACCTAAGATAAACTCCCCATTTCGGACTCAACGTCGAAGATATAATATTAATTCGTTGCTCCATTTAAAATTTATCACTAAATGAACCAAGAAAAATAAATTAATATTTAATTTAATAATATAAAATATTAATTACTCCGGTAAAATTTGAATAGCTTATATTTCCACTAAACTCTTATCCAAGGGTAAACACCTTATTCCTGGACCAACAGAGTCTTCAGAAAAATTATATGATGTCAAAGGGTAGGGGAAAAGTATATTTTACCCATCACAAGAATCCAATATCAAAAATTCAAATTTCTACTCAAAACTGTAGTCTGAAAAACACAGGTCCTTACAAAATCCCCACCATATTCCTTCTCGTCCCTGAGAATCCCAATGAGAGAACTAGCTGCCATGTTCTAAACATAATAATCTGCACAACCAAACTATATATATTGTCCAATGGCCAATAATACGACATTGAAAACTTCCTTCTACACGGAAAACATTTAACTATGACCGATATGGTACTCCCCACCATAGGAATACAACTATTGTCATATCAAAAGAAAACTCTAATATGAAAATCTCATGAACAATTATAAAGTTTAACTGAAAATGATGAAAATAACATTCAAAAGGCCAATGGTTGACTCCTCTCCATATAGGTTACCTTACACTACTCCTCAAGCGCAACCAAAATAGGTTCCCTCCTCAATAGGGAAGAAAATAAAGAAAGAAAAAGGATCTCAGCATATGGAAAAAGCTCTATCATCATTACCAATACAAGTCAAGATATCACATTTTCCTCTATAATAGGAGTACACTTAGATTCTACACAAAGGTGCATCCATCTCCCTCCAAGCCACACTCACCATCCTATCAAAACATGACCTGGATTCAACCACAATTCAACTATCTTACAGTACCTAAGTAATTCAATGATGTCACCTCTACCATAGAGGGAAATTCTAACATAAATTCCAAGATCCAATCCCATAAATCTTCTTAAAACATTAGTCCTTCTCTCAAAATCAAGAACACAACGATTTAGATTCAAATGATATAGCTCATAAACAACATGTATCATTACCACCAGACACATACCCACAACGAGTAATTCTAGTAGTGACGTCTATGCATGATTTTACTACATTAGAAATTGCTTAAACCCTATAAAACCAAGCTAAGATCCCGAAAAATCCTACCCATCAAAGCCTTTCTCGAAAGGCTAACACCCAAGGTGACCCAATCAAAGAGGAAGGCTTCTACATACCTATAACGCAAAACTCAAGCACCTATCATGCCCCAATCACAACCTGAGCATAAAAAAAGCTCCCCAACAAAAAGAAATTGGAAAATATGGGCTGAAATATCTCACAAAGGGGTCCTTAGAACAGAATAGTTGTCGACCTACAGGGGTCCGAGTCAAAACCAAAGGTCACAAGATCTTCCACCTAGCCCTACAAAACAAGCCTCAGAACTGGGTAACAATGTCCAACCACCTAACCAAAAAGATATAAACCTTTGAAAAGTAGGTAATATCACAATGACCAATGAAGGTCAAAGCTGAAAACAACACGGCCTATGAGGGTCCAGATCCTCTCTGAGGATTCCAAGAAGGAATTGCTCCCTGGAGGTCACAACCAAAGAAGAAGGAAAAAGCAGAACTGACACTCATCAAGTATCTTTATAGGGTAATAACACATAGAGGAGAAGTTCACAATAAAATCCTTGGTATCTTTTGAAATCATACTCACTCATCCGATTAGATAACCTCAGTCCTGAGAAATAAGACAAAACAAGGGGTTAAATAGAAAGGCATCACATACCATATTGACCTACTAGGGTCACTGCACCACATGTTCATAAGAACTGATTCATCAGACTCACAAAAAATTCCTAAACATAGATCCACATAACCTAAAACTAAAGTAAAAAAGCATTTGTATGTATACCCAATGGTCTTAGTAATCATTAAAAACACACTAACTTGCCTATATGTTGTGAATCCTATGTGCGTGGTATGATGCATGAGACACCTCAAGACTTTTCTATCCATGAGTGAAAATCCATCTATTAACTCTTACTAATGGAAAAGTTCTAGATATCTATAGTAAATCAAAACAGCCACACAACATGTGCATTTCTCAAGAAGAAAATTATATACAACTTCAACATCACAGAATCAAAACCGCAATCCCAAACCATGGAAACCATGACATCTTATCAGAAAAATTATTTTCAATGAACAAGTATAATATCAATCATAGGTTCTGACACATTCCTAATACACCTATCTACCATATTTCAAATAGTAAAGACTAGGAAAAGAACACTTCTATGCTACCACTTTGTGTTGTCCTGACCGAAAAACCACTAAACTGGAGCTCTGAGCCAGTTCGCCATAAGGCCTCAAGTGTGCCCCCTATATTCTAGAGTATGCGGACTAGAAGCAAGAGCCTAAGGTGTGATAGTGGGGAGACTATTCCATCATACTATATTAAGAAAACAATGGAAATAACTATGTATCATAAACAATGAAATATTAATAGAGTACGGAAGAAATAAACAACTGAAATAGAAAAATCTGTTATAGTAAAATGTTGTAAAAGCCTTATCATCTATACAATACAATACAAAAATAGTCACCCATTAGTCTGACTATATAGATATATGTAAAAAATAGAAAGTAAAAGTACATGGCTATACTACTAACCCCAATCCAACCCACATACCTGATCACCAGACATAGTCAAACTGCAGTAGCCCAATCAGTAGAACTACTCATACAGCTCAGGTTGATCGTGAAACACTAGGTCTCATCACTATCAACCATGCAACCTGTGCTCTACCCAAAAACCAGATATAAGGTCTACACATACATTAAGGTGCACGTTCATGGTTGAGAAATAATCTCAGTAGGCCACCCCGACAAGTAACATATAACTATGCTGCTAAAGTCTATGCCACACCAACAGGCTTAGCCTAGATGGAACACAACAAAAAGGTAGTAAAAAAATGTGAAACCACAATCGAACTCAAGGTATGTAATCCCTATCAATTGGGAAAGTTCCACAATGGATTTTATTATCCTTATACATATAATTTTATAGTCTCAAACAATTACACATATAAATAAATATGAATATTCATGAGTATTTGAATAAAATAACAAGAAACTAAATCTGATATCGATCTTTTGGCCCATAAGACCAATCGCCTGGATATCATGTGTAAGGGCATTGTGCTGGATGTTGTTCCACTCAATCCGTGTATCATTAAGTCAATCTTTGGGTCTGAAATCCCATCGACATGTTCCGGCTTCGGCCAATGCAAAAATTTTATCTTTGAGAAAGCTCCATCCACAATCAGGGATTTCCCATCCTATACATGGGTTCACTCGTAATATTCTACAATTAATGAACAAGGATACTGTATACTGACAGTCAATCATTTAATGAAGGATACCGTATACCGACAGCCAATCATGATAGATCCAAAAGAGCATAATCATTCTAATAAAATGTTGAGGAGAGTGTAATAATCCCCACCAATAAAGAATTATTCTCTGAATCACACTTGGAAATACAATAAATGGTTAATGAGTCAGTCTTCATGCAACTAAGTCTTGTGAATCAAGTCCCATGTCTAAGCCCTAGCTCTTAGTTTCGTAGGCAGTCACATCATTTGGAAGTCAAATTTTCCCTAAGGGTTTTACCCTAAGGCTATTTATAAATAGATAACACTTTGGTGAGCCTCCATGCCACAGCCTAGAGTATATTAACCGATCGAAAGATGGGAACCATTTTGATCAAAGGTGAGGAGTTCAAAATCATCCCCCACCCTACTTGGGAGAGCGTAATCAATGACGAGTCTTGGGTTTGCATGCTTGTATAAAGAGAGAACTCTCTACTGATCCATAATTCTACACCCCTGGAGTCTCATAACTGATCTGAAAGAGAGGAATCATTCTGGTCAAAGGATGAGGAGAGCATAATCATCTCCCTCATATATCATCATGTAAATATCAATACCCAAATACATGGAAACACTTCTGGACATCCCCCAAAAAAATATACATCACAATATATAAAATCAGGCTCAAAAGCCATCTCCCCGGTTGTACCTTTGGGGATACAGTAAATATCAAAAATAAAATTTATCAGAAGGTAGATACAAGGAAATAAGATATTGAATTCCAATAGAAAAAAGACACCTCACATTAGGCTACAGATCCACCAACCAAGAAGCTCCTATGGTAAACACTATAGCATCTGCAAAACCAATTCATATATAAAAAAATGGGTGGTGGTGGCCGGAACGCCCATCCCATCACAACATCCACATCCCTATGGAATTATAAGTATAGAACTGTTTTAAGGTGATACCTGGACACTATCTCTACCCAAAATCGATGTAATATCTCATGGTTGGTCAAACCCTGAGCACCCACCTGGTCCCTCAAATCAAACACTGAGGATTCATCCTACTCAGGATCCTCTATGTTCACCCATGTGAAGGAATCCAACTTGAGATCCTTAGCGATGAGTAAGGGTGGAATCATACTGAGGATCCCCAAATGAATAAAAACAGAGGAATCCTACAAGAGACATCCTCTCATATGAAAATAGGAGAGAGATCCTACAAGGGACTCCATAGGTCAACACATAAGAAAATGCATCCCTCAGGGGATCAATGGAAGAATCATGTCTTATAGCCACCTAGGAAAGATGTGAACATATCACAAGGGGGATTTACTCGAAATCATATGTCACATAAGATATCTCACAACTCATCTCGGATCCATGGTCTCAACTAGGTTGGTATGAATACCCAACCCATCATCCATGCCATTTCTTACTCTCAAGTGACAACTGAACTTGATAACCAAAGGGAGAAACTATATTTTTAGATATAAACCCCCAAAACACAACTTATATGACCTATAAATTTCAATAGGATTCTACCATTGTGGTCTACGTGAAACAATGATCAGAATGGACAACTCACACACCCAATTCTGACATCTAGGGCATGAAATACCCCACACTCCTATGCTAGAAAAAGAACATGGAGTGTACTTCAGAGTACCCAGCGTGTTATCTTATCCATCCCCATGGCTGCGTACATATTCATGGCAAGAACACATGGGGGATTCCTATGTAAAATTACACGGTGTGAATATCAAAGTACACGGTGTGCACTTCAATGTACATTTCTTGTAATGTTTAAAAACGGAAATCCGTGTTTTTTCTCACATTGTTGGACACAAGGCCATGCGACCACACAGAGAAATCAGATTACATAGTGTATACTCAAGGAAGATTCTTCTTCCCTGAATGTGAAGAAGTCATGGTGTGTTCCCTTGGAACACACACCATGAAACCTGGGTTTCCCTAACGGGAAATTCCTTGGATCGCCCGAAACCCTGTTGTTTTCCCCTGAAACAATAAATCTATAATCAAGAGGCCACAAGAAAGAATATAAAGCTTAAAAAACATAAAATAAAAATATTATAGGTGGTTTATGGTTATAACATAAATCGGACTACCTACGGGCATGAACTAGAGAATCTTCGGTTGATTCCACCATCCACGGATGTCGTACGCCGACTCAGCGCATCGAGGGATTTTCAATGGTACCAATATTCCCTTACTTCTCTCTTTATTTATAAATATACATTTTTCCTTAGTTTATGATTAAGAATTATCCACATAGGGATCATGTGCAATAAGGAGGAGGAAGGAATAGAAAAGACAGGAAAAAAGAAAAGAAAAAAAAGAAAAAGGGATCTGGGCCGACCCTGACCACCGACTCGAGTTTATGAATTGCTTAAGATGAACTACCCATTCCTAACTCAATAAAGAAGAAAAAATATTAATACGATGCTCCATTTAAACTTTATCTCTAAAATAACCTTCAAGAATATATTAATATTTAATTTAATAATATTAAATATTAATTATTCTACTAAAATTCAAACATCTCATATTTCCACAAAACTCTTGTCCTAGGTTAAACACCCTATTCTGGGACCAACAGAGTTGTCATAAAAATTATATGAGGTTGACTAGGAGGGGAAAAATACCATTACATGCCTTATGAGAATCCAACAACAAAAATTTAATGTTCTTCTCAAAACTGTAGTCTGAAAAAATAGGTTTGTACACTTCTCACTATAGGTCCTTTAGTTCATGGAACAAATCAGGATTCACCTATACTGTATAATTGATATGATGTTGGATAAGTGCAGTATAAATCTTGAAGAAAACCAAACCCAAGATTCAAGGAGGTATATTATTGAAAAACCATAGACCTATAAAGCTATACACAAATAAATTCTATCTGATAGTGAATTTATTTGGTGAGATGGGTGAAGTCTATCATAGGATCACGAGAGAGTGTTTTTTGATATAGATAGTTATAATAAAGTTTAATGTTATTTAACTATGGTTCATCATGATATTCAATTATAATATCTGGTTTCTCACTACCTTTGAGTTGTGTAAGTGACCCCTCTCAACCATGAAAAAAAGTGGGATTTCTGGAAAATATAAATTATGAAATTAGAGATGTGATTGATTTCTATTATTTTAGGATTTTGATCGGCATGTTTTTGTAATTGTTTTATGGTGGTTAAAATTATTTATAATTTATTTATTTTCAATTTTTTTTATTTTTTTATTTATTGAATAACATAAAATAATTTTTTAATTAATAACACTATGGTAAAATTGATAATGATAGTATAATATGATGATGATGACTTGATATGATTAATTAATTATGGAAATTTTAATTTAAAATTTTTCATAAATATTTTATAATATTAATTTGTATTTAGAAATTATTTATTAAAATGAAGAGAAAAATATGTATGTTTATTCCATAAGATAAAACCTTGATTTATTATGAAGGTTAGTTATTTATTTTCAAAATTGAAATTCTATTTGATAAGAAATAAATAATTATTTTAAAATGTTGGAAAATGATTTACAAGGAAACTAAAAATACCAATGGATAAAAATTATTAAATTATTAGGTTTGGGATTTAATACTTTAATCACAATTAAATTTATATCATGGATGAGTTGTTTTTATATTAATATATTATCAAAAGATATTTTTTAATTATGGACTCAATATTTGTTTATATGATACTATTATTATAATATTTAATTATATACAAGAGTGTTCCCATGATATGAGGGACTTGTGTGGGAGTTTTCATTACTCATTGATATTATATTATTTGTTAATTAATAATGTATTCTTTGTGATATCAAATATTATGATTTGTTCAAGAAATTATTTTAAGTATTTTTTGGTATGATGAAATGATGATGTCTTAATATGATTTTTAAAAGTATTATGATAAATATATTTTATACAATATTGATATAAAAATTATGAGAATCAATTCTATTGAGATTTTATTTGAAGTAAGTATTTAATACATTCAATATTATTTTATTTATAAGGGGGTTCCCCCTATTGTATTACACTACCCACAACTAACACTAATTTTTTGAATTTATACCCATTATAAAGTTATTGTGTAGGATAATTTTTTATTACCTTTTTATACCACCATATAATGTATTGATAGGATATATTGTTTTCTTGTTTTGGGTATAGATGTGAAAGGGTTGGGATGGTGGGTTTGTGGTAGGTATTAAGGATTTGGATAATAATTAAATTATTTGTTTATATAGGGTGAATTTTGATATAGTTGTGTGTAAAATATATTTTTATATATCAAATGTTTTTGGGGAGTGTTTATTAATGTGAATTTTGTGGAAAAGTTTCTTTTTTGGGTTAGTTTTCTTATTTTGAATGATTATTTATATTTAATTAATTTCATTTATAATTGAAATAATTGACATTTTTCACATGGAAATATGAGTTATTAGAGGAGATTCCTTCTATGTTTATTTATATTCTAATCCTTATTTTATATATTGTTTTTAAAATTTACAAGAACATATTATCAGAGGTTTTGGGGGACACTAGCTCAAGAATAAGGTGACTGAGTTGAAGTAAATTATTTGAGCTATTTATTTTGTTATTATCAGAGGTACATTAGAGGTATTTTCATGTTTTTATTTGTAACAGATTACTTTTTTTGGATTGTTTTTCTTTCAAATGATATTCCAGCCATAAATATTTTTAATTTGGATGATTCATTGTGTATGACATGGTATACATATTTTCAAATTCTTTTGGATATGTGGAATTTTTATTAATATATTAATACAATAATGTGTGATAACTCTTAATAATGTTAATATATATCATGAGTTCCTATCACTAACCCATAATATATTTTAGGGGGATTTAGGTGGACACACTCAGTTCTATCACTGACTCATTTTTGGGTCCTAGATGAATATGATAATTAAAAAATATAAATAATTTCACATGAATTATAACATTAATCTAAACATAATAATACAATATTAGTATTTAAAATAATGACCACAGTAATAATAGTCATATTGATAGTGTCAATAGTTTCATATATATTCTATACATTAGAAAAAAACTTTTCCAAGAAAACTTATTTAGTAGATAAGTAATCACTCTTTTTTTACTTATTCTTCTCATGAAGCCAATAAACAGATTGAGGTGATTTATAATTTTGGACACCTCTCATCACCTGTATTGTCTAAAAAATTTCATCATTCTTGAAATTTATTGAGAAACACTTAGAATAAGATTCACTTCCATTAATCAATGATTAATTATAGAAACATTTCTAACATAAAATTATTAACATAAATGTAATTAAACTATAAATATATGTTTGTAGGTATCACTATCAATTAGAAGATACTGATATCGAGGTGAATACCCTTCAATAAAATAAATAATATAGTACTCATAAGGTTCTATACATTCCAATATTCAATTAAAACGATTGTTTCTGATGAAATTGTAATAAGAAAGGATTATAAGTGTTGGAATTTAATGTGTCACATTCTATCATACTT
Organism: Viscum album; assembly: GCA_963277665.1. Classification (NCBI taxonomy): domain Eukaryota; kingdom Viridiplantae; phylum Streptophyta; class Magnoliopsida; order Santalales; family Viscaceae; genus Viscum; species Viscum album. The sequence goes on from OY728141.1 coordinate 289,543,639, forward strand.
GAAGGTGAACTACTAAAACCTCCCACTAATAGGTTGGGGGCTAATGAGTAGTACTAAGGTGTACAGAAAAACATGATAAGAGGAATGAACTCTGAACATAACCTATCATTATTTAATAAAAAAATCATTCACCATGGTTTATATAATGATTCAATAATTCAATATAAACTATCATTATAAAAAAAATTCTATAATAAAAATCATTATATAAAAATTAAAAATATTGAATATATGTAGTGAAAAATGTATATAAATGGAGAAAACAAGTGTGGTCATCCAAATAAAGATTATAAGCCATAAAATTTAACATCTACCATCCAAACTCAATATCCATGACTTTTCACCAACTATGATTACTGATCAGCATTATCATAGGATTGGAAAATATATAAGTATGAATTCAGAGGTGTGTAATTATTTTCAGTATACTCATCTCAAACAGTTTTTCATCCCCATAATTTTTTGGTGTAAATGTCTATAATCAATATATATATTGTTAATATAAATGAAAACCTCCTAAATTATAACAAAAAAAATCTGGAATTCACAACAGATGAGGCTACCCAAATACGACCACTAAAAACTATGTAATAATAAATATATATACAAATATTAGGTTAATAAGGACCCATATAGTCTAGTCCATAATATAGAAAACAATATACTCAGGCCCATATCCCAATTACTCCATTTAGTCATTGGAATCAGAATGGGGAAATGGTTATAGTGCTTTAGGAACCATGAGAATCACTAAAAATCACCCTTAATAGATGTTGGAACCCATTCAACCAATATTTTGATAGTATTGACATTATAAAAAAATTAAAAGATATTGATATCATCACACAACCCTTTAAAAACTCCAATATCAAGGAATAATTCTTTACGTAGCACTGTTTCATGTTGGGGAAATACCACCATATGAAGGATTATATTATAGAATAACATATATGTCTAGTCTACTTGAAACCAATAGTCTTAGGTTGGGAATGAATATGTAACCAGTGCATCATCATGCACCTTAATCCCATAAAATGTGGAATATAATAACTATAATAAATGGGTCAAAGAATATTGATCTGAATCCAAAAAAATGGCATAGGCTAAGAGTAAATACTCAAGTGATAAATTATAGGTCTATTAGCCAATGATATGGATGATAATGAGAATAGATACAAATATATATCATTGTTAGTATCTAACCTAGAGTGGTTGGTGAGAACTAAATAAACACATGGATCTAATTATATTTCTATAACATAATTCATTGTGTATGTATAATTTTTTACAATCTACCAACACACATATCAACTAAAAATCATTGGATTGCCCCACAGATAAAATTTACAGTTAGTAAAATATCTATCATAATAAAAAATGAACAATCGATCTAACATACATGTATATTTTGAAATATAATAATCGAAAATTATTTCACGACAATCTATTTCTTTATTACATCCTTATCAAATCAAAAATCAATGATAGTTTTATTTACTTTAATTTATTATTATAATTTTTCAAGTTTATAAAATAAATATGTAAATATCCATATCCTAATGTTGTCAAAAAATTGTAAAAATAATTGAACATCATTTCATATTTGTTACATATCTAGATCCCATGATATCCATCACGTTACTTTTTATGGTACACTTCATAATTATCCATTTCCTTCTCAATAATTATATTTTTTCTGTAATATGATATAGTATCTTACACTATTGAAAGTAAGTAAAAATCATAAAAATTTAATTGAAATTATTTATATTATTTACTTATAATTTTAATTAACTATATTTAATACAATGTATCATCATTAAATCAATATAACATGGTTCTTTCTAAATTCATGTTTCTTTAATAAATATTCAATAAAAATTTAATAAAAATATTAATATCATTCTTGGGTTCCACATTAATCTCATTCTTATATTAATTACTTTATCCTCAATATCTTTTCTATTAAAGAATATGTTATTTCAATTTTGAGTAACACACATCATCATATGAATCATATAACAATCGATAATAAATCATGTCATCATATAATTCCCAAAAACAATAAAATATCCGCATGAAATATCATTAGTCATTTTATAATATTTTATTTTTTCATCAATCAATAATAAATAATTTCAATCATGATTATACTCCATTACTACATATAAGAATAAAAATAAATGACATGGTATGTTTCTATAAATAAGAAAAACATTTTATTCAAGATTGGATCAAAATTATGTCAATATAAGATCACAAAAGCCTTTAAAAATATTGATACAAATTAAACTATGAAACATATCTAAAATATTTCAAAAATGTATCTATTAGATCATAATGTAAAAACGTGTAACATGTAATTATTTGGTATGTAATGTAACCATCCACATGCCACTACACACCTAAAACCTACTTGACTAATTTGGGGTGCCTTGTGGAAAACCCCATGATCCCTTCGAGTCGACCTACATTACTCCTTACATGAATGTCTCAAAAATCATTACTCTATGATCTAATATTCTATAAGAACCCACATCTTTATTTCAGGTATGGATCTAGATTCCCGGTTGATTTTTAGGAAAAAGGAAGAAAAAGATGATTTTCTATATACAACTTATGTATCCAGTTTCCACATACAACCATGTACTGGCTATGTAATGACCAAGTACATGGCTGTGTGGTGACCTGGTAGACCGCTTAAGTCAGAATACAATTGAGGGTAATACATGACATGTAGTTTTAATGAGCACATCTTATATTTTTTTAATTGATATATTATAGCGGGGTTGCGTCTTATGTTCATATGTGTCTTCTTCACCTCAGGGTTCATATAGGAGAGTGACAGAACAACCGAAGGACTTTGAACCCACCCTGATTTTCTATCCGAGTTCGGATTGAGACATTGTCAGGTGATTTGGAATCCCACTGATGAGTTTTTGAATCCTCTATAGAATATCTTCTTGATTCTTCCCCTCTCGTGAGTTATTCAATGTTGTCAAATTATCACCTTTTTGTAAATCTACTCCTATCTAGGCCAATTAATGGGACCACATTCAAGTATTACGATCATACGACATCAAGGTAAGTGGTTTGTGCCTTTTATTATTCGTCTTTGAATAGATATGCTAAAAGTTCCGCATAACCACATTTGGGGTATTTTTTTTGATTTTGAATTTAATCATATTTAATACCTTCTATGGTTTGTTTGAATGAAAAGGGGATGCTTCTTAGGTGTAAGGTTATATACCTTGTTTACAAAACACCCCATTGGCGTGTTTCCCTTGATTGATTGTCAGTGATAGTTTGGTCTAGATGCCTATTAGGCTTTCTTTGTTTTCCACTCCTCTGTTAACTAAGATGGAGTATTATTGATTATATGAAATGCAAGTGATATTCTTAAGAATTATTTTCCATGTAGTAGTTTAGAATACCTGATCTTCTTCGATATTATATGCACACTATTTTTACACAGGACAGTGAGATCCCTGGTGTAGATGATTGACCCAGTGGTATTGGACATGAGAGCTACCTAGGAGGTCATTTATAATTTATAGATACCATGTTTTCCTAGGGTTATTTACTCTGAGAGCTACCTATGAGGTCATTTATAATTTATAGATTCCATGTTGACTTAGGGGTGCTGACCGTGAGGTATCCCAGGTGGTCGTTTGTAAATGATTTGTGCTATGTTAGACCTAAGGGTATAAGCCATGAGAGCTTCACTAAGGGTTGTTATTTATTTGATTGATACTATGTTATACCAAAGGGGATAAACTGAAAATGATTCCCAGAGGGTCATTATCCAATGATTTTATGTTATGTTAGACCAGAGGGGTTAGACTGTTTGAACTTTCAAAAGGTATCATTTGTGATTGATTGTATAATTGTGATGAGTCTGCCAAGCCAAAATAGAAGCTTGGACTTGGTCTTACCTATTTGTTTAGATGGTCTTATTAGACATATGTTTTGTTACATTTATAGGGGATACAAATCTAAGGCTAGATCTCGATATTACATGATTCATAGGATGAATAATATATGTAAATGAATGTAATTGAAAAAATTTAGGATTGATTACTTTTGAGTAGTTCCTAGTTTATTTATTCATTTATGCATATTACTTGATATATATATTCACTGATATTTAGGAACATATCTTTTGGTGGTTTCATATTGGGATTCAACTCACACCTAATTTGTGTCCTGATTTTGTACGAAAATAGATTATATGATTGCAGGTATAGATAAGGGAAATAACCCTTCTTCATCAGTTACATGATTGCTATTGGAGTTTGAGAGCATGTGGCCAAGCATAGGCATGCCATACTGTTGAAGTTTACATGGAATTCTATACTATGGTTTCTATATTGTATTTCCAGTATTGTGACCTCTTCTTTTTCTTACCCATATACATGTGACATGCATCATTTATATATATTACGAATTATTTTATTACTATCATTCTTCCGTTATTTACTTCTGTTGTAGGGTGTTATTACTTCCTCTATTGTTTAATATTTATCTTGCACTGATTATAATTTACTAATGTGGTCATAGTTTCCTTAATATCACACCTTTTCCCTCACTTCTAGTCAGTAGCCTCTATCGATTGGGGAAACATGCTTCAGTTAATGAGACCAACCAGGTTCAGGGCACCAAGATCCAGGACATTACCTATTCGACATTACACTAAATAGTTAGTACTAGAACCTCCTCATTTCATTATTCAAAATTATTCACAAGAAACTATTAGATTAAATTAATTACATTGACAAGTGAATAACATGATATTCATTATGGAACAAGTCCCAAACCCACAATAGGGTTATGTAGATGCACCTATTCAATAAGTTTAAAAAAAATTACTTATAATTTATTTCCAGTTCCTCACCAATTAATATAGGACACCATCTACATGATTTTTTTTTTGAAATGGTCACTCAACCAAAAGGCCGATGCATTTATTCATAAAATTTAAGAAGATTATAAGTGTCAAAAACACATTATGTTATTATAATTAGCCTCATAAAAAGGGATCAGAGTCTCAAGAAGGCTATCAAACCTGGTAATAGGTTCAACAACCCCAATGCTTAGAAAACCATCCGCAAACATGCTTGCCTTTCTATAAACATGTGTGATGATGAATTTGAGAGTTGAAAGAGTCTCCATGCACTACATCCACTCTTCTGCGAGTCGCCAAAAGATAAGAATTTCACCTTTTCTGATGGCATGCACGATGGTAGATGAGTCACTTTTCAACAAAATATTATTCCAAAAATTCATTTTCATAAATGATACAATGTGTATGATCCCAAGAATCTCCGACCCGAGAGAAATTTTCACACCAAAAAAACCATAGAAACATCCTTTAATAGAATCATCATGGTCCCTAAAGACCGCACCATAACCTGAAGGCCCATGATTTTCTTTAGAAGCACCATCTATATTAAACTTAATCCAAATAAGGAAGGGATGGATCCAGAACACCTCAATAGTCACAAAGCAGGTCTTAAATTCCCTTTTACATCCTGATTTTTCAGAATTATAAAATCATGAATTCTATTGTAACATTCACCCAAACAAACATCAGACATATCCCTTATAGCATCAAAAACCTTCTTCGTGACAAGCTTCAAGAAACATCCATTTCCATTTATGCAAAGTAGAATTGTGAACCCTCTAAATTGTATGAAACACTTCAGCAATAACCACATAGGGGAGATCATGTACCTGAGGTGTGAGCGGGATAACTGAAAAATAGTAGAGAAGGGCATGTAGTCTCGAAAATCTAAACCTAGGTAGATCAAAACCATCCAAAAACCTCCTTCCATACGAGTGAAGCCATTGTACAGTTGAGAAAAATATTCTCTACATCTTCCTGAAGCTGATGTCACATAACACAACTGGAACAATGCTTCAAACCCAACTTTTGGAAAACCTTATTAGTGGGTAATCTATTATAAAAAATCCTAAATATAAGAGTTTGACATGAAGGCCTATTCCATGTTTTATTGAAAATAGAAAACCCTTTATAATCATCATGAAGACACTTGGGGACATGATTATAGTATAATTTTTTTGTGAGAACAACATTTCTAGCTAGTTCCCAAGAATGAAAATCAGGGCATGAGACTAAATTGTAACGATCAATCAGATAATTGTGTTCCTCTTGAAAATTTGTTGGAGGATCATCCAAAAAATACTTGATAGAGACCTTCTCACTTGATCGTAGTGCAGTAGGATGAAAACCATTAGAGAGAATATCTCATGTCCAATTATCAAACTAGAACATAAGGTTGGAGTTATTATTAACAATCCATCTAGAAAAAGTCATATCATTCTGAAATGATGATCTAACTCCTGGCTAGATGGAGGAAACAATGAAAGCATTACTACGCAGCCTTAAATTATGAGTAAATCAAGATTTAAGGATATCCATTGACTCTGAATTACTGTGGAATGATTGAAGGGAATCATTAAAGAGGGAAATATTATGTATACCCATTCCACCAGAGTGTAAAGGTCTGCATCAGACCTTCTACGTAACAGGTACGAACTTCCTCTGATGGATGTTACCACTTCAAGATAAATTCTTGATGGATGTGTTAAGACATTTGAGATGTTCCATTGTATATTTATAGACCATAAATGAGTTATCCAATTTATAAATGATATCATATTTTACCAAACTGATCCACCCATCCATATAGAGATTATTCCCCTTCTAGGATGTGAAAAATAGCTTGACCCTATCCACAATTTCAGAAAAAAAATATCTAAGGATCCCCCAGAATAATGGAACACCTAGATAATGAAATGGAAAATATGAAACCCAGATTCCCAACTCCATAGAAGTCTAGTGCTTCCTAGAAATAGAGAACCTCTTCCCACATTGAATGGAAGATTATTCTCAACTGATATACTGACCAGAGACACTTTTGTAATTATGAATCATTATCTTCAAGACAGGAAAAATTTTATTTCCCTAATGCAGGAATATAATGATATCATAAGTATATAAAAGATGATATGGGGAAATAAGGGACCTCGGTGCTTGGATCAACTTATGATGACCCAGAAAAACCATGTGAGTAATGATTTTACTGAGGCAATATTCAGCAAAAGAGAAGAGCATGACTAAGAGGGGATCCCCCTGCCGAAATCCCCTAGAGCATGAAAAGTATCCTTTAGGTGAACCATTAAGAAGAACTAAGGAAAGGGAAAACCAAATAGGGAGGTATTCCATCTAATAAAAATTAAGTTGAAGCCATATTTTCCATGCACCTTTTATATAAATTAGCAATGCAGAGTGTCAAAGGATTTTTTAATGTCAATCTTGAGGGAAATTCGACCTCCTCTTGTAGGATTTATGATCATATTAAGACACTATGAGGAAGAAATAAAACATTCTTGGATAGAACTTCCTTTGATTAATCCAAATTGGTTCTAAGAAACAATTCTAGAAGTGAAAATTGAGGGCCTGTTACCAAGAATATTTCTTATGACCTTGTAACTTGTGTTAACCAATGCAGTTGGTCTAAAAAGATGGACCTCAAAAACAGTCTCAACATTTAGAATAACTGTGATAAAATGAGAATTGAGTCATTGAAGGATATCTCATAAGGAAAGGAAAGAGGAAACTAACTTGAAAAAATAACCTATGAGGATATCCCAATACTTCTAAAAAATTAAATTATTGAATCCATCCACACCCGGAGAACCATAGGTGTTTAAGATGAAAGAAACATCATTAATCTCAAATTCTAAAGGGGGGAATTGAGGGTGATATCATTAGAAGAAATAACTTTTGGGGGAATGATACCATCCACCAGAGTTCCCCCCAAAGTAGGTCCATTGAAAACCGTTGTGAAATACTCAACAATATAATCTGCAATATATTTCTTATTATCTAAAATATGATCATCAACTTTCAGAAAGGAGAAGGGATGAATAGCCTTTCTAATTATATGAATAGAATTAAAGAATTTTTTATTTTGATCACCCTCTTGGAGCCACTTAATTTTAATGGTCTCTTTAAGAACATTATCTTTAATGGAAAGTAGAGAGTTTAATTTGGAGACTAGAATGGCTTCCTTAGATAAATCTAGATTTAAAACCACTTTAGAGGCCTCATCTTGATTTTGCTGAAGAGAGTATTCAAGAAAAATAATCTCCCTGTCCAACTCACTATAAGTCTCTTTGCTCCAAGATTTATGTCATATTTTTATCATGAGTTTAAATTTTCAGAATATTTATTTTAATGATATTCTTGAAATTATAAAAATTCTTTATAAAAATTACATCAATTTCATTCTCAAATTTTTTTTCTTAAAATTTAATAATATTGGTAATAATTTTGACGTTAATATCTGTGAATTAATTCCATAATTTCAAATATAATGGATAAAAAATAGCCAGAGGATTTGATAAAAAAATAACATAAAAAATTTGTTCAAATACAATAACTATACCCATTAATCGTTAAACACTCATTCTATAGAAAAATATATGACTTTAATAACTATCTCCATTTGAGAAAAATCTTGAAAACAAAAATCTAATATAAAATAATGTAAATTATGAATATACTATGGAATGACATGTAAATGATTATTTATCAAATAAATATATATTTATTATAATATTATTTTCAACAATATATAAATATCAAAATGGTGTCACCCTGATACAACAATACCACTATAAAGGAATCACATTGTTCTTGAAACAATTTAAGAGTAAATACCTTAGTATAATAATTCACTAAGGATAAAATTTTAGTTCTACCTTTTTTATTTATATTCTAGTATTTCATTTCAAAAAATATTATATAATTCAATGAACCCACTTAAGGAACACATTTATTTCACATGAGTATCAATGAATCCACTGAATCAAATAAAAACATTCCAATTTTAATGAATATACTATGTTATTATTAGAGAAAACTTGAAAAAACCACATTCTATTATACATTACAACATTTAATAGTAAAAATATTTGACCTAAATAGCTTAATCATTAAATTTAACCGTATTTAAACAATACATTCTACATAGAGGAAATCATATTTTCTATTTTGGAGATAATACATAAACTCTATTATCAATGAGAATTATAATTTTGAAGTCGATTAAAAACATAGTGTCATTTCATGAAACATATAATGATATGATAAAAATGTTTATGAGTCATCAAAAATATTCAATTTAACTATTACATAGCTTCAAAATATACACTAGAAATGAAATATTTGGTTTATAAGAATAATTAATTTAGTAGAAAAAATAATTCTATAGAACCCATCTATGATGGTCCTCTCATGACATCGACTTTAAATGGAAATAAATACTCCATTTCATAAATAAAATATCAATTAATAACACACATACACATATATATACATACATATATATATATATTATGTAACATTAAAATATTATAAATTTATAATAATAATTTAAATGAACTCCCATAACCCAAAGTTTTATTATATTAATATATTTGATAAAACAATTATGTTGTCATATGATAGCATATATGTTTCATTATTAAAAAAATTACACATGGTTCCCTTCTAGACATATCATAAAAAACTATTCTTCATTACAAGGGGTGATAATAAAATATAACATAAGGTTCAAAATAAATTACGAGTAAGATTAAAAATATGAGAATGAAATTTCGGTGATTGGGAAGAATAACATAACCATAATAATACCATAATTAAATATGTAAATCTAGATGTTTTATCAACATAAATGGCATATGGATGTAGAATGTTTTGGGAGTAAATTATCAATAATATTAAAATTACCATTAATCATAATTTATTGTTTTGTCGTGCCATAAAAATGTGGAATGTCTATAATCATAAAATTATTATATGAATATGTTAAATCTAACTACCAAAACCATCATATCATCATTGTCTACGTAACCAACCTAGGTACCATAATATAATAGACTAGGATAATTTCTCATGTCTAATAAATATGATTCTCATGAGATATAAATATTAACTTAATTAATAGGAATTTTAAATAAGTTTGGGTCTATCCTTCATATAAAAAGATAAATTAAACATTTTTTACATGAATATTAAAATAATCATAAATCTATCAAATGAGAAAATAGATTTTGGATTCATAATAATTTCACAATGTATAAAAATAAATCATCCCATAAAAGAAAGTGGATGATATAATGAAATTTTATCCTTTAAAAATCATATGAAATTTTAAATTATAACATAAAATATTATTTAAATAATTGAAAACAATATTATAAATATGGATACAAATACAATAAAATATATAATAATTATTCACTGAGTTTTCTTCTTCCTAAAGAATGAAATTTTGAATAAATTATTTGAAACGGAAAGTGAAATAAAATATAGTTTATTTTACATATCATATAATATGAAAATATCATCAGTATTTACATAATGATATAAAGGAATGTTGTGGGATAAAGGGACTGATCATGAAACATAATGGGAAGAAAACAACATTCCATTTTGAACTAAAAATGCGAGACACAATCATTAGCGAAATACATTGTAAAATTTTATAAATAGTGAAATAGATATAGAATAAAACCATGAAATAAAATAATGAACATATATATATATGGAAAATATCTAAATAATAATAGAGATAAAGAGGAAGCATAATACAATGACACTCAAATTATTGATCACACTATTACAACCATTATAATAAACATGGAGTTAATAACAATCTTTTTAATAACCATATTTTTTATTAACTTTTATGTTAAATAATTTATTTATCTATTAAATATATTTTAGTTACTCATAGATTATTTTCCTCATTATATATTAATAGTTCCAAATACTCAGTACTTGTTTTTATATGATGATATTGAACCTGATTCCTTATTCATAATCCCCTTCAATCAAGAAAAATACGGGTTTTATAATAATATTTTTTTGATGATTTTTAAAATCCCATGTTTATTATATGAGGGTTCTGAGTATAGTTTTTTATTAATTAGTAATTGAGTACCTCATTTGGGATAACTTATTCAACCACAAGTTAATATATTATTAATAATTTTATTAAGAATAATATTATTATAAAACCATTAATGATATATAATTTTGGATTTAACACCACATATATCATTTCTTTAATGTTTTTATAATAATAAAATAAAAAAATACTGAAAATTGAATAACATCATTCATGAAAGTTGTATGACTAATGATAATGTTATCATTCTATGATGAATTTCTAGTTATTATATATTGTTATGGTATTTTGAAATTATTTTTATATAAATATAATGATCAAAATTATATTTTAATAGAGAGTTAATTTAGATTTAACATAACTAAGGACAATAATATAAATAGAAAATTAAGATAATAACTTGTTAAATATGTTGATAAAAAACTTCTTCTCATATCTTTCTCATTTATAATGAAGGATTTGGTACTTCATGTAGTGATAAAAGGATAACAAACTTATGAAAACTCTTTAGTTGTTTCATTTTTTTGTATTAGAGGTTCAACCAAATAAGATGATTGGTTTTTAATGTTTTGAGGAGTGATCCATTTATATATAATATTTAGTGGAATATTTTCAAATATTCATGCCATAATTGTTAACACACAACATTTGGAATTGGAATGTGGCTCACAAATGGAAAAAATGAATGTGGTGTTAGGAAGGTATGGAGTACGATATTCTACTCTATACCAATATTAAGATCACAATAATACTAAATATGCACAATATACTAGAGGGGGGGGGGTTAATTGTATACATTAAAAAAAATTTATGAAATTTTGTATAAATAAAATTCACAATGACTCTAATAATAAATTACCTTCTTAGAGAAATATAAAGTTCTTAAGTATGAAGCTTAAGAATCATTTCTTAAAATGAGATTCTAAAACAAGGCGTATATAATCTCTTACAATCAGAGATACATGTTAGAAAGTTTATACCAAAAGAAAACTTCATAACTTTTACAAAGAAGTAGAAAATTAAAATCTTCTTTTAACCCAAAGAGGAGAGTATCCAAAAACATTGGATAAATGTCCCTTATTTTATACTGAAAAAAGTCTGTCTTACCTGAACCCGGGTAAGCCCTCAATCCCAAGATCGGTATCTGTCTTTCTATCCCTGCAAGCCCTCGATTTGTACATAAATCGGCACCTCTGACTTCATAACCCGAAGTCTCCGATTTTAAGGCAATCGAACCTCTACACGAAGAAATTCTGCATGAAGCAAGGTTTGAACAACCTGTTCAAACATTCTGCATGAAGCCTGTGAGTTTATAAGAGCCTCTCACTCTAGAGCAATTCACTTTTAGAGAGGTGAACTCTAAAATGAAAGATTGGGAACTTGTGAACTTGTATACTCATGTGGATATCTTCATCTGAGGTCCTATTTATAGCTTTCAAAATATAACTGTCGGTTCCACTCCAACGGTCATATTTCCTTAAATCTTAGAGGGACCTGGACACGTGGAAAATATACAATAGATAGTTTATAATACAAACAATGACATCATTTTATGTAACCAATCATGAATAAAAGATATTACACCTTAAGTGTCAGGCACTTGGAATCTGATAAAATTGAAATGATATGAAAGTAATTAAAAGATTCAAAATTCTAAAGAAATAATGATATGAATAATAAATTCTATAATTATGAATTTCGAAATGGATTTTCATAATATCGGTATTACTAAAGTATAAGGAATTTTTTTTGGAAAACCCAGTTTTACAAATTTCGATATCAGAATCATGATTTACTGCATAAAAGAATAAAACCGGTATAAGGATTTCGGTATTGGGATTTCCTATATCGATATGACAAATCTGTCTTAAGGAACATTAATACCAATAACTTGGAATTCAGAGTTTAAGAACATTAGAAAACCGAAATACTGGAAATCTAAGAATAAGGAAAATTTGATACCGGATTTCATTAAATATGGAAATCGGTATCGCAGTGAAAACAGAGAATGAGAAATAGTGTCTAAATGAATTCTAGTATGGTATAACCATGAAACAAATTTCAAAACCCTAAAAACATTTCTGGTATGGTAAAATGGATTTTCAAAAACCTTAATAAAAATATATTTCTCTCAAAAGTCTAAGGAAATTTTGGCTTCATGGTAATTAATGTAATTGTATGAAAATATATGAAAGTGTAAGGAAAAAATATTTATGAAGAAGGTCTTTGTGATTTTCAAAACAAAATCTTAAGGAATAGAGAGGTCTTATAGACCAAACAATATCCCCTTTTTTGGAAGGCACAAATAACTTCGAAAAAATTTACAAAGGAAAAATAAATGCTTAGAGTTAGAAACACTTCACTCACCCTTAAGTGTATGAATTTGGGTAAATTATTTCCTCATGTATAAGTTCTTAGAGTATGGAAATCTCCCCCTTAGATATATATTCTTCTATTTAGATAGAATCCCCCTTAGACGTAGAAATCCTCCTTATAGATGAAGGTTAAAAAACTTATTTATCCTTAGTTTTCACCCTAAGGCAATTTCCCCTTTACAAATTTTCTTCCTTTAACTTCTCCCTTTGATAAAAATCTCCCCCTTTGTGATTTTCAAAAAGGAATGGAGAGGAACCTATAAGGTTAGAAAGAAATATACATAAGACAAAATATATAAAAGATTTGCATGGAAATTTTCATTATGTTTCACATGAACGAAAATACAACAAATATTCATCATGGAAAAAGAAATGTATCAACCGTCCTTTTTCTCTAAAAGAAGAATTTTCACCAAGGACATAATCTTCTTTACTCCTTGTGATCTTCTTGAAGCTTCTTTATCAAGGCATCTTACACACCAACCTTCTTCTCCAAAGCCTGGATCCAGATTTCATGTGATCGATTCTTATCTTCAAGAACATTGATCACATCCTCCTGTGAATCTGATTTTTCATAAGACTAGTAGATATTATTTTCGAATAATTGAAAAATTCATCTACGGTATTCATTTGATCAAGAATCTTTTTACCTTAAATTTTCCTCGCAGCTATCTCACTTGAAAATTTATCTGAAAAAGAAGTCCAGACATTGGTGAACTCATTTTCTACATCATTGAAAGCTCCCATTGTCGATTCTATGAAGTCCCAGAATTGTAGAGCTTTATCTGATAAGGTTTGGGTCCGGCTCATCATTTTTTGACATGAAACTTTTTGAGCTTTGTAATCAATAAGAAGATTATTATGATCTGCTTCACCTTTCACAACCATGTCCATCAGCATAGATGTTGAATCCATCTTTTTTATTTAAGGTTTCATGCAACATTTGGCTTCAGGAATCGATGTTAGCAAGTACCAGAATAGTACATAATAATTTCCTTAACGAACTTTTTAAAAATTTATCACCCATAGATGGAGAGGACACTAAGTGAGATTCTTCTTTATTGACCTTCAGAGCAGAGGATTATGGATTCTCAATATTTTGAGGAGAGTTGGCATCCGAAGGGGCAACCATAATGGCCTTCCCTTTAGAAACTTTTAGCATCGTGGAGGGTTTGGAACCCTGAGGGACTTCTTCATTTTTGATAACCTCATTATCTCTGGATCTTCCTTGAATCCCTTCTTCTTATTTCTTTTCTTCACTTCTAGTATCACTATTTATGGATCCATGGATTTCATCTTCATATCCTTTTACATCAATCTATTCTTTTACCTCTTCTACATTTTCATCTTCGGTCTCAACCTTTTCTTCTTCTTCTTCCTCGGTAGAGACTCCTGAGGTTGCAAAATAATCATCAAATAGTTTAATCACATAAATTTCTTCTTCTTGAAATATCTCATCCTCTTCTTGTGCTTCTACTTGTGGTTCTAGAATATGTTCCAGTATTAATACAGATTTCCTCGCCTTCTTTGGTACTAGAGTGACATCAGGAACTGGTAGCTTTTAGAGGATTTTTCTACTCCCTTCAGCAAGGATTGAATAATCTCTGTCTTAGTTATATTTCTTTTCTGCCTCTTCCCCTTAGCTTCTTTCTCTAACACATCAACAGCTTGAATCTTCAAAGCCTTTTCCTCTGCTGGATTCAACCCAAAGGTTGGAACCTTTTGCTTCCTGTATTCATCTTACTTCTTCCATACAGTTACAATATAATCAGAGTAAGCCTTCAGTTTCCTTATCACTCGTGGAGCTGAAGCCTGACCTACTGAAATATCTTTTTCATGAGAAACCTCAATCGAATTTTTATTCTTATGAGAA
Source organism: Viscum album (assembly GCA_963277665.1). NCBI lineage: Eukaryota > Viridiplantae > Streptophyta > Magnoliopsida > Santalales > Viscaceae > Viscum > Viscum album. The sequence continues at coordinate 289,558,890 of OY728141.1, forward strand.
ATTTTAGAAGATTTTGGTACTAACATTTTTAGTGTTGCATTGGTAGATTTTGGAATAGTTTCCTTCAATACCGGCTTTTTAACTTCTGGTGTCACAACTTCCTCAAACTTCTTAGAGTCCAGATTGTAAGAAAGTTTCATTCTCTACGGCATATATTCACATAGAAATAGAATATTGCATGGATATAAAGTGTAATTTCATGAAATTTTTATTTCCAAAAAAACTATAACAACTATCCTTAAGATAGTGGCCAGGTACATCAGGACTTGGGATTTGATGATACTATCTTTCACATCATTAATCGTAAGAAAAAAAAACTTTACAAAATTAATTTTTTTGAGGTTGATGAGAAAGTCTAATAAGAGAATTTCACATGTCTTTAAGGAATATTTATCCTTTTTTCATGGAATAATGAACACCTACAACCATAATGCCACCAACCTATGGTTCATTGATAAGTGTGCAAGCTTCGGAGTCTTAACTATCTTGATGCCAAGTCTTTCTAAAGAATGGTTCGTTTCTAAAGAACCTTCCTTATCAGGAATTTTTTAAGAACCTATGAGAGCCTCTCCTTCATAGATAATCATCAGAAATTAGGCTGCTTTCTTGCATGAAACAGTGTAAGATTTTTCATAATCCTTAAACCTGAAAAACTTATTGCCATCTCTCTCAATGAAATTGACAGAGTCAAAAATCTGTATGACTAGGTCTAAATATACAGGATCTTAGAACATGTCCCTTGCTAAAAATATACTCTCCCAATTATTAAATTTGATAATACGACAGATGGGGTAATTATACTGATTGAAAAGTCTGAACATTCAAGTCTCTTCTGAAATATCATCTTGTCATAATCCTCTTTGACTGTCATCTGGTTAGAAATGCCTGACATTTTTATTTGTAAAAAATCTTTGAAGAAATCTGTAATGACACACTCTGAAGTACTATAACTTCAACTTGATGTATTAAGGAACCAATGGAGTCCTCATGAAGTGGGGTAGACCATATATAGACAAACTACAACCTTTAAACTTTAATAAGGAAATCAAACGGTTGTGATTTGTGAAAAATAATATAACAGTTAAAGATGCTTGAAAAGATATATCTATACAAAATTTTTGAGGTTTTAGAAAAATAAAAGTCAGATTCTAAGAAAATATGAATCCAAAGAAAAATTTCTTAAAAGAAAGAAATAACAACAGATAAAACTATAGGAAAATAACTAGGGTATAAGTAAATGTGCCTTTTAGGAGTCTCTGATGAAATAAGCAGTGTCGAAGAAAAATTTATTGGGGTTAAAATAACATTAGACACTGTAAATTTTACTCCAAGAATTTCAACTCTGAAAATATGAATTCTGAGAATTTTTATTTTGGGATTTTCTAAATAGACAGAAAATTTGAAAGAAAGAAAAAATCATAAAGATGATTTAACTTAAGGAAAATTTTTCTTAAGGTTAAATTTCCATAAAGAAATACTTTCTTAAAATATTAAAAACCTTTTTTTGGAACTATTAAATTTATGGCCTGTTGAGAAAACAAATACCGGAAAAAAAATTCTCAATTCCATAATTCACTAATTTCGAAAAAACACCAAAATTTAAAATTTTCAAACATATGTACTCCCCCTGAATTTTAGATTATCTTAATGTTAGGAGATGATTAAACAAGAAATATATATGAATGATTACCTCACAGATATCATTCCTAGCTTCTATTTTATATGTTTAATTCTATCTAATGGTAATAGTTTTGTAAAAATATCAGTATGTTTTTCTTTCATTCTGATGAATTGAATAATTATATCTCATTTGAGTGTGAGATCCCTAAGAATTTGATGCCTAATATCTATGTGCATAGAAAATGAGTGATGTGATGAGTGTTTTATTAGAGCTATGGAACTCATGTTATCACTCAAGATTTGAGTTTTGGTAAAATTCATGCCATAATATTTGAGTGTGTGTTTCATCCACAACACTTGACAACAATAACTTCTAGCTGCTACATATTCTGCTTCAGCAGTGGAAAGTGCTACAGAATGTTGTTTATTACAAAACCAAGAAACTATGGAATCTCATAGTAAATGACAAGTTCTAGATGTACCTTTTCCATCGATTTTACAACCAGCAAAATCAGCATCTGAAAAGGTTTTTATTTAAAAAACATTTCCAGAAGAGTAAAAAAGTCCTAAATCCAAGGTTCCTTTTAAGTAACGGAATATTATTTTCACATCCTAAAGATCAGATTCCTTAGGATTTTCTTAATATCTTTTACATAATCAAATAGAAAACATTATGTTGGGTCGACATGATGTCATGTAAAGTAAACGTCCTATCATTCCTCTATAAGATGTTTGATCCACATCTTTTCATACTTCATCAATATCAAGAGTATTAGAAGTTATGATAGGAGTACTTATACACTTTGTGTTATCATACCCAAAATTTTTAAGAGGATATTTGATTTACTTATGTTGAGATATATAAGTTCCTTATAGTTTTTAAGAAATTTGAAAACCAAGAAAGAATGTTAACTCACCCATCATACTCATCTCAAACTCAGACTTCATAAGTTCTGCAAAGGAATCTGTTAAGGATTTTATCAGTTGATCTGAATATAATGTCATCAACATATATTTGTACAATTAAAACTTCTTTCATATCCTTCTTTATAAAAAGTTTTGGATCCGAGGTTCCCCTATAAAAGTTTTTTTGATGTAAAATCCTATAAGTCTATCATACCAAGCTCTAGGGTCTTGTTTAATGCCATATAAAGATTTGGTAAGTTTATATACATGATTAGGATATTTTTCATGTTCCATATGAGGATGTTGGTCTTCATAGACTTCTTCCTATACATATCCATTAAAGAAAGCACACTTCACATCCATTTGATAATGTTTAAAATTATAGAATGCCGAAAATACTAAAAGAATTTAGGTAGATTCAAGTCTTTCTACCAGTGCATAGGTTTCTTCATAGTCTATGAATTATTGTTGGTTATATCCTTTAGTAACTAATCTTGCTTTATTTATAACTATAATCCAATTTTCATTACATTTATTTTGGAAGACCTTTTTTTACCAATAATAGATGCATCCTTAGGTCTCTCAACCAAGGTCTAGAATTGATTCCATACAAACTAATTGAGTTCATCTTGCATAGACTTTATCTAATATTTTTCACCTAAGGCATTCCTCAAGAGTCTTTGGCTCGAACTGGGAATGAAAAGCAACTTGATCAATTTCATTCGATAAGAAAATTCTAGTCTTTATAGGTTGATTGAAATCTCCTATGACAATATTAGTATGATGATTTCTATGTAACAACTAATTAGGGTTTTGTAAAAATTGATCATCAACATAAGGTAGGAAATCATTTGGGGTAAATGGTTCAAGAATATTTTATTGATTATTTTCCTCAAAATAATCTTTAACTATAGGTTGTTAGTCATTTTTAGAAAATATATGTGGAGGATTTAAAATAGGTTTTTTGAAAACAAAAGGATCAATTTTATCAAATTTAGCATGTACCATTTCCTTCACAGTACATGCGTTTTTACTGAAAACTCTATAAGCCTTAGAGTTAGTGGAATAACCTATGAAAATTACTTCATCAAATTTTGGTGAATATTTGTGTAAGTTATCATTAGTGTTAAGGATAAAAACTTTACAACCAAAAATCTTGAAGTATGAAACTTTTGGTTTTCGACCAGTCAATAGCTCATAAAAGGATTTATTAAGAAACTTTCTTATCAAAACTCGATTTATAGTATAACGGGTAGTACTTACAGCTTCGACCCAAAAGTATTTTTCTATAGAATATTCACTCAACATGGTTTTGGTTATCTGTTGAAGGATTCAGTTCCTTCTTTCGACAACACTATTTTTTGAGGAGTTCTCGGAGCTGAGAAATTGTGACTAATACCTTTCTCACTACAAAAAGTTTCAAAATCCTAATTTACAAACTCACCACCATGATCACTATGAATACTTATCAATGGTAGGTTTTTCTCATTTTTTAGTTGAGCTCGAAAAGTGATAAAATAAGAAAGGGATTCATATTTTGTTGCTAGAAAATAGACCCAAGCGTATCTAGTATAGTCATCAATAAGAAAAAATACATAATATTTTCCTCTAATAATCCCAGTTTGTGTAGGACCAAATAATTACATATGCACTAATTGTTGGGAATTAGATGTTGAAACTTCACTAATATATTTAAAGAAAGATTTGGGTTGCTTTCTAAACTGAAAAGGGTCAGAAAATTTTGATGAATCAAAACATAGAACCCGTAGATCCTTAAATAATCCATTCTTTGAGAGATTAAAAAGGTTCTTAAGGTTGCAGTGTCCTAACCTTCTATTCCAATGCCAAGATTGATCTTCAATTTCACTTAAGCAAGGAATATCTTGACTTCTTAAGTCTTCTATGTTTAATTTGTAAACTGTCTCATGCCTATGGGTAGTAAGAATATATTCATCCTTGGAATTATGAACTAAACACTTATCATTCCTAAAATATACAAGGTAACCTTCATCACATAATTGAATTATGTTTATAAGGTTGTGATTAATACCACTAACAAATAAAACATTAGAAATTAAAAATTTTCCGAGAAGAATAATATTACCTATTCCGAAAATATCTCCTTGAGAATTATCCCAAAATGTATCTTTTCCACCTTTAGTTTTGAAAATCTTATGAAAATAACTTCTGTTACCAGTGATATGACAGGAACATCTACTATCCATATAACAGATATTGTTGGTACATTCTTTATTTTCCTGTGAAGACAAAAGTTAGATCTTCTGAATCCAAACAGGTTTGGATCTGGGGTGAGACAATAAAATTTTATGAACCCACATTTGTTTAGAAAAATAAACCTTGTGGAAACCTAGAGATTGAATTCTGTTTAAGGAACATGTTTTTCTCTAAGGTCCTCCACTTTGAAATTTTGTACAAAAGGGGGATTTGGATGGAATAAAATAGTTATTTTTGAAAATAGGTTTTCTGTGAGTATAACCTACTCCAGAATTATTTCTGTGAAGTCTGATTTGGGAATACATCTGTTCAAAATTTTCTTTACCAGAAGTAATGCTGGCCTACGTTTATTATGGGAAAATATTTTGGATTTTAGTCTAATGACTAAATTCTTATCCTCATTAATTATTTACTTAGATTTAGATTTTTCCTCAAAAACATTTATTTTTGAAATAGAATTTTTAAGATCTTTAAAAAGTTTATACTTTTTAGAATTTAATACCATCAGGTCTTTAGAATGTTTTTCTAGGACCTTATCTTTATCTTTAAGATCTCTAGTGAGATCTAAAATCTCTTTTATAATAAATACAGCTCTAATACGTTCTTTTCCTAGTTTCTTATAAATTTTACTATTTTTTGCTTATAACAACATGGGAAATATAGATAATTCTTCATATGAAGGTATTTCTTCGTTATTTTAAGATAAAGTATCTTCATCATAAGTAATATCTTCAGGATAACTGACCTTATCAATAGATAAATTTATTAAAGCCTCAGGAGAGCGTACTTTTTCCATAAGACAAGTATTTGGAAAATAAGAAGTTGCAATGAATCCTATATTATTTTGTGCTGATGAATCATATTCAGAAGATTCACCTTCATAATAATCCCCACAACTAGAACTCTAAGTGTCATTTTATTTACAAATTTTCTTATTATTAGAACGATAGAACTTCTTCTTATTTATCTCTGAATTTCATTCCTTCTTATCATTATTTTTCAAAAGAGGGCAATCTGGTCTGATATGACCTGTTCTTCTGCATTAATACCAAGTAACATCCCTTCATTATATTATCTATAGTCTAACTTCTTAAAGATATTTTGATTGTTATTATGATCTATTATCTAGTTAAATCTCCAAGAAATATTATCAATTTATTCTCAGATTTTATTATATCACTTGATTCTGACTGAATAGTTACTTTTATTGACTTTGATCTAGTAACTATTTCTGGAGTTTTAGATTTTGTATGGTTAGAAGTATTTCTGAATGAAACACTTTCATTTCTATTATTTTTCTTAATATTATCCGCATCTCTCTTCATTCTAGTCTCGTGCAGTAAAAGAGTTCCAAAAAACTCATTTAAGGAAACTGGGAGACTTTCTTGTTCTCATCAATTGATATCCTATTGGACTCCCATTCATTAGGGATGATGTCTATTGTCATGTCAACATGTATTTTATCATCAAGACCTATTTCTCCCATATACTGTAATCTATTCACAATAGTCATGAACCTTTTCTGAACTTTTCTTATGGGTTCTCCATAAGTAAATCTTAATCCATGATATTCATCTATCAACATAGCTCTTCTTGTCCATAAAACATTAGATGTTCCAAAATATGAGTCTTCAAATTTCTTCCAAATAAAATTTTCAACTTCACATGACGATATTTGGCTATAGATATTCCTAGTCATGGAACATATAAATGTATTTTTGAATATGAAATTAGATTGAAATTCTGCTATCTCCAGATTAATGAATGTTTTCAATTCTTTATCAAGAATCATATAATCTTCTGTCAGCATCAGGTAGTTGTCAACTCCAGTATTAATAACGAAAGTCTTAATCCAATATCTCCAGTACTCATAATCATTTCCCTTAAATATAGGTGGTCTGGTAGGATTTAAATTATCCAAAGAACCAATATGCATGGATACTGCCATAAAAAAACCATTTTTCGACAAAAAGATTATTAGTACTGCTTGAAGAAAATATAATGTTCTTAAAGAAAACACCAAGAAAAATTTTAAAGTCTATGGAAAAATTAGATCTAGATTATATCTAAGAAAAAAAATATGAGTTAGAACTTCTGAGTCTGAAATCCTGATTCCAATACTATTAAGAAGAAGAAGAAGATTTTTCTTCTGAATCTAATCGTGAGATTAATTCATATTTAACCAACACTCTGAAACAAATTGATAAATCAGATCAGAGTATGTGGTAACCTCCTCTAATACCGACTGTTAAGAAGGTATGAAGTATGGTATTCTACACTACACCAATATTAAGATCACAATGATACAGAATATCCACAATATATAAGAGGGGGTGGGGGTTAATTGAATATTTTAAAAATTTATTAAGGAAATTTTGTATAAAAAAAATCACAACACCTCAAATAATAAATTACCTTATTAATTAAATATAATGTTTTTAAGTCTAAATATTAAGAAACTTTTCTTATAAATAGATTCAACCAGAAGGTGTATAGAATCTCTTACAATCAGAGATACATCTTAGAATGTTTATACAAAAAGAAAACTTCGTAACTTTTACAAAGCAGCAAAAAGTTACAATCTTCGTTTTACCCAAAGAGGAGTGTATCCAACAACCATGGATAAAGGTCCCTTATTTTATAGTTACAAGAAAGTCTGTCTTACACAAAACTGGGTAATCCCTCAATCTTAAGATCGGTATCTGTCTTGATATCCCCACAAGCCCTCGATTTGTATGGAAATCAGCACCTCTGACTTCACAACCTGAAGACTTTGATTTTATGAAAATCACACCCCTACACAAAGAAATTCTTCACGAAGCAATGTTTGAACAATCCCTTAAATCTTTCTGCACGAATCCTGAGAGTTTATAAGAGCCTGTCACTCTAGAGAAATTCACTTTGAAAGATAAACTCTAAAATGTAATTGTGTGAACTCATGAACTTGAATACTTGTGTGGATCTCATTATATGAGGTCCTATTTTTATCTTTCAAAATCTACCGGTCGGTTCTACTCCAACGGTCATATTTCATTCAATCTCAGAGGGACCTGGACACGTGGAAAACATACAATGGTTAGTTTATAACAGAAACAACCACATAATTTTTTATAACCGAACATGAATATAGAGATCTTACACCTTAAGTGTAAGGAACTTGGAATCCGATAAAATTGAAATGATATGAAAGTAATTAAAAGATTCCAAATTCTAAGGAAATAAATCTTTGAATAATAATTTACAGAATTGTGAAATTTGAAATGTATTTTCATAAAATAGGCATGAGTAAAGTATAAGGAAATATTTTATGAAAACCCAGTTTTATAAATTCGGGTATCAGTACCATGATTTACTACTTGACAGAATAAAACTGGTATAAGGATTTCGGTATTGGGATTTGAGGTATCGGTATGACAAATCTGTTTTAAGGAACTTCAGTACCGATAACCATGAAGTCGGAGTTTAAGAACATTAGAAAACTGAAATACTGGAAATCTATGTACAAGTAAAATATGATACCATATCTCATTAAAGATGGAAATTGGTTTCGTAGTGAAAATAGAGAATGGGAAACAATGTCTTAAGAAATTTTAGTATTGTATAACCATGAATGAAATTTCATAACCTTAAGAACATTTCCAGTATGGTATAACTATGAACCAAATTTCGGAACCTTAAGAACTTTTTTGGTATGATAAAACAGATTTATAAATACCTTAATAAAAAAATATTTAACTCAAAAGACTAAGGAAATTTTGGTTATAAGGTAATTTATTTATGTGTAAGGAAATATATGAAAGTGTAAGGATAATATATTTACGAAGAAGGTGTTTGTGATTTTTAAAACATAATCTTAAGGAATGGAGAGGTGTTATAGACCTAACATGTAGATCATGATTATCTTAATTATCATGTTGTATAAAATTATAAACACCTATAATATTTTACCACATCTTCAATTTATTAATATATTTCAATATTCCATCGGGTGAGTTGATTTTCTCCCAAAAATAAAATTTATGCTCGTACATAATTTGAATGACTATTTAACAAATATGAAATTTATTTTTTAAAATTAAAACTATTAATAATGAAATTTAAATTTTAAATAAAAATATATAGTACATAATAAATAATTTTGAAAAAAAACCTTACCTAATGAATTGTTATATTATATGTTCATATTATACCATAATAAAATATTTAAAGTAGATTATTTGTTGTATATGTCAAATATATTATTTATGTTAAATTATTCAAATATTTTCTATCATTATTTAAAACCTTACATAATTTTGTTAATATTATTCATCAAATTACTTTAATGATATTTTTAAATAAAAAAAATTTTCATTATATTTTACTTACATTTTAGTTTATAATCAGTAATATTATTTTCAAGGTTGTCCTTGAAGAAGTATACATCATGATGGAAGTATTTTTCCTTTGGATCAGATTTTTATAAACTTTTAATTTCAATAATTATATTCAATATATGTTCACTATAACAATAATGTTCATTAAAAATTATTTTGTAATATTCTACGATGAAGGCATGACGAATTCATGTTTAGATTTTGTAATATTCTTTATTAATGAAATTGTTGACTATTAATTTTAGCACAATATTTTGGTTAGAATAAGATATTTAGAAGATGGAAAATGATGAAGGAAAATTTTCAATAAAACATGGGGTGTCATAGAAACATATGATCATTTATATACAACCAGTTAGAATAATTCATCAATGTGTAAATGTGTAAGAATACAAATATAGTGTAGTCGTATATTAATAAATTACAAGAATATATGTACACATCATTTAAATAATCATCAATTTCATTCTACATAAATAAAATCATTAAAAACTATTAATCATATATTTGGAAATATATATCTTCCAATACTCAAATTATCTATATATGGATGAATTAAATAATTAATTTTTTATAAATAATGTTTTTCCCTGACCATGAAAATATTAATATGAAAAATAATTACCATAATATTTCACTTCCTTATCTATGATTTGAGAATTTTAAATTAGTAACCATTGATAAACATGATTATTAACATTACTCATAATAGATATTGAAATTGGATACTAATACACCAACACATGACACACTTAAAACAACATAATAATCAAAATTCATGATATATTTTCATAACCTAAAAAATAGCACAATAAAATTATGTGAGACATGATCCACCCATCTTTTCATATCTTAATAAATCCATCTATATCTAGGATAAGAGTATATAGATACCTACATTTATTAATAATTATCTTAATTTATCACCCAATAAAATTACACTAGATCAAATACCATTATTAAATTACTCTTAATAAATTATATCAAATATAATCAATTAATTTAAATCAATGAGAACTCACTTGGTTATTCCTCAATATATTGACCATAAGAAAATCTTTCATGAAAATATTAAAAATGTATCACATAATGATACTTTTTTTTCTCACTAAAAAATACATATCATAATTTAAATTATGTTAAAAAGTCTACTTGGGAATTATAAAGTTCTTTGAAATTAAATAATATCCCAAAATATTAATCATATTTTGGTTTTTTAATTTTAATGGAATGTTATGTGAATGAATAAAATATATAATATTCATTTTCAATAGAACCAATGAAAATAGATCTATATGACTGTACATAATATATATTATCTTAGAAAATTATAGATGTAATGGTTTTATGATACATAATTTTTATATGATGTGCATGAAAAAAATAAATTCATAATCTAATATTTCCATCAAACTATTCCGAAAAACATGAGATTGGGTGTGTCCTAATTAGGTATGGTAGAATTTTTCCATAAGATAAACCATTCAATTAACACATCCAATTTTGTATTTGAACTCATGATATCATTTACTATATAAATGGATATTTTATATTTTAGACAAAATTCCACAATCACAAAAAATAATAAAATTAAAACAACAGAACTACATGTGGTTTTTTACATAGTTAGTCCTAGGATGGAAAAACATTCCCCTTCCAAGCCAAATCTTATTGAGTCCCGAACTCTCCACTATAATCAAGTCAATAAATAAAATGTGTGTACATGGATGATTGTTTGACAAACATCACCTAATATTATACTTATATGCTTCAAATTATTAAAAACATTTAACTGGTTTACTCAAAATGATTCTATATACTCATATCCTAGGATTTATTCAATAACATTCTCTCATTGATGTAGATCATCTCTAAATAAATTGTGACATTACACCCAAAAATAAGATATTCTAACCCAACAAATAATGACTTCTACTAAATGGATGTATTCCCAAAATACTATTAAAACTATGGTGATAACCAGATTATTGTAAACATTTCAATATAGAAAAAGTTTCTAGTTACTCAGATTAGTTCCTAAACACTCAAAATATCAATACCACATATTAAACTTTACACTAAATTTCCATTAGTCGTCTATTATAATTCCTTAATTTTCATAAATCACTATAAGATCAGGTGTAAAAACACTACCATGCTTCATTATTATAAATACAATGTCTCTCTATCTAATAATTTCCACCATCCTTGAAAGTTCATGTTATCTCAATTAACTGAATAACATATTCTATATTCTAATTAGGGACCAAACAGGATTCACATGCATGGTTCCTTATTTTTATTCCTTTTATGGGTTTATAACAACATTTTCTTCATCATCATTGTCATCATATTACTATTCTTTGAGATTTTTTCTTCTTATTTCTCTCAATTTGAAGACACTTCCTTCTTCAATGAATAATCTCCTGTCAATTTCATCATCCTCGGTCCACTTTTGTTCTTATAAGTGTTTGTTGAAATATTAAATGTGTTCATTCATTTCTTTTTTCAATTAATGGTATGTTAAGGAAAAAAATATGGTTTTTTCAAAAAAGAAGAATAATAAAATTCCCTGATCTTTATTCACAATATTTTTCATTGACTACTTTTTCATCTCAAATTATATTATAAAAATACCCTCCTTCAATTCATCTCATTAGAAGATATTATTTTTATTTTATTATTTTACTAGATTATTCATATTTTTCTACTAGAAATATCCAACCAATTTTAATATAAATATAAGTCTTTATAGAAATATAAAAATATATTGTACTCATATGTACAACATGTAAATCACCTTGCAGTATGAAGCAATAGATCATTGTAGGAAGATTCCTTCCTACATCACAACAAAGCTAAACAAATCACCTTTTAATATTATTTAATTTCATAATGTATTAATATTAAAAATTATATAATCCTTACAAAACTTATTGAGATTAAATTTCAATACTGCTACAAAATTATTTAAAAACAAAAATATTTATTGTTCTTTCATATCTTCTTCTAACTTCTTCAAATATAATCATGGATTCACTATGCTATATAATGATCCACAAAAAATAAACATTAAAAAATATTATCATCCATTATAATCTCAACTATAAACAAAACTCGATTTCTTATCAATTATGTTATTGAAAATAATTTATGTAATTTTAAGAGCTCATATTTTCTCAAAATGAATCATACTCTATTATGTTATGGGTAAAATAATAAGATAAATATCTTACGTGATAAACATATATAAATGTTTCCTTTCATAGTTTTCATAAATATTCTATATCATAGATGGATTCAATTATGTTTTCCGCTACTTTATTTATAGATTCACTTACATATACAATATACATTTCTCAACTACATAGTATTATTTACTTATATGTCTACCAAACCACATAAAAGGGAGTAAATATATTCTTATATAATAGAAATTTAATTTTTAAATATCTAATGAAAATATAAAATTTATTATTAAATAAATATTATAAATCAATTCACTTAAATGGTTTACCTCATTGATGAATTCCATATTTACTATTACATAATCCCATCATGAGAGTTAATATTCCATAAAACATGAAATTATCTTTTTGAAACATAAAATTTTCATTATAAAAAAATAATTATCCACAAATCAACCCAAAACATTTTCGACTAATTTTGATAAAAAATCCAAAAAACTAAAATAATTCAATTATATCTCCATTGAGCTACAAAAAATAAGTTACTAAAATAATAGAATACAATTTAGACCCTATACTAAATCAATAGAAACTCCTTTTAAAATAAATCCAATCTATATCAATTCAAATTTGGTCTACAAAAATTATCAAAAAACTGAAAAATGATAAATTAATGTTAAGTATAACTATACAAGTTGTTCAGTGTCAGTGTAGTGGATAACTCATTCTCTACATAATTAATACATTCACCTTTTTTTGACAATTTTAGATAGTGATTCTCCATGATTTTTCTTATTCCATTTAACTCCTAGAACATTTATTTATCCATCAACTAATTATTATAGGATACAACATAATGCTATCTAAAAAGAAATACAAAAATAGTAATTTATTCATGTAAATTGTTGTAATCAAGACCTCCTTTTCCATGGAATGTGTATTTCTTCTAGAGGAACATTTTATATAATCATATGATAGTTTCAGTGAAAGTAAGATCCCAACCAGCTATTCCAAAGACCTATGAATTCTCCTATTAATATTAAACACAATATAAGTATCTAGTTCTACTTTCATTTGTGGATACCCACTTATTCACCTAAGCAAAAAAAAACATTGACTTCCACAATAATAAAATGCTTTGTCACAATCCAAAGGGAACAACAATATACATGTTTCTATTTATTAGATGTATCTATGAAATTAAATAGTCAATGTCCTCTTATATGTTCCCTTATTGAAAATAAATGAATAAGGGAAAATTATTATCCTTCTTATTGTATATTTTGTGTTCTTATTTTAGTTTCATCTCCCCATTAATACTGGATAACAATTTATATGTGAGGGATGTTTCTTCTTAAAATACCAATAACATTTATAATACCACAAGGTGGGGGAGTTTCTTAGTAAAAGATTCAAAATTTCATAAACTCATCTTATATACAAGTGTTTTGCATCTTAAATTATGCGATTCATTGAATTTTCATTTGAGAGATGGAAAACTATAAGAATCAATTCATTCCAATTAATGTGAATATAGGAGCATCTGAACAATAATTAATAGATTAAAATTTCATTGAATAAAATTTCTCTTAGAAATTTTCCAACTACTAATGAACTCTAACTCTATGTCGGCTAACCCTATAAAGAAAAAAATACATAATATTCACAAATTAACACTATCAAAAATTTTAGAACATGTGATAATAATATAGATCATTCTAATAATAAGGGCAGTTTAAAAATAAAATAATTATATTGGATTCTACATTCACATAAATATAAACATAAATACATTTCAATTGAATAGAAATCATCATATTTTAATATATTTATTATAATTTTTTTTTAAAATTATACAATTGATATGAATACTATGTGAGAATAAAAATAATAAAATATTTATAAATTGCACCATTTTTGTTTAGAATTTTAGATTTTAAAGAAATGAAAAATTCTCTTAATGTCTGGTCGCTTTTGATATCTCCCCCTCAGAGGATGATTTAAACCCTTAATGCTATTTAGTTAATATAATATAGGAACCACCATGTATTAATTATTAAGTGGTTGAATCCCAAAACTAATTGTTAGTTATATCAATAGGTATGAGATAAATTTCTATGTTCCAAACTCTTTCTAGATGATATTTTTTTTTCATATTTATTCATGCACTATATTTCAAATTAGAAAACCATTCTTATTATGGAAACATGGATTACATGTAACATGTGATACTCTAGAAACCAAGAGATTGTTGTTTTATTATGTTGTTGGTAAAAAGTAAAAGAGTTCCCAATGGATAAAATTGGATTTTAATATTCGGAGACAAGATTCATACATATAATACATTTCAAAACATAATATATAACATGAAAATATATAAATAATGTTCCATGAACATCAATTGTGTCCATGGAAATTACACATAATTTACCTCTTGGTTTCTTTGGAAAAGGAAAGAAAATAAGGGTTATCTAAGATAATTAATAAGGTGTAACATACATTGAAATATTACATAACATAATTAGTATTAAGAAACATGAATAGAATATGTATAAAATATGAATCCATAACCAACTGAAACTGGGATAGTTGTATAGCTATGAAAATAAATGAAATCATGTTTAATAATCATTATTAATCCAAACAAAAGTGGAATTCCTAATTCTAGAATTGAAACATGTTGTTATGTCCTTAAGAAAATACAATTTCTTTTCATGGGAAGATAAATACATATAATGGAAACAAATTTTGACTCAACAGACCAAATGATGCATCAAGGGGCTCTAAAATTGCAATCCATAACTAGCTCTGGATTAATCCCATTTTAGTCATGAAAATATTCACCAAAACATTTCTCACTATTCTATGAGGAAACTTTTACTAAATAAAAAATAGTTATCCTTATATTTAGAAATATTAATATAAAATAAATTCCCATTAATTATAATAATTATTATATCTATGAGAACATACATTAATCCTCATGGAATCCATTAGGTATCATCAAAATAACACCATGTTCCCTTATAAAAGGGATATATAAGAGAATGTGCTAAAACATGAGGGGTTATCCATAAAATATATTAATTGTATTCAAAATCATGCATGTTTATGAGTCCAAGTCAATGGTATAAAAAATCATTTATTATGATCTATAAAAAGCATGTGCATATTCCAAAGCATATCCCATGGGGTAACTGTAGCTGTGTATTCATTAAACCATTCATCAAGCATCAGAGGAATGATTCAGTAAATGTTTGAAAAATACATTTCTAGGTGATTACCTATAGGAAAATATATTCCACATCAACTTTAACTTTCTAATATCCAAAGAGGGATGTATTTTCTTGAAAACAACACAATGTTTTACTTATCCAATACGTGGGATGGATTTTCCACCAACGAAAATATTGTGTCCTATTATAGTTTTGAAAGCTAATAAATTAAAGGATACTGAGGGATTGATAAAAATATAGATTTTAAAATATTTTAAATTTAATGAGTAATATGTTTAAATGTATTCTGTGGAAATTTATGCACCGTACACAGTGAAATAAGTTATGAATATAACATGATTCGAAAAGAATTAAAATTGAGAAGGAAAATCACACCTATGGAATGGGTAGCAATTCGATAATAACCTCTAGAAATAGAAGAATTAAACATGATTTTTACATAAAATGGATAAATTCATTTAATGAAGTTAATTTAAAATAGTTATTATATACCACACATTGTGGAAATTCAGTTCATAATATAAAAAATGTCTCAAACTGAGGAATTTTAGATTAAAAACCATAATAATTTCCTTTAATTACATGAATTTTCAATAATCTCCATTAGATTAAACATAGATATCATAATCGTATATTTTATAAGGTTAATCATATCAATTTTCATTCATAATCTCAAAGAAATGATCTTTCTCTACATGAATTCTTCATATTTTCGTCATCGAGTATTTATAATTTTTATTATTTTTACAAAATTCATATAATATTTTTTCTATTAATTTTTCATAAAAATTTCATTGTTCATAGGATAATAATGATTTTATTACATATGATTTATAATAATTTATGACGTTCCAAATTCATTTCTTGAGTTTTTATTCTTTATCCTTGATGAAAAAATCAATAATAAACAACTTTTTATATTTCTTAATGAATAAAGTGTATTTTAAAGATTAATTAATTATATTATGATATAAATTCTCAAAGAGGAAAATAAATTCTTTTAACACATTTAAATCATATTATACCATTAATCATGATCCATTATTCATTCAAAACACAAATTCATATTATTTTTCATATAGGTTGTTAAAATGAACTAAACATTAACACACACTGATTTAATGAATGATTATGAGGTGGTTGCATAATAACATCATTATAAAAATTTCTTATTATGATATTAAGGTTTTATTTTTTTTGATATCACATAATTATAATTAATTATATTAGTAATTAAGGTATAATAAAATATTACACAATTTTAATAAAAGATTAACCTCTTACTATGGTTATTTTATGCTACTAAGTTAATGATGATTTTATTTTGGCCATATCATTCATAGGGACTCTAATTTATAATACCAAAATATTAATAATATTACGAACATAATATTTACAAATTATTACCATTAAAAAATCTATCCTTTTAATCTAGTGAAGGAAAACAAAATCATTCCATCTTAGAGGTAGTTATCCACACATCACATGCACAATAATATTTTCTTTAATGGAAGGGGTATATTATTAAATAATAAAAATACCCTAATAAATTGAAATTAATGTATATAAATTACTCTAATATAATTCTATTATTTTGACTAAATTTAATTTAAATTATGATAATTATGAATAAAATATATATAGATGTTAATACTTACATCAATGATATCAAATTTTCTAAGATCTCTCCTGATAAATGAAGGAGTTATGCTAAATAATAGTGTCCCAGAACATTTTAAAGCTTAATATGGTTCTATAAGGATAACTGAAGATGTTTTTGATGATGAAAATTTACTTATAGATGATTCTTGAATTAACATACATGTTTTCATTTTATAAGTGAAGGGAAGATATGCTTTGGTAGTAACCCTTATATAATCTATAATGTAAGGTTAACATTAATGAGAAAATAGTTATTAAATGGAAAAAAGTTGTTTTAGAAAATAACTGTGGCTAAAAATAGACAAAAAACTAATTGAGATTCCTTATCATTACATTGATTATAGGTATTAATATTTTTTCTACTGTGGGATTCTTTAATGTCTTTTTGATTAGTTCATACATTAGTAGTCATATCCTCCGTGATCTCTGGAAAAAATTGATTGCATTCTCTGAATTCCTCCCAATAGTTTGGTTTGTGTAACCACTTCCTATAAAATTATTTGTATGGTTCTATATTAATTATCTAATTAAAGTTATTTTTAATGAAAAACCACAATGGTTGATGCTAACCCTATATAACTTGGAAGTCAGTAGAACATGATTTAAACATGTCCTCCATTGTCTGGATAGTTCTTTAAAATAGCCCTTCAATATGTGGATAATATACAATACATAAATATGTCTTAGTATCAATATGAATTTAGTAAATCTTCTTGAATTTTGATATGAAATTAGGTTCATAGTTAGATAAAATGTATATGGGTTCCCCATGGATTTTAAATATTTCATTGAAAATGATCTAGGCAAAGTTCTCAAATGGCATGCCATCTCTTATCACTAATAATTAGTACATTCCATAAGATGATAAAAATGGCCTATATAGAATCAGTATTCCATATATTCTTTTTTTCCATGGATATTATCCATTGTAAAATTTTAATGTTCTGAAAATATAATGATAGTGGGTTCATGATCACTGTATGATGTTGTATTTAAACCATAATCTACTAGAATACTAAGAATTTAGATACATAATTCAAAATTTAAAACTTAATATCATATAAATAGATATTTTCTCATAAATCCCTAAATATATTTCCTCTACCTATGTGTATAGATAATATTGATCTATGTGAATCTTCTAGTAGTTTCCTTTTTGAACTCTGGTATGGATGGAACACAATACCTTTTACCAAACCTAAATACTCCATCCCATTGAATTCATCCATAATTAAATCATTGAAAACCGTATTATTCATTTTTATACTGAAATAATTATATTAGTATATCTTAGTTAGCTTTTATGTATTTTTTAACAAATTTCATGGAAAATAAATGATGGCCCCCTTTTCAAGAAATCATGATATACATTGTTTCAAGAACAATCTATATTAGATCCTTGGTAGTACCCATAATTTTCTAAAAATATTGGACCCTTAAAATCAATACATAAAACAACTTATTTTCATTTTTGGTGTGGTGATTATCCAGAAATCATAGTCCATGAGAAGTTCCAAAAATCATCACTATATCATATTTATCTATTTATGAGATATCATATGATTAAAACTTTTATGTTCTATTTTTAATATCATATTATTCATAATATTGGTACTATTTCAATATTTTTAGTTTAATGAATATTGTTACTGGTTCTAGTTCATTTTATGGATACTTACGTTATTGGATTTTCAAATTTTCTAACTAAGAGTCAATCACTGTTTGATTATATATATGGACACAACCATTTCCTTTATTTAATGAATCTGTAACACCCCAATCTTCCATGGTACGCTTCTATTTGAATAATAGAGTAGCGCGTGTTGTACGGAACTTTGAGATTCTAACACGCCGCGACCAATCAAAGTAGATGTTATGAATAGTAATACCCACTATTGGAAATTTTATACATTTTTCATTCAAAATGGACTTCATTTTTGCATTCAGAATATCGAAATTATCTTAGGATGAAATTTTTGTACTTTTCGGATAACTTTTATATTTTGATGAATAGTGAAAATTACTAAATTTTTATTAAAAATGACTTTTTTAATCAAAATAAATAATAGTGATAATTTATGAATTTGAGTGGTTTTAAAGTATATTTAGAATATATTTTTACCATTAAATAAAATTTTGGTCATTGGACATAATTTCACATTTAAACTGGACATAAACAAGTGTCAATCTTTTGATAGTTATTATCTCTTAAAAACACGCCTTTTTTGTTTTGACAACGAGAATTAATTTTAAATTAATTTCTGCTACTTCATTGTTTTGAATTTGGAAAAATGGACTCTATATTTGGAATTAGGATGTACAAATTATGTAAATAGGTATCTTTTATTTTTAGACATTTTGAATAATTATTTCGGTAAATATTTTATTTACCATGGTTAAAGGGTAAATCCGGTAAATAAGGGTAATAAAATAATAATATAATAACAATAAATTACCCTAAAACGTGTCTTAACCCTATTGGATGATACATGTCTGACCATGGGTATCTTTGGGTCGCTTCTGTGACCCCATGGATCCACATGTAAGTGATAATGACACTTTTTATTAATTAAGTTAAAGTAAATACTAAAATGACATAAGCCTATATCTTTTAGAAAGACAATTTTTATATAGAGTTATATATGTTATAGTTTCGACTATAAATATTAAATAGAAAGATAAAAAGATTTCTTAAATAATAGAATTTTATTTATAATTTTTAGGCAATAAATAATTTAATTTATGTATGACACAATGATGATGCAGTAATTAACTTATTAGTGAAATATTAAAATAATTGATATTATAAATACACAAAAAATATAATTTAAAACTTTTAATGAATTACAAGAATTTTATAGGTTAATATGACATGTTAGAATTTATTTAATTAATATTTTTTGAAGTAATCATGCTGTTATAATTTTCAAAAAAATCAAATACGAAACGGTGTCAAAATTGACATAAAAGCGTTTTTCAAACAAATATTATATTATTAATTGATATTAAATTCCTAAAAATCTATTTTTGGCTAAAGGGATTTTATCATGATAGGTGTATCATTTATGGACTACTTGGGGGTCTCTTGGAGGTATATATTAAGTTTATTGACTGTATAATATAAAAATAGAAAGTCACATGGTAAGTGTCAAACTAATTAACGAAGAGTTAAAACTAAAAGATAAGTTTAATATAATGACCCAAACCTATCTAAAATATATTGGTTGAAATGATTTAGACCCATAACCACCTTTGTCTTTGAATAATATACTTTGGAGCCATTATAAACCGAATATGAATTTATTATAAAATAGTACTTTAAGTTTTTCCTAAAGAGCCCATCCCCCCTTATAAAAGGACACCACTTCTAAGAAATTCCTCACACCTATAAAGCCTTTTGTCTCATCCAAAATCTTCCTAATTAAGCTCCCTACATCCCTATCCTTTTCTTAGAAGCTTTAACTTAGGCATAAGGCACTTAAAGGGTCCTTTTTCTTTCAAACCAAAGCGAGTTACCCAAATTAAAGGTAACGATTTCTCTTAGCTTCTTTTATTTTATTTTACTTATCCAACCCCTAAACTATTCTTATTATTTTATTTTGTAAGAAAATAAGTATCCTAAATATACTAGAATATTGTTATTATAATTATTAGAACTACACTTACACACACCTTCATATAATGAGTGAAGAACATAATGTTTCGGTGGATGGCAACCAAACGCCTCACGAAGCGATAATTATTCAAATATCTCCTATCACCTCTCATGGTGACCATTATGATGGAACTATACTTAAATATGATATTAATGATATTTATTTTATATATAAGCTTCTGTAATTCCATTTTATATCATACCATTATTTTTTTCATATTGTATATATATATATGATAATTTCATTTGAAGAAGTGAGGACTACCGCCCCCTCAAAGTAATATGACTCGTTCATACCATACATGGAACATATAGAGGATGGTGTTAATGAACTTAAGTAAGAAATATAATATATAATATTATACTGGAATAATAATATACCTATGTATCATTTGGTTTTGATTACTTTTAAAATGAAAAATGAAATGGAAGTAGCGTTCATGCGTACATACGGATTACCGTCTCCATGAACGCTATGAGATTCATTTCCCCCATCATATACATTAAAGACTAATTATCATTTTATGATTAAAGGTAATGTTTAAGGACTTGATATCATTCTGGATATGAATAAGATACAACCTATCCATAACAAACACGGCTTACGTAACGAAGCATATAATGGAAAATGAATCAGTTAACACCCGAAACGACGATAATACTAAAATATTATTAACAAAACAGTATTAAAAGATCATATATGATATCATATTTATGAATACGATTCTTGTATAATTTAATAAAATTGATTTAACTATTATACATGATGTTAACATACACACTATCAAGGAAACGTACAAGGTAAGTGGTTTTCATCTCACTCCTTATTCCTGTGAGATTCATGATATATTGCCACTATTTATTTTTTTGTGGTGTATGTACTGACCATAATTGTATTCTTTGTCTAATACACTTTAATTTATTTGTATTTACATATTCATTGTATGGTAATTCTTTCATGGGGTGTATATTTCGTATGTTACCAAATTGGTAAGTGTTTATTTCACAATCACTTCATTATCCGAGGTTGTTTATACGTAATTATCTACTGGGACATCTTTATCATCCACATCCATGTTTCATAAAAATGTTTTTCAATTTTTTTTACTATTTAATAGACAATGATTTAAAGTCATTTATACCCTTATTTGACCTTATACATATTTTAAAGGAATCTTTCCGTCGTTTTCAAAAGAAATTACTTTTTGACCTTTTCGACAAAACTATGGTTAGAGTGTTTTTTTAACATATATGATAGGTGCGGTTATTCTCCACCGTTATTACACCTTTGAAGATTACCTTACACGCTTATAACGATATTTTCAGAATAAAGGTTTTCTTTTATAATTATGTGATTTTTACATGATTAAAAAAAAAGGGAGAGATATTTATCTCAAATATATGAAAATCCAGTGCAAATGTATACGTATTTAACGCAAGATTAAAAATGTTTTCAGAAAACCGACTCTCAAGTGTGATAGACGAGAAGGGATTGGGCGTGGACCCATCATGGCTTGTAATTAGTCGATCATTCTAAAAATAAGTTATTTTGTTTTCAGAAGCTTGAATAATGTTTTCAGAAAAAAACTGGAGTATATTCGAGCAATTTTAAACATAAGTATCTTCTAAAAAAAATTCATTGGTAGGTCTCATGAGACAAACTAGTGTCTTGGCATGAGGCCTTGACAAAATCCTATTTTTAGTCTTGGCACAAGGCCTTGGATACATGGTTATGATAGTCTGGCATTATGCATTCCATCATTATGAAAGTGGTTAGTGATATTGCATGAGATTATTAGACTAGTAGAATATCCATGTGAATAAGTAAATGGAAATATTTTATTTTTTCCATATTATTCTGAAGTTCAAGTTTAAAAGGATTTTGTTTTAGTTATACATTGCCTTAAATGTTTATGATTATTTATTAAAGTTTTTGCTATATTGTTATCTTTACTGAGCATCTGACCTCACCCCTTTCTATGTTTTATTTTTCCCAGAATTCCAAGAATTGTATTGTGATTGATATGCAGGGTTAAGGAAAGAGAATAATTACATTCATAAAGGATTATTTATGTTGTTTTGTATGTTATAAAGTGTAATGTAACATTCATTCATGTAATCTATTTTCCCAGACTGCTAAACTGATCGGTCCTTCAGGACTCGATTCCTTTTAATCATGCCAAAGTATTAAAATAATGCACCGACTCTGGGTAACTGGGGGTGGTGCATTACAGTTGGTATCAGAGGAAGTTTAGAAAAAACCTTGGAAACTAGATTTTGATAAACTCTGATTAGAGCACATTACCCTAATATATACATGGAAAATTATTATAGAAGAACATCCTAGAATTTTGGAATTGTAGATATTTTGTGAGTTTTCCGAGCAATACATCCTTGTCGGGATACAAGCAGCTAGATGCGGCTCTGGCACAAATGAACCTAGGGGTAAAACCCAAAAAAACCGCTTTGAGATAGACTCGAATGGGAACTGGTGCATGACAACGTGCCTTGCTGCACTCTTGGTTACGACACTCCCAGAGGGATATGTTTACTATAATTCTCATTTTCTTTAAAAACCACTATAAAGGGTTTCTGAGTATATATCTTTTTAGGAAAACATTTTTGTGATTATGGATTATATCCATAAACAGTTTAATGCATGTTAAGAGTTTTACAGGTTTGGGATTAGGTATTTCTATTCCTAAACTAATCTAGTGTATGCCACTGTTTAGAAATGGCGCCCAATAGAAGGAATGAGAACTCCAGCAATACGCATGATCCAAAGAGTAAGAAGGATCATATCTTTCATTGTATTAAGCCAGAATTTAGAAGAGAAATAGTCTCCCATGTATTATCATCATATGAAGAAATAGTATCATGTGTTAATAAGATATGTAAAGAATTCTCTGAGTCCTATGGCTTTGAAGGGAATCCAGAGAAGAAAAGGATGGTAGAAAGAAATATGGACAAAGGGAATAAGAGAAAGAAGGATTTTCCAATATGTGATAAATGTGGAATGAATCACCTCGGTAAATGCTTGAAGGGAATGGGTGTTTGTTATAAGTGTGGAGATAAAGGACACCAAGTACGTGATTGCAAGGGTAAGAAAACGTTTTCAAATGTACAATGCTTCATCTGCAAGGAGTTGGGACACTACGCAAACCAATGTACAAATCATTAGAGTATGCACCAAATGATGCTATTGGATAATAATAAAGTTATGATACTACCTCAGATAAAGAGGAATCACTAGTGTCCTTATTTTTTTATTATAGAATTATTTTATTTGAGTGTTGTATCAATAGTATACTGATTGCATGAATTATGGAGATAAATAAGGATTGTAATGCAGTACTATTTTATTGAGGATTTGAGATTATATAGTTCCTATAAAACTGTCTTAATAGTAAGCTACCCCTTTTTGAAAATACATTGTTGAAGGAATGGTAATCCTTAATATGGTCTTGATAATACGGTAGTTATTTTGGAATAAGAGACGGTTGATTTGAATAAATTATATTGGATATTCTTGACTACCTTGAAACTGATTAATGATTTTTCATTGATAGAGTTTACAAAATTTTTGGAAAGAATAAGTATATCTAGTATTCTATAAAGAATAAGGGAGCATGAATGTAATCAAAAAGGTTTTATGGTAATTTAGGATGTTACCATGTTTTAAAATAATATGTGACGAAGGTGTTCACATGTTATTACATGAAAAAAGGATCTTCATTATGTTTAACTTCCTTAAAAATTTTGGACTGTGAGTTTGGATAGTATTATTTTGGATAAGTCTAAAATTTGGAATGGATTAAGTTTGGAAGGTTATTTTTGGATTTTTACAAAAGGAAAACACGCAGACCGTGTGACAACCCGTCGCATCAGACAAAGCTGTGGGAATCGAACCCACAACCATAGTGCTATTGGGATTTATCACCTACCACTGGACTACGTGAAGTCCCTGGATTGTATAATGTAGTTTCTTATTAAAGATTTTGATATATGAATTATAAATTCACTATATTTGAAACCCTATACAATTAGGATAAATAGAGTATTTTTGAGTTGTATTATGTTTTGGAGTGAAAGATGTGTTTGTGTTAAAAATTTATTAATGGATAAAACACTAATTATAAAGTAAGTATATATCCTTATGATTTAATCCAATCTCATAAATAAATTTCTCAACATTACAAAAATGAACTTAGAATAAAAACGTTGTCCTAGATAGTACCTTAGATCATCATAAATTTATGGCTTTGTGATTGTTGGACTTTTCATAGCCATGTTCTCTACCACTCCCCATCAGATATTGATGGTTAAATTTCTCTTCCATATCTATGTTTTCATACATGGAACCCCTGTATGTGTTATTTTCGTTAACCTTCATACTTACCACTCTTTATTTTTAAATAGAGGCCTCATTAATCCATTTTTCGATGTGGGATTTTAGATAAGAAATTTTGAAATGTCAATCCAAAGTTTCCAATACCGAGCAAAAATTATTAGGATACAATTTATTGATGGAGGAGATAATGTAACATCCCAAGCTTCCACTGTATGCTTCTATTTGAATAATAGAGTAGCATGTGTTGTATGCATCTTCGAGATTCTAACATGCCGTGACTAATCAAAGTAGCCGTTATGAATAGTAATACCCACTATTTAAAATTTTATACATTATATCCTTCAAAATGGACTTCATTTTTGGATTTGGAATATCGAAAGTATCCAAGGATTAAATTTTGGTACTTTTCGGATAACTTTTATATTTTGATGAATAGTGAATATTAATAAATTTGTATTAAAAACAACTTTTTTAATCGAAATAATTAATAGTGATAAATTATGAATTTGAGTGGTTTTAAAGTATATTTAGAATTTAATTTTATCATTTAATACAATGTTGGTCATTGGACATTATTTCACATTTAAACCGAACGTAAACAAGTGTCAATCATTTGATAGTTATTATCTCTTAAAAACACATTTTTTGTTTTGACAGCGGGGATTAATTTTAAATTAATTTCTGCCACTTCTGTGTTTTGAATTTGAAAAAATGGACTCCATATTTGGAATCAAGATGTCCAAATTATGTAAATAGTTAACTTTTATTTTTAGAAATTTTGAATAATTACTTCGGTAAATATTTTATTTACCATGGTTAAAGTGTAAATCCGGTAAATAAAGGTAAAATAATAATAATAATATAATAATAATAAATTACCCTAAAACATGTCTTAACCCTATTTGTTGATACATGTCCGACCATGGGAATATTTGGGTTGATTTGGGGACCCCATGGATCCACTAGTAAGTGATAATGACACTTTATATTAATTAAGTTAAAGTAAATACAAAAATGACATAAGCCTATATCTTTCAGAAAAACAATTTTTAAATAGGGTCATATATGTTATATTTTCAACTATAAATATTCATTAGAAATATAAAAATATTTCCTACATAATTTTATTTTATTTATAATTTTTAAACATTAAATAATTTAATTTATTTATGACACAATGATGATGTAGTAATTACCTTATTAGTGAAATATTAAAATAATTGATATTATAAATACCCAAAAAAATATAATTTGAGACTTTTAATGAATTACACGTATTTTATAGGTTAATATGACATGTTAGGAATTATTTAATTAACTTTTTTTGAGGTAATCATACTGTTATAATTTTCACAAAAATCAAATACCAAACAATGTCAAAATTGACAAAAAAGAGTTTTTAAATAAAATATTCTATTATTAATTGATATTAAATTCTTAAAAATATAAGGTTCAGAAAAAGGACTTTTATCATGATAGGTGTATCATTAATGGACCACTTGGGGATCTCTTGGAGGTATATATAAAGTTTATTAACTATATAATATTAAAAAAACAAAGTCACATGGTAAGTGTCAAACTAATTAACAAAGAGTTAAAACAAAAAAAGGGTAATATAATGACCCAAACCTATCTATAATATATTGGTTGAAAGGAATGCGACCCATCCTCACCTTAGGCTTTAAATAATCCACTTTGGAGCCATTAGAAACAGAATATGAATTTATTATAAAATAATACTTTAAGTTTTTCCTAAAGAGCCCCCTCCCCCTTATAAAAGGACACCACTTCTAACGAATTCGTCACACCTCTCAAGCCTTTTGGCTCATCCAACGTCTGGCCAATTAATCTCCCTACATCCCTAGCCTCCTCTTAGAAGCCTTACCTTAGGCATAAGGCACTTCAAGAGTCCTTTTTGGTTCAAACCAAAGGGAGTTACCCAAATTAAAGGTAACAAATTCTCTTAGCTTATTTTCTTTTATTTTACTTCTCTAACCCCTAAAATCTTCTTATTATTTTCTTTTGAAACAAAATCACTATCCTAAATATACTAGGATATTTTTATTAGAAGTATTCGAACTACAATTACACACACATCCATATAATGGGTGAAGACCATAATATTTCGGTGGATGGCAACCAAACGCCTCACGAAGTGATGATTGTTCAATTATCTCCTATCATCTCTCATGGTGACCATTATGATGGAAATATAATTAAATATGATATTAATTATATTTATTTTATATATAATCTTCTTTAATTACATTTTATATCATACCATTATTTGTTTAATGTTGTATATATATACGATAATTTCATTTGAGGAAGTGCAGACTACCGCCCCCTCAAAGTGATATGACTCATTCATACCATAAATGGAACGCATAAAGGATAGTGTTAATAAAAATTAGTAACACATATAAGATATTATATTATACTGGAATAATAATATACCTATGTATCATTTGGTTTTGATTCCTTTTAAAATGAAAAATGAAATGGAAGTAGCCTTCGTGCGTACGTACGGATTACCGACTCCACGAACGCGATGAGATTAATTTCCCCATCATATCCATTAAATAATAATTATCATTTGATGATTAAAAGTAATGTTTGAGGACTTGATATCATTCTGGATATAAATAAGACACAACCTATACATAACAAACATGGCTTACGTAACGAAGCATATAAAGGAAAACAAACCAGTTAACACCCAAAACGACAATAATACTAAAATATTATTAACAAAGAAATATTAAAAGATCATATATGATATAATATTTATGAATATGATTCTTGTATAATTTAATAACAATGATTTAACTATTATATAGGATGTTAACATACACACTATCAAGGAAAAGTACAAGGTAAGTGGTTTTCATCTCACTCCTAATTCCCGTGAGATTCATGATATACTGCCACTATTACCTTTTGTGTGGTGTATGTACTGACCATAATTATATTATTTTTGTAATAAACTTTAATTTATGTTTATTTAAATATTAATTTTATGTTAATTCTTTCATGGGGTCTATGTTTTGTAAGTTACCAAATTGGTAAGGGTTTATTTCACAATCTCTTCATTATCCGAGGTTGTTTATACGTAATTATCTATTGGGACATCTTTATCATCCACATCCATGTTTCTTAAAAATGTATTTCAATTTTTTTAATATTTAATAGAAAATGAGTTAAAGTCATTTATACCCTTATTTTACTATATACATTTTTGAAAGGAATCTTTCCATCATTTTCTAAACAAGTTACTTTTTGACCTTTTTGACAAAACTAAGGTAAGAGTGTTTTTTTAAATTATACGGAAGGTGCAGTTATTCTCCACCATTATTTCACCTTTGAAGATTACCTTACATGATTATAAGGATATTTTAAAAATAAAGGTTTTCATTTATAATTATGATATTTTTAAATGATTTCAAAAAAAAGAGAGAGATATTTCTCTCAAATATATGAAAATCTAGTGAAAATGTATATGTATTTAATGCAAGATTAAAAATGTTTTCAGAAAACTGAATCTTGAGTGTGGTAGACAGGAAGGGATTGGGCGTGGACCCATCATGGCCTTTAATTAGTTGAGTAGTCTCATAATTAGTTATTTTGTTTTTAGAAGCGTGAATAATGTTTTCAGAAAAACACTGGAGTATATTTGAGCAATTTTAAACATAAGTATCTTCAAAAAAAAAATTCATCCGTAGGTCTCATGAGACAAACTAGTGTCTTGGCACGAGGCCTTGAAAAAATCTTATTTGTAGTCTTGGCACGAGGCCTTGGATACATGGTTATGATAGTCTGGCATTATGAATTCCATCATTATGAAAGTGGTTAGTGATATTAAATGAGATTATTCGACGAGTAGAATATCCATGTGAACAAGTAAATGGAAATATTTTATTTTTTCCATATTATGTTGAAGTTCAAGTTTAAAAGGCTTTTGTTTTAGTTAGAAATTGCCTTAAATGTTTATGATTATTTATTAAAGTTTCCGCTATATTGTTATCCTTACTGAGCATCTGAGCTCACCCCTTTCTATGTTTTAGTTTTCCCTGGATTCCAAGAAGTGTATTGTGATTGATATGCAGGTTTAAGACAAGGGAATAATGGCATTCATAAAGGAGTATTTATGTTGTTTTTTATGTTATAAAGTGTAATGTAACATTCATGTATGTAATCTATTTTCCAAGATTGATAAAGTGATTGGTCCTTTGGGACTTGATTCCTTATAATCATGCCAATGTATTAAAATAATGCACCGACTCTGGGTAACTGGGGTCGAGGAATTACAATATCGCTATAAATTAAGAATACTTTCATTCCTAATGGATGTGCTAATATGTTTTTATTAATCATCCTACTATTTATATCTTAAAAAAACTTCATATTTCCTTGAACATTTTTATTTAACCACTTTATATGTCAATATGGATAATAGGTTTCCCAACTTGGAAAAATCGTTAATAACCCGTGATCATTACCTGAAATGGCTATGAAACATCAGATCATTATTGTATTCACTTGTGTTTTACAATATGTTGCAACATTTTCCTTTGAGGTGTCAATGTATATTAAATATATATATATTTATAGCAATAATGGCCAAAAAAATAACCATTCTACCTAAAGTCCCCCTCACTGTACGTCGCATATAATTCCATTTTGATGAGGATCTTCATAATTATTTTCTAATGAACTTGACGATATTCATAGATAATTGTGAATTAAAAGATGTAATAAGTAAATACCATCATAATTTTGTCAATATACACTATGAATATAATAATAATTAGATACATGAAGATATAATCTGCATTAGTAAATCCAAACGGCGTTACTATGGATTTATAATGTCCATACATTATTCCAAATATCCTCTTCAGTATGTTATCCTGCTTTACTCATAACTGATGATAACCAGTGATAAAATTGATCATTGAAATTTATTGGGAACCGTAAAGTTATAAAACGAGTCATGAAATATGTGGAAATTGATAAAAATTAATTATATTGATGACATTGACAATACCATAATTGATTAAAAATATCGTGGAACCGTCCTTTTTTTCATTAATAGAACAGAGGCTCCCTATGGATAAACACAAGACCATATAAATCACCTGTCTGTTAACTTTGGAATCTATTTAATTATATTTACTAGATATACCAGTTCCATTACATAATGAGATTTTTCTATAGGTCTTTCTTCAAGAATGATTTTAATAGATAACATATCTTTACATTATGGTGGACGACCCGTTAATTATTTTGATAAAACATCTATGAAATTATATACCATTGGTACATACTATATACTTTGGCTACCTTCATCATCCATATATTTATATTTACCATACCATTTACCAATAATATAATTAATGAAAGAAACTAGTAGATGATCTAAAGTGGAATTAGGTTATCATGTTTCTCATCTAGAGACTATAGATTCCACCCCATCGTCATGAAAAATAATAACTTTATCTTTGAATTAAAATTTTCCATTATACATTGAATATAAATCCACACCATTTATTATAAAAAAATTAAAAAATATATATAATAACAATGTTTAAAAACAGAATATCCCTTAAATTTAAATCATCCAATAAAATAAATAATGAATATTACATTCTTGATTTAATTAATAGTCCATAGAATTCCTAGATAACAGACTATAGTTCACCTCATTCTGAAAACCATTTTCTTCCACATTTTTTCAATGACTTGGGAACTGCAATCAAATTTCTATCAATTAATCCTAAGGATGATAATTCTCATAGGATTCCTTATTCAATGCCCCCATTTCATGAACATGATTTCACCTTTTCTTTTATTTTGTTTAATTGTCAACCTATACTAGTCTGCATCCCCCTATAGATAATAAAAAACCAAGATTAATTCTTTCATTCTCATTACTTCCCAAAGTATGAGTTATCTTGTTTTGGGAATTTATTTTTTTAGATAGCATTTTTTATTTATTTTTCAGGATATTGGAGATTTTTTTCTCATTAAGTTATCTAGTATAGTTACACAACATTTTGGATCCATAGGACACTATGTGGGTGAGATTATTTGAAATAAACTGGGTCAACTGCTCTAGTATGGATATGAAATGAATAACCTCAACCACATATTCATTAACATTTACAAAGGGAATATCCCAACATTAACTATGGTTGTTGATATGTTTCTCATTCCTCCCATTAGTATTCATCCCTCTAAAATTTTAAGCACATAATTGTAAAATGATATGGAATTGTAAAATAAAATTCATACAAAGTTTCCTAAACTTTTTCATACAAATATTATTGTCATTCCATTGTGTATTTTCTATTTTATGTTTTATATATAAATATCATCCCTAAAGTTTCCATAGAACTTAATCTGATACCAAGTATAGAATCTCAGACTACAAAAACCCAGAGCTAGTTGTTATATTACACAATTGGTAAAAATTATAAGTGTTCCCAGAGGATGAAACAGTTTGGTTTCCTTGGAAGTATATATACCTAAATATAGAACTCTTAAAAAAAATAATATTTAAAAGGAAAATAAAACAGTCACATGAAGATCCCTTCCAGCATATCCTAGATAATTACACATAATACTTATGTAGGTTTCTTGGGAAAATGAGAATAGGTTTGGGTGTCTCAAATCCATATGAAGTTGTATCATATAATAGAATTGTAAAAAAAATAAACATGCGCTAAGTGACATAGAATAAATAGGTGAAAAATATAAAGTTAAAATATACTAAAAAAGGTGGAATGATATATCTATGAATATAAATAAAACTATAGATAACAATTATCCTTGATATTTTAATGATGGAATGGAAAATTTTTGGTATCAAAAAAATCATTTAATTTCTTTTGCAAAGACAATATCCTATTCTGAAAATAATAATACAACCAATCCCATACTATTTGCATCATGAGACCTATTTATTTCTTTATGGGATATATAATTT
The DNA here is from genome assembly GCA_963277665.1 of Viscum album. Lineage (NCBI taxonomy): Eukaryota > Viridiplantae > Streptophyta > Magnoliopsida > Santalales > Viscaceae > Viscum > Viscum album. The sequence goes on from OY728141.1 coordinate 289,591,107, forward strand.
CAGGCCCCACTCATCACCAGATTTAGTTCAATTCAATAACTATAAAATACATCAAAACCATTCATATAATTTCCTATGGAATCTCCTAAACAATACATATTATCTATCTATATAATATGAATTAAAAAACCTAATATCTGACCATTTAAGATAATAATTTTTTTTGTTAGGGATAATATCTATTAGTCAAATTAGAATACATAGGGTATTATGAAATTAACATGAACTAACCTTATAAAATAAATATTATTGCGAGGGTAATTAGAACATGTTTGGTTATCCATAGAAAATATTAATTAGATTCAATAGCTTGTATTGGTAGGACAGTATGTAATTTTTTTTAAAAAATACATAATTATGGCTTATAAATATAGTATTATTATTCAACTGTATATCTTGTATGAGTTTCAATACATGAATGTTTTCTTAGTCCCATTCATCATGAATGAATGTTATGTTTGCGTTAATTCCGAAAAATTAATTTTTGGGTTGATTAATATTTATTAATTATATTATATAGCCACATACGTGTTCCGGAACCTAGATGGGGTTGTATTTTATTGAAAACTTCACATAATTTTAACTTAATAACACATGAATGACCTTTCCACCACCGAAAAGGTTGAGTTCTAAAACATTTTGGTAAATAATAAGTAAAAATAACATGATCCTTTATAAAATGATTTTCAAATACAATAAATCAACTGATTAATATGCTAGAATGTATTCCATGGAAATGTATTCACTACAAAAAATGGGTGGGAAAAATAATATGATTAATATTGAATAAAAATTAATATGTACACGCCCTATATTGAATTTTGTAGCAATTAACAAATAACAACTTTAAATAGAAGTGTTAATTATGATCTAAAAATATAATTAATAATGGAATTTTATGATATATCTTCTCAAATGGTATTTTTATACACTACATATGTAAAATTATGTGCATAATAAAAAACATATTTCATGTAATGGAAACTGAGATAAAACCCAATACATGGCGTCTTGGCATCCATTAATGTACATGAAACTCTTATATCATAAAACAATATCTGAATAACATATTTCATAACCTTACTCATATTGATTTTCATTCATACTATTCATAAATGAGAATTCTCTACGTGAATCCTTTGGAATTTCCATAGTGGGTGTTTATAGTTTTGATCATATGTACTAGTTTCATAATAGCTGTCTTCATATTCATTATTACAAAAAATATCATTATTACTGGTCCTTAATTTTAATAGTATATTCAATTTTAAAATAAAATTATGTTTTTAACTTATTATCAGGACACGTTCAGTATTTATCCTTGACGATGAAATCAATAATAAGAATATTTTAATGATTCATGATGATTGATCTGTGCTTGATAAATTAATAAATTAAACACCGATATAACATCTATATCATATAATACCATTAATTATGTTCAAATAGCCATTTATGGTAAAACATTAAAGTATATTCCACATAGGTTGTTAATCATACAAAAAATTTAACACACACCACATTAATGAATGATTAAAATGTGGGTTTGTCTTAATAAAAGTATTTCATAATAATATTGATATTATTTATTTCATATAAAAAAGTTATATTAGAATTTTAAGGAGTTATAAGTCTATGTAATGAATATAAAAAAATTACACAATATGATTAAATGATTGTACTTTTAGTATACTTATTTATTGATTAATAAATAAACTATTATTGTTTATTGATCATATCAATTTTAATTTCCATAAAAATATATACAATAACATTAATGATATAATAATAATTTTATCTATTATTTATTGTCATACTTACACACAACCCTGTAATGTAGTGAATGAAATTGATACACATTATGTCATGGATACATTAACATGTACATCGAATGATAAATTGTTTTATTTTTCTTAATGGTTATAGTATTTTAAGAAATATTTATAATAAAATTAATATTTTGGCATTAAAATAATATATGTGTTACCAATCTAACTACTGTAGTGTAGATATAATATGATTGAATATGGATAATTTAGAGGAAAAACACAGTAGTTGTTAATACTTACATCATGGACATTAATATTCCATGGAAGTATCATGGTAAATGCATGCCTAATTCAGAGTAAGGGTAATATAAATATTTTTAAAATGAGATGAAATTATAGGAATAAAAATTTTCTGAGTGCCAATAGGAAATAATAATGATAGGGGAGTCTTGTTCTGGTGAATATGTTACCCTTTTAAAAGTGAATGAAAGGGTAGTGTTCGGTAAAACACATATATTTGTAATATTTTAAATTTACTATTCAAGAGAAAGAATCCAGAAAATGGAAAAAATTAAATAGGATAATGTGTGTGTAAAAACAAACCTCAACCACTCCTTTTTTTATAAAACATTGAGTTTATTATTGATATTTGTTTTAATTTTTTTAACCTTGTACACTTTGACCCTATTAATTAATTTCCATCCATATAAATTAATTTTAATAAAAAATAAGATTTAAGTCATTACATTATTAATAACTATAAATTCAAATTATTTAAAAAAATAAGAAAAAAAATTTTGTAATGGTGTTAAATGATAATTTTAAAATAAATACACTTAATCTCTTAAACAAAATTTTTAGAGAAATAAAATTATTAAAAATAAAATATTTATTTTATGAAATATTATCATGGAAAAAGATTTTAGTGTAATAAATTTATTTACCATAAAAAATTTATCATCCTTTTAGGGAATGATTCAACTAAACCACCATTGGAAAACCATGTTTTAATTAAAATATTGAAACTAGTTTCCATTTTAATGTAACTTTTTAATTGGCTTGAAAAAGGTTTCCTATCGGTTTATTAGATAAAATAATATATTAAAATGAATTTTTTTTTTCAATAAATTAATATATAGTTATGAAAAATAATTTATAATTCCCTATTCCATTCTTATATTATGGTAATGTGATACTTAATAGATGTTTTTCCGAACCCATATGTTCATAGAAAAACCATACATTTTCAGAAAAATATATACTATTCATAAAAACATGATTATAAAAAGATGAACTAATAAATGGAATTATAATGATCAAATTATAATTATAAAATTGAAATCTAAAATAAATACGTTAATACATGATCATTAAATGTAATATTTTTTCACTAGTTTAAAGATATTGAATTTTCATACTATAGTGTCTTATTAGGTATTACATTCTTCCCCCTTAATTTTATTCATCCTTGAAATTTCATTATATATCATCAATTTAAAAAGTGTAGATACTCTGTCCGTATTTATTCTTTAGTCTCACATGCTACCTCATCGAATTTGTGATTTATCTAAAGGACTTTCGCTGAATGAGTTATCAAATTTAGCAATACATCATCTTTTGTGTATTAATTCAAGACAAGAAAACCAATGTATATCAGGTATGTATCTTAATATATTCCCAAAAATGTTAGGATATTCATTATATTAGACATTTATTTCTTTAGTAAGGAAGAATAGAATATTTCATGTTTTTTAGAACTATTGGGTTTTATAGCCAATCGGTAATCTACAACCCAAATTCATTCAAAATTTTCAAAATTATGAATATATAATTTGACTATGTTTCTATTTCTACCAAATAATTAAACATCATTACATATTTTGAAACATTAATGAATAAATGATCCCCAACTCTAAAATCCATGTCTAACCATTGATTATCAACACAAACATTTTGAATTCTCTTATATTTTTTTAATAATATTCTAAACAGTTAATACATTTATAGTTGTCTTATATATGATATCTGAGTTGACTAACATTTTCCTTCCAGCATCCCCCAATAGGTTTGAGTTTGAATACTCTTTCCATAAAATTCTTCATGTGATTCCATATAAATTCTCAAATGGATGATATTATTGTATAAAAACTCCACCAAAGGTAAATAATAATTTCACATTCATTTAGACTAATATTAATATGATGATGATATTTAGAAAATATATTATTCTATATTTCTTGATATCATTTATGAATCTTCCAACTTTTGGATTTTAATTGAGGTCCATGACTAGGTATAATGGACCTAGGTACCCCGTCAATCCTTAATGACTCATTAATATAGAGATAATAAAGATTATTAAGGGGTGGATATTATCTAATCAATAAGAACAAGGAAGTATTTTTAATATGATGGATAATGAAAATTTTATCATCATTAATTCTTGGAGTCTCTAGTTTTCTAGTACCAAATTCCTTTATAATTATTCTGGGATTATCAATAGGAATAACTAGAGGTTTTATAACTAATGTATAATTTTGTCTTTCATCATTTAATTTTTGGAATACAATATATTTGGACACATAAACCAAACTTTACAACTTCATAACATCCCACTAGAAATTTTCTCATAAATCCCTATACATATTGTTTCTACTAAGGTGTATAGATGAAATTGAGCTATGGGATTCATCATGAAGATCCAATTTGAAATTTGGAATGTTATGAAAAAATAGTATCTTCTGAAACATAAACACTCAATATATAAATATTATTTCTTTAAATTACCGATTCATTATATACTTTAATAATCCTTTTTATGTTCCCATCACCAAGATATAACATATCTATCATTTCTATTAAATATAATTTAATTATTTCATGGAAAAGGAATGATGGATCATATTACCCAGAAATCAACATATCTACCATTATTAGATACTTATTTATAGAAATATTATTAATCATCCTCATGATCAAACCCAATTGTCTATCTTACACAATGGATTATCCTCGTTGTTTTAGTTCCCTATATGGAAGTTTATTGGGTAGATATTTTCCTTGGGTAGGTGGAACCATCATCTTTTTATCGTATTGTGCACCTTGTATGAAAATTTTTACTTCATACTTTCGTGGTCCATATAAATCTAAAAACATTCACCTAATATGTTGTGAGTCCATAGTTTCATTTAAAATATTACAAAATTTTAGGTCATATTGATAATCTAGATAGTTCAATTATGGAATATTGAATTTCATTGATTTAGAGGAAATTAACCTAAAATTTTTCATAATGATAAACCAAATTAATTTTTAAATGAATTAGTTTAAATAAAAAATCCTCTCCTACCTAATTGTATGTCAATATAAGTGCATTATTTAGTCTCATCATTATCTCATTAACACATTCCTAAAATTTTCATTACCATGTGAATTTATCCTCTTTACTAATTAACATGGTCAATGGGTTATCCAACTAAGAAAAATATTGATCAAACTGGTGAAAGTAACTTGTTAAGACAGTGAAACTTCATATATCAATTATGTTCATTAATTTAGGAAAATATTTTACTTAATATACCTTTTAGGGGTTAAAAAATATTATATCATTGGACATAATATGTTCAATAAAACAATCATCAATGAGACAATTTTCTCTATTACTATACTTCCCAAAAAGTAAGTTTTTGCGGTCTTTAGAATTATTTATAGATGACATTCATGTTTTTCATTAATATTCAAGTATTTACTGATATAATAATTGTTGAAATAGTATATTTATCAAGATAATAATTGAATACTAAAATTATAAGATGCATGAATTCTGAAGGTGCAATATCCAATTGAAAGGAATTACTATAAACTCATAATATTACTACCTTATATGTAATGTGAACTCTCGTATATTATCTTTATTCACCATTAACCAATGATGGCCAGAGTGAAGATAAAACATTGAAAAGCATTGGTCTCCTTGAAGTGGATAAAAAAAGTCATAAATTCATGGAAGTAATATTTTGTTATTAGAGTTATGGAATTGATCTCCGAATAATCAAATACATATCTCTAGTACCCATCCTTATAATTATATAGTAAAAAAGGGGATCCTGATAGTTAAATACTATGTGTGTAAATATTTTTTCACTCAACTCCTCTAGATAATTATTTGGATCCACAAACTCCAATGATTCAATTTTATAAGGAACAATAGATATATAACATGAAAAGGAAATGGGTTCAATAGAAAACTAAATTTCATTCAATGGTGGATGACCCATTAATTATTCTTAAAAAACATCTATGAAATTATATACCATTAGCATATAATATAATATTTGGGTACCTTCCTCATCTATAATTTTCACTTTCTCTTTCCCACTATTATGAATATCATTATGGACTAAATCTATGGGATAATTCAAACAAGATTTTTATGACAATGATTCCCCTAAAAGGTTTGGAGATTCTACGTTATCTTGACAAATCGTAATCATATTTTTCTGGAAATAAATTTTTTCATTTGAAATTAAAATTTAACCAATACAAAGGATCATATCAAATTCATTAATTTGGTTAAAATACAAGCTTTAAAATTATGAAATCTCATGAATCCTAGTTATTAATTCTTTATATATCATTTTGAAATAAAACTCCTACTTTGTATCATTATTTAATACTCTATTACTCGTGTTTTAGGGAAAAATAATATATTTTTGGAAAAAATGGATGATATAAAATACATTGAAAATCCAGAATCATATGAAATGTTATCTGATTTAATGGAAACAATCAAAGTGCCCACCACCACATATTTTGGAAATTTAACTTATTAAGTGGTAATCATGTAATTAGGACCTTGTTAATTCATTGACCACAAATATATTTAACCATTCCCATTTATTAATGATCTTGACATATTTTTTCATTGCACTCATGACAAACTATTATTCACGTCCTACCAACCATTACATATTTCATCTAAAAGATATAAAATATGGTAAATCTCATACTTAAATTATTTCCCATTGTGAATTGTTCTTCCAATTATTCTTATATTAAATATCCTTTTATTAATTACCAATGAATATATACGTTCTAGGGAAATATTTTCCATTCTAAATGGAATTTGAGACTGTATCATAACATGAAGAAAATGTAGGAGATATGAATTAACTTCAAAATCTTACCATTGAACCATCATTGTTTCGATAAATATTTCTTTCCAAAATACATATTTACTATGGGGAATGCCTTTATAACAATGTTAATTTATCATCACACTCAGTAAAACTTTCCTTATCCTTTTTTCTAGGATTGTGGAACTACCATTCTATTTTCCCTCTTTACTCATGAAGTTTGAATTTTTCATATAATATTTCCTTGATAATTCCCCATTCCTTGAATATGATCTCATATTATTACTTAGTGTTTCAAATTAACAACCACCATGGTCCACATATCAATTCAAATGATTGATTGCAATGACAATTTTTTGTTCTCAATAATTACAGAAGAAATAATGATCTTTATTAGTGGAAGGTTATATGGTTTATCTACCATTGGATTAGTCACTCCAATGAATGATGGACGGTTTATCACATGAAGTGGTCCAGCATAGTTACACAATGTTTTGATTTAGATGTTCACTTTCTGTAAGAGATATTGCTTTTAAAATTTTTGGTCATCATAAAAAAAGTTTTTGTGAATATATTAGCCACAACCCTTGCTTCATTAATGTTTTGAGAGGGGATATCCTTGAATTGACCATGGTTATTGATATGGTTTTAATTCCTCTTATTAGTATCCATCATTCTATAATTAGTTACACATTAATAACTCATGATATTGAATTGTAAAATTAAATTTAGAAAATGTTTTCTAGTTTGTCCCCTATAAAATATTGATAGAATTTTAGAGTTGTTTTCCTATCATAAATGGTTTATTTAAATATTATCCCAAAGCATTTTAATAAACATCATTTCATGAAAACATTGACATCCCAAAATCTAGGAACACATAGATAGTTGTTATATATTATTATCAATATAATGTAATTTTTTTAGTAATCAAATAGTTTAGATGTCTTGGATGACCAGATATATAAATTTAATACAATTCAAAACCTAATATACAACATAAATATATATAAATGACATGGATATACCATAAATCATTTCCTTAAATATTTCACATAGTCATCCCTTATATTTCTTGGTTAATGTAAACAAAAAACGGTGATCTCAAATGATAAATAAGGAGTATCATTTAATGAAATATGACATAACATAAACATTCAGTATGTTAAATGTATGAAAAAATTAAGAAAAAATAATCTATAATCAATAAAAATAGTGGAAATGATATATCCATGATAGCAACTAAATCTTGGTTTACAATATTCATTGTTTTCATAATGATTTAATTCATAATAATGGACAAAAAACACACTCTTAAGGCCTTATTACAAGAAACTTTCCTATCATTGGTAGAGGAATACACCAATCCCTAACTAGACTTGTCTCATGAGGTTTGTCAATTAATTATGGGGATTTGTAAATCTAGGGCCCATCCATTACCTGATTAAGAAAAATGAATTCACAATAAGATTTATAAAGACCATTTATACTATACCCTAAGGAACCAATTACATAATAAAACACTTATATAAATATAACGAGAAATAAAACAATAAAATACCTTATATTAAATCGAATAACATTGGTGTATAGAAAAATACACTTTAATCTTCTTAGATGTTGTAGGTATAATGAAAATTAAAAAAGGTACTATTATATAATTAATATATAAGAAAGGAGACATATAAATTATCAGGTTTTGCATGGATGATTGTAATAGGATTCAGTGGCATTCATTAGCCAGAGACCAAAGAAGTGGTAGGAAAAATATATCATCATGATCTATAATTAATCATGTTAATATCTTAAATCATATCTGATGGTAGTTTTTATCTTGGTGAGAAACCATAAAAACATTCATCATGAATAAATGTTATGATTGTTTTAATACTCAATGCACCCTTTTTGTTTGATTCCCTATAGTTGAATATGTGTTACATCCTCATCCATTTGATATTCTAATTTCGTGGATTTATTTTGAAGGAAATTATATATACATTCACTTTACCAAAAAATGGGAAGGTGTTCCCACCATGGGAAATATTTTGTTCTACAATGGTATTGAAAACAAATGAATCAAAATAACATGATAGAGGTATAGTAATATAGAATTTTAAATCCCATAAATTTTAGGACAAATATGGTAAAATGTATCCTACAGAAATTTATGGACCACATATAAATATATAGGTGTGGAATATAACACGAGTCTTTTGGAATTAAAATTAAGACATAATGTGAAACTCGTGGATTGGGTAGAAATTTAATCAATAATATTAAAATATAGGGTTTTAAATGACCTTCAAATATGATAAACAAAAGAATTTCATGATATATATTTTAAAATAGGTTGTATATACACAACATAAATAAAATTACGTGCATAATTAAATAAATGTTTCAATGAGAATAATGTGAGATGAAAATATACTACCTCTTTTCATGACCACCCTAAATGTACATTATGATCCTTTATAATAATCATATATATCTAAATAACTTAATTTAGAACAAAAATAAAATCTATTTTTATTTTTACAATTCATAAATGGTCATTCTACTACCACATTCTTTTGGGTTTTCACACATGGGGATAATTGTTTTGATCATTTATACTGGTTTTATAATAATTGTGTTCATATTAATTATTATTCCATTGTTAATTATTGCCATATTCTTAATGTTACTATTATAGATGATTTACTATAATTTATGAAGTCTTGAGTTCTTTTATATTACTGTTTTTATCTGTATCTGCAATAGTGAAATAAATAATAAGCTTTTTTTGTGTTTCTTGATTATCAATATGTGTTTTTATTAATTAATAAATTTAATATTGAAATTAAATATACTTAAAATATTTATTTACTTTTCTATTTAAATATCATTTTACCATTAATTATGTTATTATAGTTCCTGATACACATTCATAATATTTTTTCAATTAGTGGTTATGCCGATTAAAAGATGAACATACATAGATTTAATGACTGATTTTGAGGTTATTTTGATGGAATAAAATTATTAAAGAAGAATAAAAATTTTATATTATTTTATTATATTTATATATTTGAATTGTACTGAATTGTTTTAAGGTTCAATTTTTTAGAAAATATTACACAATTTTAATTATTAAATTTCTCTTAGTATTCTTATATTAAATAATAAAATTAATGATAATTGTCTATTAAGAATATCATTAATAGGATTTATAATTTTAGATAATTGATCATTAATTATATCATAAATTTAATATTTTTTCATTAATAAAATCATTATATACAACTATGTACTGTAGTAAAGGGAAAGGAAACATGTTACATTGTGGAGGCGACATTCTGTACAACAAATGAACAATAGTTGTGTTTTTCTGAATGGATAGGTTATATTAATAGAAAATTATAATGAACTTAATATAGTAAACTAAAATTACAAAAATGATAATAATATCATTATATTACGTTACATATAATAGCTTTTAATGAACATAATTTTGAATAAAATCTAAGTAAATGTGGATTCTTACGTTTCAGACATGAATATTCCTTGAAACTATCCTCAGAATTGAAGAACATATTATTAATTATCACATATAAGATAATTTTATCATGTGATAGGGTTCTCGGAAAGTAAAATTGGACAAGTTTGAGTTGGTAATTCACATTATAGTTGAGTCATTAATTTTTTAAGATGTAAACCGATTATAAGTGATGGGAAGAGTAACATCCGGACTAACCCATAAATTTTAAAAACATATAAGGTTATAATTAAAGTAAAAGACACTAATAAATGGAAAAAATATTATGTTAAAATGTATTTGTATCAAAATTAACGTCAAAAAAATTTTATTTAGAAAATATTGAAAAGTTTAGAGATTTCTTTTTTATCACTTTATCATGTAGACACATTTAATTTTACTTTGGTAATTAATTTCTCACATTAGTAATTAATTATAATGAATATGATTATCATTTATATTTTTTACCTAATCTTAAAATTATAATTTGATATTATAAAATCAATTTATCATAAATATATTGTATTTTATGATTGGATAATTTTAAAATATATACAATTATTAATGATAAAATAAGTTTTAGTGATATGTGTTTTGAGATTGAAATTTATATATATGATAAAACTAAAATGGATGATAATTATTATGGAATAAATTTATTTATTATAGAAGAAATATTTTTAGTATTTTATTTTAAGAATAAAATGAATCCATCATGAAAATAATTGATCGATCGAATGTACCAAAGACAATGATTATAGTAAATTACTTTTTAAGTAGTTATTGAAACTATATTCATGGGATTTATATTATTAAAAAATATTTTGAAATTTATAAAATAATAAATTAAATTGATATTTTAATAATTTAGAGGTATTATAATTTTATTTTTAATTTCTCTATAATGGTGAATTCATTCAAATTACAGGTTTCTTGAAAACTATATTTTTTGACCGAAACATGATTTTTTCCGAAAAATATCAAAATATTATACTAAAGTAATATTTATATGATAAATTCAAAATAAAATTTTATTTTTTTCAACTTCATAGTCTAAAATTTACTGTTTTAATAATTCATTGAATAAATGAATTTTAATGGGGCCTTTATGTAATAGTTCTAGGATATAGAAATTACCTAGTATAGTAGTGTCCTAGGTGTTACATTTCTCATCCTTCAAAACTCTCTTCCTAGACGGATTAAAAATATTTCTAGATAGGAAATAGTATGATATTTATTTTTAGATTTTAATTATTTCCTTAGAAACTCAAATTGAATTTTCCATATGGTAATACAACCATTGGGAACATTCAAATACTTTTTCTTGGTTTTTCTTTCATTTTATATAGTGAATTTTTTAGAACACGATCTCACTACTGATTTTCTTTTAGATTAAATCATGAATTCTTGTCAAGGAATACAAGTTATAAATTTTAAAATAGTATAATAAACATGCTTTTACCTTGCACACACATTTTTACAACATGTTTTATTCATGTTTTAGACAGTTTCTGTACATCTTCACAAGGAGTATCAACACCTAATCCAATATTATAATCTCTATCTTTGATGGATTCTATTACAATAAAAAAAATTACTCTTATAAACATTTACATTCATGTAAATAATTAAATGTTCTATTATGTGTCCAATGTTTCCAAAATTAGAACATATTTTACCTATATGTCTTATATACTTGATTACATTATTTATTTCTTTATTTGGTGTCTATATCTTCACTGATTTCACTTGGGTATCTCATAATGGAGATACACTACCTTTTCTCACATTACTACAATATTATGATGGTTATTTTTCATGTTAAGTGATTATATGATTTCTAATAGGGTTTTAAAATATTCATTACAACTGCAACCACCTATTTATTAAAGGCAAGAATAATTTTCAATGCATTAAAATCTATCCTTAATAGAAATATTTCATATTTTCTATAGTTTTAGTCTTCCTTATGATGTAATATTCCATTATTTATTAATTTTTTTTTCACTGTGGTTCTAGAATTAGTTCAAATAAACATGTTATTCAAAAAAATTTACCGACCCATTCCCTATTCTATAGTAGCGCCAATATCTCCCAACAAGTATATATTTTTTCCAATGTATGACATATCTTTGTATTTGAATACTTGATTATTTTTTGATGAAACATACACCTTTTGGGATTAAAGTTGGGGTGTTTATATGGGATGTTTTGATATCAACCATGGATGATATTGGGGTTTTCTCTGGTTTTTCACACATTAAAATTAAAATAGAATTTTTAATTTTTCCTACACATCCAGAAAAAATGATTCAGTGAAAAGATTTTTTTCTGAATGGTGTTTTAGTTTCGTAACAATCCTAATGTAGAGTCTTTTCTAGATAATCATAGGATTTTTTACTACTAATTTTGGTAATATTTGAGGTAAGGATCATTTCTGATATTTTTTGTGAAGAATAATTTTTTAAAAAAAAAATTAGGAAGGATAACATTTTATAGAATTTATATTTCATAGTTTTTCTTCCAAATCCAATCACCATAATCGAATAGTATTATATTATTCCAAAAATGATTTTATTCTTTCATTATATTCATTTATTGTCTATAATTTGTTTTATTATAATTTGATTCTTTATGAATTTACCTGTCATTCACTTTCACTATTTTTTATTTGACCATGATTTTGGTACATTTTACATCCATGAGGACACAATAATTAATCTCTAATAACTGAAACACTGCATTAATATCATTTTAAAAAATATATTTTAAAAAAATTACTCTTTAAAATTCACCATAAGTTTTAACAAATCTATCATTGAAAAGTGCAGTAGTCTCTTATATTACATTCACTATCTTTTTATGGTGTTATTGTAACTCATTATCTATTATTATTATTCTTCCATTTCATCATATGATCCTTCTAGTTGTTATTTCTCATCAATTTTTTCTATTATATATTAGATAGAAAATTTTGAACAACTTATTCAGGAATATTTTTCAAGTAATTCATATGTTTTGAATAATAGTAACTAAGTGACACAACATAATCATCTATTTTCATGTCATGAGCTTGTAGAACTATAGGAAAATATTCAATAGATTTATCCAAAAGATTCTCACCATTCAGTTAACCCTTTTCTAATGGTTTTTCCTCTGGAATATTTTCAATCATTATCAACTTATAGAATTATTTCCCTTTCAAATTTTTCTTTGTTTTAGGATAATCCTATTTTTGTGTAGTAATGGTTTTAGGGAATGCATTTTTAACATTAGTTTCAACTCCATAGATCTAAAATATACAATTAATGTATATTATATAAAATAACACAAATAATTTTTATAAAATAAAAACATAGTTACTCTATTTTATGATAAAAATTTCTATAATTCCAAAGATCAAATAAGGGGATCATCAGCTCTGGTAATTCAGCAGACACCCAGTGGACTATTAATAATCACATGAGATTTCTATCATGATTCCATTATTTTCAATATTTCTTAAAAGTAGCATATTATAATTAAATTATACCGTTTGAAATTTTAACTTAGGATATAATTGATGATATAAGCAGGTAATTCATGTTTTATCCAACTTTCCCCAAGAACATAAAATATTGGAATTTAATCAATGGATCGACGTACAATATTTTTCCAAGTGTTAGATCTAATGTGAAAACCTGATCCATAGATTTTCAACGCCTATTGAGTCTTGTATTATTCTATATAATAAAATCATTGATTATAATGGATAGTGAATGATCATCTGAAAACAATGTTTTCACATCAATATTCTTTTTTATCAGTATATTACAAAATGAACTGGTCAACTCCCATAGCTTCATTACACTCATATAGACTATGTTTTTTAATAATATTACCCTCTTGAGGTAGATCTTGAAAAGGAAATGGGATAGAATCTACAAAAAATTAAAATATCTTTGTCATCATTACAGAGTGACTTAGAATTACATGATGTATTAAATACAAATATACGAAACTCTTCCACTAATTTTTACAAAGCATTCAATATTTATAGATATTAATATTGGATACTCAACTCAATACTAAAACACTCAAAGAACTAAAATGAAATAATCAAATTGAGTTCCAATCACTCCTATATTATATATTCTTCTTTTCGTATTAATACTATAATATTGGGTCTATAAATACTGCCTAGGTTTCACCTTCTCAAATGCTTCATAACTCCACCAACTTATTATCTTATTCTTAGTTTCTATATACTACAATATTATCTTCATCTTATTCATTCATAATTTAGTCCTAGAAGGTTATACTTGCTAAATTATCTCTTCTCCTTACTCACTATTGGATTGCATTAGCTTATTATGATTCTTCTTCTTATTCTACTATTCCATTGAGAGTCATTTTTCTTCTCAGTTCTCTCAGTTCATGCACATATTGTTCTATATTGGATCGTCCTAAATTTTTTATTTGATACACCCCGGTTTATTATATATCTAACAAGTAAAATTGTCAAAATTATATGAATTTATCGATTTCCAATTCCAATAAATGTTATATTGAGGGGTAAAATAGTTGTTATCCCAATAGAATCGTTTTATAGAACCCAGATTGGGAATCCCTTAACATTAATTATGGGACTATTTAAACTCAAATGATATTTAAAAAGTACACTCCTTTAATTCAACTTAATGGATTATTTAATTTTTCTTCTTTTTGTTCTCAATCCATGGATTCAACACATTCTTCTACTCAAAATATTGATATATTTGAAATATTCATATCAATCATAAAAATTTCAAAATATACAACAAACATATCTATAGTGTGGATGTTCTCTAACATAAGGAATCATTAGATCATGTCATGAATAATTCTTCATGTGGTGTAACATATATCGAGACTCATCTTCCAATTTCCTTCATTTACATAAAAAAAACATAAAAATGATATTAATTTAAATAAATAGGTTATGAATTTATGAAAATTCATATTTTTTATTCATGGATACATGATAAATTAATTTTATTCATATGAAATACATGAAATGGATCTTATAATTCCTCCTCATTCTATGAAGAAGTTATCTCTATACTTTCCAATATCCTATATTTCTTCAATAATTGTCAGTATCATCCGATACTATTATTATTCATAATCTCATTGTTATTGAGAACATGGTTTTTCATTTTATTGATATGTAATAAATATTATATCTCATTTATCATTCATTTTTAAATTTTCATGAAATGTTGATAGAACATTTACTATATTATCAAAGTCATAGGATAAATCTCTCATGGGTTAACCACATAGAATGATTCCATTTCCCATTTTTCACCAAAACTTAGCTTTGTAGGTGATTTTACATATACACTAGCCTCTTCTATTTATAAATGAATATACATATACATGAAAAAATTATCAATTTTAATTGAATAATTATATTAGTATTTTTCGAATTATCTTTTGTAATATGACATACCATCTATAATAAGTAAAATATATTTGTTATTTAACTACTTTATTGAGGGTATTTATTATAAATTTCCTTACACAACTCATTTTTTTACATGTTGGATAATTTATGTGAGTTAACATTTCTTCTTTCCCAAATCCTAGGTAGAGAACATATAATACTAGAAAAAATTAAATAAACATCGAGGGCTATTGAATATACTAAATTATTTATCCATTATACTAAAATAATTTTGTAAAATCATCAAATAATTAATGTAACTATTCAAATAACCCCAAACTCCAACAGATATAGCTATAAGATGTTTCTTCAAATTATATAATAAAATTAGAGTTATCCTATAAATAATACATCCCACTTAGGTGAAAGTAATTTTAAATCAATCCTCAACCAACTATGTTCATATCATCTTGATTCTAGCCTTTAAAAATTTAAAACTTGACAAATTATAGTTTAATATATATTTATCAAATATCCAATAAATGTGTACTGGAATATTTATTTCTAACTTCATTGAGCTATATAACATCGTATGTTGATTTTCAGGTAGTTCATCACAAAGATTCAATAGTTGTCTATTCGGTACTTTAGGGTAAGTTTCTAATTCAATTGGTGTTTATAAGACAATATATAAAATTATCTAGAAATATTATTAATTATTAGTTAGATCTTGTTAACTATTGCAAATAATACATCTTTTTCTAGAGCACATGTACATTGACTTGACGAAAATATTATATTATCATTGGATGTTTTTTGTTTAAAAAAATTATCTAGACATCTATTCAAAGTACCATTGTCTTTATATTTTCCATGGAAAAAAATGGTAGTAGCTTTATCTCATTTCATAGGTCGACACATACATCTTCTTTGAATTAACCACCTCACATTAAATTATACATTGATAGAAAATACATTTAAAATAAATAGGTATCATCATATAAATTAACTTATTTTTATTCATCACTTCATACTTACTTCATGTAATGAACTTATTATTACATATCATATCACTCAATCCATTATAAAACAACTATTCATCCCTTTCTTGTATGCATGAGTTTCCACTTGAAGACATGATAAAACATAAAAAACACCTTTTCTTCATCAATATGGTAAATACTAACATCTTATGGGTAAATAATATAATCACATGAAAAAATAAAAGATACTATTCTTCTAAATCATTATAATAGTTCACCATCACTAGGTGAGGTGACTATGACAACATCGTTTGAAAGAAAATAAAGGGAAAACACTAAAATAATCTTTTTCCCAAATCATTATCACACTACAACACTGACCTATTACATCAATTATATTTCATCATTCTATCCTGATGAAATTTTATATACTTCAATGTATAGAAAACTAATATTTTTTTCACACCAGAAGATGTCTCAATGAAGTCAGAATATTTGTAATATAGAAAAAAATTTAAAGTTCTCATTTTATTCGATGAACATTTTCAGACATACTATAACCATTGTATATAAGGGTTACCAATTTATTTGTGGTCACATACTGTCATAGACCACCTTCACCAAGGTGAGGGAAGGGACAGAAGATTTCCAGACCCTTCCTTCTGCAAGTTGAAGGAGAGATAATGACACCCAAAACCCACCATCAATAGGTCCCGGAGTGGCGACTATAACCAAGGGTATAGAATCAAATGTGAAATGGAAGGCATTTCCCTTTTTGTTTAGTAGGATACGACGATAGAATAGTAATTCCCAAAAAAAACACCAAAACTCAAAGTAAAAGTAAATCACAAAGAATCCTTTCCCATATTCATGTTTCAAATAATAAGTGCTAAAATACAAGAAAATTCCAAAGGTAAATACCAATGAAAAGAAAAAAGCAACCAAAATTGTCCCAACATTCAAAATTTTATGGTCTAGCATGGTTCTTGAATTACTTCTGGATACCAGTAAATAGTTTTATATACATAGGGTGAGTATATAGGAATACTCATTAGGGGAAACCAAAATATCTCATTCACAAGTGAGGAGGAATTCCAATGCCCCATGAGGAATGGAGATAACCAAGAACCTAATAAAGAAACTATCCACCCAAACCTCACCAAGAAAGACTTCCCAAATAACCCAAGTCAGGTATGGTAATAGTAATACTACATCTATTTTTAAGTACCCCACGCCACTTTCCCACTAGTTATTGAAGACATCCTATGTGTCAGGTCCTTCCATGAAATTATCACCACAGTCTCATTTCCATACCCAACCCGCACACACCTGGGATAACACAACCACAGATCCCTCCCGTAGATACCTAGGACACAACAACCACATGTAACCAGGCCCGCAGACACCTAGGCCAGAATAACTATAACCACATCCGAAGACACCTAGTCCCGAACTACTACTATCATGCCCGAAGACACCAGGGATTCATTCTGAAGACAGTTGGGAAATAAAATGCCCACACACACCTAGGCCAACCACCACAACTACTGTGTCCAATGAATCTTGGGCCATAATAGACCTCAGGCTGTCACCGCCTGCCCAAAGAGTCTTAGTCTACTCGATAAAGGGAGCAGAAAAGGTGTTAATAACCATCCACCCATAGGTGTGTTGAAAAAAAAACCCTCCGCCATGAAATAGGGTGATTGGAATTGAGTTCTCAACATGGGTGGGGTGTGAATAAGAAAAATAATAACTCAATTATACATATAGGTAAACAATCACTCATTTCAACCTAGGGGTTCCAAAACCATCCTATACATAGACACCCTCATTGCTAATCATTCATAAAAAGAACACCACCCAAAGGATAGTCACAACTCATTCCTAGAAAACAATTTCCCATTAAGCCCAATCTTTTTATCACAGTCAAGTGGTTCCATTTGAATAATTTTTCACTACTAGGAAACTAAAAGACATAGCCACAATCCATGGATGGAAAACAACTGAGCAGTAGATTAAGAATTCACCCCCGGTTCTCTTGTAATGTCACAACAACAAAAGGGATCCGTGACATCCCTCAAAGTACTAGAATCAATACAAGTCCCACCATATGGACCCACACAACCTTAGATCCACAAACCAATAACAAAAACACAATAGGGGATCCCATCCCCATCCATGTCACCTAACAAGAACCAAGAAAAACAACCACACATATCACCAATGCAAAGCAAGACAATTTCTATATTTAAACATAACATTCATTGAGTTCCTTCTTTTTCGATGGGTTAACCGTGGTGATTACACTGTGATTTTTATTAACTGGACATCCATTTAATCAATCGAGCTTACATAATCAACTGATTTCCATGTTATATCCATTCAATCATCATATAATAAAAGGAACATTACTGCACAAGTAAAGACCACCAGTGGACATGATTTTCCATGGATATTGGCCCATACAATTCACAACATATAAGAAAGGGTAAAAGAGTATAGTAGCATCATCAAAAACACCCCTTCATTATTTAAAATTATCTTTATTATCTTCATTAAGGTTTGGTTTTATCCATCCCCATAAAACATTAGCTTACCCACCTTGCATGATATACAGTAAAGAGAGAAGAATGAAGAAACCTACTTGGATGATAAAAGATTGGGGTTTTTCTCCAAGTTCCAAGAATGGGGAATGCATGACTTGCAAAGGAGGAACTCTAGGGACTCCAAGAGTGAGCAGAAAAGCTCCAGCATAGGCGCACCACTTTCCTCATGAAGGGGGAACCAAATGCACCAAGGAAAAGAAAGAAAATAGACCATCCCCAAAGAACAAGAATTCTCATGTGATAAAAAGATTAGATCCTGGAGTCACGTGATATCAAAATCATGAACAGATTTAAAGGTTGATCATGGTTTCAACACATGGTTGGGGTGTTACAGATGATGTAATTAATTTCCATTTAATAATTCTCATCAAAGAGGTGTCTATAATAGATGTTCATTAAATGGTTTCCTTTAATCAGAGGAAAATGCATAACATGGGTGGAACTAGAAAGTACGGAAAATAGTGTAACACTGATGAAAATCCACATGTTTTGGTATGTCAAGGGTCACACAAATATTTGGGGATTTTAGAAATTATATATGGCATTTTAAGAGTCTCTGATAGGGGTATTAAAACAATCTTATGTCAAATAATACATTACGGGGATGAAACTGAGACATCATGGGAAACTGGAAAAAAGGAAATGGAAAATGGGAAAACATTGTGCCACCATTTCGGTGTGTATTCGTGATGGTGCATTTGTGACAGTTCTACCAGGATGGTGCCACCATAATGGTTCCACTAGTCCAGTGAGACATTGTAATGTGGTACCACCATTTCAGTGTGCGACTGTGATGGTGCCACCTTTTCGGTGTGCGACCATGGCGCTACCACCTCTTCGGTGGAACACTGTATACTATGCCACAACAATAGTTTGATCGTGATGGTGCCACCTTAAAGGTGGAACCAATTAGTGGAGCTAAGTTTTTGGAAATATACTAGACCAGGAGGGTCTGTGCCATTACATCAGATACCTCTAATACTATTCACATCCTCCAGAATTCAATGATAAACCTGAAAAAAAGGGAGGGGTCCGAAAAACCACCTCAAAGATACCACTCTAGATTAGACCTCATTGACATCTATGAACAAATCTTCCTCCAACAACCACACAAAAATATAAAGTTCATACCATCCAATCATATGGATTAGAGAGTCCCTTACTCTATGTAAATATACTATCCGTTTCGGGTGGCACTGACTTGCCCGAAAGGGTTTAATCACATCCACCATAATGTGTCTCGATTAGGGATCAGGTCCTCCCCTCCCCATAGTCTAGACTCTTCACACACATCTAGAGAACAAGGGAAACAATCCATTTCATTGTTAACGGGGTCAAAAACTACCTCACAAACTAGTACAGAACATGACAGAAAAAAACTCAAAACATCTCTGGGTGCTGAGCACGCATATGTGCCTCCCATTCCTAGGTACACTTCTTCAAGGCCAACATGCCTCCATAGCTCATGAACCAATGGAATTGTCCACCCACAAATCATCTTCTCCCTATGACCTTTGTTCCACACTAGTCTCTCTTTGAACATCCCATCGTCCTCAATATCCAGAATTCCCCAGTCAAGGATGTGTGAATCATCATGTAGATACCGACGAAGTTGAGAGATGTGGAAGAGTTGGGCACTCTTAGTAGCAGCGGTGGTAGCTGTAGTTGATAAGCCACTTCTATGACCTGCCACAACTCCTCTAAGGGTCTGATAAACCGGGGAGAAATCTTATTCCCTCTGTCGAACCTCTATTGCCAACACTGAGGGGAGACCTTCAAGAACATGTGGCCTCTAACTTTGAACCCCATGGGTCTCCTCCTATGATTGATATATGACTTTTGCGAGTCCTGAGTCTCCTTCATACTCTCCCGTATAAGATGAACCTTCTCTATCGTGCTCTGTACCACCTCCAGGAAAAGAACACCTTCTTCCTTGACCTTTATCCAGCACACGAGTGAGTGACAGAACATCTTGTACAAGGCTTCGAATGGAGCCATGCCAATGGTAGAGTGATAGTTATTGTTTAAGGCAAAAAAATTAGAGGAAATTGTCGTACACATGATCCCCAATGTCCAAAACGCAGGCCCATAGCATATCCTCTAACGTTAGGATTGTGTGCTTTGTCTGCCAATCGGTCTGGGGGTAGAAAGCATTGCTGAGTCATAGCTTGGTTCGAAAAGCATCTTGAAATCCTTTCCAGATCCATGAGGTAAAATAAGTATCCGGATCAAAGACTAGGGACCTCAAAAATACATGAAACTGCCCCACCTCATCCACGTACCTCTGTGTTATGGCATCCACCGCACTCGACTCATTTATTGCCTGGAAGTGAGATGATTTCATCAGCCGGTCCACCACTATCTAGATGGCATCACATCCTCATTCAACTCTGGGTAGTCCTGTGACAAAATACATCAAGGTATTGTCCCAATTCCACTCGGGGACTTCTAAAGGTTGTAGCAGACCACTTGGAACGTGGTGTTCAGCCATCACCTGCTGACACACAAGGCACCTTACCACACACCTTGCCACTGTTTGCTTCAACCTTGGACACCAAAACTGACCCCTAAAACCTCGGTACATCTTCAGAACTCTTGGATGTACCTCCAGGGGTGATTTGTGGAACTCACCAAGGACTCTTTTGCTCATTTCCCCCAGGACGAACAACTTTCCATGAAACAACATATGATTCTGTTCATATTATGACCTTCCTTCCGGAGCATTTCCTTGGATAACATGATCGCGCATCACCTCAGCCTTTATGTCCCCCCACTAAGACTCCTCCACCTATTGTCATAGAAAGGACTGCACTGTCATCTGAATCAGATAACCTCTTCCATCCTTGACCCTTACATCCAGGTGTTGGGTAGCCAACCCCTCCATCACCTTCCAAGCATCTACTGACTCTCGAACTGCATCCTTGGGTGACTTCCTACTCAAGGTATCGACCACCACATTCCCCTTCCCCTGAGGTGTAGGAAATTTCAAAGTCGCAGTCTTGAAGAAACTCCATCAACCTCTGCTGACTCAAGTTTTGGTCTCACTGAGAAAAGATATATCTCAAGCTCTTGTGATCCATGAAGACCACAAAATTCTCCCCGATGAGGTTGTGCAACCACAGCATTAGTGCGAGCACAACCGCTGCGAGCTCCATGTTGTGGGTGGAATAGTTACACTCATGGGGACCTAACTGCCTAGACCCCTAAAAGATCACCCTGTGATGTTGCATAAGAACCCACCCCAAGCCTTGGCCTGAAGCATCACCGAACACCTCAAACGTCACTCCGTATTCTAGAAACCTTAGTACTAGGGCACTAACCAGCATCCCCTTCAGATAACATAATGTTTCAAGGAACCACTCACTCCATATAAAAGCCCATATTTTCTTGGTCAAGGATGTCAAGGGAACTACAACCTGGGATAAGTTATGAATGAATCTCCAGTAGTACCCTGCTTAACCTAGGAAACTACGAAACTATACCACGTTCTTTGGTGTTACCCAAGAAAAAGCCACTTCAACCATTGATAGATCCACTGATATACCCTTCATGGACACCACATGTCCAAGGAAGTGCACTTATCATGTCCAGAACTTGCACATGGACAAGTTCCCATAGAGTTGGTGCTATTGGAGGACCTGTAAAACCATCCTTGGATGCTCAATGTGATCCCCCTCTAATCTTGAGTAGATTTGGATGTATTCAAAAAACAAAACGAAGATCCGGTCCAGATATTCCCGGAAGAAATAGTTCATGAACCCCATGAACAAGACGGGTGCCTTCGTAACACCGAACGACATGAACATGAACTCAATGTGCCCATATCTGCACCTGAATGAAGTCTTTGAGATGTCACCCTCCTCCACCCTCAACTGGTGATATCCAGATCGTAGGTCTTTCTTAGAGAACCATCATTTCCCCTTCAATTGGTCC
Organism: Viscum album; assembly: GCA_963277665.1. Taxonomy (NCBI): domain Eukaryota; kingdom Viridiplantae; phylum Streptophyta; class Magnoliopsida; order Santalales; family Viscaceae; genus Viscum; species Viscum album. The sequence continues at coordinate 289,614,457 of OY728141.1, forward strand.
AATAGTTCATCTATCCTTGGGAGAGGGTAGTGGTTCTTTACTATTAACTGATTCAGTCTCTATTAGTCTTTGCACAACCTAAGACCACCTTCTACCTTCTTCACAAACATGACCAGATCACCCCATGGTGACACAATTGGTCGAACAAAACCCTTCTTCATCTGATCACCAATCTTAATTCGTAACTCCCGCATCTATGAAGGCGCCCTATGATAGGGAGACATGAAAATCCAACGGGCACTAGGTTGCATGTCTATCTCAAACTCAACATCATTTCTAGGGGGTAGTGTCACCACCTCCTCAAGGAAGACGTTCAAGAACTCACTAACAAACCCTATGAAATCCACTATCTATGTATCCCCCGACTCTACTAATATCTCAGCTAACAAAGAAAGAAGGGGATAAACTCGCCAGCTACCTTCCTTGCAACCCCTCTCACCGACTAAAGTCACACACTGTCTTCCCATATCCGAAAACATGATCCTTATTTGGAAATAGTCCATAATAGCACATACGGAGGACAACTAGTCGATTCCTAGAATGACATCATACAACTTCATCTATAGAAAAAGAAGGTCCCCACTAGACTTTTGTGCTCCCAACATCAGTCTACATTTTTCGAAAGCACAAGACAAGCTTGTGTGACCTCAGACTGGCGTACTCAAAACTAGGGGTACGTGAATTTCCTCTGCGTCTTGCCCCAAAGCATGGGCTAGACTGGGTTCAACAAAGGAGTGTGAAGCTCTTGAATCAAACAAGGAATAGGAAAGATTACTAAACAAGCTAATCGTAACTTGAAAAACATTAAGACCTGTTAGAACTACTACCTCTGCAGAGTGTAATTTCCCATGTCCAGCTCCTATACCCCTGGGCTATTGGCTGCCTCCCCGACCATGCCCTGGTCGAGGACCCTGTGGAGCGCCCTAAGGTCGCCCTCCTCCCACAACATCTACTCTTGGAGGAGAAGGAGCTCGTTGTTCCTACTGCTGCTGCTGAAAGGCCCTTGCGGGAAACAGCTAATACTATGGTGGGTGCTGAACCGGGCCACCCCCACTATAATGAATTCGGTCCGGGCACAGATTCCAAAGGTTCTCATGACTGCCACAGATGAAGCATATCAGTACCATGCCCGAAAGAAAAGGGATATGACCAAGAGATCAAAAATGGAACTACTAGGGCCTGCTCCCCACTGGCTGAAACCTGGAAGGCCCTGATGATAGAGGCCTACTACTGATGGCCTTTCCTTTTGATGAGCCAAACTATCTCCCCTCTAGTGGCACAAATCCCAACATGTTCATCCTCTCCACCACTTCGGAATTCCTCTGAAATTCCAAGTAGGTTTCCAGGGTGAGGAGAGTAACCTCAGACAATAAAGAAGGTTAGAGTGCCTCCTATAAATGTCTCACCCAAGTCTGCCCATCTTGAAAGAGGTCCATATAAAAGAGATAGAGATCCTTGAACATGATCCCCAACTCTCTCACTGAAATACTCCCCACCTAAAGGGAGAGTAACCCCTACATCTTCTCAGACTTTATTGTGAAAGAGAAGAATTCCTCTTGGAACTCCCCCTCGAAGTTAGTCCATGAGACCTCAACCTCCCTCTTCTCCCCAAGGTAGAGCATCCACCACTGACACACTAATCCCCGAAACTGTCTTATAGACAAGGGAACCCAAAACTCTATCGGATCCAAATTAATATGAATTCTATCACTGGATCCTCAAACTATCTCTCTGTACCCATATCCGAGACATTTCTATCATACTATGTGAGGACCTCCACTGAAAGGCATGAAGCATCCTCATACACTTATCATCCTCCTCCTCTCGGTTATCCCTTTTCCAATCATCCAAATCAACTTCTTGGGACTCGATCTCCCTCACTACTTGTGGTCGTCATCCTGGTGCCATAACTACAAGGTAAACAAGGAATTCCTAAGACCAAGTAGAGTAGAAGATTGCTTTTAATTTTTATGCGACGTATAATTCATTTTAAATCCATGAAATACCCAAGACACATAAGAACAAAAGTCATTATAATGAATGTAACTTTACTTGGGTATCTACCCTGGAATCTGTGAGGCATCACTTGGTTATTAGATAGGCCTTCAATCCTTGAATCGGATCACGGGGGGCCTTAAAATCCTAGGTCCTAGCTGGACTTCCGGGGCCTAGTTCACATTCCATGATTTCCTAACATTAATTCCCAACCATCCCATGCAATCACCACTGTGCCTAAACCTGTGCTCCATTCTATCTCTCATCCTTCCTATGATACCATTCGGTCACGACCTGCCTTCACAATGGTGGGGGAAGGGACATCATATTGATAGACCCTTCATTCTTCAATTTGAAGAGGAGATAGTGATTCCTGAGACCCACCTTCTATAGTTCCTGAAGAGGAGACTAGCACCAAAGTTAAATAATCCCACGTGAAATGGAAGGAATTACCCTTTTTGTTTAGTTGGATCAAGAGATAAGATAGTAAGTCCCAAAAAACACCAAAAATAGAAGTAAAAGTAAAGCCCAAACAATCCTTTTCCCATATGAAAGTTTCAACTAATAAGTGACACAAAACAAGAATACTCCAAAGGTAAAAACCAATGAAAAGAAAACTACAACAAAAACTATCCCAACGTACAAACTAGTACGGTCTTGAATGGTCCTCAAAGTTCTCCAAGAAACCTGAAAGGAATTTTATATATGTAGGGTGAGTATACACGTATACTCAGCAGGGAAAAACAAAAACACTTGTGCACAAGTGGGGAGGCATTCTAATACCCTGTGAGAAAAGGAGATAACCAAGAACCTAATAAGGAAACAATCCACCCAACCCTCACCTAGGAACACTCCCCAAATAACTCAAGTTAAGTAAGGTAATAGTAATAACACATCGATGTTTGGGTACCCCACACCACTTTCCCACTAGTTATTGAAGACAACCCAGGCATCATACCTTCCTCACCATTTTCACCATTGTCCCACTGCCATACCTTACCCACACACACTAGGGATACCACAACCACACATCCCACCCACAGACACCTGGACCACAACAACCACATGTAACCATTACCATAGATACCTTGTCTGGAATAACTACCACCATGCTCGAAGACACCTAGTCTTGAACAACTACTATCATGCCTGAAGACACCAGGGCCTCATCTCGAAGACACTTGGGAAATAAACCGGCCACACACACCTGGGACCACCACCACAACTACCCCTCCTAAATAATCATGGTCTATAATAGTCCTCTGACCATCACAACCTGCCTAAAGAGTCTTAGGATACTCGGGAAAGGTAGAAGAATAATGAGATAATAACTAGCCACTCAAAGGAGTGTTGGAAAAAACACCCTTCCCCATGAAATGGGGGTGTTTGGCACGGAGTGCTATACTTGGGTGGGATAAGAATAATAAACATAAGAACTAAATTATACCTATATGTACACAGGAACTCACCCCAACCTAGGGGTTCCAAAACTATCCTATACATAGACACCCTCGTTAGTATTCATTTATAAAAAGCACACCACCCACAACCAAGTCACAACTCATTCCCAGAAAATAATTCCCCATTGAACCCATTCTTTTAATCACATTCAAGTTGTTCCATTTAAATAATTTTTCACTACTAGGAAACTAAAAGGCAAAGCCAAAAGCCAAGGAAGGAAAATCAACAAAGAAGCAGATTAAGCATTCTCACCCGGTTCTCTTGTAAAGTAAAAACAACAAAAGGGATCCATGAGATCCCTAAAAGTACTGGAACCAAACCATGCCCCACCATATTCCCCCACACAACCTTATATCCACAAACGAAAAACTACACAACAACATGGGATCCCATCCCCATCCATGTCACCAAACAAGAATCAAGAAGAACAACCACACATATAACCAAGACAGAGCAGGGGAGTTTCCCAATTTAAACACGCCATTCATTGAGTTTCTAATTTTTCGTTGGGTTAACCGGGGCTATCATACTAGGATTCTGGTGCACTGTACATCCATTTAATCAACCGATATGACATGAAAAACTAATTTCCATGTTACATCCATTCATTCATCACAAAATACAAGGGTTTATTTGAGTACTAGGAAATACTACCAACGACCATCATTTTTATTAGATAAAAGCCCATACAATTCACAACATATAAGAAAGGGTAAAAGAGTACAAAAACACCATCAAAAACACCCCTTCATTCTTTAAAATTCAATTTATTATCTTTTCTAAGGTTTGGATTCATCCATCCCCGATGAAACATTAACAGACCCACCCCGCATTATACACAGTAATGAGAGATGAAGGAAAAAACCTACATGGATGATCGATGATCAATGCTTCTCTCCATGTGCCAAGAACTGATGATGCATGACTTGAAAAGGAGGAACTCCGGGGACTTCAATAGTGAGCATAAAATCTCTAGCACAGGCACACCAGTTGCCTTGAGAAGGGGTCTCTAAATGCTCCAAGGAGAAGAAGGAAAAGAGACTATCCCCAAAGAAGAAGAATTATCATGCAATAAAAAGGTGATATCCTGAAGTTAAAGGATATCAAAATCATGAACATAATGAAAGGTGGATTGTGGTTGCACCATGAGGTTGGGTGGTTACACATGATGAAATTAATTTCCATTTAATAATTCTCATCAAAGAGGTGGCCATAACATTTGTGAGTTAAACAGTTTCCTTTAATCAGAGGAAATCGTGTAATACGGTCAGAACTAGAAAGTACAAGAAATGGTGTGACACCATGGATAATCCACATGTTTTGATAAGTAAAGGGTCACTCGAATCTTGGGGGATTTTAGATATCATTTATGGTATTTTAAATGGCATTTAATGGGGTATTAAAATACTCTTATGTCAAAAGAAACATTATGGGGGCAGAACTGGGAAAACTCGGGAAACTAAAAAAAGGAAAATTCAAAAGGGAGGAGATGGTGCGACCATAATAGTGCCACTGTTTTGGTGTGCGACCGTGACGGTGAGACCATGACAGTGCCACCGTGACGGAGTGACCGTGACAGTGCCACCGTGATGGTTCCACCATAACGATGCCACCGGTCCTGTGATACACCGTAAGGAGGTGCCACCGTTTTAGTGTGAGACAGTGATGGCACCACCATTTCGGTGTGCAATTGTGATGGTGCCACTGTTTTGGTGCGAGACATTGGCAGTGTCACCTGTTGGGAGGAACACCACAAGTGGTGCCATCGTGACGGTGCCACCGTAACAGTGGAACTATTTGGTGGAACCAAATTGTTGGCAATGTACTGGATCAGGAGGGTCTGGGCGATTACACATACCACTAAATTTGATGGGAATAATGCCTAATATTTATAAGTGACTATGATTATTTTAGTAAATTCACAATAATAACACTTGAATAATATAGAGAGACTCTAATATGGATAAATGAATGCTCATAATGAGATTACCTTAAATAATGCACCACCACACTGATGGGGTCACTAAAATGAAATATAATGAACAAGAATTCATCAATTAAACCTTTGATGTATCACCAAAAATCTCTTATATCAGCCAACAATGATAGATTATAATTAAATAATAATGTATAATATTTCATAATGAAATCGTGAAAGATAATTCTTTATTTATTTTTAATCCATACCAAATTGAGAGTATATTTATTTAATTGTTGAATTTAATATGAAAAAATAATGAATGATATAAATCATAATCCTATTTCTTTAATTGAACCAGTATCCATACAGATGAGTTATAGAAAGCAATAAATATATTTTATATTTAAAAACAGTAACAATTTTATTTAATTTTAATAACTACATCATCTCACATTGATTTAAAGTGGTGTACTAGATAAGAAGAGTCACATTACACATCATGGGTTGTCCGACATCAAAATGTATTTTAACTGATGCAATGGTAAACTACTACACTGAGGGATTTCACCTTTTATGTACCACTAAAGTAGTTTCATCTTGAAAATAATTCTACTAAAATTACATCTAAATATGGAAAATTCTTCAATATAAACCAAATTTATCCCCACTTGACTCTCTATTAGTATTTTAATTTATTTACAATGATATCATCAAATCATAAAATTCATATCATCGGTGAAATTAATCTATCCCAATGTAAAGAGATAATATTTGTTAATATTCATAGGTATAACTCACTCAAACTCCAAACATATTGTACTCATCATCTCATGATAAACAAAAATTAGAAAACCAATCAATTTAGACTTATTGGTTCAAAATAATGACATAACATAAATGTCAAAATATTTAAAGACATATCAGAAATTAATAAATTTTCATTTTTCAATAATACAAAGAAGATAAAAAAATTATAATGAAATTTTTTTCATAGTCTAACAATAAAGGATTTTTTACTACCATACAACAAGAATAGTATAAGAGCCTCTACATGGGTTATCTTGAAATATCCATCTTTGAAATGATACATGATCTATAACGCAAAATCTATTCATCTATATCTATCTAAAATTATTTTCATTTCTACACATATATAATGTTAGAATCAAATTTAAATTAAAAGGAGCCAAACTTAAACAATACATAATCATGAATTTAGTTAATAATTCTCATTTAGGATATTTTTAGGTTTATAGTTTTCGATAATTAGGCCATAACTCTTACATTACATTTAAAAAATTACAATGTAAACACTTGTAACACCCGAGATTTTATGAGAAATATTTTTTTATGTTATATGCATCACCAAAGAAATATTTCACTACACAAAACACTATCTTGGATTGTGTTACACGCATGAGCAACCTTCCTCGATAGCTTGCGTAGTATGCAATACCAAGTTTCACTAAACGAGATATTATTATGAACTAACCGTTATGAATAGTAATACCCAATTTTTGAAATTTTATAAATTTTATATTTCAAAAGAGACTTGATTTTTGAATTCAGAATATTGAAATTATCCTAGGGTGAATTTTTGGTATTTTTCTGAAAACTTTCAATTTTTGATAAATAGTGAAAACACTGGGTTACTATTTTAAAACCAAATTTTTATTTAAAAAAATTCATTTATTTTATTTAAATTCATTTTAGGTCAAAATTGATAAATAATACTTATATAAGTTCATTGTAATTCATTGTAGTCATCTTATAATAATTTTAGATATATAAAAATTTTATTGAACTTTTCACCGTCTTTTACCCACCTCCTAGTAGAATTTGAAAATTTACATAAAACATAATTTTACCACTTCTGTGAGTGGAATTTTGAAAATTTGAGAGACATGGTTAATATCAATGATTAAAATGTAGTTCAAAAAGATAAAAATAATATATGGTGAATAGTAACTTTTTTATTTTTTTACCACGGTTAAATGAAAATAAGGTAATTAAGGGTAAAAATGATATTATTGTTACCCTAACCCATATCCTAAATATATTGGATAAGTTTAATTCAACCAAAAACAGCCTTCGAAATAAAATATGACCATTTAGGTCCACTTGGATTATATTTGGACACTTATTATTATTTTATTTGAAGAAGATTTAAAAGAGTTAAAATCAAAGTTTAATAGCTAAAAACATTTTTAATATAGGGTTATACATAAGATAAATTCAACTATAAATATTAATTAGAAATATAAAAATATTTCTCACATAATGGTATTTTATTTATAAATTTTTAATATTAAGAAATTTAATTTATTTTTGACATAATGATGATGCAGTAATTACCTTAATAATGAAATATTAACATAATTGATGTTATAAATACCCAAATAAATGTAATTTGTGCCTTTTTATGAAAAATAATAATTTAATAGGTTAATATGACATGTTAGTATTGATTTAAGTAACCTTTTTCGAACTAATCATGCTGTTATGATTTTCATAAAAACAATTACCAAATAGTGTCAAAATTGACATAAAATAGTCTTTAAAAAATATTATATTATTAATTGTTATTTTATTCATAAAAATATAAGGTTTTTAAATATGACTTATATAAGGTTATATATATTAATAATTAACCACTTGGGGTTCCTTTGGCTTGTTATAGTATGTTTATTAACCATGTAGTCTAAGAAAACAAGAAGACACAGTAAAAGTTAAATTATTTAACATAGAGTTAAATCTAAATGATAATGGTAAAATAGTAACCTAAACTTGTCTAAATCCTATTGGTTGAGAGGATTTATACCCATACCCACCTTATCTTCAAAATAAATCAATTTGGAGGTATTGAAAACTGAATATGACTTTATTATAAATTAATATTTTATGTTTTTCCAAAGGTGCCCCTCTCCCCCCTTATAACAGGGCACTCCTCCCTCTCATATTTACACAATTTAGAGCCTTCAAGATCTGACAACCCCTTCCCATTTCCCTTATCAACTTCCTAAAAACATACTAGAGGTCCTGGACTTCTTAAAAGACCAATTTTAGTACCCTAAGAGGAGGTTTCAAAGAGCCGTGTTGAAGAAGAGGTAATATCTGTTACCGATTCATTCAAATTTATTTCTTCTTCTCCTTCCTCTTCTTTAGTTGTTTCATTATGAAGTAATAACATTGGTATAAATCATATAATGGTATGTTATTATAAATATGAAACAACCCTATTTAACCTTATATCCATCCTATGGAAAATGAAATCGACGCACGTGCGTACGTACGGAATACCGTCTCCACGCCATGGTGTAATCTGTTTTCCACCACCAACGTAATTGGATGGGTATAATGGTGTAAATAATAACTATATATGATTATTGTAAATTGATATTGACTCTAAAAATTTATACACACACTTCAATACAATTACACGATCATGGGAACGATTTCATCACTCGTGCATACGTACGACCTACCGTCTCCACAATGTGATGTTACTTGTTTTACATGATCTTCAATGAATAATGATTATATAAATGAATTGAATGAATAAATATGAAATATATTACACTAATACCATTTTTTAAATTATGTGTCTATAACCTAAAAATAATAATAAGAATTTATTCAACAAAACACGCATAAGAACATAAAGCAATGAACACCCGAATAACAAGTAGCAATGAAATATTATTAATAAGAAGAAACGAATATGACCATATATGATATCATAACAATGAATATGATTCTATAATAAGTCAATGAAATTATTTAAATCATTATACAGTAGTTTTAGATACGTACTAAGTATATCGGACCTAAGGTAACGGAAAATCTCGCAATCTCATTTTTATCCGAGATTGTTTATACTTCAGAATTTACTGGGGAATATTTGTCATCCACATCCATGTTTCCTCAATATTTAATATTATTTATATCCTCCAACAATTTTTTTAATCAAATTTTACCCATTGGTGAGTTTTTAGTAAAATATATGAAATGGTTCTTTTGTCGTTTTTAGTGCAAGGTACTTTTTGACTTTTTCGGCCAAAGTACGAGAAGAATGTTTTTTTAACTCATATGACATGAATGAATTTTTATGATTTCATAGAACATTATATCCATGAATCTTCCTTTACAAGTTTTCAAATTTAATTTTAATTATTTTCTTTTAGTTTAAAATAGTATGGCATGTTAATAAAAGAAAAATGTTTTTAAAGTAGAAAGGATATTTTCCTCAAGAATGGAGTTCAAGTGTTTTGTCAAAATTAATTTCCATCAAAGATAATATATGGTTCTATTTATATCCATATTTTTACATTTAGTTGATTAAATTATGATCGAATTAATTTTATGATGTCCTTTTATCTTATATGGATTATGTTATGATGGCATGATGTTTAGGAATCCCATTTTTATTACATGGGTTATGCTATGATGTATGATTTGTGATCTTGTGGCACACATAAGAATGGTATAATTATGAGATGGGTGAGACCTATATCTCCCTCCAATGCATTGGGTAAAGATTTATATCTCATGAGATAGACAAGGATGGAACGGCAAGTTAATCCGGTTCAGGGATACAGGACTGAAACGACCAGCGAACTCGGTTCAGAAATGGACTTTGTCCACTAGGATAGTCTTGGAAATGAGTCTTGACTACTAAGAAATGATTATTTATGATTATGTGTGTATGACACAAAGTTTCATGTTTTATTTTTTTATTATTGGGATTACATCTCACTACCATGATTTATCCCATGTTATGTTATTATGATCTTTTTTGCAGGTTAAAATTTTCAAAATGTTATGTTCTTATGAATATGATATGATAGATATTTCTTTTTTTACCCTTACTGAGCATTTGAGCTCACCCTTTTGTATGTTTTCTTTTCCCTAGGCCAGGAGGAAGGGTATTAAGTATGATATTCCAAAAGGGACTCTAAATATGATGAAATAAACGGGAGACAATGTAGATGCCTTATGAACCAGTTGTTTATGTTTCCCAGTTTCTAAAGCCACTATACCTATACGGTCTTGGTTTTGATATATTTTGTAATAAGTATGATTAAATTATGAATTAATAACAATGTATGTAAAGTATGGGTCGTTCTACACTTCTACTTTATATCCATTTTTTATAAAATAAAAATTATTAAAAGAAAATAATAATTCTTTTCTTGATATAAATCTTCATGAGTTCTTCCTTTATCATACCCTGCCTTATACCCTATGAAAAACATTTCAAAAACATGGGATGAACATAAAAATATTAGTAAATTTTATAAAATAAAGAATGAAAACATTAGTTCATCAATACATACAAAACATAAGCTCTTTAACATACCACACGAAATCTTAAGATTTATGAAGAACACCTAGAAATCATAAATCATTAAGGTAACTTATAGAATACATACCATACTTACATTGTAGCTTTAAAAGCTGTAGATGGAGTTACACTAAGAATTCCTATAACAATATATTCCTTAAATATCTTAGGAGAAACATTAACATTTACCTCTGTCATGCTACCCAATGCATTAGAGAGATTTCTCGAGCTATCCCACCATAGGGTTATCATTGAACCACTTGTATACGTAAACAATTCCCAAGAGCCATTACATTATCATAACACATGAACATGTATAAAGTAAAGATAAAATTTCCACATTTAATTAAAAATATAACATTTTAATATATATACATAATCAATTCATTCTCAAAACCATTTTCAATACCAAAATACTTAAATAGAATATATGTTATTTATTTTCCTTTTAAAACATTACCTCTTGTTAAGAAAGACAAATAGAGAATAATTATCATGGAGGTGGAATGGTCATAGCCACCGCATATGTTATAAACATTTCTTTTTTTTGTTTAGTAAAATGATTTGTAGAATTTTTTTTCCCTTTGAATGAAATTAAAAGTCACAGGGGGTTATACACCGTATAAAAGCATGTCGTGTATTAATCAAAATATGCCCGAATTAAATGAGATTTAGAAGAAGTCCATTACCTCATGTAGACTTGAATAGTTCATTCTTTAATCTCTTGAATAATAAACAAATGATAATTAACGTTTACTCATATCATCTTAGCTCATTCGTTCTCTAAAATGCGACAAAGTTCCTTGCAAAGATCATATTCTTAGATTAAGGACAAATCAGTGACATAATTATTTGTGAAAAATAATAATACATCTAATATAAGTGGATATTAAGTGTAAAAAAATCATAGTTCATTCACACATATTCATATCATGACAATAAACAAGAGGTAGAGGATTAACCAAATATATGTAAAATGGGTTAAGAAGATTTTTTACATAAATTCGACAACTTAATGGCATCACATTAAAATTCAAAAGATGTGTTGGTGATAGAGAAAATGGTCTATCATAACTTGGAAATAAAATTCATAGAAATATGGATATATAAGAACATATCCCAATATAATAAAAAGCAAAATTAAAAGACATGGCATAAAATAAGCCTTTGACAAAAAGAGTATGGTGAAAGGTTCCCTAACTGATTTGGTAACATACGAATCATACACCGCATGAAGGAAGGATCATAAAATGAAGATGAAAATACCCAAAAATTGAAGTATATTACACAAAGAATAAAATCATGGATGTTCATACACCACACAAAAATAAATAGTGGAAAATATAGCACGAATCTCACGAGAATAAAAAATGAGATGAAAACCCCTAACTCATGTCCGACTTGACTCATTTGTTCCTTGTTCTTCATGAATAATATAGGTAAGTTATTTATAAATTATCCAGAACATTTTTTTGTTTTATTATTTCTTTAATATCACTTATTACCTTTCTATAACATTTAGTTAATTATTTGAGTTAATATAGTACATTTTGACGATGTTTGGAACTTTAGTAAAAAAATGAACTTATTATAATTACAAATTGTCCATGTGGTGAAAATTATATTATATACAGAATGATATTAATTATATAAATATCATATAAATAATATATATCCATTATATATTAATTTATAATTGGCGATATCATTCGGATATTTGAAAATGAAATGCACCATTAATGGAGACGGTAAGTCGTACGTACGCATGAACGCTAATTTCATTTCTTTTTTTTCAATTTTAAAGGACTAAAAACCAAATGATACATAGATATATTATAATTCTAGTATAATATATATTTTTATATTCATTTCATAAGTTAATTAACACCATCCTTTATAAATTCCTTGTATGGTATGAACGAGTTAAATCACTTTGAGGGGGTGGTAGTCCGCACTTCGTCAAATGAAATTATCAAATTTAACCATTATGGAAACCATAAAATAATGATATAAATTAAAAATAATGAATCATAGAAACAATATAAATACAATATATATCACATATAAATATAGTTCCATACTAATTTCCACCATAAGAGGTGGTATGACAATATTGAACAATCATTATTTTGTGGGGACGTAGTTCACCGTCAACAGAAATAGTATGTTATTTAACCATTAGATGGAGGTGTTTCTAAGTGTAGTTAGAATATACCTCCTAATAACAACATAGTATATTTTCAATACTTGTTTTTTTATAAAATAAATTAATAAAACGTGTTTAGGGGTTTGGATAAGTAAAATAAAAAAATAACATTAGAGAATACATTACCACTGAATTAGGGAACTCCCTTTGGTTTCAAGAAAAATGATTTTTTGAAGTGTCTTATGCCTAAGGTAAGTCTTCTTGGTGGAATATAGGTATCTTGAGAGATTATTTGGGTAGTGGTTGGATGATCCATAGGCATTTAGAGGTGTGAGTATTGGGTATTAGGTGAGGGTTTTTTATAAGGGGGAGAAAGGTCTCTTTAAGAATGTTTGAAAATATTATTTTATAATAAAATTATTTTCAGGTTTTAAAGGTCCAAAACTTATTAAAGTAGAATCTAAGATTACTTTAATTTGAAATAAAATCATCCAATAATAATTGGGATGGTTTTGATAATTTTTCTATTCTTTGTAAACTTATTTTTTTAAATCATTCATTAATGATGTAAACCCTGCATCATTATTGTGTCACAAATAATTTTATTTATTAGATGTATAAAAGTTATAAATAAAATAAATTGATGTATGAAATATTTTAATATTTAAAGTCAAATATATCAGTTTTATAACCCCACATTAAAACTATTTTGGAAAAACAATACATGTTTATGATATTTTTAGTTTTACTTTAAATAAAAAGTTATTAATGTCATTATCTTACCCAAATGGATTCAAAAAGACAAAAATTTAACTGAAGGATTTTATGGGTCGTCCATGACTCATCTAATAAGGTTAGGACAAGTGTTAAGGTAATTTTAAATTATTATAATATTATTTTTACCTTGAATTACCCTATTTATCTTTAACTACGGTAAATAAAAGTCAAAAGATACTATTCATCAAAAATTATTTTCATCTTATTGAACAAAATTTTACATAATAATAACAACCATGGATGGCAGATTTTTTAATTTCAATTTACAGAAGTGGGGAAATTTTTTAAATGAAGAATTCTGTTTTTTAACTACTACTCAGTGTTTTCACTATTCCTAAAAAATTGAATGTTTTAAGAAAAATACCAAAAAATCAGCCTAAGCTATATTTGATATTCCGAATTAAAAATTGATATCTATTTTACCAAATTCAAAACATAGTTTTTCATTAATTAATTTAAAATTTATTTCCGTTTTCAAAACAAAAAGCACGTTTTTAGGAAATAATAACTATTAAATGATTGTCACTTGTTTATGTCCAATTTCAAAGTGAAGTTACTTACAATGACCAAAATTGGATTAAATGGTAAAAATATAATCTAATTAAAATTTAAAACCAATTAAGAAAGATATTAAAACCATATAAAAAAATTAGATTAAAAGGCAGTTTTGAATTAAAATGCAATGTTTTTCACTATTCATTAAAAATGAATTTTTTCTGAAAAATACCCAAAATTTACCCCATGTAAATTTTGATGCCCCAATTCTAGAGAAGAATTTTATTTTTTGAAAAAGAACATATAAAAGTGACTAAAACAAGATTTAAAAAGGGTTCTACATCAAAAGGTGGTAAATTGACCTTTTAGAGAATATTAGAGTATTTATGCTAAAAATTATATTCATTCACATTTTAAGGCTATATCATTTATTGGATAAATGTGAAAAACATTTAACAGACATGTTTAATCAAATTCTAGTTAGTTTTATTCGTTCTTCCCACTATAATGGCTTCGCGTGAACTACCATTTAAAATAATATTATAATATTATTTTTTTTAATATGACTCAACATTGTGTTCAATATTAGACTTTGGAGAAACCCATTGTTGCATGTTAGGTATTTCATCTAACATAGAATCCCCATTAAGATAAATTAATATTTAATTAACAAATTTTAATAAATATGAAAAGGTCTTATTCTTTATTTAACTCGGATGTTACATTCTTCCCCCATTTTGGAAATTTAATCCTAAAAAATTTGTAAATTAGGCTCAGAAAGATCATTGGAAGTCCCACATCAAAAAAAGTGTGAATAAAAATATAACTTTAAAAGAATGAAAGAGTAGTAAAAAGGTCACCCAACATAACCCTTACAAGGATTCCATGTAGGAAAACATAGATATGGGTGAGAAAGTAAGTGTCATGTTCTGATGGAGAGTGATAGAAAAAATTTTTAGGAGAAAGTTAACCACCAAAAAATTACAAAATTGTGATATGTTAAATGGTATTCGGTTTCCCAGTAAAAGAATTAAATGGAAAATGTTTTTGTTTTTTGTTTCATTTAATTAAGTTGGAGAATTGATTTATGAGCTTGACTAAGAACATAAGGACACATACTTACTTTTCATGAAGACTTTTATCCTTTCCTAAATTTCTTCCACAAACTATTATTTTCCTCAAATGATGAGTATTCAAGATGACTTATTCACATATGAAGTGCTATAATCAACTTCTATATAAACACATAATCCACAAAATATGAACTAATTATTTCTCCTATCTTTATACATTAACCAAAACCGAAATAGTTACTATAAGAACAGATAATCCCAAAAAAGGATAATCCTTAAAAAAGAAATATTTTTCCTAATCTCAAAATTTCCACAAACAATACCCAAAGTTCTAAAAAGACTATTCAATAAACAACTGTTCATAATATTCTTCAATGTAAACCAATCTATGATTGTAACCCAAAACGCAGAAGGATTTAATCACATAGTCTTCCATAGTAAATCTTAACATTTATCTCCACATAACATCGAGTACCCTTAAAGTCTCATCCTGAACTTTAATTATCCAAATCACATATTCTCAATGATAGGTTAATCATTTCCATAAATAACTCAAATATCCATAAAACAAAGATTCTTCCAAAATAAAATTTCAACCATTTTTACACAAATAAAATCCCATAGTATTCTATTTTCCTTAGGCAAATAGTGTTTCCCTAAAAGAGAGAACATCTTACAAAAAAACATCATCATTTAATCACAAAATCATTTTCAAATAATAATGATATCCATTTGATAAAATATATGTTCCTAAAATCAACTTATTCTTGATCTATAAAATTATTTAACTAAAGGATTATCTCATACTAACTAGGGACTTCACGTAGGCTAGTGGTAGGCGTTGTACCCTTGTCACCCTTCTGTTTTGGGTTCAATTCACGTAGCATTGTCTAACGTGATGGGTTGTAACACAGTCTGTGTGTTGTCCCTTTTTAGAAAAGTATATAATTTCCTAAAATTCCAAAAAAATGAGACAAATTCATCAAATATAACCATAAAATAGTTTATCCTCAATGGTTATCTAATACCATTATTTTTTCACCAAAAAATGTGATAATAATTTATCATATCTAAAATAACTATGACTCTTTCTAATATGCTAACAATTATGGTTATTTCCCTTATGCTTAAATAAAATCCTAACATCTAAAGTTATCTAAACTGATCTTTGATACCAACTATAACGACCCAGCCTTAAACATTACATAATCTTGAATTGTGTTTATAATTAACATTGAGGATATTTTCAGGTTTATAGTTTTATAGAATTAGGCCATAACTATTACATTAAATCTCAAAAATTTAAAAGTAGACATTTATACTAAGTATCAAATTTTTCATAAAAAAATCATAAAAGAAAACAATAATTCTTTTCTTGATATAAATCTTATTGTGTTCTTCTATTCACTTACTATGCAATATATTGTGTTAAAAACATTTCCAAAACATGGGATGTGCATAAAAATATCAGTAAGGGTTATAAAATAATGAATGAAATCATTAGTTCATCAATACATACAAAACATAAGCTCTTTAACATACCTCATGCAATCATAAGATTTATGAATAAATCATAGAAATCATAAATCATAAAGGTAACTTATGAAATCCATATCATACATACACTATACCTTTCACAGCTACATAAGTCATTATACTTGAATACCCATAACTATATATTCCCAGAATCTCTTAGGATAAACATTAACATTTACCTCTATCACGTTACCCAATGCATTGGAGTGCTATCTCAGGCTCACCTTCCCTAGGATTATCACAGAACCACCTATATACATAATAATTTCCCAAGAACCATTACATATTCATAAAACATAAAACTAGCATAATGGAAATATTACATTTCCACATTGGACTCTTAATATGTCATTTCTGGATATTGACATAATCAATGCTTTATTAATCCATTTTCAAAACCGTTTAAAACAACTAATAACTAGATTTTTGAATCAAAGTGTCCCATAACAATTTGAAGCATTTAAAATAAATTTTAATTTCAAAACATTCATGTTCATATAATTAAATTCTTAAAAAAAATTACTACACAAAATGTAATTAGAATGATTTAGAAGAATACATCTTTAAAACATTTAAAATGACATTTTAGTTAAAGAGTTACTAACCAATTGAGAGACGTTTGAATAAAAATAATTGATGAATAAAATTAATCAAAGCATATAATATCATGAGAATAAGTAGATTCATGATATAATATGTTAAATGGAAGTTTATACACCATATAAAATTGAATTTTTTTTATAACAAAAGATAAGTCTCGATGGAATGTAAATTGAGACAAAGTCCCATGTAAAGATCATATCATTGGATTAATTAGAAATCAATGACAAAATTATGTGTGAAAAATTATAATACACAAAATATAAATGGATATTAAGCGTAAAACAATCAGTTTACATTCAAACATATTCATATCATGACAATAATCAAGAGGTAGAAGATTAACCAAAAAAATGGAAATTGGGGTAAGAAGTTCCTTTATAGAAATTCTACAACCAAACAACGTCGTATTAAAATTCCAAATATGAGTTGATGAGACAGAAAAGGGTCTCTAATCACATGGGAATAAAATTTACATCAATAATTATATAGAAGAACATATCAGAAAATAAGAAAAAGGAAATTAACAGACATGATAGAAAATAATTCTTTTACTGAAAGAGTATAGTGAAAGGTTCCCTTGCCAATTTGGTAACTTACAAAACATACACCCCCTGATAAAATGATAATACAATGAAGATGTAAATAAAAATAAATTAAATTATATTACCCATATAATAAAATAATGGCATTACATACACCAAACAAAAGGAAATAGTGGCAAATATATCTGGAATCTCACTGGAATAAAAAGAAAGATGAAAACCCCTTACCATGTGTCCGACTTGACCCATTGGTTCCTTGTTCTTCCTGAATAATATAATTAAGTTAATTTAAACTTCATTATGAACATTTATAATATTTATTTATCCATTTATATCACTTATTACATAGCCATAAAATTTATTTAATTATTTTAGTTCATATCAGACATTTTATCGATGTTTGGAACTTTAGTAAAAAATGAACTTGTTATAATTACAAATTGTCCATGTGGTAATAATTAAATTATATACAGAATAATACTCATGATTTACATATCATATAAATCATATATATCCAGTATATATGTATTTATAATACTCTATATCATTTTGATATATGAAAATGAAATGCACCATTTATGGAGACGGTAAGCCGTACGCACGCATGAACGCTACTATAGTTTTTTTTTCATTTTTTAATGAACAAAAACCAAATGATACAATTTTATATTATAAATATAGTATAATATCATATTATATATTCATTACATATGATTATTAACACCATCATTTATACGTTCAATGTATGTTATGAACGAGTCATATCACTTTGAGGGGGTGGTAGTCCGCACTTCCTCAAATGAAATTAGCATATTTAACCATTATAGAAACCATAAAGGTATGCTATAAATGGAATATAAAGAGAAATAGAATTAATATAAATATAATATATATCATATAAAAATATAGTGCAATCATAATGGACAATATAAGAGGTGGTTGGAGAAGATTGAAGAATCATCATTTCATGAGGCAGTAGTTCGCTGTCTATAGAAACAGTATATTCTTTACCCATTAGACGAAGGTGTGTGTAAGTGTAGTTTGAATCCTTCTTAAAAACAACATATTAAAATTTTTCTACTATCATTTTTATAAAATAAATTAAATAAATTTGTTTAGGGATTGGATAAGTAAAATAAAATAAAAGAACTTAAGAGAAGACGTTTCTTTTAAATTGGGCAACTCCCTTTACTTTGAAGCAAAAGGATTTATTGAAGTGTATTCTGCCTAAGGTACGACTTCAAGATAGAAGAGAGGGATCTTAAGAGATTATTTGGTTAGAGTTTTGATAGGACAAGAAGCTTTATAGGTGTGGGTAATGGGTTAGAGTTTAGGTATTTTTATAAGGGGGAGGATGGGATCTTTAAAAAAGTTGGAAAATATTATTTCATTATATAATTATTTTCATTTTCTAAAGTTAAAAAACTTCTTAAATTATAATATAATATGACTATTGTTTGAAATAAAATCATAAAATAATAATTATATCGTTTTGGGATATTTTTTTAATCTTTATAATCTTATTTATTTAAATCATTCATGAATGAGGTAAACACTGCATCCTTAGTGTGTCATAAATAATTTTATTTATTTGATGTCTAAAAATTATAAATAAAAAAGCATGATGTGGTAAATATTATTATCTTTCTAATAAATATCTATAGTCAAATATTACAATCATATGATCCAAAAATAATTTTTTTAGAAAAATAATACATGTTTATGATATTTTTATTTTTGCTTTAAATAAAAAGTTATTAATGTAATTATCTTACCCAAATGAATTTAAAAGGACAAAAATCTCATCCAAGGATTTATTTGTCGGAAATGACTCATACCATAAGGTTAAAAGAAGTGTTAAGGTAATTTTATATTGTTATAATATTATTTTTACCATCAACCACTCTATTTACCTTTAACCGCGATAAATAAATGTCAAAATTTTCTATTCACAAAAACTTATTTTCATCATATCGAACCAAATTTCATTTACTAATAACAACCATTTTTGCTAGATTTTTGATATTCAATTTATAGATGTAGTGAAATTTTATTTAAATGTAGAAGTCAGTTTTTAACTACTACTCAGTGTTTTCACTATTCATAAATAATTGAAGGTTTTCAGAAAAATACCAAAAATTCGGCCTAACCTATATTTGATATTATTAATTAAAAAATAATATCTATTTTACCAAATTAAATACATATATTTTCTAGTAATTAATTTAAAATTATTTCTCATTGTGATGACAAAAAGTGTGTTTAAAAAAAATAAGAACTATCAAAAGATTGACACTTGTTTATGTCCAATTTCAATGTGAAATTTTTTCCAAAGACCAACATTGGATTAAATTGTAAAAATATTATCTAATTACACATTAAAAAAATAAAAATATAATCTAACCATATAAATAAATTAGATTAAAAGGAATTTTTTAATTAAATTAATGTATTTTTCGCTATTCATTAAAAAATTAATTTTTTCCAAAAAATACCAAAAAATTACCCAAATAAAATTTTGAGGTTCTGATTCTAAATAATAATTTAATTTGTTCAAATAAAACTTATAAAAGTGATCAAAACTAGATTTAAAAAGGTTTCTCCATCAAAAGGCTATAAATCTACCTTTTAAATAATATTAGAGTATTTATTCTTTAAATTTGATTCATTCAAATTTCATGCCTCTATCATTTATTGTATAAATTTAAAAATCATTTAACAGTCATGTATAACCATATTATAGATAGTTCTGTTCATTCCCATTAGTAAAACAACTAGGCATTAACTACCATTTAAAATAATATAATATTATTATTATTTTTGTATGACTCATCATTGTGTGCAACATTAGACTTCATAGAAACCCATTGTTGCGTGTCAGGTATGCCATCAAACATAGCCTTCCCTTTAAAGTAAAATTAATATTTAATTGGAAAATTTTAATAAATATGAAAATGTATTATTCTTTATTTAATTGAGATCTTACAAAAATGATCACAACACACTATCTTCATAGAAACTATATAAATATCTCTAAAAAATAATATAAAATTATATTTCATGATCATAGTATATGATATAGTTATTTATATACTATATATAAATTTTTCAAATGAGAATTGCACCAAAATTCAATAATATGAACTATATAGTCATAAATTGTATATAAATAATCCATGTATCACCCGTTTTGATAAAACATTTATTATACAATTATTTCATAGTCACAATCTATCAACAAGAGTCTATTATATAAATAACTAAATCACCCAAGGCCTATTAAAAATCTTCTTTTGTGACTAAATGTATTGGTGTTCCATATTTTTAATTATTTGACATTATCCGAAAAATAACTACAAATAATAAAATAAAAAAAATTAAAATAACATCTTTATAATAAATAATAATCTTCTAATACATCCATATGATAACTTCATAACTCCACCCCAATATGCCAGGGGCTAGTGATGACTATTGAGGTATATATACAAAATCAGGGGAGAGATTACCTCAATATGTAGTCTTTCACCAATTAACAAGTACTATCACCCACAATGGTATAAATAAATAAATTATAATTGAATTTAAATTAGTTTTATATATTTAACAACTCCATTATATAATTCAATGTTGTTAAATAAATCTCTACATATATATAACACATACCATATATATATAATAACATTATTGTTGAAAAAGGTAGAAACAATGTGATCGTCCTTTCAAGTTATTTAATTAATTGGTTATCATATATTCCATTAGTCTCTAATATACAAGTTCGTCAACATACTACTTCTTCTAATATGAAAGAACATAAGAGAAAAAAACTGATATGTGAACATGTATGGTTGAGTAATATCACTTATTATACTAATCCCAAGTAGTAGTATTACAAAATATATTGCCTATTTTCCTAATACATAATAAATATATAAATTGAATAATAAATTAACTACCATATAAATTATGATTAATAGTAACTATAATATAAATTCATTACTTAATACATGGCTACCCAATGTAGGAAAATATTTCTATCACCAAATAAAAATCCACAGACATATATATATTAACATCTCTATATTTAAAAATAAGTGAGTCCACCATGAACTATTTATTATAAGTGACTAGAAAAAATTGTGGTTCATAGCACATTGCTTCCATAAAATACTTGGGAAGGGATATGGAATGTAGGTTTAAAAGTCTCTCCACAAGGGGAATTTCTATATTCCCATTTTAGTGGATATTTAAAATAGTTTATCCAATTTTTTTGGCTGGATTTATAAAATAACTAATCAAAAAATAAATATATTTTCTTACACCAAATCATAATTTTCCTTTATAATGAATTTATTAGGATGCATCGCTATCTCAGGTTATAGATGTTGAACTATAACAAATATCATTCAAAAATAAAAACTCTATGGATATTCTAAATGAAACCAATAGGATGGAGTGAAAAAATAGTATGTACCTAATATATCTTTAGTGACCTTAATCCCATACTTAAGGGAGAAAAATAGAGGTAACAATAGAATGAAATATCTTCTCCCTTAAACCCAGGGATTTGGGTGAGGATAAGAGAAAATAATTAGATATATAATACATTCACTCCAATATAGGGAAATGGTTAATAATGGGAAAATATAAACAATTATATTTTAAAATAACATGTTTATAAAATGGAAAAATATGTTGGATAGTGTATGTGACACACAACATAGAAGCCAAAAAACTGTTATTATTTAATCATGATTGTCCTACACTAGATATTAAATTTTTGGGTATGAATAAGATTATCTAATTCATGATATATATATAAATAAATTATATTAAATTTATTTATTACTTTATAATAATTACTCAACTTTTTCTAATTACATTTATTCCTCAAAACTATTTTGTTTTCTTAAAATTATTTTTTATTGGGTTCTCTGAGAAAATATTATAATTTTATTAAGAAAATTGAAAATTATTATTTTATAAAACTATATTCATTTTTTAAATAAAAATATTGATATTAACATCAGGTGAAATTTTGAAATGTTTTTGGAAAATATTAATTTCTCAGTAAATAGTTGGAAATTCTGATTTTTGGTAAAATGGCACTTTCCACTTGATAAAAAATTGACGTAAAAGTCACTTTATAAATTATTTTTATTTCCATTTAACATATGTATTATTTTTTTAAAATATTTCATACCATTAATGATATTTTACTCATTTTTATAATGGTATTTAATATATCTTTATTTGTTGGCATTAAAACTATTTTTGTTATAAAACCACATTTATGTGAATAATGTTTATCCAATTTAATGGAATAAAATAACACATAATATTGAATGTTATAAATAAATTTTATAGTTAATATTTATAAATATTAATTCAAATTCATTTAATTATGATTCATTTTCTATCACGATCTATCCTAGTGGGGCCTGTGACGTGACTCCCCAAGCCCACCTGTAATAGGCCAGGGGATGGTGAACAGCACCGTGTAAGAATATCACTAATATGTGAGGAATTACCTTTGTACCTATATGATATCACACTTATCCAAGTCCAAAAAATGTTAAAATGTAAAAACCACTATGTAAACAATGCATGCATTCTACTACATCCCACAACGAATGTATGACAGAAAGTAAAGTAAATTTAATATGGCCAGAATAGAATCCCACTAGAAAGAGTATACAACACAATTCTAACCATTACAAAAAGAGGTACAGGGAATGATTTATAAAAATATGTAGGAACCCAACTCAGTCTACCGAGTCTCATAATAAACCACCCAGTCGTGGCCTTCCTAGGACTCCATCGAAAGGTCAATCATTTTCACTAGATGCAAGACATGCTAGCAAAGCCTGTTCAAGGTTGAGTATAAAAATACTCAATAGGACACCCAAAAACCACAATGGAATACCAAAAATAAATTTCACAAAGGAAAATACAATAATCTCTACATAGTTATATGTCTACAACATGTATAATAATAACATCTAGATATAATAAAAATAATACACAAAGTCTGGTGGTAATCCACAAAAAATTACTAGCCACATGATTATTCTTCAATCATGCTCATTATTGGGGAACTCACTCCTTGATCAATGATATAATCAGAGATACTCACAAAGAGGTTTAAATCAATTGGGCCCTTCCCAAAGAGAAAAAATTGGTTAAGGAAGACTATGATACATAGAGAGGGGATCATGCCCGAAAACATTATTGAACACAACATACCAAATCTAGATCAATCCATAATGTAGAGGATCCGTCCCCGACACACTAGTGAATACCATTGTCCATACAAATGCGTAACACTAGATGGATGAACCACACCCTTCTCTCAGTGGTTATGTTAATTCCACAAAAATCTACTATGGTTGATAGAGGATTAAACTCAAGTCCCACAATGTGATACCACACTATATCTGGGACTCATCTTCTATAGGGGATAATAATCCAATGATGTGGAGGTAATATTGTACTGAACCATGGAGGAAATTACTAAGGGAACACTCTCAACCTATTAGTGGCCCATGTTAATAACTCACTACTTATCTTAGAATGATCATACCAATATCTAGTTCTCAATGCCATAGAAGGCTCGTCGATTGGACGATACATTTAGATGTTGTTGTCTCTTGATGTTTTAAAGTGGGTCACTGGGCCTAGGGACTGAACGCATGGTCGGTCCGCATACCGTGGTGGCTGATCACCCCATAGACCCACCTCTATGGACCAACCGTTGTACTTAGTCCACCTTTCGTGACTAACTAGTCATGATAGTTGACCATCTGTGACCATGACTGCATGGTCATAGGAGATGTCACAGCTCTACCCCAGTCACCATAGGTGAGGCTCAGGTATAACCCAGGTCCGACTTGACCGACATGGATCCGGCCAACTTGGTCCATCCCAGCACACTTGAATGAGGTCTTCCTGGACCACCACACACAATCCTCCTTTCCATGTCCCACATGGCCACCTGTATTCACTGCGATTCCTTAGACATCAACAATGCATCAAATGGCCAAATCCAATGTGGCCTCCTCCATGGTCTACTTCAACTTCCCTAATGGATCCCATGTGGCCGCTGCCACATCCACAAATCTCTACCCCCCAGAGCACTAGCACACTCCTCCTGTCACACTATGCCATTGTGCACTACTTCCAACTCTGGTTGTTGTCACCTCCTCTCTCATGTAATAAAAACCCTCCTCTAATGACCAACATTCAAAACAATCTATTATCTAGGATAATAGGGTCCTAATCTACATTGATCCATCGTCTATTGTTGATTTTTATTTTAATAATTTTGTCCTATCACGTTCAGAGCCACATGGTAGTGTCGATGTCTGACCACATCAATCCAATATAGAATAATGTGAAGAATAGAGGGAGAAAATAAGAAGAGAACCCGTGAGTAATGAACCTTGACCTTTTTCATTTCAGCCTAAATATTATTCCAATATAATGAAAAATAAAGAGGAATATCGATCAATATTCTAATAATCTGACAGATGATATCCCATATCGCAACAATGATCAACCTATGGCCCAATATGATAGTTGACAATACCAAATTCATAATATAACTCAAATAATGGGGAAATAATCTAAAAACAATATTCCCTTATGTGATTCTATTTGATCTCTAATGAATAATGAAGCATCATTGTCATCATCGGTAGAGTTGGTCGAATCCAAGGGGCATAGTTTGATCGATCTGTCTTTGTCCACCAACGGTTTTTCCAGAGGTTCTTTCTGCACACCTACAAAGATATTATAAGGTTATAATGATTACACTAAATTTCTGAAAAAGGCATAATAAAAAGAAAGTATCTATGTTAAAATAATTTCTTTATTAAATTATTCTATTTACGGTTTTGTCCTCGCTGATTTTTTCTACAGATGACCCATGCCTACATAATTTAAATTGCGCTAGAAGTAAATATGCCATTTTAGATCCTTTTTGCTATCCTATTTTGGATACAGGAACCTATTTATAATTAATAACTCATTTTTAGAAAAACCAAATGAACATTCTTTTAAAAAGTTAAATAATATTCAAGAATTTTTACGGACACACTAGGCCTCAAAATATCACACCATCTCAGCGGCTGGTCTCAAAATATATCTACATATCACCTAAAAATAATTCATAGAAAATACGAGATTTTAAATTCTATCAAAAATGGGTATTTATATCCATGAACTTCATAAAATGGATTACTAAAAAGGATGAGGGTACTAAACACAAATCATAGCCTCCTTTTGTCATGGGCTCTCATAGAGATTCCCATGATGCTACCATACAACCACTAATGGAATCACTCTCCCATGAAGGATCCTCTCTTAATGATTCTTGATCTCCCCCAGGTAATTAGAAAAAGTTTCTCCTCCTTGATGTCTAGCTCTCCTCAGTCTATGGTGGTTGATGGGTGGTGCACCAACCTCAACTACTGCGAAACATGGAATGCATTGTGTACATGCTATAACAGTGGAGGTAGATCCAAGAGGTATTCCATCTCTCCAAACCTATGTAGTATCTCTAAAGATCTAATGAACCATAGATATATCTTTTTCCCCATCCAAATATATGTAATCCCAATTGAGGTGAAACCTGAAGGAACACATGGCCTCCTTCCTCAAACTCAGAAGGACTTCGTCATTGGTCAATGTAAGACTTCGGATTTATATCTATAGTCTTTATCTACTCCCAGATGTTATGAATATTTTATATAGTAGTTTTCACCAATTCCAGGCCCATTAGTTCTATCTATCCTGGGCTAGTCCAACAAACCATTGACCTATAGGGTCTCTTGTTCAATCCCTCTAATGGTGTCATACCAATGTTGTCATGGTGAAGTTTTTTTTATGAAAACTCCACTACTGGTAGGTGAACCTCCAATCTACATAAAAATTATAACATGGAATAACACAACATTTCCTCCAAAACCTAAATGGACCACTCATTGTTGCTATTCTTCTATGGCTGGAACACTGTTCCAAGTGTAACTGTGTTTCAAATGCCACTGAAAATCCCTTTCACAACTGGGATGTATAGAGAGTGTCCTGATATGAATCTATCATTGATGGGACTCTAGAGAGTTGAACTATCTTCTTCATATAACGGTTTCCCAAGATCTCTACTAAGATTTTCTCATAGATAGATAGGAATTAGTCCATATTGGTTTTTATCCAACGATCACCCAGATCGAATCATGTCCCCTATAATTATCTGGTAAACCCATTACAAAGTCCATCGATATCCAATACCATTTCCATTCTGTCACCTCGAGGGGTTGATCCAAACCTACTAGAACCTGGTGCTTAGCTGACACTAGATGAAAAGTAAGGAATTAGTAGAAAAATAATGAAACTCTCTTCCTCAATCATGGCCACCAAAATTATCATGACCCAAACCATGTTGGGGCTTGAGCCACAACTACCTCAATACCACCTCCAATGGACATGGGTGGTGGAAAATTACAAAGGCACAAAAAAATCAACGAGGACTTTGCCTATGAACATGCACACACACACACCCACATAGATGGCTCGATAAAAAAGTGTATAGGGGAAGGAAAACAAGATACATGACTTCTATAAATAAACCACATATATACGTCAAACTCTAAAAATTACATGTACATAAAAGTAAACTGAATGGGAAATGGAAAAAATACATTCCCAACTAGAAATGTTCCACAACCTGGAAGTAACTGAAAAATAAAACTTCTAGGAGAGTCCTTCTCCTAGATCCTAAGCTACAAACAACATTCATGATCAAAGGACCCTATATCCATAAGATCTTATAAAGTCACATTCTACCTTTTTGACGTCTACATATGGAATGATACATCAGGAAAATCTCTTACATGGGTGAGTATAAACAAACTCTATAGGACACCCCAATATGGTGAATGGGGAGAAGTAAGAGACATAATGGAAAGAAGTTTATAGGACAAGGTAAAATAAAATAGAGTACATCTCAACTAAAGAAGAGAGTGATGTAAGCACATTCAAACACAAGGAGTTGGAATCACTTAGAAGATGAAATTCTTGTCAAGTTTTCACTACCTATAGTAGAAGAGTGTAGTCATTCAACCGTGAGAAGCTAGACATGGGAAAACTGTGGCATATCGCATAAGTCTTTGCCTATCCTAGAAAAAGAGTAACCAAAACACTATAAGTGTTTACTAAAACAGAATTTATATATATATATATATACTCAGCCAAAGAAATCCCAACGATAGTAAGGGGACATCCATTTGATAATAAACCTATGCAAAGAGAAACTAATACTTCAAAAGTATCCACCAACAATGCATATAATATCACATGTCTACCCTGAACATGCAAGTCAAAGGGACTCAATCACCACACATTGTTTCTATCCAATTTGGGTAGAACTATCTCAACCTCATGGTTTTAAGTTGTGTCACGTGCATGCCTCTCAGTGGAGAAATTTTCCTTCTTTCTCATGAGTCCAAGGGTATGTCAAACTTCATCTCGTCACTGTATTTCTTAGCCATGTGTCTTGCATTGGTATTCTGGGAGGAATTCCAGTACGCAACTCGACAGGAGCATACAACTCGGGAAGGTCACTAGGGAATGAAACTACCCCTACACCACTAGAGGGTAAGCCTAGTGAGTCATCAGGGAAATTCCCAGAATTGCTCCTGGAATTCCCCTACCTAGACCAGTATGAGGATATACCCAGATCATCCATTGGGGAATTCCACTTTCCAACCCAACTAGAGGGTTAGCCCAGAACTTCCATCAAAGAAGGATAGAGCCTAGCCCGATTGGAGGGTATTCTAGGAACTACACTGGCCATCCCTACTGGATGGTACCTCTCAGAAAGATCATTGGAGAATGCCACTACACATCCCAGTTGGAGGGGAAACCCGAAAATGCTATGGTGATTCTTTATGGTCACTAAAATCATTCGGAATCACCTAAAAAGGTTCCATGACCATATTATCACTCATCGTATCACTAAATCCACTACAGAGGGATTCATCACATTCCAAAAGAAAAGACACATAGGATAGGCGACCCATGGTCCAAAATACAGGTTTAGAAGCAGAAGATATGAGAGGTGGAAGATTTGTAATGTGGTACAGGGTGTCTATAGGGCTCACATGATGTGTGACCCCTCCTAATCACCTATCTATGTGCCTAGTCATATGTGAGTACTAAAAAATGTGATATCACTCATAGGCGTGATAATATACTACAAGAGTACATCAAACATGTGGCCAAAAAAGATGACGAGTGCACAACACTCATCATTGGTCAGAAGGGAAAACATTACTTTTTCTAGAATTCTTCCTCATATAACCTCAGATAATCAAATGAATCTCATAATTGAAATCTTTGAGGAAAAGTGAACATGATTATCTATTCATTCTCAAGAATTGGACCCCTGGTGAAGAAGCTACATCTATAAGTAGCGTACACAAACAGTTATTCATGAGGATGATGCCTTGATCCTGGAATAGATCACATGGATCACACTATGATGATTCTCATGAAAAAACACAAGGTATCGTATATTCATTCGTCAAAAATGGACACACGGTGAAAAGCCACATTTCCCCTAAAATGACCCAAAATGGGGCAAGTGGGGCCCATACCTCGATTTCATTTTATGAACCCACAATTGGTATGAAAATATCTTCCACAATATCAAGGTTCCAATACCACATACGCTGAATTAATCCGATGACGTATAGAGGAGTTACGTCTGATACAAGATTCCCCAGTTATAAGAATTAAATTATTATTATTATATATAGTTTTTTTATACCTCAGATTCATAATCTGGGGACATATAATTTCAAAACTAACCATAGAAGTTATTTCTTGATGATAGAAATGTGTGGCCATAGATGACACACACAAAAGACTCACTGTTAAGGAGGTATAGTTGTTTAAATCTTTAACCTAATGACCTGACCCACTCCAGCCTAGCCCATACCAACTGTATCAACCCAACATTTCTGCCATGGCCTGGACATCCTCATCTTGGGTCAACCCACTCTATCACTGCCCTTCTACCTCCTGGCCGCCATGCTGCCATCCCACATGGCACCACCGCCTCGCGACCCACCACCGTCGTCACAGGATACCATCGTCTGCTATACAGTGGCAGTCTATTTTACGAATCACCCGCAAAAATCTGGTGCTCTATAATTGAAATGAACATAGATATGGAATAATTGGGATGATAACTTCACAAAAATATGCACCTCTTAGTGATTCGTTGACATTTTGAAATTATGAAAAGTAGGCATCACTTCTGCTCGCCGTTGCACCTCCTTGTGTGCCCAAAACTCAAAACCATCATCAATTTGGAATCCATGTATAAAAACCTTGAAATATATATGATTATTTTGAGCATTGGATTTCATTTTAATCTGTCGAAATTTAGATCGATGATGAACATGAAGAATGGTAATGAACAGACAATGAACACGTAATTAATGTGCTTCAAAATAGATCGGTTGATGACTGTGTTAGTTTATCCACCAACAAACATAGATAAATTAGTGAAAGTGATAAATCATAAATCCAAAATAACCTATATTTATAAAGAAGAGTCTTAAAAAAGGATCATAACTTGATTTTGGATCTTCCATTGCATTCATTGTGCTATTATTTTCTTGAATCATCAATATCATTGCAATTTGCGAAGGATCTGACGTCAATTTTCTTTCTAATGGAGAATAGATTATCCTCCACTATCTGTGGGTGAAATAATCAAACCTTTGGTTATTTTTTAATGTCTATTATATAGAAAAAATGATATGTTACTCGACATTAATCATGGGATCCAAACATCCTGTGCCCTCTCACTTAAGCATCCCTTAGGTAAAACACCGCATTACAAACTCAATAGTAGTCTTATATTTTTAATCTGATTCCAAGATCAAAAGTTATTTGACCGACTGTCTAAGTTAAAATAATTAATTATGATTATTTTATTTATGAAAATTTCCTTCCTGTATTTTTCTATAGAAGACCTGCACCGACAAAAGATATACCCTGAATAGGGTAAACATTGCACTTTGGACTCCACAATAGATTTTTTTATCTAAACTGAGCTATCATTTGAGATATATACCATTCCCTCAGTGCATATAGTATTAAAATACAAAAAAAATTATAAAATCTATTCTGGGAACACCGGGCCTTATAATCGCACGTCATCTCAACACCTAACTCTGGAAATAAATGTTGAAATATTCCAAAGACTTAAAAGGGAAAAACTGGGTCTCTAAATCATTACATTTTTTATGATTTTCATCCTTGAAAAGAAATAATAGGGAAAAAATGGGATAATTAGCTCACAATTGGATCTCCTACTCGTAGTAAATCTCTTGGAAATTTCTGTGTTACCACAATATCCAAACTTAGAGGATTGTACATCCTTGAAAGATCTTCTTTGGCTTATGATGTGCATTGGATCTTGAACATATCTCCTCACTTGTGGCACGTGGAAATCATTTTGCACCTACACTAGTAGTGGGGGTAGGGAAAGGTGTTAGGAAACATCACCAACTCACTTCACGATCTCAAACAACCTGAAAAACCAAGGGGATGACTTTCTTTCTATCCGAAAACCAACACGCAAGCACTCAACATATCCTCCAACACCTAGATTTTGTGATAGTTCTACCCATAAGTTTTGGGTGAATGGTCGTAATCATCCATGGGTGGGTCCCAAATTCTTCTTATAGGTCTCTCCACAATCATGATAAAAATTGCACTCCACGATCAGAGACAAATGTCAAGGGTACCCCGTGAAGGAAGATGATCTCATGTACATTCAAATCCCCTAAGATCTCCATTAATATATAATTCCTAATTACAAGGAATTTCACCGACTTCATTAGTCGGTATATTATCATCTTGATAGAGCCATGGCCCTTCACTGTGCATGGAAACCCTGTGGCGAAGTTTATGGATAAGCCATCCCATTTTCACTCTAGGATTTCAAGAGGCTGCAAAAATCCATCAGGAATCGCTACTGAGCCTTCACCAACTGATATGTGAGGCATCGTTAAATGGTGTAAACTAAATTTTATTTAATTCTAGACATCCAAAAACGACATTTAAGGGTACATCCTTCCCACACTAGGATGTACAGCTAAGGTAGAAGGGTGAAACTCTTGCATCACCACGGCCCACATTGCAACGGGAACCATTGTTTACCCCTGGAACAATGTCTCATGATTACCTTCTTCAAAATATCCCTCTGGTGCATCACATGTGGATATCTGAGTAATATAATATCTCATAGTCGATGTATCACATTTGGCACTCTCTCACACGCTCAAGAAGTGAAGGAGTCAACACTGTCGATTAAAGAACAACTATACCATCCATCACTACTAGGGTCAGCTAATGGGAAGATAGCTTCTCTAAAATATCATGCACTAGGTGAGCCCAAGACTTCCTACTAAGGGAATATACTATTATGTTTCCCTACCATGGAGTATAATCTAACTCAAAGTCATAGTATAGCATGAATTTCAACCAGAAAAACTATCTTGGGTTAAAGTCTCTCTAGGTGGAGATGTACCTGAGACTCTGGTGGTCTAAACATACCACAAATCACTCTCCCTTAAGGTAGTGTCTTCTCATATTAAAAGAGATGACTAACACTACCAGAACAAGGAAGTGAGTCAGGTTTTTCAACTCATGGGGTCCCCAACACCTCGTCCTGTACTTGATAACAGTTGTATCCATGTTTATAGTGGGAATGCAAAGGTACCAACATATAGGGAAGGTGAGTAAACCCATCCAACCGCAAAGAGACTAGACACGAAAAGCATGTGGCATTCCCCACACATATTTTCCTCTCCTGGAAGTAGACTAACCCAAATACATCACTCTATCATACCCAATAGTGTAATTATATGAAAATTGAGTTCATGTAGAAAAACATCAATGGAAATGCCAAGACCTACTCTCACACTCAACTACACAACCCCTCCATGAAAGCACATGTCAAGGGAATCATACAACAAACCTAGATACTATACATATTGGGAGGAACAATATTTCCCTCATAGATTTTACCATGTCACAAAAAATGTGTCTTGGTTGGAGAAGAACTCCTCTTCCTCATGCATTAAAAACTACATCGAACAACACCGACACGGGGTTACACCAACATCCAACATCACCATAATAAAACCTAATACAAGAAGCATCAAAAAAATTCTTCACCACCAGTATATAAAAATTTATACTAAAAAGTTAATAAATACACATGGAATACCTCATATCATCTCACATGCGATAGGATCATAAAGATCCAATGCATAGAGATGCTTGCGGACCTATCTGCCACCTCCTTGAACTTGATGTCGGCCACATGGTGGTGGAAGGTACTGATAGTGTCACCGACCAACCACAGTTCCTCTGGATCCTTTACCACCACTGTGTCCCTAGGATCCACCCCATACCAGCATAAGAGATCCTGGATCATGGAAATGTCTTTTCCATAGAGGTTCGTTTTCTATTTCCCAAGGAATCTCAGAACGTCAGGTCGAATAGTCTCATTCCATGTGACCTTTCCAATCACAAGAATAACACTTCCCCCTAGTCTAACATGATCATATAAAATGTGTTGTACCTTGTTTCTATGTTTGACTATAGGGAGGCCTCCTATACTGAGTCCCTACAATTTGACATCCACTAGCTGCAACAGATGTCTCAGATTTGTGCTCCCACTGCTGGTTCAAGCTAATTGGTGTCCCTCTGACAGAAATTTCTCTTTCACCAGTGATTTATCTAGAACCTAGTACAGTTGGGGATTCTATGAAAAGTACATTGAGAAAAATCTCTATAAAAATTCTCTAAAAAATGTTACGTGATCTGAAGTATCCATCACAGATCATTTCTTGAGAGTAGCAAGTAAGGTTTATAAATGTATACATGAACTCTACCACCACCATCCCTCCTTATTGAATCCCCAAGGATCCTAAATCTGAACAGAGTGTAATTAGAAGGGGTAATATTCTGATAGACCAGTTGTTTGGATTCATCCCACAAGAGTGCTAACTCATCAAGCATCTAAGAACCAGACTCCACCAACTCCCAACTGCTATGTGGAAAAGGCTTGCTGTTAGAGTCACCATCTGATATGCCATTGTCGAAACAATACCAATGAGGAAGACCAGTAAATATAGCCAAACCTCTTATGCCTGATGTTATGGACCACTATGGAACCTCAATGGTGTCAAATGCAGGAACTCTTAGAGTACCCTCAACTTGTGCATGTCCTTATCCTACTATAATGGGAATAATAGCTTCCCAACTAGTGGAGATGCTACTACATTCCCACCTCGAGGAAGGAGGATCATATGATGGATCCTAAATTGAGGTATGATCACTCATAGGGTTATTGTTACGAGCCAGAGCTAGTATCATGGCTATCTATCATCAAGGAGGAATGCTGAATATTATCAAGGAGTACTGGGGATAAATTTGGATATATATATATATATCATCCAAAATAGGGAGTGTAATCAAGAAGGGTACTCATTGAATCCATCCTATATAATTCATGTACCAATGTTCCCTTAAATAAATTTCTCAACATGCGGAGTCAAGAAGCGGGTAATTAGGTTATTGTTGAATGGATATGTCAATAGCCACACCATCACTAGACAACTTGGACTGAGAGCCACTCTCGAGAAACATTGACACTATTTCCTTAAAACTTAACAATGTCATTTTATGGAATATTCGGAACAACTTACCAAGGGTCGAACCACATCAGATACCACCTTGTCATAACCCAATCCATGTCGGGGCTCAAGCTGCAACTACCTCAATCCCAACTCCTTTGGCCATGGTGTTGTGATATGCACCAAAGGAACAACCAACTCAGGTAGGAATTTTCGAAATACGTTTTCCACACACACAACCATCTCACTGAAAATTTGAAGAGGGAATGGAAAAAATATACAAAACTGGTAAAAATAATCCAAAAATGTGCATCAACCTATAAATGAAACATGTATAGAAATGAAACTAAAATGTAAAGGGGAAAAATATATGCCCAACCAGAAAACTGACCCAAAAGGGAAGTAACTACAAACTAAAACTACTAAGTTAGCCCCACTCCTAGATCCCATTCTATAACCACTAAATCCGGTCCAATCAGACCATATCCATAACCTCTTCAAATGTCAGGATTAACTTGTTCTTCATCTTCATATGGAATAATATGTTTGGGAAAATACCATGCAGGGGTGAGTATAAACATACTTAGTAGGATGATCCAAAAATGGGAAGGGGTGTAGTAAGAGATACACTAAAGAGGAAATAAGTAGATAGGATAAGGTTCAATAAAATATAGTACAACTCATCACATGAAGAATGTAAAATAGGGTCATCCAAACACAAGGAGATAGAAATTGCGAGAAGATGAAGTTCTCATCGAGTTTTTTCTATAGATAATGGGAGAGGAGACTCGACCTACCGTGAGAATCTAGATATGGAAAGCACATGGCATACCCCAGGAATCTTCTCCTCTCCTCAAATGAGAGTAACCAAACACCAATAATTGGGTACAAAAATATTATATATATATATATATATATATACTTAGTCAATAAAACCTCAACTAGAGTAAGGAGATCTCTGTCTCACAGCTCAAACCAATAAAATTGTAGACAATAGTTCAGAATTAACTGGCAATGATGACAAAAATCCCACACAGATTCCCTAAACATGCAAGCCAAAGGGACTCAATCACCATACATTGATACTATCCTCTTTTGGAGGCACTATCACGTCCTCATGGTTTTAGGTCATGTCACATGGACATATCTTGATGGGGAAAGTATCCCTCTTTTTCATGAGTCTAAGGGTATTTAAAACCTCACCTCATCACATTACCACACGATTGAGGGTCCTGATCAAGTAGTCATTGATGATTGCCACTACCCAACTTGGATAGAGGGTCCCACCCAAGAAGGTAACCAGGGAACACAACTGCGCAAACACTACTAGATGGTGAGTTTGGTGTGTGATTAGGGAAACACCTGGAAGATCATTGGGGAATTCCCCTACCTAGCACAGCTGGAGGGTATGATTGTAATTTCCATTTAGAAACACCACTGCCCAGCCCAAGTGTAGGGTAATCCCAGAACTACACTAGTCATCCCTAGTAGATGGCACCTCTCAGAAAGATCATCGGGGAACACCATTGATTAACCTAGTTGTAGGGTAATCCCAGAACGATTCTATTGGTTCTATATGATTAAAAATGTCAATCAAGAATCACATGAAAATTTTTAATGATGTAAACATCTCTTATTGTATCTCTAAAACTAGTATGGAGGGAGTCATGATGTTCCTCACAAAAAAGCTCAAGATATGCTACTTTCTAACCAAAATATGAGCTTAGAAGAGGAATATATGGGACGTAGAATATTCAAAATGTGTTACATGGGGCATGTTGGTCCACATGACAAGTGACCTTGCCTCTTTTCCTGGAAATCTACCTATCCATACTCGGGTACTTAATTGTGCACTAGTACCCCTAGGCATGCTAGTGTACTTCTAAATTACTCAGAACATGTGGACAAAAAGGACATTGAATGCATGACACTCACTGTTGGTCTAAAGAGTAATAACATAATTGTACTAACATTCCCCATCAAATGTCCCAAGGTTACTAAACTCATCACACTATTGTGATCCTTGCGGAGAAGTACAAATGATCTGTTATTAATTCACCTGGATCATACATCCAGTGATGAAACTACATCTCTAACCATTTTACATGAATGTTACTTCATGAGGACTATACCTAAATCATGGAATAGATTAAATGTATTGTTACATCATGATCTTCATAGAAAAATACACAAGATCTTCAATTCATTCGTCAAAAATTTGACACCCGGTGAAAAAACCACATTTCACCGCAAGAGCCCCAAACCGGGCCTCATGGTGCCTACATCATGACTTTGGTTTAAGTACCTAATATTTTTCTTGAAACATCTGCCTCAATTTCAAGGTAACAATTCCATTGACGACACATCAATTAGAAATCATATACAAGAGTTACATTCAAAACAATAATCCTTAGAATAATAATATTTTAGAATTATATATAGGTGTCTCATGATCTCATGTCACAAGACTATGAAATAAATTTTTTGGACGGGCCTCCAAAGTTCTATATTGAATATACGAATGAGTAGAAATAGAAAAATCTTAAAACTGAATCTTCATTTAGGAGATATATCAGGGTGAATCTGCATCCCAAAGACCTAGCCCACTCCAGACCGCTTCTTTCCGTCCCAACCACCTCAGCCCTACCCAGCCATCGTGGACTAACCTGCTCCGTCGTGGACTAATACGCACCAGTGTTTGCTTCTAAAGACCACCAACACAACATTTATTCTCAAAAAATTCAAATGAGTATAGTTATGAAAACCACAGGATGAGATATCCACATGAACATGCTTCACTCAATGATTCATTGATGTTTCTACGTGATGAAAAGTAGGTGTTGCTTCTACTCTCCGATGCACCTCCTCATCTACCCGAAACTTGAGACCATTGTAGATATAGAAACCATGGATCACAACCATCATAGATATATTATTCACTCATCATTTTAATTTCATTTCAATGTGTCGAAAATTTGATCAACAAAGAATGTGAAGAATATATGGAGAACACAAAATTAATGGGCTCCAAAAATAGATCGGTTCATGGTCATGTTAGTTTGACCATCAACAAACAGAGAAGAAATACTGAAAACAATAGAGATGAAATCCTGAAAATCAAAACATCAATCAGTTAATGTATAATCCAAAATAAAAATCCTAATTGGATTTTTGATCTGCCATTGTGTTCGCTGCACACTTATTTTCTCAGATCTACAATCTCATCACAATTAGGCAGGGATATAATGTTGATTTTCAATCATAAGGATAGGAGGAGACCTTCCTCCATATATTTTACAAATTATAGAATACTTTTTCATCTCTTTAATGACCTATTAATAAAAAAACCATAATTCACTAGCTAATAGTAGCAAGATCTAAACATCCCACTCCCTATCACTTTAGGTCACGCTTATGTAAAAATCCCAATTATAAAACCAATAGTAGTATCAGATTTCTAATCTGAGTCCCCTCTCAAAAGTTATTATATTTGATGTCCTTGAAAAATCATTAAATTTAATTATTTTATTTATGAAAACTCCCTCTATGGATTTTTCTACAAAAGAATCACACTGACAGAAGTTATACCCTGCCTAGGGTAAATGCCAAACTCTAGACTGAACTATGGATTCATATTTAGGATCTGAGCTACCTTTGAGAGAAATCATGTTTCCTCCATATGTATAGTATATAAATACATAATATTGTTATAAAATTTATTCCAACCACACCAGGAAACAGAATTCCATGTCATCTCAGTGCCTAGCTCTGGAAATATATTTCTAAATATTCTATGGTCTTACGACGAGAAGACATGGTCTCTACAAAAATTGACGTCAGAGGTCCTGGTACATCATTTTCATACATATATGTACTGCCAAAGGGGATGTATGAAACTCCCACAGAACCACATACCACAATTTCGTGGTTACTGCTGTACATTCTCCAAATTGAATGATATTCTTTTCAACTTTTGAATATCCATCAGGTGCATGCCTCGTGGAAATATGAGAATGTAAGGTCTCATAGTTGGTATCCTCGTGTTTTGCCTCCCAAAATTATTGTCTGAGTGGTTGGGTGAAAAACATCAATTGTAGTTATGTTACTCTATATCCATCCAAAAAGGTTAACAACAACAAGGATAAAATCTCTGATGCCTCATTCAGAAACTGTTAACTGGATCTCATCCAAAGAGAATATGCCACTATGTTCCTCTTCCTAGGAGTATAGACAATCTGAATTTCTTAATCTTGGAGTAACTCTATCCATCAACTCTATCTCAACAACTGAAAACATCCATAGAGAATTTTGTCTAAATTAAAAGCTTCCCCTTTGTGTCAAATCGTTCAAGGATGTTTCCTACATAGATACATTGAGTAAAAACTTCTAATAGTATCCTATAAAACTAAAGAAAATCCACACCTATGTAACACTCTTGTGTGGATCTGAAGAATGAACCACCTAAATCTTCCCCTGATCCACTGAAACTCCATATTATAAAATTACGTGTCCTAGAAAATGGACCTCTCGAATCAAGAACCACCAATTTTATAGGTTCTCATAAGGTTGGTGCTCTTGGAGTGTGTCTAAGTCTATCCTCATGTGTATCACGTAATCCTCCTCATAAGATGAGTATTATAGTATTTCATCAATGAAGACCACTATTAACTACTGTAAGTAAGGCTAAATTATCTGGTCTTGAGTCCCATGAATTATACTGGGGAGTTTTTCATGGAAAACGACCATACCATATACTCACTATAAATGGAACGACATCTGAAGGCCGTCTACGGTATATTCTCATCTCATACTCATAGATAGTGATATCCCAATCTGAAGCCAATATTAGAGAACCACCTATCCCCATTGAACTAATAAAATAGGTAATCAATCATTAGAAATGGATACATATTATTCCTAATCACCTATTTTAATTTTCAGTAATCCAATCATAACCTGAAGCACCAATATTACTTCATGTATAAAAAACTGGGGCTGACCCGGGGTGAGATAATGGTTTTCAAAAAGTCCTTCCTCTAAATTTCCTCCATCTGTACCCTTATATTAGGAAGCTATGTAGGATCCATATGATATACAAGTGTAGATATCGGTGATGTACTAAGGTATAGATCATTACTGAAGTCTATCTCTCTACCTGGAGGCAAACCTGGAAATCCTCAGGAAATGTGTTCTCATACTCTACCACCACTATAGAAAAATGATGACTAATATCATCCACTACACTAAGGGTTATGCTTTCCAACCATGGAATAATCATATTCACCCTCCTATGAATGTGTCCATTTATCAATGTCTGTGTTTCATTCTAAAAAACAATGGAAAACCTTATTCCATCACTACAAACACACCACACTCTTTGCCTAAAATAGTCAATTTAATCATTAAATAGGGATATAAAATCCTTACAAAGAATGAAATATTACATCCCTAACACAACTACCAAGATACCCAATTTAAACTATCATCTATAAGAGTCAGGTCAAGCTATAGGGATTAATGGGTGATTGTTGGGTCTCTCTAGTTTGAGTCTCCAAGCATAAGGGTCGAGTCAATGGTTCAAACAAAATATCTAACTCTCAAAAAATATTCTTGTAAATAAAAGAATGACTAGAACATGTGTCTATCAATAAGGTATTTACAGTAGATGATACATATATCATTCCTTGAATAATTCCAAGTGCCCCTCTGTCATGTGTCACCACCGCTTGCAGCTGTCCCCTCCCCCGTTCTCCATCTCCCTAAGCATGGCATGGACCACCAAGGGGTGACTGTGTTAACATGTCGAAACGTCAACCATCTTCTTCTACTCTCCCTTCTCTTCTACCATTTCCACTTCCCAGTATAACTATCTGCTCCAACAACAAAATCTACCTCCATGGCCCATCTAAAGTCTCTGTGTCAACATTATGGTGGGTTGGACAATCTATGGTTAGATTTTCCATATCATCACATAAAATAAACCAACTGTCTCTAGGATATATGGACCCACCATGTGAGTCCTAAATTGAAGATCCCTTACCCAGCGACCTCCTCTTGAAATGTATAGTACATCCATGGCCCTCATATAGAGGTTGGCTCCCAGATGCTGAGATCTTAGCTCTTTCTTACCTACTACTAAAAATTTATTGTTGTATCTTCTTATCCAAGAAACATTCATCCACCGAAGATTACCAAATCAAACTATCATAAGTATGAATGGACACATGTATTACATTCTCTCAAATGTTCCTACACATATATCACTTGATGGTTCATGTTCTAATGTACTGATCATGCGACATATATATCGATTTCCTAGAGAGGTTGGTATGACTTGATGAATACTTAGAGATATCCATGTCATCATTTTAGATTTATATATGTTCTTGGATATGTATAGCCCTTAGTATATGAAGCAGAAACTCCTCTATAAAACCTTTCTCAAACTCTATCCATGAAAAAGTTTCCTAATCATAAGATCAAGTATATAATCCCCATCGTAGTCCTATTGAGTGGTGTAGAAGGCTAATTACCAGGACCACCATTAGATC
The DNA here is from genome assembly GCA_963277665.1 of Viscum album. Lineage (NCBI taxonomy): Eukaryota > Viridiplantae > Streptophyta > Magnoliopsida > Santalales > Viscaceae > Viscum > Viscum album. Next base: position 289,655,622 of record OY728141.1, read on the forward strand.
TCCCGATGTCCTGACTAAATAGAAAACTTAGGACACCTCTTTAATCTAGTCCTTAGTTATCAGTTTTTCAGGATCATGTCAGAACATGAGGGGACTCTACTACTGAATCTCATAAAGTGCACTTAGCCTATGGAACTCATTTTCCAGTACTGTGGGTACCCTGTGCTTCCCTACAGGTGGTGGTTTGGAAGGATCACCACATAAAGGTTATATCTACATTTAAATCTATTCACCACTACCTCATCACTTGGGGGATAATCCTTTCGATCATGTTGTGTAATCCTAGCAAGATATCTATGCAGAGACTTCATGAAATACAAAAAATACGTACCATAGTAAATAGAGTCTATCAGGGGAGGTGACTCAAGAAGGAAAGGGAAAAAACAACCATTCTTATATGATTAATGTAAAATTGTTTTCCTAGAATGCATTATTTCGTCTATTGAGTGAAAAAGAAAATAATTAGTCATATTATATGGATACGTCGGCCCCTGCACCAACATTGTAGTCCCTGGCCTCAATGAAAAACTCGATACAAATAAAATTGTTTCCATATACCAATACCATAAACTCCCCATCCTAAAGTATATATGTCCTCCAATGATAACACTCTATCATGCATCGTCCCAATGGGGTGAGTTTTTTGAATCCCTATTCCCACCTCCAATAATCTAGGGGATGATGACGAGAACCGAGTAGGCATATCGCTAACATGTGAGGCATTGCCTATGCATTTGTACACATGAAAAAATCTTCAAGACACACAATACTAAAATATTGAAACCGCTAAGTAAACAATTCATTCATAACTCTACCTCCCACAACCAGAGTATGACCAGAAGTAAAGTAATGTAAACAGGTCCAGAATACATGACCACCAAAATGTTTCTGTAAAACATGTCCAACCTGTAAGAAAAGAGGTATTGGGATAACTATCTGAAATTCCATAGGAACACAACCAAGTATTTTCTGTCTCATAAAGCACCACCGAGTCTTGGAATTTCTAGGACTCTATCGAATGGTCGATTGTTTAAACAAGACATGAAAAATGTAAGAAATTCTCTTGAATTGGTGCGTATAACAATACCTTAAAGGAAACCTTGAAACCACAAAGTAATATCACAATGAAATACCACAAATGAATGTATAGTCAACTGTTCACAAGAATATGACTATAACAGATATAACCAGAACATCCAAATATATTCAAACCAAGACACAAAGTCTAGAGATCATCCACAACCAATTACCAACCCTAAGATTCTTCTTGAAGTAAACTCATTCAAGGAGAACTCACTCGATCCATTATATCATCATAGACACTAACAAAGAGGTATAGTACATTTGGGACCCACCCAAAATGAAATAATTGGAAAAGAAAAACATTGATATACATTGAGAAGGCCCCGTGTAAACACACTATGGAATACCACATACCCAATCAGGATCAACCTGCAATGGAGAGGATCCGGCATAGGCACACTGTGGAATACCACTGACCCTACTAATGTGGACTACAATATGGGGGACCGATTCCCTACTATAAGTGGTTAAGTTGATTCCTCAAAACTCTACTAGGGGTGATATAAGATCACACTCCAGTCCTAAGGAGGGATACCATACTCTATCTGGGACATAACCTCAAGAGGGTTTTAAAATACTGTGATGTGGATGTAATTCTGTAATTAAACCTAGAGTAAATTAAAAAGAAAAAACCGCTAACCTATACTATTCCAAACTAAAAACTCACAACGTTCTGAAAAAAAAACATCTGAACTACGCAAATTGATCATTAGTTGGATGCTCCATTTAGATGTTATGGTCATTTGAAGTTTTGAAGTGGGTAACTGGGCATGTGGACAGAAAATATAGTCGGTCCACTGACTTTTGTCGTCGAACGCCCCACATACTGGCTTCCATAGAACAACCATGGAGGTTAACCATGATAGTTAACCATCTATGAGAGTTTCCTCCCAGATGATTTTTTTGTAGAAAATGTAGTCTTTGTGGATCATGGGTGATAGTGGAGTGGCTCCTCCCTGGTCACCTTGTGTCTAGTCGAGTCCGACCCAGGTCATACATGACCCAACTATCCCCGGACAACATGTCTTGACCCAACTATCCCCACCTGCTCATCCCATCCTGCTTTCGTATGGGCTGCCTAGGATGCTGCACGCAACCCTCCTAGTCGTGTCCCTTGCGTCCTCCTTGTCCTATCATGGTTCCATGGCCTTCGACAATGATTCTCTCAGTGGCATCCCACACTGCCACCACCTTGGTTCGCTTCCCCCAGCCCCATCATCTCCCATGTAGCCATTGCAACATCCACACATCTCTACCACCCACTACACCGACCACCCACCTTGGTAACCCCATGCCACTATGCACCACTACATATTCCAACCACTGCTGCCTCCTCTTTTTAAAGCTAAAAATCTTTCTATGATGCCCAAAAATCAAATATGTGATAGATTTGGGTTCCTTGGATCCCACTCTACACTGATCCTGCCTATATTGTGGATTTTCCTCAAATCAAGGTGTCCGATTACATTTGGAACCACCCGGAAAGGTTGATATGTGACCATGGGGATCCGAAAAAGTATAACTCAAAGAACAGAGGTTGAAAAATTAAATATAATCCCTTGGGAGTGAACCTCTTCCTTTTTTCTTGATGGCCTTAATCAATTACCATTAGATCAATAAACAAAGAGGAATAAGATTAATCTCTTAGTAATCCTGCAGATAATATCCCATCACTCAACAATGATCAACCCTAGAGCCAATTAGTTTTTTGGTTGTTATAAATTCCTAATAGAATTTAAAGAATGGGAAAAAATACAAAATAACACATCCTACCTCAATAAGATTCAATCACATATAAAGAATGAAGCATTTTTTTCATCTTTGGAAAGGTTCTTCGAATCTGAGGTGTGTCATCTAATTGATCCAACATAATATACCAATGGTTTATCCAGAGGTACTTTCACTATGAATCCAATTAAATTTTAGGTTAATGATTCTATCCAAGAATTTATGACATGGTGTTAATAAAAAAAAGTCACTATGTTAAAATAATTTCTTTATAAAATTATTTTATTTACGGTCTCGTCTGCCATTACTTTTTAATAGATGACCCATAATGAATAAAGTTATGTTTGACCTAGGGTAAATCATCCATTTTGAACTCAATGGTGCCCTTATATTTTTGATCTGGGAAAATATTTATGTTATATTCCACTTTTTTAGGAAGACCACACACACATGCTATTAAAAAGATAAATAATCTTAAAAAATTCATTCTGGGAACAATGGTGTTCGCAATCGAACATCGTCATAGTACCTAGTCTCTAAATAAATCAATATAATATCTAAAAATAATACATGGAAATTATGAGACATTACAATTTCATATATTGTTTTTATAATATCATTTTATGCATGAAAAATGATTGTCTAAAAAACAATTTTCCATGTTTTTGGGTTTTTTCTAAATTTAGTTCTACAAAATCAGAAAATTAATTTTATAAATTGTATTAAATATTTATAATAAATTATTATATTATATATTAATTTATATGTAATTAATTTTCATAATGAATAGTAAAAAAATTAAAAAAACAAGTTACCTTGGTGAAAGGTTAAGTAGTTAAAAAGTGAGTAACTTAAGAGGTAGAGAGTATAATATGTTTCAAACATGTTTAATTTAAATTTTAAAGGTGTGTATTAACCTTATATACCCTCCACTTATTTATTTTACAATTTTTGGTAGTTTTTTTTAGTGAATTCCCATTTTTAATTTTTTGGTACGTACAAGAATGACCCTCCTACACCCCTATAAAAGAGAACCCCAACTACTCTCACATCCATAATTATAAAATTTATTTGATCATACAATTAATAATAAAATACATTACTAAATTCTGTAACAAATTTATAGTGTCTCTTTTTTTAATAGAAATTTAATCTATGTAGTATTTAGGTAGAAACATAAAGAGGTTGTCTAAAGAAGGGGTATCATTCTTAACCGTGTATCTTTATGTTATTTAATCATTTACCTACCTCAAAACTAACTCAATCATGATGATATATTATCCTAATTATGTAAAATAGTAGATTATTTTGTTATTTTAATGAAATAAATTAAATCTATATCCACTATCAACTAATGGGTAATGAAACCACCATTCATGTGTATGCGAGACTACAGACATGCATACCGATGTAACTTGTTTTCCATAATTTTATATTTAGGATATTATTGATAACAAATTGAATGTTTATATATGATATTAAGAGCATATTTAAAATTATTTAAATGTAATATATCATATACATTATCACCTTTGCATCTATGGAGAAAATAAATTGTTGTTTCTGTGTATGGTAGACTACCACCCCACGATGCATTATGATCTAGTTTTTATTACCGCAGCATAAGGATTGTGTATGTGAGTATATTTATGGAAATAATATGATATATATGATATATTTTTCTCTATGTAAAGATAAAATAAAACTGACCTTATTTACATTAAGATCATTGAAAAATTGAAACATTACACATTCGTACATATGACCTATAATCTCCATGATTGTAACATAGTTCATTTTTGATAACCATATTTCATGGTTATTAATAAAAATTATTTTTTTGTGTATAATAATTTTATTCATTAAATAATTATTATTCAAGATTTTATGTAATGTTGAACCCTTTATCCACATTCGATGCATCGATTCTATCTGGAATTTTGGAACTCATCGTTATGAAAGTGCACTAAGTGGATATAACTGAATTATTGAATAATTATGCCATAAACATAAATGATGTAAATATTATTAATTATAATGATTTAAAAATTGAAAATTATATTATGAAAAAAAATAATTGATAATTTTTTTATATTGTAGATTTGAGAAATGCACGATAAATACTCGACTCACGGAAAGGGTTTTGTCTCAAAACATCCTTCTTGGAGACACATGTTCATTTAAGAACATAATTTAATTTTTTGGATGCCTTATTGCACCATTAAAAAATATACCATTAATCATACATTATTTATGATAGTTTCAATTAGAATTTATTTTTTTCCACTCATCTGAGTTGTGTTTCAAAAGATACCAAAGCGATAAAGGTTTATATTTCAATGAAAATTTAATCTGGAATGCTTATACATGGATTTTCTTTGTAATAAAATATTTGATAATTTCCTAATAATGCTATAAAATTTTATTTTCATCTATGAATTCATGAACATTATGATAAAATAGTAAAATATTCCATATCTGGAAATTATAATTACGTATTATATGATTTTATGGAAATGATTTATTTTCTATTTGAAGTTAATTTTTTTATTCCATATCCTTATTTTTTAAAAATATTTCTAATATATTTTTTATTGTCATAATAATTTATTAAATAAATTTATTACAAATTTTTAGTTTTTAAAAATTGTTTTGAAAGGTGTCTTCTTATTATTTATAAAACAGTACACTTTTAAACATTTTTAAAATAATGTAAAAAAGAATTTTTTTAACTAATATGACATGTAGAAATTTAACCACTATCTAGAGCATGAAATAACATGAAGATTATTTTTTATGTTTTCCATGGTTATTTTAAATGAATATTTTTTATATAATAGTTGGGAAACATTAATATTCTTTACAAAATTATTTTTATGTAAATATGATATTTTACTCAATACATAATAAATTCAATAATTTAAAGATATTTTCATTAATGATTAAATCCTTTTATGTTTTGATTTTCTTATAAATTATGTATATATTTATGTCACAAATATACCTATCTTATTCAATCATACATTGATTGGGTAACACATTCCTTATGATGATATATCAAATTAATTATTTATGAAATCCCTTTTTATAATCTTATGAGAAAATATTATGAAACCCATTCATCTTAATGGGTATTTCACAAGTTTCTTACTAATTATTTATATCCATAAATGGGGGGAAAATGAATGAAAATGAAATAAATTTTTTTAGTGTGAGAAGAATTAAATATTATTCAAATTTATTTTGTAATGATTTAGTCCTATGAGACTTCATGTATGGGATTAGAGAGTGAACGTAATCAAATATGGGTCATTTTCCACCATTAGTCATTTTATAGACTCTTATCCTTGACTTTTTATTATTTGAGGATTTATGTTTCTCCCACATTTCTTATATTACCATGTACATAAGACTCTATGTTTATTACTTTATTCATCCATCTACTTAGTCATGGGCCTCTTATATTGTAAACTTATGCAATATATTTAAATCAAATGTTTTATTTCTTTAACTATTTCATTCTCTTATATGTATTTTTATCTCAATCAGTTTTCTATGTATTCCCCAATTATTCTCATGAAATTTTATATTTATAAGGTATTTCTGATCTCATTATGATGAATAGAATAATGAATCTTAGTTTTTTTCCTCAATTTGATGTATTATAAACCTACTCATCAATAAAAATAGTCCTCATAATCATTTAATTATAATTAATATATTTTTAGATAAGAAATAATAAAATAATAATTTTATAAAGCATGGGTCACTATATATTTCATCAATAGTTTCTATCCAAAAGTAGCATGTCAGAAGAGAATATAAACTTAAATGAAATCATTTATCTCAAACTGATATTACTTAATCAATATTAGTGTAGTGGATCAACCTTTTCCAGGGCGGATACAACCCATTGGATTAACTACAACCTTTCATTTCAAGTGATTAACTAAATTGTCACCCATAACTTTTGTCAAGCAATGATGGAGGCAGATGGTCTTGATAAAAAGGGGTTAACCAAGAAAAAACCTAGATGGATGACCATCCTATTGATTTACATCCTCTTTATGTAAAAGATGGTAAAAAATATTTTCTCTTTCTGACTCATGTAACCCCTTTTTATTTGTATAATAATATGTGATTTGGTCTTTGACCAAGGCCCCAAATTCTTCCTAAAAAAATTAATTAGACTCAATTATGACCTATAAGAGTCATATTCTACGATAAGGTAGATTTATAATAACGAGGAGGTCATGTCGTCTTATTTATTATAATAATATATCACTGTATCCAATAAAACTATTTATGTATTGAAAATAAATATCCTCATGTACCCATAAGTTCCAAAACATTTCATTAAATTAGAAGTGACACATGGAACCCTATCCTCAAATGATCTCTAAGTCAAACAAATCTATATTTGATAAGAGGTATTTGTAATGAATCATAACAGAATATTTTCAATTTTCCATTTGGTCACATCATGGTTCATTCCTAGAGTTTATCTCACAATGAGGAAACTCAGATAATATAAATTTATATTACCACTATTTTTATTTATCTAAAATATACTAAATGAAAAACTAATCCTAAAATAGTATGTATTTCTGAAATATATACATATAAATTAAAATATAGATGAATTAAGGAGAAGAAACATTAATTATATAAGTTAGAATAAAAAATAATCCTATTCTTTGGAGTTTGAAATTAGGGAATCAATTTTAATTAAAATATTATTGGTATTATATGAAATGTTGAGATCATGAATTTTCACTCAACACATTTTTTTTCTAATGATGAGTATCCAACATTGAGTCCATTGCATACATTTAATTCCCTCAGAAGTTATTTCTAGGTCAACAATTCACCAAGAATCAACAACTCATTAATAATACACGATATAAAATAAATAAATGATGAAGGAGTGAGGAAAATATATACATGAAGAAGAAGTCAGTATCAAAAAAAGGGGGAGAATTCAAAAAAGTAACATTTTTAACTACTATTAAAATCATCGATAAAATAAGAACAATCAATAATGAACAATAAATACAATAAAAATGGTTCCCTCCATCAAATAACATCAAGGATAGTTCTCCATTTTCAAGTAGATAATAATTAAAAATTCAAAAAAGTATAAAAATAGGTAATCTAGATATACACAAAACAATATTCGTAAACTTGTAAGAGACCATTATAATTTTAAAATCCCATATTTATCTTTTAAAATTTCTTAACGCTTTGAGATAAAGTGATGGAATAAATTTATTTTTTAGAAGGATGAATAATTTTTATTCAAATATATCCTTTAAATGTACCAACTTATATAAATTCATAAAAGAAAGACTCATAATAATAATAATTAATCCTTAAAGACATATTATTTAATAATTATTATAATTATCTTCCAATACACACTAAATAAGGATTCAGTGTTCTACTATATTTTGAATATTATATATGCAAATACATAATCATAAATATAAGAAAAAAATGTATTTAATTATCCACATAGTGATCCTAACTGTTAGAGATCATTTAAAACTATATTTAATATCCAGGGGTAACTATATAATAAAATGGGAAATGTATAAAACATATTAAGAGAATAATCGTGGATATTAATAATGACAAGTGAGTCAAGATGCATAATGGGATATAATAAAGAGGATGATAAAAATACAAGAGACATTGAATAAAGAAATGATATCATAAGATCGAAAATATATGGCTACAACTTAAGACATGATATTATAAAAATAATTTAAGACTCACTGTAAAGACCATCATGATAATTGAAAATATTCTATTATGGAATATGATCAAGACCTATTTCTTTATATTAAATATAATTACATATAAATCATTACAGAATTCATTTTAGGTATAAATAATTTATACCCCACCCATAATATAAATGAAAATCATACTTATGTTCTATATATAACTAATAAAAGTTTACAAAAGTAATAATAAATGAAAAACCCATTAGAAGTAAGTGGGCTTCATAATTCCAATTCAAGGAAGAATCAATGAATAAATCTTTAGGATTTTTAAGAGAATGAGAAATTAAATCATTTAGAAGTGTATATTTCAAAATTTAACATATTCTATTATAATTTTTGTCAAATATAATGATATCATGTGAATAAAAATGAGATTATTAAAAAAATGCACCACCTGGGAAATGGTTTATAAAATAAGTAAATGATATTTTTAATGAAGGGAATAATTAATTTTTTTCTATAAAACCATAATTTAACCAAGATGGTTAACTATAAAATAATGATTGTTTTTATAATAAATTAATTGTATACGATCATTTAAGGGGGGGTTTTTCTTTACATGATACTGTAAATTAGAATGATCCCATAAATTAGGAATACATAAATGTTTGAATTTATATAGGAAATAAAAAATTGCATAATTCAACATTCAGAACCCGTGTAGAGGTTTTTAATAATTCAAAAATATTGATTGTTATTTTATTAACTATTTTTATGTTTTTTAATTTCATTTTATGTTATTGGAATAATTTCTGAGATTTTGGTTAAGCCTTAAAAAGACACACTATTGATGTTGAGTCACTACCAAGGATTACTCACCACTAGACTTTAGCCACCACAGTGGATGTCACCATGATGAAAATTTGAAAACATATGGAAATGAGTCACTACTAGTAATTACCCACCATTGATATGGAAGTATGAGAAATAGATGAAAATACTCTCCTTCCACAAACACTCACTACTTTGATGGTTTTTTGCCTAAGTATTGGATTTACCCACCAATAGAATTAAGTCACTCAGAAAATAAAAATGTGGCAGAGTATGAATATTACTCAATATCTTATATGACATAACACTAAAACGATAAATATCATGAGTATCGAGATGAAATACCATCAGAAGAGTCACCACAAGAATGAAATTTTGGTAATGTTTTTAAGAAACCTACCTTTAGGAAGAGACACTAACAGCCTTACACCCCACCAGCTGATGTCACCTCCAAACTAAGTCACCACCAGAGTGTGTCTCTTCTCCAGAATCAGACACCACCGTGGAGTTAAAAAGTTTAAAAGACTCACTATAACGATTCTCATGTTTTTTATTTTTTAATAATTATAATAGATATATTATTGAACATAATTCTTAAACATATTTTAATGATTGTGAATTAAATATTGTAGAATGTAAATACTTTTTATGTTAGACATGGAGTATGAGAAGCAGAGGATCCAAATGATTCTACATCCTTGTTTCTATAAAAATTTGATGCATACCCCCTCATAAAAAATAAGTGAGTCGAAGGACTGCATACGCATTGATATAAAATTCATGTACACGAGAGATGGAACACATTTAAAGAACCTAAATAGTTTGTAGAATCTACATCATTTTAGCACAAAACTGTGATAGTGAAGCATAATAAAGATTCAGATCTTATAGGTAAAACATAAAGAGTTTACTACTCCACTTTTTACAAAAAAAATTAGAAACATGACTTGAGACTCATTTCAAACTTCAGTCAAGAAGTCACAAGCATAAGAGTATATCATACAGAGAAACATAATATTTATACATATTTTACATAGTCTTTTTGTTTATTTATCTTCAAATTGCATGTAGTTTTTGTATACTCTATATTGTGACACACATACTATCTCAGGCTTTGAACTAGCATATACTAATATATCTTATCAAATTCATTTTACACATTCCCACGATTACTGTGGAAGAGGACCATGTGTGGCCTATTATATTTTTTAGTACCATAATTACTATGGAAGGCAACATGTGTGTGCTTTATATATTTTTACAATTATATACATGATATAGGTTTTAGATGGAATTTTTTATTTTATATAAGCTTCTTGGATGCAGGTGATTTCAAAGTGGATATGACTAAGTCTCATCTTGGGACTGACCCTATTGTATTCATTTTCAACTGTGTGTTTTAGTTTTCTATTTTAAATTATTTATAATCATCAAAAAATGAATCTATTTAAACTGAGGAAACCATTACTTTGAAATTTTATATTAATTAGTTTTTAATTATGATTTGGATTTAGTAAATTGATTTCAAAATTTAAAGTCGATTTTTAAAATTGTTTGAAGTGATAACTAATCAATATTTGGGAAATCATTTTAATGATTAAAATATATTACAATCTTCTATCATTGATAACTATGTTATGTTTAAATTAACTGGGGGATTTTATATGAATCCATTTTAAAGATAATTTTTTACTAGGTACACAATTCACTCCCCTCATTAAATAATTACTTAGACGAACATTTGGAATCAAAGGATGATGGTTTTTTATCAATGTTTTTCAAAACTTTTTCAACTATGATTTTTGTTTTCCCTTAAAGATATAAAATTAATATTAGTTATAAATGTAATTATTGAAATGGGTAATAGACAAGAACGACATGCTACTAGAATACCTCCTTTTTTCAATGGAAATAATTATTCTCAGTGGAGGATTATAATGAAGATGCATATTGAAATTATGGGTTTCGAGATTTGTTCTGCTATTGAGGATCTTTATAAGATAACTAATGATTCTTATAATACATTGGATGATGCTACAAAATTGACCTATTATAATAGATATGAATTCCATGTATTGAGAAATGTGATCTGAGAAATTAAATATAATTTTATATAGAAAAACAACATTTGAAATTTGGGACATGTTAGATATTTCCAATAAAAGAACAAAAATTTCAAAATAATGTTTATTCAATCAATTTAATATTACATATGATAATTTTAATATGAACCTAGATGAATTTATTTCTAATATTTTTCTCAGGTTTAACGAAATAGTGAAAACCATAACCCCCCTGTGAAATCTAGATTATAATATGGATTAGATTATGAGACTATTTATATATCTTCCCAAAATATAGAGAGGGATGTCACTATCAATCATAGAGTCTTCAAATTTCATAAAACTTCTAATTAAGGAATCAGTGGGTATGTTAATGATGTACAAAGATGAACTAAATGTCAATAAATAAGAGGATGACGAGACAAAAATAATATATATAGATATCAAGTATACTGTATTCAAACAAAAAGTAATGTAAATGGTAAAGATAAAATCTAATTTTTTTAGAAAAATTAAGTCATCACGTGACCATGATTAAAAAAACACCTATATTTTATGAAGAATAAAAAGTTCTATAGGAAAATGATTTTTTTTAGAAATTCTTGTTATAAAGGAATGAACGATTGTGAAGGAAAATGGATGAGTGATTGGAAGATGGATGATAATAAAAATGAGATAGCCTTATATGAATGAAAGTGCAAAGGACATTGAAAAGAAGACTGTAAAAAATAAAAATAGAATAAAATATAATGAAAATGACATAAATTTTAAGAAACCCATGAATGAAAAATGGAGTGCCTCTGAAGAGAGAACTAGTGACTTGAACTCTACTCATAAATAGAAGTCAGATAGCTTTATTCAATGTTTGTTATAAGTATAGGATACCAACCTGGATAGAGAAGAATAATTATGATCATATTTTTACCTAAATATAATTCTGAGTATTTTACTGTTAGTTATTTTTCAAAATGACCAAACAATTTTTTTATTTTAAAAATCATAAAATCTATTTATAAGAGAACTACTAAAAAAATTTGGGTTCCTAAAGACCTAATTACCAAAAAACAATTACCTAAGAGAATTTGGGTACAAAAATAATTTATTTTATTCATTATGTTTTGTAGAAAAGATAGTTTAAGAACTCATGTAAAACCATGTGTTGTACAAATAGTGTATGTTCATGGAATATTAAAGGACACTACTCAAGTTTCAATACCCTAATAAAATTTTATGGTGGTTGTGTCACCATTTCTGAAAGTACTATTGGTTAAATAATCTACCTGGGAAAAATTGGTTACACTAATTTTATTTAAATTCCCATTGTAATGTAGGATAATGGATTGAATTATAATTTTCATTGAATCTCACAATTACCTTATGATGGATTTCATGTTAAATTTGAAAATAATTCTTTTAATGCTTTTTATTGTAACTATTCTTTTTTTTCAATATTATAGAATGTAAATGTTTAAGTGGTTGATATTAAGTCATTAATTTCCCAACATGATTCCTACTTGAGTACCTTCCATAAAGAATATTTCATTGGAGACTATTCCACTATAATAGTCACTCACATAGGAAATATTCTAGAAATGGGTTAGTCATGGATCTACCAAAACATGAGTTCCCAAATGAAAAAGTATGTCATTCCTTCCAAAAAGAGAAATAATATAAGACATATGTAAAAAAATAAGGTACTTTAAACTTCTCTACCTCCTGAGAAGGTTCGTATGGATTTATTTAGATCATCTAGAGTTTATAGAATAAATTGAAATCTATATATTTATATAATAGTATAGGACTTTTCTAGGCATACATGGGTGTTAGTTTTATCTCACAAGAGTGAAGCAAACTCTAATATCACAAAGCATGCTATATCTATAGAAAATATAATTGTATATAGAATTAGTACCTTAATAAGATACCATGGATCTGAGTTTGATAATCAAGAAATTAAATCATTTTTCTCACAGAATGAATATAATCATAAATTCTATGCTTCAAGAACCCTTCTGCGGGTGGAGTTTTGTGAAGAATAAATAGAACACTTCAATAGATAGCTCTAACAATTCTTAATGAATATGATAAAAATCTATACTTTTGGGAATAATCTATGAACAAAACCTATTATATAATCAATAGTGTATTAATTAGACAGGTATTGAAGAAGTCCCCTTATGATATTTGAAATTATAGGTTGCCTAAGATTAATTACTTTACAATTTTTGGTTGAAAATAAATCATTCTTAATAGTATGGGTAATATTGTCAATTTTGAATCAAAAAGTGATGATGGAATTTTTCTAGGTCATTCCACCTCTCATAAATCATATAAAGATTTTTATAAAAGTTCCATGACTATGGAAGAGTCTATTCTTGTAAAATTTAATGGGAATGATCCACATGAGCTTAATAAATCTATTGAAAACTATAAGGATGGTTTAAATTCATTTAACATAAATTCGAAACCTTTTAATTCTATTGGAATGAAAGTAGAGAAATTATCAATTTCTAATGAACATCCAGAACCTGAACCTAAACCTGTGGAGAATACTGAGGTGACAAACCACTCTTTTTCAAGAGTTGTTGGAACTATTATGTACCACCCATTAGATGTTGTAGTTTGATACCAAGATATACGTACATAGACAAGATCTATTCTAATAAATTAGGTTGAACATGAAGCTTTCTTATCATTTATTGAAAAAAAAGATCATAAATGAAGCAATCAACGATAAATTTGTTGAAATTTTTATGGAAGAAGAAATAAATAAATTTTAATGAAACTAATTATGAAAACTTTTGGATATACGTAAGGAAACCTTTAATATAGTCATAGAATTGGTGTTTAGAAACAAGGCTGATGAATTAAGAATTATAGTAAGGAATACAGATAGACTTGTTGCACATGAGTATATTCAAGAAGAAGGAATATACTAAGTAGATTCCATTTCCCTAGTAACCATACCCGAAATCATTAGAATACTTCTTTCTAATACATCTCATCTAGATTTCACACATCATCAAATGATTATCAAATGTTCGTTCTTAAATGGGTATATAGTTGAGGACGTTTTTTTTGAACAACCACATAGTTTTCAAAATACCAAATTTTTTAATCAAGTTTTTAAAATAAAAAATAGAGTCATATGGTTTAAAACAATACCCTAAAACTTAGTATTATAGGCTCTACACAATTCATAGTTCAAAAAGGTTTTGAAAACGTATAGTTAATCCTTCCATTATTATAAATAATATTTCATAATATTTTATAGTCTAAAAATTTATATAGATGACTTTATTTTTGGATCATCAAAAAAATTAATTATGTACCAATTTTAAAATGATGATGAAAAATAAATTTTAAATGAGTTTGATAGGAGATCTAAATATACCTTTTACATATTTTCCCCAATATAGATGAAATTATTTTGAAACACAATAAATATAAAAAGTATCTTTTAAATTTTTTAACATGGATCAAATTAGGAGTTGTGATACTCGTATGAGTACTATTTGTATGATGTATCTTAATGATGTTAGGAACTATTGGATCAAAACTGTTATAAATGTATGATTTTTAGACTTTAATAATCGACTTCAAGTTGACCGAATATTATATCTACTGTGGGTATGTGTGATCATTTTCATGAATATACAAAATAGCCACACCTAGTAACTATGAAAATAATTTTTAAATACCTCCAATATATAACCTATTTTGGGTTGTTTTACCCATTAAGACACACATTTGACATAATTAGTTATTCAGATATTGATTTTGGTTTCAGTATGTTTGATATAAAAATAACCTCTGAATCATGTAATATTTACGTAATTACTCTAGTTTCTTGGTGTTGTAAGAAACAAAATATTGTTTTCACTGTTTATTTTTGAAGCTGAATTCATAGATTTTGGTAGCTGTGGTGCACAAATTTTGTTGATGAAACATACTTTACTAGTCTTTGGATAAAAATTCCAACATGAAATTATAAACTTTCACTATAAATGTGACAATAACATTTACAAAAATCATGTATCACACACTATATCGAATCATTTTGATGCAAGATATCAATTTTTGAGAGAAAATTTTCAACAAGGTGATATAACTATTGAGAACATTGGTTAATAACAACATATTTATATTAGTAGTACTAAGCCTTTGAATCATGAGAGAATTAATCACATCAAATATGAATAAGTTATGATCAATTTTGGGTAAATTTACTTTTCTAGGACTCCCCGTTGTGAATGTTTGACTATTGTAGATTTCTCACCTTTTTGAATATCATACCATTATAGATTTATCTCCATTATAGTTATCTTACCATTATATATTTCTCTCCATTCTTAATATATAACCACTATATATATATCAACAAATTCAGATTCCTCACCATAAGAGATTTCTCACTATTGTTCATGTATCACCATTTCCAATTTCTCACCAATATGATTGTATCATCACTAACACTTCTAATCATTGATTTCCTCACCATTGATACTTAACACAATTTATACTTCTCACTATTGTGATATTTCTCACCATTGGAATGTTATCTCATTCCTTGGTCATTTTTTTCATTGTCTCTATTTAAGTCTCCATTATTTTATTTTAAAATTATTAATATATTTTTTATTAGATTCAATATTATCGTGATTTTTACTTCTAAAATCATGAATATTTTAAATGATATATATTTGAACATATCTAATTTCAATGTTACTCTCCATTGTGACAAACAAATTACGATACTCTACCTCCCGACTATCTAACATTCTTTATCCGTCACCCGATCTCTCAAATAAAACACCATGTTTTGAAACATGATAGCATTTGAGCCTTTATCGGTTGAGTCATGCCAATACAAGACAAAAAAGAAGATTTAATCCATTCAGCTACTACTTTAGATCATTTTAATCCCAATATTTCATCCAGAGTAGTCATTACTAAAATTAATGTTCAATCTGGGTGATTTTTATCTAGTAAATCTTCGATACATCAAGTTCATCAAAACCAATGATGGGTGAAATAGATCTATAAAAATGAGATACCATTTGTCTTATGTTGGTGTATCAATGTTATCAGTTTATCAAGTACATATTTGAGGAAAATGAAGACCAGTTAAGAAGTAGAGCGAATGGATGAAACAATTTTTTTTCAAGACAATGGGTTGTACGAATTAGAGTATCACATGAAGGATTAGAAAATGACTACCCAGGACTGATTTTAGATGATAGTGATGATTTCATTTATGAAGATTACCTTGTTGAGTCTACTAGAGATGGAATAATTTGATAAATGATTTCTTTAGGGATTAGTGGTGAGCTTATGTTGATTTATATATTAATTCAACGCATGCTTTTCCATTGAAAAGAAGACTTTTAAAATATTAGATAAAAATATGTATACCTCCTATGACTTATGAAAATAATGATGGAGATCAATCTTTGAATATATTTTAATCATTATATGGTAGAGATGAGTAATCCTACCTCTTGATCATATTATTTTATATTCCTCAAATTTATTTCAGTGATGTTTCAAGCTAAAGAGATAGCTGGTGAAGATAATGAATCATTGGTGGATTGTGTTGGTTTTTTCATTAAATGAATAATTTTCAAAAAGTTGAGATTGAGATGGAATCCCAAAAAAAGAAATCTGTGGTTTATGATAAAATTTGATATGGTTAATTAAATCATGTAATCCATCCTTCATGACTGAAAGATCACATTTATCACAGTTTAGAACTAGATGATGTAGTTGAAAAACATAATTCTGATAAGAAATAAGAAGATGTTAAACATAGAGTTGTTGAGCAGAATGAATTCTATTTTGATTAAGGAGGTGATCCAGATATACATCAAGGATCTCCTACAATTTCTTATGGAGAACATATTCTACCTCAATCTCTCTCACGAAGATAGTTGATTTGAAAGGAATAAAGTGATGAGGATGAAACAGAGGTCTCTAGAGTCATTCAATGTCTTTTGAATAAGATGAAATGGTTAAAAAGATGAAGACAAATTTTGATAAGAAGGATGATAAAATGGTGAATATTATAATGTTGATTGTGTTGGAAATAATAGTGATGTTGAAAATGAAGTTAGAGAGAAGGATGACTACAATAGTGGTCTTGATGATTCTGATAGTCCATGTGGATGATTTATTACTGAGGTGGTTAAGATTCCTCATGTAATTTTTGCTTCCACACATGAATCTGGTTCTACTTATGAGAAAATTATAAGCATAGTTTATGATAAGTCATGTTGTGTATTTGAGGAAAAATATGAATATGTTGATGGGGATCAATCCCCATGTTTGTAAATTTCAAATCATTTTGAACAAATGAATGTTGTTTCTTCAATTGTACAGAAAAATATTTATAAGATTGAATTTAAACATACACATTTTGAAAAAACTAAGGATATACATATGAGTTATTTTCTTGGTACTGTTGAGCCATTAGTTCATGATCACATAGAAGATGCCACTACTCCTATTGATAGGAGTTCTGATGTGAAACTATTCTGTGTTCTGGTGACTGTTTTACATACTATGTATATGCATATAGTTGTAGAGATTATTCATATTAAGACTTATTCTACAGGTTCATTCATAAAATTTGACCCATTTTCTTATGAGTTTCATAATTTTACATGTTATATCAAACTAGGTTACAAATACACTCACACTGACAAGGATTGAATTCCACATAAGTATGGTGGATCTATATTTCAGGGTGTAATAGATGTTAATGATTTTTTTTGGAATGCGGGCTACATCTATTCCAAATTATGTATTACCATTAAATGTTTTTACTTGACAAGATTTAAATTATTTCAGAGATATGTTTATTTTTGATATTGGTTTGTTGATAATGAACCAACATGTTTTGACTTATATGTTTAGTTATATGGATGAAGGGTATTTATTTGATATGATTATATAACATATTCAACCAAAAATGATATAATTTTTTATTAGAAATACATATTGTGAATATAAGTCTAGCAAGTGAGATGTGGACAATAAAATCTTTCTTATACTATTTACAGACATCCACAGATAATTCTCTAGGTTATTTACCTAAGAGGATGAAAAATATTTATTTATCACCTTATACTTCAATTGTGCCTCCTCTCATTGATGTTGAAATGATTTGATCTATTATCTGATAAGAGATTCATGATGATGCTACATCATATGTTATACCATATCTTTCTCAGAATACTTTCATTAAAAGAATCCACAATATTGATCATGATAACATGATGGTTTGGGAGTACATGAATGAAATGAATTTTGATAAATATACTATCACAAAAGATTTCAACTATTATCTTTCAATGATTTTCACTTAGCATGAGTTGGATACTCATTTCAAGTTCTTAAAAGAAAATATAATGATTCCTCTAGTTTCTTAGGCCTTTAATGAGAAAGTGAACAGGTTAAAATTCAGGATTATAATTCCTTAGTGGTTTATAGAAGGAAAATATGACTTATTTTGTTCTACGGAGAGAGGTGGTAACATTTTCATGGATTTTATAAATCATATGAAACTATTTCAGCATATACATGGAAACTCTATGGTGGATCATTATTAAATTCCAGTTAAAACTCACATGACCCCTCTAGAAACTACTTTATAGTACATTAGACTAGGTTTCCAATTAGATCATGTTTAACCTCTTCAATATCGCTTCCATCCTTTTGATTTATCATCTTGAGAATCTATTAAACACATTAGAACTATCATCATTAGAGAGCCACATTCTATAACTGATGTTCCTAAAACCATATTTATTGTTCACTTATTCAATGTTTTTGATTATTATACAAAGGAAAAAGGAAAGGGAAAATATTCTTCTAATCCTTTAGCGAAGACTAAGAAATGTTAATAATTGATAGTGTCTTTTATTGGTATATTGTGACATTTTGTTATCCCTTTCTTCATTGGATTCATGATGTAATTTAATGTAAATATCTTCATATCCATATTATGTTTCTATGCTTTTTTTATTTTAATTTAACATTTTTTAAATCTGAAATTGGGGAGAAATATGGTTGAATTTTTTTATTTTATGTTACAAATTTCATCTATTCCAACTAATCTTAATTTTTTCCATGATATCATTATGTTTTCATTTATTCTCATATTATATTTTATTTAATTACCTTTTATAAAATTTTTATAAAATGAAATGAATTATGATCATAAAAAATTGGAATATTGTTATCACCCTTTTTGAGGTTTTTGGAACTGTTGTTTTAATGATCACAAAATCATTATTATTATGTTTTTAATAGTGTTTACATTTTATAAAAAACATTAAGTCATAAAACAGATTTGAGAGATGTCTTTAGGTTAGTAAAAGGCCCAACATTTAATTTTAGTCATAGCCAAGGATGACTCACCTCTATAATTTATACACTGATGTGCATTTCTACAAGATTCAAATTTGGAAAAGTATAGAAAATAGTCACCACTAGAAATGACTCAATATGAATATGGAAGTATGGAAATGTGTATAAAGTAATATCCATCCACAAAGACTCACAAATATGATTGTTTTTTTCTATGCATTGGGTTGACCCACTTTTAGAAGTAAGTCACTTTCAGAATACGAAATTTGGTAGAGTAGAATGATTACTCACAATCATCTATGATATACTGCTGAACTGAGAAACCAGTTGAATTTGAGAAGACCTATCATATAAAGATTCACATACATATAAATTTTTTGTAAAGTTTTGAAGACCCAAAGTAGTGATATGAGTCACTTATAGTGTGAAACACTACCAACCTAATCCACCGCTATGATAAAAACCCATCAGAGTGTGTCTCACCACATGAGAGTGTCACTGTTTAAAATACTCACCTAGACTATTCTTCTAATTACTTTTTAAATAATTCAAATAGATATATTATCAATCCTAGTACAAAAGTTTATTTTAATTATTAGTAATAAATATTGTATAATTTCATTACATTTAAATACAACCATTATGTATGGGGAGGAGAGGATACATAATACTCTCTTTTCTTGCCAGTGTTCAAAGTTGAAGCATACTCCCTCTTTGAAAAAATATTTGAGAGAGTGAATATAACATGAATTATAACTTATGTACATGAGAGAAGGAACATATTGAAAGAACATTAAGAGTTACTACATTATGAATTTTCTTACACATGACTATGAAAGTTGAGAAGACATAAGATTCAGATCCTATTATCAAAACCAATGGAGTTTAAAACACTCTTTTCTACTAAAAATTATAGAAACTCCAATCGATCCTCAATTTGAAATAAACTAAAGGTCTTAGAAGATGAAGATAATATCATACTGAGAAAAATGATATTTCTACATCTTGTATATTTTTAGTTAGTTTATTTATCTTTACCTTACGTGAAGTGCTTGTATAATCAATATTTCTATATACATATATTCTCCTTTAGACTATAATATATCTAGATATCTTATAAAATAATTTTCACTACTTTTTGACATGATTAATGTGGATTTGGTCCCCATGTGGCCAATTTCCTTTTTCATTCACACAATTACTAAGGAATAGGTCCTGTGTGGCCTGGATAGTTGTTTTACTACTATGTACCAAATAAAGATTGTGGATCAAAAGGTTTAGTTTGTAGAACCTACTTGGTAGTAAGAGACTTCTTTATGGAGAAGAATTAGTCTCATCTTGAGACTGAACCACTTATATTCATTTACACCTACCTGTATATGTTTTGTTTTACTTTACTTTTATGCTTTAAAAGTGAATCTTTTATAAAATAAAAAACAAAATAACTACATTACAAATAATTCATAATTAGTGTTTACCTTGTATTTATATTTAGTAAAAATTTTTAAAAAGATAAGTCATTTTTTCAAAATAAGTTTAACTAAGAACTAATCAATCTTTAAGATATATTTTAAAATATAAAAATTTATATTGATTATATGTTTTTTCTAATAGCGTTCTTTTAAAATTAATTGGGGGATTTTATTGAAATCTATTTTGAATACAATTTTTTATTAGGTACTCAATTCACCCCTTGATATATACTCACTCTGAGGGACACCCCCTAATAAAAAGGATATTTTACTATGTATAGATTTAATTTAAATATATAAAAAATAGTATAAGTTCATGTGATTAATATTGTAAAAATGTTATAAAAACAATGAACATAAAAAATTGATAAATCACGAAGGAGTTAAAGATTATCCCTAGCCTCATGCTACAAATTGATATTCACACATACTTAAATTCAAAGATAATAACATTATGTTAATAAAAACCTTCTAAAAGAACCATATCTATATTATTTTCATTTTATATGGTCCATTTATCATCATGTTTCACATATTTGTTGCATTATTTACACCTATGTCTGTTAAATGAAGTTCATCGGTCAATATATCATAAGCTTTCAGGGTATGTTTACCATGGTCAAAGGGTTTTTAAATAATTTAATAATATTCTGGATTGTATAATTTTACGTCCTTTACTATTAAATTAAAATATAAATTATACAGTTTAATAAGTTTTCCATGAGTCAACATAATTTATAAAAGGTACTTTGATATGTGAGTTTTACAATTTAAATTTACACTAATCATTTACAACTAATATAAATTATAGAAGTTATTAAATTATCATTATAAAATTTTTATTGTTTATTAATTAACCATTTTATTTTTAAAATACATGTTTTACTCCAACCATATTTTTCTGTATGTAAAATGAAATAGAAACTTCATAATGTGGAGGACGTAGTCCACATAAACCAAAGAAGACATCATCAAATTTCAATAGGTTTTGGATTAAGGTATAAAATATATTTTACCTAAGTATAAAATCATAAAAAAATACTTAAAATAATATTTCTATCATAATATCATGTATTGATGTTTTTTTGGTGGAGGAATTTGAAAATAATTACAAAGGTGTGCTGGAGAATATTATCCATTGATTTTGATGTCCTTATTTGGTCCGTACCATAAGGTACATTTACATGTTCCTTTAGAATGATGATATATTCTAGGACATGTGTACAAGGGTTAAGAGATACTCCAATTGATTATCATTTAATCATAAGGGGATTTTGATGTGTGGAGAGGTGGGGTGTTGATGGTTTCTTTATTAATTAAAGAGAAAGGATGTTTGGCCATTTAAAACACATTAATTAAAATATAACACAAGATTTACATAAAATCTGAAGCCATATGGGAAAAAATAGATTGTAATATGAGGTAAGACCCAGAAATCATCATCTAAACATTACCAAACCTGTTTTATTCATGTTTTTCATTCATTTACACATCAGAATTTTACATTTTCTATTTTTTTATACTGAGGTAACAAATTTTAATCAATAATTTATATTTTATTCATTAAAACTAAAATGATACTTATTATATAAATTATAGTAATAATAAAAAATATTTCATATAATTTATGATATAAAATTTCTTTTTGTGTGAAAAATTACATTTAACATTAGCACATAAGCTGTGAAAAAATGCATTTTTATGAAAAAAAACCGTTTAAGAATAAGATATTTGTTCAGTATAACATTATAAATTTTATTTATTATATTGGAAATAAAATTTTAATTATTATTGAAATAATAATTTTTAACATTAACATATTTAAATATCCTTAATACTCAATTTGACATCATTATTAAAATAATCAGATGAAAAACAATTTTCAGTAATGTAATTTGTAAATCGTATAAAATGTGAAGAGTTGGTTTTATATATGATCATTGTATATAAAATAATTAAATTAAAATTTTGAAATTTAGTTTTTAAAATGAAAAACTACTACAAAAACAATAATGGGGATCTTTTAAAATAAGAGTGATTTTTTTTAGAAAAAAATTTATTTTTAATATTCAACAAAAAATGGATTATTACTCAAGAGACAAATAAATTTAAATAAATAATAAAATTATATAATAAATCCTAAAATTATGTTAAATTTGTAAAATTTTAAATTTAATTTTATTGTAAATTTAGTAATTAAAAATATAGTTACTACCATTTATTCAATCTAATTTCACTTTTATAACGATCATTTTATATAATTTAATTCCATTCCTATAGATTCTCTGATGTACTTTGACAAGGTGAGTTTTATTGTAAAAAAGAAAATTTTATCCACAATTTATGATCTTCACTGCATTCCTATTAAAACAATGATCATTCTCATGTAGCACCACTTATGAATTTACTACATGTTCGAGATCTGGTATGTAAGACCTTAATAGTGGGACATGGAACACATAATGTAATTTGAACATGTTTTTTGGAGGACTAGATGATAATCCATATATTCTATGTGATCAAGAATATGAGTGAATCTAAGAGATCACAATCATATCATCCCCCTCATATCAAAATTACAGACATTCATCAGTGGAGATATATAGTGGAACACAATACGAACGACCTTAAAATCAAGGTCTCATCGAAAAAAATTAGCATAATTCTTATATTCACACTATTGATCTTTGATGTATTGTTGTATATTTCTGACCTTTTCTAAAATTTATTCTATAATCATAGATCCAAGAAACATTATTTCAACTATTTCATCATAACACATAGGTGATCCAAATCTATTCCTATATATAGATTTATATAGTTACATTTTTATATAGGAGTGGAAAATATAATTTTAAGATAACATGACTTGTGTATTATTTTTTTACAAACCATCCTCAAAGTTCATAGAGAAATATCGCAAATTATTCTCATGTGTTTAGATAGTCATTTCATATTGGCGGTACTGTTTTTATTGAGAGGCCATGATGAATTTTGTCTATGTGTTTAATGGATGTTGAAGACTATTATAGAACAATTAGGTAATCTAGTGTTCTCAATCGTAAAAAATCCATAGTGGTGTTTCATGCACGATCACCACATCTCTAATATATATTATTTCTAGGTGTTTAAATGATTAATTCTCTTGAACATAAATGAAGTGAGAAATATTTGTAAAAAACCCCACCAAAACCCATATATCTTTGTTATCATTTGATGCCTTTGGATGATTCATAGAAAGATCAATATTAATGTCTTAAAATTTACATGGATATATGGGTATTTGTTTCATCAACCCTTTGGATTTTTTTCTCATACTTCACCTACTAACATACTATGAACATTGATGTGTATTTTGAAATATCATTCTTCATATTGTACAACCAATTATTATATGGAGAATATATATACATATACTTGTTTCATATGTGGATGGTGAATGTAGAGAAATGTTCATCACCTAGTTTTCCTTTATTGATATATAGACATAGTGAAAATAAGTATGTTTAAAAATTATAACATATCCATCATCATCATTATTATTACTAGTTTCTCCATCCACAAGAAATACAACTTCTTCAATATAAAAAAATACCCCCTTTACTGTTTATTAATATTCTTAAGTAGTCATTAATGATAAATCATTCAATAAAGTTAGGATTATATTCCCCTCATCATGATTCCCACATCCATCAGTTTTATATACATGAATATACAATCCTTCTCAATCCCCATTATCGATACAGTTGTAGGATATTTTTGACATAGAGAATATTCCAATTTTACCTACCCCATATGGTAGTGGATTTATCAATAGTAATACTGGATCATATTTATTAAAATTCAATGTAGAATATTCTGTTTATTTCGCGTAAATGTGTATTTTATCCTATTGTTGGCATGGTGAGTTATTGATTTAATGTCAGCCTTATATTAGAATTATTAAATCTGTCATCACAGTCTTATAACCAAACATAACTCACTCCCATATGATTAATATTGGATTGTGTGTGTGAAAATATGGATATTATTTCCCTAAAGGGTTGATAGTACATTGATAACAGAGAGAACTATGAATATCTATTATAGATTATGGTCAAGGTCTAACACAAACCACCTTAGTCTTTTAACCGTCCATATATATCACCTTTCATGTGATAAAATTCTATAAGATTTATACATTCTCCATACAAAACATATATTTACTAGATAATTCATATAACCTATCCTTCCTAAAATTATTTTATCATAATAATTAAATGATCCTCATTTTCTTCAATGATATTGGAATATATGAGAAATTCGTCTATAATGAACACTAAAAAATTATTTAGGTAATCTATGAAGTTCAATTATTTAATTCCGTTATGATTAGTATATCATTTAATAGTCCAAATATAGTGAATATTAACTCATATTTCCCTTACCCAGTTCAACAGGTAGTCTTAGGAATATCTTTATTCTTCACAATTAACTAATGATATCCTGATCTAAGGTCCACTATAAAGAATTTTGTATCATCTCATATTTGAACAAACATATAATAAATCTATATAAGAGGATAATTTTTATTTATCACAATATTGTTGAGTCATAATATTCTATACATACATACCTAGACCCATCATTCTTCTTGAAAAATAGGACATGTGCATGCCTTAGTAATGTACTCGGTCATATAATACCATTTTCCAGAATATCTCATAGATTATTATTTAGATTATAAAATTAAACATAAAATATTATATACAAAATTTAGGATGTTGGTAGAAATATAGATATATATTCAATTTTTATCTCAACTTCTCGATTATGAGAAAGATAAAAAAATTCTTTGGGGAATATATCATTATATTCCCTTATAATGGGCATTTCTTGAAGAGTGTTTGTCTCTATTTATCCTGTAAAATTTTCTAGATATTATTTCTCTTAAAGAATAAAAGCTATGATTAAAATTATGAATCTAGAATATATTCATCATAATTTTTACACTATTATAAAATTGGAGGGTAATTAATGAAATTATATACATTTCATTTCCCTTGTTGTAGATTTCAGCACTATATAAGAAAAATAATCCATTCCTATAAGAGAATAAAATTAGATAGAAGTGATTATAACTAGGTTTCATGGGTGATTAAATACAAAAATATAATCTATAAGATAGTTATGTAGTTGAGATATAAAATTCACTACACTAGTTGTTTTACTAAATAACATAACCTCTGTAAATTGCAGTGGGGTTTTTATAGTAATATGAAACATGCATGTTATTAAAGGTAGAAAATTAATTCAATACTATATTAAAATTTAAGTTCATGAATTATTAACAAAAATGTTATTCACTATTAGATTTTGGTTCGACTCATATAATATGTCCAAAAAACATCGTGGTTATATTACAAAAACTAATATGAATGTAAAAAAACTATGAATCCATATGGAATAACACATTAATGAAATATATATCCTAACTTTTGATTCTCTATGTTAAAATCCATGTTATCAATAGTTTATTTATAATTATTTTCAATAACTTAATTAACATACATAATAAAATATATTTAAATCATTTAAAACTATTTATTAATAGAAATTGAATTTACCAAAGTATATATCCTAAAAGAGTCTATCAATCAATCAAGTTGCAAATCATTGTTAGGAACCACAGAATGAATGTGTTACTACACAAAAAAACCTATTCATGGCTATTACCCCTTGGTATAGCTTTTTCATTACCAACATCCACTTCAATTTGTCTATATAGTGATATAATTGTAAGGACAACCACAAAAGCAATAAATTATTATAATTTTAGGATGTTTCCATATAATTTGGATAATCTCTTTTACTTCTCCATAATGATTCCAATAAGGTTATTTCATTCTCATCTAAAAAATAAAAAAAACCTCCCATTGATACCAAATATATAAACTTACGTCTCAAACACATTTTATTTCATAATTGATAATAATATTTTTCATGAAATAATAAATGATAAATGAGAGGCCTAGTGTGTTTCCTTGAATAGACGAAAACATTCATCATTATAAAATAGAAAAAAAAATTATTTAAATTTTGTTATTGTGCAACTAAATCACATGGATATTGTTAAAAAAATTATATATATTGGGTGAAAATACCTGAGGAAAAGGGTGACTTAGAAAATCAGTAAGATAATACACCTGAAAATACCTAATAACGTAAGTGTAAAATGGAACAACATGAAATATGAATGAGGATGACCACAATAATGGATACATAGAAAAAGGAAATGATATCATAATATCGTAAAAATGTTTTAAAAACATAAAATGTGATATCATAAACATATTTAACAGATCACTCCAAAGACCAACATCATAAAGTGTATAAAGTCCCATTGTAATTCTGTAATCCCTTACATAACATGTCATGAGATATAAATAATTACCCAATACATTCAATGGATATATAATTAGGATCCCATGAATTAGCTACATAAAAACCATTTATATGAATTCCAAATGTTGAAAATAAACCATACGTACATCATTAGAATGACCAAACAAGTGAGAAGGAAGTGGGTATCATAATTATGATTCAACAAATAATAGAAGGATAAATCATAATGATTATCCAGAGAAAAAGAAATTAAGTAATTATTATTATCATATTTGAATTTAGAATAGCTGAATTGATCTTTTTCTTCTAATATATAGTTTCTATGATAATGCTGTTATAGATTCTAGAGAACAAACATATCACTTGGGTAACTCTTTTAAGAAATCCATGAAGGATATTTTTTTTAAAAAATGACTTATATAAAACCATAAATGATAAATAATTTTACCAATACTATAATTAGGGTTATTATAAGCTATTCAGGGTTTAATTGAAATTTCAAGGGATGATTCTATCTATTAGACTAGAAATAAAAAAATTCACTTACAATAGGGTTTACTTAAAAATGGGATAATCAAATTGAAATTTTTTTTCTGTAATACTAGTAATGAAAATTATATTTAATTTATTTTATATTGAGCAATGAAATGAAAAAATAAATGAATTTCAAGATAGAAATTTTGTTTTAATGATAGAAAAAGAAAGAGATTGCATAACGGATAAGTCATTAAGGTGGAATTGAAGACCCTTTAACTAATTTTAGAATGTTTTATACACTTGTAAATATCATACTTGATAATCTAATTTAATTTTTAAAAAACATTTTAAATATAAAAATACGTAAATATTTTTTATTAATACATAAAATTTTAATCTTATTCCGCTAATTTATTACATCGTTTTCTCTTATATTTGTTACATAAAGCTCTAATTACTATGTTTTAGAAATTTTCTGGTATAATGACCAAATATAATGTTCTATAAAATTTTTTCAAAATATAAATAATTTTATAATATTATTACCTTCATTAATACATTTCGAATAATTTATATTGTAAAATACTTTATAATAAGAAGTGTTTAATGAGAAAATTTTGATATTTCTATTTATAAATTAAATTTTCTATAAGAAATTATTATTAAT
Organism: Viscum album; assembly: GCA_963277665.1. Lineage (NCBI taxonomy): Eukaryota > Viridiplantae > Streptophyta > Magnoliopsida > Santalales > Viscaceae > Viscum > Viscum album. The sequence goes on from OY728141.1 coordinate 289,684,426, forward strand.
ATCACTAAAGAAATTTCAAATATTAAAATTATATAAATTTTATGGTTTAGTAAATATCCTTTTTAGACAATAAATAATTATTTTATTCTTCTCATTTTGGTCTGTACAAAAAAAAACAATTAAGAAACATCATCATGTGGAGGTGATAATACATACTTACACAAAACAACATGTTTAATTTTTATATGTTTTAGAAGAAGGTATAAAATGGATGTTTTATTAATAAAAAAATATGGAATATTATTTATAATATTTTTTTAAAAAATACAACAATTTATACTATAGTATTGAGGTGGTAGAATTTGAAAAGAATTAATAAGATGTGGAGGAAAATATTATCTCTCACTGGATTCCTTTCTTTAGTCAGCACCTGATATAACCATATCTTGTCATATTGGAATGATAAAAGCATTAAGGATGTGGTTAAAGTGTTTTAGAGTGACTAGATTAGATTATGGTTCATTCCTAACGTCTTTTTAAGTGTGGACATGTTGATGGGTCTTGGTTCCTTTTATAAATTAATTGAAATGTATTTTTTGTCCCATATAATTCTATATTATAAAGAGTACTAATTTTTCACAAGGAATGTGAAGAAAATATAAAAAATAATATATTTTGGGATGGTTTATGGTCTAGAATGAATCAAAAAATATTTCTACACTTGTATTAAACATTTTTATGTCATTTACTCTAATTTTTTTTACTTTTACAACTTTTTTTTACCGATGTAACTATTTATTACCTAAATAATTTATGTTTAGATCCTATAAACAAAATGATAATTAAAATATAATTTTAAATTTATAACTCTTAATTTTACATCCAATTTTGAAAATAAAATTTACACGTGTCTTAAAAATTAATATTAATATTAGGGTATGTAATGTAAAATCCTGTTTTTAAAAAAATGGATTTTTAAACATAAGAGATAAGTTTTTATTATAATTTTAAATTTTATTAATTATTTTAATTTTGAAAATTTTATTATTAATTAAAAAATATTTAATTTACATTTAATTATTATAGAAACATAATTCCACAATGTATAAATTTTATAAAATGAAATAGAAAAATAAATAGTTTTCATTAATACATATAAAAAAGTTCCAAAATGTTATGTTTGGGTTTATAAATAAAAATAAAATTAAACATTTCATTATATAACATTATAAAATATATTATTTATATATAAATGGGTTTAAAAAACATTATTTTCGTTATTTTATAATAAATTTTATTATTTTTAGTAAAATCACAATTTTTACTATTCACCAAAAAAAATATATTGATTCATAAAATACTAGAAAATTGTCCTAAAGATAAAATTGATATAATAAATCCATAATAATGTTGATTTGATTAAATTGAGATTATAAATTTATAATAAACATATTAATTAAAGATATCATTTCTGATATCTACTCCTAATAGTTACATGACTATAATGTCCTTCTTGAATAACATGATATTAATAACGTTTCTTGGTTTCCATTTTAGTCCATTATTTGATGTAGCTTAAGATACATAATCTAATACATATTAAGGGTCAAAAATCACTAATATCTCATATTTTTAGAGATCACCAATTTGGTCGTCCAATGATTTTTTAATATATCTTTGATATCAACCAGCGAAGTTTGAACTCCATTGGAAACACATAGATAAATTTAATGGTTCCTCCCTATATTAATCTATTTTTTCCTACCATATTCTTTAAATTTAAAAATATCTTGTTTCTTATGAGAGTATAGTAATTTAAAATGCTAAATATTAAGAATCAAAAGCTAAATTTATTCCCCCTCAACCTCTTCTATATGTTAATAAAAAATTACTGCTCAGTTGGAATGGTACATTGTGAGATGTGAGCCCATTATTATAATAATCCACAATTTGGATCAGGGTAAGAGGCCCCAATTGTATGATTAATTTTTCAATTATATGGTTGGATTTATATTTAGGTCAAGTTAAATAATGTTGATCTAAATGATATTATATTCCTATGTTTTTAATTTCTGATTTATGTTTAATATGATATGACGAAAATAAAATAATAAATAAAAATATAATATTATAAATTTTTCATAATAAAGACATAAGATTCCAAAAAAATAATATTCTAACAGTTACCATTAATATAATACTTTTTTTGTGGGAAAAAATTAAATAAAATAATAAAACATGTGAAAATATGATAATCATAAACACCCTATTTTAATCATTGCACTTCAAGAAGATAATGAAATATTAGAATTCCAATAAAAATATAAAAGAAAGTTATTTTATTTCAATGATCATTAATAAAATAGTATTTTATCCTTTGGAATCTATGAAAATCAAGTCCCTTTCAATTAATTATCTCAAATAAAAAATATTTCATCCTAAAAATCCATCCATGAGACATTCAAAAAAAAGTCATATAGTAAATAATTTTACTCTTCACTTAATTGAAATTTAATCTTGGGATATTCTCATTCATATGTAATGGATGTATTATTATAAACTAGTGACAGTTATCATTTCTCTAATTTACAATAAATAAAACCATTTCATACCATGGGTATATTAGATGGTGATTATGGCAGCTAAGGGTTGGTGGTTAATTAATTTAAAAATTTAATGCTGAATGTGGAGGTTAAATTCATTAATATAGTGAAAAAATATTCTACTGACATGAAATTAATGTTCTGAACCTATTAACCATAAAAATTTTATTCACCAAAACCCATTTTTAAATTGAATGATATAGTTGTTAGACATTGAATTCAATGAATTATTTCAGAGAAATTATCATTTATTATTTTGTTAATTTTTTTATTATCCTGTTTTTATAGAAGATGATATGATAATGAAATATAGTGAATGAATGAATGATTATTCATGTAAAAACGGTAATCAATTCATTCTCAACCCCATTTTTCAAATCATATTTTTATTTTATATTTTTTAATTTTTATTTTCAAAATGATGATATGAATAAACTAAAATGAATAATTACTCATTCCTATTTATTTGTAGTTCCCAAAATAATTAAAAATAACTCAAATATCACTTCATTGAATTGATTCCCAATAAACAAAAATGAATGGCCATTCATCTATAGTCAAACATTAATTACCAATAAAAAATTCAATGGGTGAATATATGTAAGGATAAATATGCTTGTAATGTATCATAAACCAATTCAAAAAATAATGGATAATAAGGACTGGATACAAAATCCTAGAATCCTCACTCCCAGATTATATATAGAAATCCATAACATTACATTTTTTACTATAAGGCTTATAATTGTGACGTAATTTTTTCCATAAAAACATATAACCCAAATATGAAAGAATATATCACATACATTATAAAGGTCCTTTTATGTTTAAGATTTTTTATAATTAGGAAAAAACCCTACATAAACATTTCATAGTGAAATAAATGAGAATTTCCCCCACGGAACCAACATTTATTATTTCACATTTGGTCAAGAAAACCATCCTTGTGAAATACTTTATAGATTCAATTTTTTCAACACCATTCCTTAAAACCTGTGTAAAATAAAAATTAATAAGGATGACCTCGAATAGTAAGTAAGGGAAAACATAATCATTAATAATTGATAGTCATAAATGAGCATTAGAAGATCATAAGGGTGTGATGAAATTATCAAATAGTATGATTGAATCATAAAAGAACTCATAAACATCAGTACTTGGATAATAAAATATAAAAACATGGAAAAGGAAATAGATATTAGAATCAATAATTTGGAGCCATGTGATATCTATAGTTATCATGATAAATATAGAAAACTTATAAAAATAAATTAAAACTATTATTGGTTTCATGGATCATCACTTTCATAATACCAATTCTAAACCAATTTAAAACCATTATAATTGGAATGAAATTACTGTGACTACCAACATTATCATTAACCAATGCACAAGAGAGCTATAATGGGATCACCCAGTTCTATCTTGGCCACCCTATAGTGTATATTGTAGTGGCCTCACCAAGTGATATACGGACCGTCTCATTGTTTAATCCTTAATGGGGTCACCCTATGTCATCTATGATACCCCATCATGTATGTTGTAATGAGATCACCAAGTTCTATCTAGACCACCCCATTATGTAAGTTATAAAAGGCTCACTCAGAGTTATTTGGTCATACCCATCGTGTAAGATGTCCATGAAAGACAACATGAATAAAACTTATATAAATAGTCATTATTTTTTTACAACTTGATTAACCTTTGGAAAATAAATGGTTATAATTTCAATCTCTTTGAAATGAGATTAACCCATGGAAAAGAAACGAGTTACATAATAATATCTTTAAATCACGGTTATCCAATGAAAAAGAAATAGGATCCCAAAAAAATAATTATAAAACATGATTAACCCATGAGAAGTAAATGTGTTCCAAAAAAAATTCATTAAAACATGATTAACCCAAGTAAATGAAATTGGTTCCATTAAAATATCATTGAAACAAACCTAAAACATTTAAATAAATAATATAGATGTTAACAATAATAAATATCAATAGTGGAGGATATGAAATGACATTGGTTGTTGACATTGATGAATGAAAATTCCTTTAAAATGCAATTAATAAAATTCATCATTAAAACAATATTTAAAAATTACAAAGTGTCTCATATAACATTGAAACATTTTGATTATAATAGCCATTTATTAATAACATGTAATGAATCATTTAATATTATTAGAATACACAGATTCATGAGATAACTCTCAAAATTTTTATTATATGCACCATATAAAATGATATCTGTGTATAACATATCAAATGTCACCTAAAAGAAAAAGTGTGAAAACAATCCATTACCTTATTGGAAACATTTCAACTATAAACCCCATTAAAGTGAAATAATAAAATGGATATGTAACACCATATAATTTTTTTTGTAAAATGAAAAAAATTAATTCATGGTTAGTATATAAAACATAAAAAATAGGTTTATAATAACAAATAAGTCTTAATGGAATGTAAATTGTGATGGCCCCCCTTACTACTATGGTAATATGTGAATTGGAATCCCAAAAAGTAATAATCATCAAATAAAACACTTAAATAAAATAAATATAAAATAAATAATTTTATAATATATGAATATGGTCTGAAGATACACCATGATGCATAAGTAGGTGTTGAATATGATATTTATCTCACTTATATAAAACATGAGAAGAAATCCCTTACAAATATCACGTCATTAGAGTGACAATAGAAAAATGAACTAATCATGTGTGAAAAATATAAATTCATTAAATATAATTGGAGATACATAATAACATAAAAGATACAATTTCCGGTATATTAATGTCATAACATAACCAATTAAATAAAAGTTCAACCTAATTAAGGAAAATTGATTTATGAAAGCCTTTACCATGAGATTGAATTGTCATTCATTTCATTTTCCATCAAAATTAATATAACTACAATACTTTCTTAATTGGTTAATAACAATATGCATGTTTATTATTGATTTTATTTCACTTCTAAATAGGTTATATAAAATTACACAATTAGTAATCATTAATTCATATGATTCCCCTTATTCGTTTTATGTGTCAAAAATATCTATGATGGATTGACTAAGGTAAATGAGGTCCTTAATTAATAATATAAAAATTAATAAAAATGAAATAATTATCAATTTTTTCAAAAAAAAAATGTAGTTTTAAAATCATAAAATAAATTTGGTTATTAAAAATGAATGAATGTTAGGATCTTAGATATGGTAGGTCGTATGTAGGAATGTGTATCATTGCAATCATTAAATGATCCTTTTGAAAAGAAGGTTAGTAATTTTTATAATTATATAATAACGATTATATTATTAATACCATATTATTTAATTATATAATATTATATATATCATTCATGGGATGTGGTGATGAAACAGAATAAATAACATTTCTTGGAGGAAGAGGAAGTCCACAGGTCCATGAACGACGTTGCGACTTTTTTTGGGTTTGAAATGGGATGTAGAAAATAAAATTTTATATGAAAAGTTAGATAATTATCCCAATAATGTTAAAAATATTTAATTTACATCATATATATTTTTATACACATCATTAACATATTCAATGTAATGTGTGAATGAATCACATAATTTTGAGGAGGTGGTACTCCACACATCCCCCAATGATGTTATCATATTACCATAAAATTGAAAATATTATGGTTTTAGTTAAATAATAACTAAAGAAACAAAAATTCATCATAAATAAAAAATATATAATATAAAATAAGTAAGACCATAATAATTCTAAACCATGATAGGTGGTTAAGGAAAACCCAATGACATCATTTTGTGAGGCGGTATTCCACCACACACATGAACATGGATTTAACTTCCCATCTGATGGAAGTATTTATATGTATAGGTGAGAACAGTAGGATAAAAACATATAACTATATTTATCATACATATGATATTACATAAGAATTATATTTGAATAAATTCAGGGGTGGATAATTAAATAAAACAAAATCTATTGTTAAATAATGCTACCTCTTCTTCTAGAAAATTTTTCTTGTTTTCACTAAATAAATAAATTGGTTTTATTTCTAAGAAAAGTGATTGTTATATGATGAGATGGGGTATTTTGGGATTGTATTTTATCAGGTTATGAAGGACCCAAAATAGCTTGAGATGTGTGAATATAGGGAGAGATGTGGTGGCCTATTTTAAGTGGGGAAGATGACACATTGGGTAAACATGAAAAAATTATTTTATACCCACATTTAACACGTGTTGAAAAGGAAAATATTTCACCACTATAAAAACCAAGAGGTTTAAGGGCTGATATAGTTCAATAAAAAAATTCATACCAGTTTAGGATCATTTTTACACCGTATATTCTAAATCTTATAATTAAGTAAGCTTGTTTTACTGTAATTTATGCAATTAATTTTAAATGCATTCACTAATATTTTTTGTAAGAAACTATGATGAAAATTAAATAAATTATAAATTATTTTGATTAAAAATATGAAATCTATTTTTCTAAATTCCAATTTCATTAGTGATATAATTTTATTTAAAATTAATCCCAAATAGGTGATGGGATAGTGGGGTTTTAATGTGCAAAAGTTCAATAGTCAACTATGTTTTTATATCAAAATTCAATATAATAATTATTATTAAAACATAAATAAAATTATTTTTTTAATTGGTCTAATTTAACTTTTAAACAAATTCATAATATAATTTATCTATAAAAATATATTAGATTGAAAATCATTTTTCAATTAAAATTTATAGGTTTTCAATATTCATCAAAACATTAAACATTCTAGAAAAATTACAAATAATCACCAAAAGAAACTTTTTTATTAAAATTTCTAAAATTATTTTTATCTATTTAAATAAAAATTATAAAAATTATAAAAATTTATTTTTAAAACAATCATGCCATTAAAAGGTGATAAAATCCTTTTTAGAATAGTACAAAATTTTATGCTTAAAAATTAATTTCTTATTATTTTATTCTTATAAAAAATATCATATGAATATTTAAAAAGTTTAAATATATAAATTATAATTTTCATTAATATTTTCTACTAATTTTAATTAATTTATTTTATTATGATAAAACACCTTAGTGAAAATGATAACACTTTTTCATAAATGTGTATCCTTTATATTCAATTGGTTTTTATATTAACTTATAATTAATATTCAACTATAGAATTAATTCTATGTACATGTATAAAATATAATACAATAATTTAGTTAATAAAATTCATTTCCATAATTTTGAAGACTACTTTATAACTATTATGTTATATAAATATTATTAATAGTATTTTATTGTTAGGTAAGACTTGGAATTTAATATAACAAAAGTTATTAAAGAAAGTCAATTTTATATTAAATTGAAGATAAACATGGGGTTGAATATCATTCAAGATAAACTATTCATTTCGTGTAATAAAATATATCAATTAATTTAAATTTTATTAAAAGATGCTAATTCTTAAAATCCTGGGATGTTACATCCTGTCCTGCTTAAAATATATGTCACCATTGAACTCCTCCTTGATTATCAAAGGATTAAAATTTTATTATATTATATTATTCTCAAATATGAATGATTCATTCACAATGTAGACTAAAAACATATTTATGGTAATTAAATTTCATCTTTATCCAATTGACACCATAATCTCCTCTTTTCATCTAGATGATAATTATTAAATATGAATTTTTATATACCTGAAGCACAAAAAAATTTGGACCAAAGAATAATAAAAGATACATTCATTAAATTCCATACATCATTATATATTAACCATATCTAGAATTGTTAGCACATGATATGGTCATTTCGAAAATTATTAATCCTTTAAATGATACATTAATTTTCAGTATTAATAATAATGATCTAACCAAACCATTCCATAAATGACTATCCTCAAAATTCTTCAATAATTTTCCATGGTATTTTTGAAACTTATATTTCTAAGGATTTGATCATATAATCTTAAAAAAATTAAAAATTATTCTTGAAATAAAAAACAATATTTTCTAAAAATAATCCTAATCACTCTCTATTAAAATGTGATCCTAACTTGAACATCACATAGGCAATTGATAGAAATGAAATTGTTATCATCTTTTGGTCGTGGCTTCAGGCCCCAATGCATCTCCATATGTGATGGGATATCCTGTAGAATAAAGGTTATGCCCCCTTTTTTCTTTACCTACAATAAAATTCATCCCTATACACAAATTAGTTTGATCCTAGTGGTTATAAAAACCTTATCCCAAAAAACATCACCTGATATGTGATTAATCACTTTAAGATATCATCACTTAAACCCTTAATGGGGTGTCCAAGACAATGAACATATGATCATAATTTATATTATAGACCTATAAAGGTCTCCATAACTCTTAAATAACATCAAATGAAAACATACTAATCTTAAGATTTATATATCTGGACCATTGACCTGAAAAATAACATCCTAAAACCCACACACTAGGATCCGGTACTCAAATCCATATCAATACAATTTCTTCTATGATCCAGATAATTGGGACCCATTTTTTTCCATCAAAATCATTAAACCTCAACATGAATAATTATATCAATTTCATAATAGAGGACAATTTTTTATTATAGTTCTTTAGAAATAAGAAAAACACATACATAAACTATTCATATGGATCTAAATGAGAATTTCTCTTACATAACCCCTCTTTTCTTGTTTCAAAATTGGTAACCAAAATTATTCTTGTAAAATTAGTTCTGTAAATAAATTGTTCATAAAAATTCAATAAAACATAGGGAAAAGTAAACATTGTAAGTGTGGTCTCAAATCACCATAATGAGAAAATTTCTTCCATAACAAATGAATGACATTAATGTGCATAAAAAGAGCATAAGGGTATGATAAAATAATCAAATTACATGAGTGAATCATAAAATAACTCATAAAAATCAGTACTTGGATCATAAATTATGAAAACATGGAAAAGAAAAAAGACATCATAATCAATAATAACGAGAAATGTCATATCAATCGTAATCATAAGAAATATAATAAACTCATAACCTGAAATTGAAACTAATTGTGGAAACACAGATCATAATCATCATAATGTCATTTCAAAACCCTTTTAGAACATTTTACTTGGAATAACCATATATATTACTTCCTTTATTATCATTACATAATGTGTTAGAGAGATATAACAGGATCAATCAATGCTATCTAGGATTCCCTATCGTGTATGCTATAACATGATCACCTGGAACTATCTGGACCACCCCGTCATGTATGTCGTAACATGCTCACATATTTCTATCTAGGTTTCCTGATATTGTTAGCTATAATGGGTCCACATAGTAAAATATATTTAACACCGTCATGTTTTTGATTTATAATAACCAAAAAAATTAAAAACTCAAATAAATAATCATTAATCTATTTTTAACTTGTTTAATGCAAGGGAAATAAATGTGTATCATTTCAGTATCATTGAAATTCCATTAACTTGTGGAAAAGAAAAATGTTCCACAATAATCATATTGAAACATTTTTATCCCAGGTAATGGAAATGGGTTTCCTAGTACTCTTCCTCAAACATGACTAACCTATATGAAAGAAATGTGTTAAATAACAATCTCTTTGAAACAATATTATCCCATTGAAATGAAATATGCTCCATAACAATATCATAGAAAAAAATTTATTCCATAAAAATAAATAATTAAAATGGTATAAATACAAAATATATATAGTTTATTATTTATAAAAAATAATATATTTTTTTTGTTGATAAATTTAAATTCACTCCAAATTTTATTAAAAATCTTCTTGATAAAGAAAACATAAATAATTCAATGGTGTCAAATAACACGATGAAACATTTGTAATATAATCCCCATGAAGGAATAATATTTAATGAAACATATAATATCATGACAATAAGTTGATTTCATTTTTTAACATGTCAATTAGGTAGTATGTACACCTTATAAATTAATATTGTTATATAATATAACAAACAAACAATGAATCGAAATTGTGACAATAATCCATTTCCGCTTTGGTAATGTTGAAACATTAATCCCATTAAAGAGAAATCATAAAATGGATTAGTAAAAATCCTTAAATTCATGTATAAGAAGAATAAAATACATTCATGGGTATTATATGCAATATATTTAAATAAATAGGTTAATTATAACAAATAATTCTCAATAGAATGTAAATTAGGATGAAACCCCTTACAACTATTATCACATCTAAATCGGAAGCCCCAAAAGTAATAATAATAAAATTATACATTTATATAACCTAAATATAAAATAATTCCTGATATATTATATAAAATGGTGTATTAGATACACCATATTAAATAGTTAAGTGGTAAATATGCCATTTATCTAAAAAATTTAAAAGTTACATGAAAATACTTTACATAGATCATATCATTGGTATGGAAATAAGTCCATGAAATATTTTTTTTGTGAAAAATGTAAATCCAAACAATAATATTATAAAGAAAAAATATTAAATCAGATGTCATTTAATGCTTATTTTTGGCATAACATAACCGATGAAATAGAAGATAAAATCAATGAATGGAAGTTTTGTTAAGAAATACCTTAACCTGATTCTGATTTGTCATAATTCTCATCATTATTACTAAATAATAGAATTATGTTAATTATTTACATTTTTTAACACAATTTCTGGGTTTTTCTGTTACATTTAAATTAACTTATAAACAAATGATGTACAATTAATTAACAAATAATGTTTAAGTTTTCTATTGTGACCATATTTAACATCTATTTTAAAAATGACTACAATAAGTTGACTAAGGTCAATGAGGTCATTATTTAACCATATCTAGTATAATAATTGTTTCATAACTATAAAATTTTTACATCAATTTTCCTAATAAAATAAAACAGGAATTGCAGTTATGAAAAAGGAACCGATTTTACGATCGTGGAGATGGTATGATACCCACACATTTGTAATGTTCTCATTTTTCAATGATCATTATTGGAAGAAGGTAAGTAACATTTGACTTTATAGAATGACCATTATAACATAAATTAATTTTTTTATTTAATTATATATACTTATATATATCATCATTATGGGGTATTGATGAAAAAGGAATAATCACATTTCTTCGAGGAGGTGGTAGTTAACAAATCCATGAACGAAATTATCACATTTTGGCTGTGTGAAATTGAAATTAAGAAATGATATGTTATATATATAGATAAATACTCAAGTCATTAATATAAAAAATATTTCATTGATATTATATTTTTTTATTAAAATCATCCTTAACAAATTCAATGGAAAGAGTGAATGAATCCCATCAATTTGAGAGGCGGTAGTCCACCTGTCCATAAATGATATTATCGTATTCCCAAAAAATAGAAAGAATTAATGTTTGATTTATATAATAGTTATAAAAACAATATTAAATTATAAATATCATATATATCATATAAAAACATTTCCATAATAATTATTGACCATGATATGTGGTAATAGACAATCAAATGAAAACGTTTCGTGAGGTGGTAGTCTATTGTACATGTGAACACTAATTTCATTTCACAAAGTGCTATTCTAATGTTACATTGTATTCATTATTAAAAAAAGAAAATTTCTAAAGTATCATTTTGAAAATTTTAATTCTTATGAAAAATTATTTTTAGGTTTTCATATTTGAACATCCTTTTAGATATATTCAGGTGTTCACTATCTGCAGGCTCGCATTCAAAATCATCAAAAACATTTGTAAAAAATTTCATTGATGAAATTTTTTACAGATTTCGGTATCTGAGATTCGGTTAGTTGTAACAGAAACATCATTATTCTTTTTCACTTTTTTTCATCTCTTATTAGGAGAATTTCATATTCTATTAATTTACCAGTTATATAATGTGGAAATAACATAGTAATGAGAAATTTATCATCAATTGCATTCATTTTTCTATTTCCATCCTATAGGTATAATGTATATAAATGTATCTAAATTTTGATCATCATGTATTTATTTTTCACCATGATATTATATGTTATTTAAAATTTTTATAAACTGTTTATGCATTTGAGAAACCACCTCTATGGGTAGAAAATATAATGATTTATATCATTCTACAAAAAAAATTATATAACTTTTTTAATTTATGATTTGTGTAATATCAAGTTACAAATAAATTCCACATGCAGTTCAATGAGAAGAAAATAGGGTGTATAAGTTTCATTATATAAAACCTAAAGGATTATTTAGTACTGAAACATTTAATTCAAAATAATTGTCTTATCTTTTTTATAGTTGTAATCATTCTTATCAGAATAATTATAATTTCTTCCATGAATACTAATTTTTCAACTCCATTGTTGATAATTTCTACCTAAAATCTATCATACTAGTACTTATAATCATTTCTGTCAAATATTAGGAATGTTTTATGATTTTTATATTCAATGTATCCAATGTGAAAACATTAAATGGTAAAATAATTATTCTATACACCTTTTAGAGTGTATGTATACATAATTAAAAAAAATTATATGAAAATTGTGAAATATCAGGTTTAGATTATAAGATAGAAAACTTCATCTAAAGCACAATATAGGATAAAAATTAAATAAAGGTACAGAAACTATAGTATAAGAAGGGGTGAATTATAGTTTAAAAAAATGTTCATATTTTAATCATCCTCATGATAAAAAATTGACAGAATTCTGAATTTCTAGTTGTACTATAATAAAAATATTATTATTATAGACTAAACAATGTATCAATAAAATTAAATTAATTTAGAAAAGATAATTTATCAATATATTATAGTAATTATAAACATAACAAAAAATAAAATAAAATATAAAAAAACTATATTATAATAATCTAAAGTAAAAAATAATTTCTATAAATTAACAAATAAACATTGATATTATAACATAAATTTGTAGAAAATTTGAAAGGGAAATATATAGATCTAATATGAGGTATCCTCACATTTCAAATTTTTTAAAGGAATTTGATTTGAATTTTCATAATATAGATTATAGATTATATACCCTATAATACCTTGATCAGTTTGATTCGATAATTACCTTCTATAAAATATCATCGCTTAATTTACCCCACTTGTGAACCGGTTTATAGGTTTACATCATTAACATAACCAATAAATCAGAAAATTAGAACCTATAACTAGTACATTATTATTTTCCCAATAGGAAATTCCCCATCTCGAAAAACTTATATCTTGGTATCCCACTATTTAACTATTTTTCTATTATAATTATACTAAGATTTGTAGTTCTATGAAACAAATATAACTAAAATACTAATATCTTTCGAAAGACTCGCAATTATAGATCCTATTAGAAATAAGGGTAAATAAATATACAGTAAATTCATGTTATAAAGAGACAATATATTACAATACATTATGATTATCATCAAATTTCATAATTCTTGAATCATTAGATTGTAATATTGTTCATTATAAAGTATATATATTATATTGATCAAATAGTAGAAATATTTATTAGAATTCTTCCAATTATAAAATGCCACATTTCTTGGTGTCATTATTAATTGTATCTATAGTAGATGACATTTTATCTGCATATTGACTTTGACTCCATCCACATATACAGATATGTTGGTCTAAAAATCTTAAATTTATTTACATTCCTATCTATGTTTTTAAGTATTATGTAATTTTGTATGTTATCTGATTTTATTAAAATAGTTTCATTGATATTTAACTTATCCATAATTTATTGGTATTTTATTAAATTAGTTTATATATCTATATGACAAAAAATATGGAATAAAATTATTATGTGTAATAAAAATTCCATATTAGTTAGTTTTTTAAAGAAAGATTAGTTATATAAAAGAGTCACAAACAAACCCTTTATGGTTATGTGGAACTCCTACTCAAAAAGAGTGATTACCAAGTCAACTTCAACAATTACCCATTTAATGTGACAAAACACTAGTTTTTATTTTTCTGAATATAATATATTTCTAATAATGGTGTAGGATGAAATGATTATCATTGTCTAGGGGTACTATTTAAAACTATTGGGAATCATGATGTGGAACCAAACATGGGATCAAATTTATATTCTAAATCTCATATCCATAGATGAACTAGTTTCATAGTCATAGATCCTAATTTTTATAATATTCTATTAAATTTATTAGTATAGAAAAAATATGATTCTATCCCATACATAATTTAGAAATATTAAACTCATTAAATAACCAAATATTTGTTATTCTTATGGAATGATCTGTGAATTTCCATCCCTTTCCCCATATGGATAGTCACTATCATGATAATGGGGAATTTATAAAGCCTTTATCTCGAAGAAATTGATTCTTAATTAGTATATATGTGTCGAACATGTCCCTTCTTGACCAACCTACTAGAATGTGAGATTCTGAAAAAAAAATTATTATTGCATTACATATATATATATATTATTATAATTGATAAATATCAATAAATCTCAAAACAAAAAAAATGAGGGTCATGAAGGATTCGTTTTTTTGGATACTATATTGATAATAATAATATTTATTAAAATATATTCAAAATATACACGAATTATATTGACATATAGTAAAATTATTAAACATACCTTAATTAAAAATATTTCTTCATCACCTAGGGAAATGAAACATAAAAAATAGTGAGCTCAAATGTTTAGTAAAGGTTATCATATGACTTATCAATCAATGATATGAAGTCATAAAAAAATATTTTTATAATAACATGGTCATAACATACCAATTTCATACCCAATAATTCATGAAATTTGAAGCTTCAACAGTTTAATATTGTTTTATCATAATAAAATAAAAAAGACATAAAAGTGTGAAATCATTAATAATCAATCATTATCCCTCAGAACATGTCATATGAATAAAACATAAGTATGTTTCATATAAATAATCTTAGAAAATAACTTAATTTATCAAGGTTCACCTCCAAGGATAACATAATGGATTGGGGTCACTCTATATTAAATTATTTCTTTAGTCATGGACCACTGTTAAGACAATCATAGTAATCAGAGTCTCTCACCAAACTGTGTTCACTCATTATTCCATTCCATATTATTTCATGAGATTTCCAACATTACCCACAACATTAAAGGGATAAATTATTCTTGTACAACCCATCAAATAATCAAAATTAATTGTTTTGTATACCATAGTATTATATTATATTCATCAAATAATCATATCATATCTTGTGAAAGGAAATACATTTCGAAAACATTTCATGAAATCATAAAACACAAAAAATAAATGGCATTCATAAATATGGAATCCTCATAATCATTATACATCCAAATAAATAATGTGGATGGTATCATTTTATCATATACCAACTAAATAATAAATAACAATAATGTATGTTTTCAATGACGAAAAATTCTAATAAAATATTACTGAAATATTTTATAATAAAAGACCCTTTATTTTTAAATCACTTTTTTAGAATTCCAATATTTTGTAAATATGAGGTAATATAAATATATGTTAAATGAACCATGAAATTTTTTAAATGAAGTTTCAAATCATTAAGTGGTCATGGTTGATAGAAATTTCATTAATGTTGTGAACTTTAAAGAAATGACTTATTTCACATTTTTGGTAAAATATAAAGGTACGTTGATTGGATAATGAGAAGAATAATACATTTTGACCACTTTTAAATAAATTAATGTAGGGGAAAAGTAAATTTGAAAAATCATACTAGAATAGAAAAAACATTTTATCAAAAAAAATTAACAACACCATGTACATGGATGAAAATTATTCCAGACCAAATTATAAAATATATTCAGGTTTATTTATGAACAATATTATGGACACTTGAGTACATTAAGGGGAAATATATAATGGAAAACATTTAATCTGAAAAAATAACCTTATTAATAGAATCTTAAAATGGATTATGATATATGAATCATTAAATTTATCTTAAGGGACATTCAAGGATAACAAATCCTGACTAAAATGTGATTGAAATGTAAATCCCTTTCTGCTTTAGTAATGATTGAATGATAACACCCATAAAATAAGAAACAAAAAAGAAACATTAATGAACAATTGAATAAGTTTATTATCTTTAAAATATAAATAATTGTATGAACATACACAACATAAAATAATATAGGCGTATAATATAAAATTTTTCCCAAATAATTTAATTTGAGATGATAAAACCAAAAAATGTTAGAAAAATCCAAACCAAAACACATTGGATGAAATAATTTTAACATAAATATTAAATTGCATTAAATAATAATTACCTATTTTATATAATTTAGATGAGAAGTATATTAAAATGTCAAATATAAATTGGTGCATAACACAAAACTTATCTCAATGAAAAATATTGAGACTTTGTACCAAGGAAACTTTTGTAATAATCGAATCAAAAACCACAAGAAATAGAAAACTTAATATATATGTTTATGTACCAATAATTTTCATTAAATACATCATGAAATAAATTAAATGATATGTATATACACCATACAAATAATACTATTAGGGAATATGAAATATGTCTCACATAAATAATTCTAAGATGTGAAATTGAGACCTCAAGTGTCATCCAACATTATATTTGTTAAAATATGTAATAAAATTAATAATATTTTATTATATATCAATTGTAGAACCACATTCATACATATATTACAATATATTATTTACTTATATCATCTTATCAGTTGTTTGTTAATAATTATTTATTAGAATCTCATTTTCTTGTGATAACTATTGTGTTTTTCATGCATATTTCAATTCAGTAGTTCTTGTCCACATACATTGAATATTAATAATTCATAAATACAATATTAATCATTTCATATTTACCTTTTTAAAATTTCATATAAATATTTAAAACTATTTATTTTTTATGTTGATCAAAAATTAATTTCAATAATTCATGGAAAAGTTACTCTGTTTATACCCATGTTTGATGTTTCAACTTTTCATTCCATGGATAGAATGCAATATAAATAATAATTACCATTAAATAATCATTAAATAATCATAAATAAAATATATTTTTATTAAATATATTATTATTAATATCGATGTACATCATTAATGAATAATGAATAACTTCTCTTTGTGGGGGTGGTGATCCACATGACTAGATGAGAGACATTATTATTTCATAGTGAAGGGGAATGAAATATGGTTGATGAGATTTTATAGTTATATAATAACAATGGATTCACTAATATAATATTTAAACATTATATGCATAATAATAATCAACTATGATATATGGTTTTCTAAAATGATCCATATCACTATGTGGAGGCAGTAGTCAACTCATACACATGAGTGAAACATTCATTTCCCAATTTAGGGAAATAATTTTGATAAAGGTTATTATTGAAATATATCAATATAATAATATATAATATATTCCTCAATTATTATAATCGAATGATTAATATATAATTTATTGATGTAATATAAGATTTAAAAATAAAGGGATTGGTAAGAATGAATGCCTCCTCATTGAGAAACCTTGTTTGAGTCCCTTCTCATGGAAACCGGGGATGAAATCTTAGTGATACCATCACAAACAAAACATGTATAATTATTCTAAGATGTTATATTTTATTATTTTTCCAACATTAGAGGCTCATAATTGCATGAAGAGTAGATGAAATGTGGTGTCCTATTATAGTGAGAAAAAGGAAATGGTTGGAATTATCTAAATAAATTAAATATAATAAATTCTTTATAATGTTTATTTTGAACCAAATGACTATAATTTGGAAGATAATATAGGGTAAAAATTTATATTTCATTCAATTACACTATGTTATTATTACATATGCATTTATTGTATTTATACAATAAATAAATAAAATGAGTATTAAGAAAAATAACTTATTAATTTCTATAATAACCATTTATTTCCCTTGAAAACATATTTTAATCTCAATAAGTTTATATTTTAGTTTAGTAAAAGGTAATATATTCTCATTTTGAATTTTTATTTACATAAAATAATATATAGGTCCTCATCAATGAAAATGGTCAAAAACAATCCATGAAAAAAATATTGAATGAGTATAGATGATACCCCTAATAAAATTGATTAATGGTATGTTTTAGGGTAATTTAAATATTATATCGAATAATATTACCATGGTTTTACAATATTTACCCTTACCAATGTGGTAAATAAATACTAAGGTTACTATACATCATTACTAAAGAAGGGTTAAATTTAACAAATTTAAACATCATTATTCAAAAAAAGAATCCATTTTTGATGATCCAATTTCTATAAGGGATATAAATTAATTTTTAATGAAATTTTTTAAAACAAAATGAAAATTTTAACATAAAAATGATTTTGACGCCTAAAAATTAACTTAGGTAAAAATCAGGGATACTTCTGATAAATTTGAAATTAAATATATTCTTTTAAATAAAATTTATTATATATAAATTGGACAACAAATCCAAAATATAATGGGACATTAAAATTACTTGACTTTGTTAAAAGAAATGATGCTATTTGAAAAATCTATAATTTTTATTATTCACTGAAAATTCGATAATTTCCAAAATATATAAACTTTTTTCCCTATGTTAATTTTCATATGATGATTACAAAAAAAATATTCATTTTATAGAATAAAAATTTTAAACAATGTAAAAAGCAATTTCACTTTTCACACCAAAGATGAAATAAAAATCCATTTTGATTAAAATGTATTTTTGAAGAATAAAATGAATTTCTTAATAATTGAGTGCTTATTTTTTAAATCAATGAATCCATTTGGTTTTATTAAAAAATTCATATTTATTATTCAATATTTTTTAATTCTTATTCATACCCATAAATTAAATGTATATGTTAAAATATATATCAGTTCATTTAATGCTCGGTGTTTCATGTCATGAAACCCATTGAACACTTATCATTTATAGGGAAATATATTCTAAAATATCAGGGTGTTCCATTAATACCCCTTAAATAAATAACTCCCTTAAAAATATAATTATGAGTTACTTAAATTAGTCAGATATTATATAGTATCAAGATTTTTATAGATTTTTTTTCATGATAACTAATTATAGAGTCATTACATAACAAATTGGTTTCTCATAATAAAGTATTTCTATGATGAGAAATGTATCATTATAAGAAGAATGAATTTCAAAAAATAGAACATCACAGTTGAGTGCTAATTTAAACATAAGACTCAAAGGATTTATCTTATTTTTTTCTTTAGTTGAGGAAATCAATAACAATCAATTTAAATATTAATCGATAACTGAAACACATGATTTCATTCTATTTTATTAGAAAATTTTCATTATGTCATATATTTTCAATAAAATATGAATTTTATCTTATTCTCACTCTTAGAAGTAAAACTTCATGTTGAAATTTTTAGTAGAGAATAACTAAAATAAACATTTAAGGATCAAAATATCAACAAAAGAATAAAAAATTATTCCTTAAATATCTAGATATATATAAAAACATAAACAGTTATCACATATTATTGAATATGGATAAATCATTTTATTACATTATAAAACATTTATATCTAAATCCTAAACAATTATACCCAAATTTACTCTTAAACCATTCAATATATTTGTAACCATATGACTCTTCCAAAATATACCTGACCAAATTTAAAAACCAGAAGTACAAATAATTGGAATGCATATTATTTCCCATGAACATTTCCAATTATATCAAAGGGAAAAAAATGTAACACATAATGTCACATAAAAATCGCATTATTGTGAATCATATATTCCACTAAATATGATAATCCTTTCTAAAAGTAACATGAATTACCTTGAAAAAACATTAAAATCGTATATGATTCCAAAAACATACTCAATCAAAATTTCTAAAATTATTTTTACTAAAATAAAATAATGTCTTCTATATTGTTTACTTTATTGAAAATATTATTTATCACTTAGTAACCATGTCCATTTTTAATACCATGTTGAACTATATTGTAAGAATATATTCAAAAAATGTAATTTCTCTTTCATCCCTTTTTACCAAAGCTACCTAAAAATCAATGATCATATAATGCCTAAATGTTATCAATTACATTAAAAATATTCCCATTAAAGGAAAAAAAAGATATTTATCAAATACCATTTTCACCAAAACCCGTAATAATCCAAGTGGTTGTATTCCTAAAAATTTCCACCAAAATATTTTTAATCTTCTTATACTTTCCTCATATAAAATATCTAAAGGTGAATCTGTACCTTGAATCTTATGATAAAACCTATAATTATCAATCCATGAAACATAATGTTTATCCACTATCAAAATGGAATGTAAAATGATTCCATAGGTTCTATCCTCTCATTAATCATAATGGTTCATAAAAAATGTGAATTCCCCGAAGCTTATCCCCAATCAGTGTCAAATCATGTTCATTGTAAGGTCAAATTGACAGTGAATTAAAATGATGAACATGATATACTCAAACAACTTTTTAAGAGTTTTTTTACACAAACATGCATCTATACCTAAACCACATTCCACTTTTAGTATCGAGTCAAGAATATATTACTCGAAAAACAACATAATCTATATCTTACTATTTTTTGGATGTTTTATTATACTTAGGATTATTATGAGTATTTTAACTAAAGTTCTATAGTCCTTGTATAAAAATAAAAAACCAAACCCCACTCAGATACTAACTATATATATCAAATAAGTTTATTCATATATTATATCATATTAGATAAATATTTCATACATTTTATAAGAATGAATAGAAAAGGACCACAATGGTATATTTTTAACCCGATAAATAAACATTTTATTTAATGAAATATCTTTAATATCAGTTGAAAATATCTTCACACATAGAATACTTCTTTAACCTAACCTAATTAATTCTTTTTGTCCTACCATATGTAGAGGAAACAAAAAAAAGTAAGATATAAAATTACCAATATGGGTAAACATTAGAGATTCCATGAAATGATCATATGTGGGGATAATAATAAGAATTTGAGATCATGATCATAAATTAACTATTCTATACGCAATCCTTCCAATATATTATTTTTGAATATTTTAAAAGTATTTTTTCATAAAAAATACATATGATTTTAAAATCATCTATTTTCAATGATAGACCATGAGAAAATATCATAAGCATAAATGAAATATTAATAGAATACACATAATCATATAAAATAATTTAATTATATTTTTTTAAATGCCATGTATATCATATTGGATTTATTTCCCTCCTGATTCCATCATTTCCTTAGTCATGTTTCTCACCAATGGCTTTCATCGTGGAAAATGACCTTACATAATGGGGTCCACTCCCAATTCTTAACCGTATTATCAAAGAAGATATCCATATTTACCCTATCAATTAGAGGGATTCATAATTTTGGGTCTACCCAAAACATAATCATAATCCATTCATATCTACTGAAAAAGATCACAAAGTGTTTATCATATCATCATATCATAACCCACGAAAGGAAACATTGTTCATAAACATTTCATCATTTCATAACTTGTTGAGAATATTAATGTTTCATAAAAATATCATCATAATAATTATAACCAATCCATTTAAATAATAAATTTGTTATATTAGATTATATACCCAGTAAATCATAATTAACATCATTGAATTTTATCACTGATGAAAATTTTATTTAATAGATTATAGGAATATTTAATTAGTAAATACCATTTCATTATGAATTATCATATTTAAAATATAGATATTTCAAAAATATTAAGGACAAAATCTAATTTTTAATGAAAAATGGAAACAGAAAATGGAATCATTAATGAATTGAATAGTCATGATAGTGGGGAATTTTGTTCTAACATTGTATGTTAAGACAAGTATTCCTTTTAGATTATCTATAAAACTAAAAATTTAATCATTTCAAAAATATAAAGAAGATTCCATTTTAAAACTTCTAAAAAAAATTGAAACATGGATAAAAAAATTAAAAATATTATGGATAATAGTAAAAACATTATTGGAAATGTTTGATGTAAAACATGATATGGAAGAAAAAATATTAACGGGTTTTAAAACCAAGTTATTATATAGTGTATTGTGTTCAATATGTATAGAAAATTGAATAAAAAAATGTAATATAATCCTATATACATTGTATAAACATATTTTTTAATCAAATAAAGGTCTTATAATTTAACTTAATTAATAGTCACAAATAAACTTTCCCAATGAAAATTTAATTTAATAATTTATCTATTATGAGTTGGTAAAATTTTTAGAAATAGCACTCATGAAAGATATGAATTTAAAAAAATAAATACAAAAAAAGAAATGATACTCATGATAAAATATATAAAAGGGGTGTTTTATAGATCTCAAGAAATGTCATTGGTTTATACAATAATTTATATCATAGAGAATACAATTTTAGATGATAAACAATTACGAATTTGCTAACATTCATGTCACAACCCAGCCCACTAGGTACGAATGGTAGACTAGGATATGTCTACCTCCAAGAGGAAAGGGTATAGATACGATGTCTAATTAATTACTTCCCATGCATGGGAGGAATTAAGATAATATAAATTTACACACAGACACATCTCCAAGCCCATATAATGCTAAAATATAAAACAAATTAAATGAATACAATCATACATCAATAATCCTAAAATTATAATATGAAAATTATATAATAAAGGTTATGAATATGAAAAATAGAAGAATATGAAAGATATTAAGATATTATACCCTATAAATATGATTTGGAATACTATCAAAAGAAGAAAACTAGAATATAACACAATATGTCTTCCTCAAACTATTCTCAAGTAGCTCTATTTCCTGTCATGACTACGTCAAAATAGTCATTGTTTACATAAGAAATGATACATGATGGGAAACACCATGATTGTGTTTATATCAACATGCTCATTAGGACATCTAGAAAACACTAAACACATAAAAGATAAAATATCTATATCATAATAAGGAAAAAATAATAAAATGAAAAACCCATATATACTCAAGAATGACTCTACACCTCTTTTAATTGTCATACACATTTCCATGAATAGGATTATCATCAATGTAATGACCAATTTGGGATAAACTATACCATTATACATACTAAAAGAAGAGAAAAAAAATCCAATATGTCATGATCATTGGGCCCCAACACAGAAAATTGAATGTTATATGAAGATCTCGATCCATATATTGGTGATTACACCAACACCACTAGGGAAAACACAAACCTAATCAGCATCAACACTGTATAAATATGATCATATTACAATCATATAGTGAACCCCACTAAAGTGGACAATTATATGGTGGATGAAATCCGTGATCCATGATGTCACACTAAATCCTTGTTTCCCACCCAGGGTAGAATAAGTAATTATAGAGGATGACACTCTTGTCTCATAGTGGGTAACCACAAACTCTACCTAATACACATCTTCTATAGGTGATTAAATTATAGATATGTGGATATTATTACACACATTTTCCTTTAGGGGATGGACCATGGTTATAAAACCAACAGATACTTGTCAAAACTAACGAATCAAAGGGCTCTAAACACCCTCATGGGGGGGGGGGGGTACCTGATGTGTACTAGGGAATATGTGGCATGTATAGCCATATATTGATCTAATTTTTTCTATCTACCTCACATGAATTGTACAACTAAAAATACATGGTATTTATATTGTTACACATGTCATGTATAGGTCGGTTGACACAATTTCTATTCAACCAATTTCTGTTTTTGTAATTCTAACAATATCTATGTATCAATATCTATGTATCAATATCTATTAACATGGTCATGACTATGTACACCTAGTTGTGTCAGAGTACATGAATCATCCCATGTAAAATTGTCATTCTCGTTTACCTCATCCTGATTACACCCATGTACCCACTGATTTTGATGTCGATAAACTATCATGATTCACATAGTACGTGATGGATGCCACTCAACATGTGATATTTTTCTCTCCATAGAAACAATAGCACCACCGTGAGGGTCCCAAACTACATGTATCACCATATTAATTGTATTATATCTTGGGATTTTCCAAAACCCATTTTTTCTTCTCCCCATCATCATATATGATACCACCATTGCGATTCAAACCAGGAATCATAGATCTAAAGCCTATTTTCCCATGTCATTTCTAATATCCCAGATTCGAGCTTCAAATCCACTCAGGAAAACCCCATATTTTCCATCTGTAGATGTACTAATGAAAGGGGATGATCAATAATGTTCTATACATTATGATTCACCGTCAATTTTATACTATAATCGTCTCACCTTGATTGTACCATTGATCGGGAGTTGAACTCGTAGTATCGATCTATTGCACCAAATAATGGTCTTGAAATGATCAAATACTGGGTACTCATTGAACCATATGCCAAAGAAATTTTATCCTATGAATATTCAATAAATTTGTGGATAATTACCTAAACTATAAATTTTGATAATTGACCATAGGGCTTTGTTAAATTTTATCCTATTTACGTTGTTGATGCATTTGAACAATGAAGAGGGAATTAAAAATAATAATAAATCACCCATAAATAATATCAACCATCAATTCATGAATCCATCCATGTTAATGGAATTAATCAACATTTAATTGAGATAATGGAACATTATTTAATAAACTGAATCAAACAACCTTTGCTGATTTTGGGTAGATCACATATAAAGAACATTCATGTGTTTATTTTGTTGGAGAGATCCACAAAAATTGATTGTGAAAACATCGTAAATCTCGATCTGATCTAATTTCGTTCTCTAATAATTATCCTCCACAATGTTTCAAGAAATTTACAAAGATAGAGTCCCTCCCTGATATCACATTATAACTATATATTTATATAGTAAAATGTGTCACTACATCCAAAAATAAATAAAATAATTATGTTCTTTATTTTCAGTCTCTCGCAATGACATTTCATAATAATCCCAATGTAGTAAAATATTATGTGTGAACTAGGGTAAATCAAATTGTCTTAGTACAATAGAGTACTCAGATTTCCAATCCAAGCCTATGTTATAAATTTATTAATATTTTTTCAGTAAAATTATATCTATGTGATATTTATATTGTCACGACCCGTCCTCGGGGCCCGTGCCGTGACTACCCCAAGCCCGCCTTCCATAGGCCAGGGGCTGGCGACTAGCACCAAGGCGTAAATCCCAACAAAAAGGGAAGGCATTGCCTTTGAAAAGTAAACAAGCACCACAGAGTAATAAAGAGGAAAAGTAAACACTAAGTAAAAACTGTACAAGCTGTGCTGAAAGTAAAAGGGGCAGGAAATACAAGCCCAACTGTAAAGTACAACTGAAAGGAAAAACAGTAACTGAAAGGAAAAACTGCAGCGTCGAGCCGTCCTCTGGAAGTCCCACCTGAAAGGTGGGTACAAATAGCCTCCACTGCTCCTCGGGTCCACCTAACCGCTCCGAGTACGTCCCTCCCAGTGGTCCACCTCCAGGTACTGTCCTGCTCCGCACGCCTCCTCCACGATCAGCGCTGTCCGTCGTCTGCAACCAACACCACGAAGTGCGGGCATAGCCCGTGCAGGGGTGAGTATAAGCTACTCAGTAGGGACCTTGAGACCCCCGAAGGTCTCTCGAAATCCACAAAGGATAAGCCACGGAGGAGAGATAAAATCACGAAGTAACATCTGACACGGCTTAGGTATATGCCCATACATATACCTAAGTCATCAATTCCCCGATCGGCTCCAACGTCCGAGCCCTAGCACAACCCAGTCCACACAGGAAAGAAAAACGCATACCCACGCAGGATAGAACAACACAATCCACAAAGGAGAGTAAACAGTAAATCCACACAGGATAGCTCAACACAATCCACAAAGGAGAGAAACACAAGATTCAGCTCACACAGGTATACTTCTTCGGATGACGAAAAGATGATCTCTGATCCATATAAGTCGTCGGACCCACGAAGGATCGATAGGTAACTAATCTCTGCAGTGACCCACACAGGATCGGACCCACACAGGATCGGGCCCACGCAGGACCTGTAGGAGTTGGCTCACACAGAACCGCTGAGTGTTGACCCACACAGGATCGGATCCGTACAGGATCGGGACCACACAGGACCGGGCCCACGCAGGACCTGTAGCACTGATCCACGTAGGATCGCTGAGTGCAGTAGTCGTCGTAGTCCGCTGAGGATCTCTGCACAGTCGTCGCCGCAGTCCACTGAGGATCTCTGCACGGTCGTCGTCGGAGTCCATGGAGGATCTCTGCACAGTCATCGCCGTCGAGGAAGCAGTCGCAGCCAGCACTAGGGTTCCCGCACATAGCAAGCTCGTTCGGGAGGGTCCGCTCCACGAGCCGAGAGGCTGATACATCAACTGTCACGAAGTCCAGAGTTGATGTATCCAAAAGTTCCGCATTGTCAACATGAACTCAACGCAACAGACGGCGCGTCGATCGGACGCCCCGTCTGAGAGTTATTGGCTTTTTCGTCCGAGGGGCCCGGTTGGTTTTTAAGGAAAAACCAACCCAACCGTACTCCACCTGCATCGAAACCTCGGGCGGAGGGTTCGAAAAGATCCATCTCACAGAGAGGAACTCAACAAAGCTGACGGCACGTCAATCGGACGTTCGTGGCTCAAGATATGAGCGTTTCCGCTCCGAGGGCCCGGTTGGTTTCGTGTACGAACCAACCCGGCCGAACTCAAAGCATTCCGAAACCTTGAGTGCAATATACCGAAATGACCGTCTCGATCCAAGGATCGCGTTGCCGCTGACGGTGGGTTGTTTGGAGGCCCGTAGTTCAAGATACGACCAATTGAACAAAGTCTGTCCGAAGACAGGGGGGTCTAGGACCGGGCCGACCCGGTTGGCCCAGCCCGGCCCGGCTCGGCTCGGCCGAGCAGCCGAGCGGCCGACGCAGGGAAAGCTGCCGCCCCGCGTGACACTCCCGCGGCACTCGTGGGGTGTCGGCCAGACACCCGCGGGGTGCTGCGTGACAACCCCGCGGCACCCGCGGGGTGTCGGCCAGACACCCGCGGGGTGCCGCGTGACAACCCCACGGTACCCGCGGGGTGCCGCGTGACAACCCCTCGGCACCCGTGGGGTGCCGCGTGACAACCCCCCGGCACCCGCGTGGTGTCGCGCTGGACACCCGCGGCACCCGCGGTGTGCCGCCACCTCCGGCCACCGGCGCCGCCGCGCCGGCGACCCGCGCCACCACCGGCTTCCGCAGGCCGCCAGAGTCACTCCGGTGGCCCGTTTTCCTTCCCGTCGGCGCCGTTGTTCCTCCCGGGTTCCGTTCTTTACTGCAGGAACATCAAACACCCGTTGCGGCACGTTCCTTCATCGCCCACCAAATCCGCAAAACACGAAGAACAACGGAGGGTTACCGGGCCGTGTTCGTTTGACCCGCACCCTCCGCGTTAGATAATAAAAAAACAACGGGAGAAATTGTTCAACACATGAACCGACAATTTTAATAAAATAAAATTTTTCATTTGAAACCGGCTCTTTAATTTTTAAAAAACGTTCACGGGAATATAAGAGGGGTATTCCAAAATTATAAAATCCCTACCTCGTTGATCGTCGTGCGCGGGCGTTCTTCGCGGAAGAGAGGGATCGTCGCGTCGTCGCGGGGAGGCGTCGCGTCGTCGCGGAATCCGGCGTTGAGTCGGCGAGTTCAACGGGCCAAGAACAACAGATTTAAATTATAAGTAATTAAATATGTGTTTAAAACCAAAAAGGAAGGAACCTTGTGAGGAAACCCGAAATCACTCACCTCAATGGTCGGTGATCGGAGATCGGGGCGGAGAAGGACATCCCGGACGGAAGCGTCGTCGATTTTCGGGTTCGGCGTTCTTCGTGTTCTTCGGGTTTTCGCGTTCTTCGTGAGGGAGAAGAAGAAACAAGGATCCTCTCAAATCTTCTCAAAAGATTTTGGGTTGGTCTTATTTTATTAATATGCCAACACACGAAAATAGGTTAAGAAACGATTGAATTAATTCGTTGAATTAATTCATCGAAAGAAACAGGCCATTTAATTCACGAAATAAACCGCCCAATTAAATGGTCTATTAAGACTTTAGAAAACGCGTCAGTTGACTTTCATTAAGACGAGTTTTCACGGGTGCGTTTCTTAGCGGAAAGATACGGCGGGGCTCGTGCGGGCCCCACCTCACAAATATCCTACCAAGGGGGTAGGATATTTCTGGAGAGCATCCTATCTAGTTCAACTTAGTTTAAGCCGCTTTTAAGTGGCTTCAAGTGTCTTCCAAGTGGCTTAAGTGAAATAAAATAAAGTTGTCGTAAAATTATTTTATTTCTTAACATTAAGCCTAAAAATTAAAAACCACACCTGAGAAAACGCAACTCCGGAAGAGGCGTTTCTAAGAAAAAACCGGCGCTGCGATTTCATTGGTGCCGTCAGAATTTGATTCTGGGCACCGGTTCAAAAGTTAGAAAAACTCGCTCGCCCGTTCACTGAACGTACCCGAGCCAATCTTCGGAAAATGATTCCGGGCACACCGGGCCTCGGAATCAGGTGCCGTCAGAAACTGCGCTCTTGTAATATTCCAAAGAAAATTAAGAAAAAAAATTCCATGAAATTTACGGGTCTTTACATTACTCCCACCTCAGGACTTTACGTCCCCGTAAAGATACATCAAAAACTAGGGAAACAAATGTGGGTACTGAGCACGCATCTGAGCCTCCCGCTCCCAAGTGCTCTCCAGGAGGTTCCCGTGCTGCCATCTGATGCGCACAAGAGGAATCAATCACCCACGTAGGACCCGCTCCTGTCGATCCTCTATCTCCACTAGGACCTCCGCAAAAGTCGCTCCATCATCCACGTCTAGCTCCCCATAGTCAATGATGTGCGTCGGGTCGTGCACGTATCTCCTCAGCTGGGATACGTGGAAGACGTCATGCACCCGGTGCAACTGAGGTGGCAGAGCCAGATGATAAGCCACCTCGCCAACCCTGCTAAGGACCTGGAAGGGTCTGATGAAGCGTGGAGACAACTTGTCGCCTCAGCCAAATCTCCTCAAACCACGTCGAGGTGAGACCCGCAAGAAGACGTGGTCTCCATCCTCGAACTCTAGTGGCCTCCGCCTCCTATCAGCATATGACTTCTGCCGGCTCTATGCTGTCCTCATCCACTCCTGGATGACCTGGACCTTCTCTGTCGTGGCCCAGACCATCTCTGGTCCCACAAGTGCTGACTCCCCAGGGTCTGTCCAGCCCAAAAGGGATCTGCAAGGCCTGCCGTACAATGCCTCGTAGGGTGCCATCCCGATGGTGGAGTGGTAGCTGTTGTTGTACACAAACTCTACCAAGGGTAGGTGGTCCTCCCAGCTACGACCAAAGTCGAGGACACATGCGCGGAGCATATCCTTGAGAGTCTGAATAGTCCTCTCCATCTAACCATCCGTCTGAGGGTGAAAGGCGGTGCTCAGACGTAGTCGCGTCCCGAACGCCTCCTGCAACCCCTTCCAAAGCCGGGAAGTAAAACGAGCGTCCCGATCAGAGACGATAGTCGATGGCACACCGTGAAGTCGTAAAATCTCCTGAATGTAGAGACGCCCCAAGCTCTCCACTGAGCCCTGCTCTCGGATGGGTAAGAAGTGTGCCGACTTGGTGAGTCGGTCAACAATCACCCAAATGGAGTCGTGACCTCTGGAAGTGCGTGGAAGTCCAGTCAAAAAGTCCATAGATCTCCCGTCCCACTTCCACTCCAGGACCTCCAAGGGCTGTACCAAGCCTGCTGGTACCTGATGCTCTGCCTTCACCTGCTGGCAGGTGAGGCACCGTGAAACGAACTCTGCCACAGCCTTATTCATGCCCGGCCACCAGTGCTGTCGTCTGAGATCCTGGTACATCTTCACCACTCCAGGATGTTCCTCCAAAGGAGAAGTGTGATACGCTCTCAGCACCTCCTCTCGTAAAGAGACTAGTACCAAGGTACGTCCTCTGAAAAGGACATCGTTCTCTGCTCCAAGGGAGAAACCATCAGGTGCCTGTCCCGAGGATATCTGTGCACGCCGTGTCTCACAGTCAACGTCCCCACGCTGTGCCTCTCTGACCCGCTGAAGAAGTGGAGGAGAGATTGTGAGAGACTGAAGGAAGGCTGCTCCGTCTCTATCCACGAAGGATATCTGCAAAGCGGCTAGCTGCTCTGTCGCCTCCTCAAGTAGCTGGATGCCCGTCCTCCTGCTGAGGGCATCAGCCACCACGTTCCCCTTCCCAGGAGTATATACTATCTCAAAGTCATAGTCTTGGAGGAACTCGAGCCATCGCCGCTGTCTCAGGTTCACGTCCTTCTGAGAGAAGATGCACCTGAGAATCTGGTGGTCAGAAAAGACTATGAAGCGCTCGCCCATCAGATAGTGTCGTCATGTCTTCAGGGCAAAGACCACTGCTGCCAACTCCAAGTCATGGGTAGAGTAGTTCTTCTCATGAGGCCTCAACTAACGTGATCCGTAGGAAATCACGGCCCGCTCCTGCATCAGGACACACCCGAGTCCGGTCCCTGATGCATCGCAGTAGACTACGTATCCAACTACCTCCTCAGGCAACCTCAAGATAGGTGCGCTGGTCAACCTCTGCCTCAGCTCCTGGAAGCTCTGATGACATCTGTCTGACCACACGAAGGGTTTCCCCTTCTTCGTCAACGCTGAGAGTGCGGCCGAAACTCTGGAGAAGTCCAGCACAAATCTCCGATAGTATCCGGCTAGGCCCAAGAAACTACGCACCTCTGTCACGCTTTTGGGTGGCTCCCAAGCTAGCACTGCCTCGATCTTCGCAGGATCCACTGCAACTCCCACCTCAGAAATGACGTGCCCCAAGAAGTGGACCTCACGTAACCAGAACTGACACTTCGAGAGCTTTCCATAAAGCTGGTGCTCTCGGAGTGTGTCTAGTACAACACGCAGGTGGTAGGCGTGCTCCTCCTCCGTCGTCAAGTACACCAAAATGTCGTCGATGAAGACCACGACAAATCGATCAAGGTATGGCTGGAATATCCTGTTCATGAGGCTCATGAACACTACTGGAGCATTGGTCACGCCGAAATTCATAACCAAGAACTCATAGTGGCCATACCGACACCTGAAGGCCATCTTCTGCACATCCTCATCTCGAACTCTAAGCTGACGATAGCCTGACCTGAGGTCTATCTTCGAGAACCACCGTGCTCCCTTGAGCTGGTCGAAGAGGTCATCAATACTTGGTAGCAGATACTTATTCCTCACTGTCACCTGATTCAGGCGACGATAATCGACACACAGTCGCAAGCTCCCGTCCGCCTTCTTGGCGAACAAAATCGGGGAAGCCCAGGGCGAAACACTGGGTCGGATGAACCCCTTGCCCTGCAAGTCCTCCAACTGTACCTGCAGCTCTCGAAGCTCAGCGGGGGCCATCCGATATGCTGGAGTGGATATCGGGGCTGTCCCAGGGTACATGTCAATATAAAAGTCTACCTCTCTGCGAGGAGGTAGTCCTGGAACGTCCTCGGGAAAGACGTCCGCGTACTGATCCACCACTGCAGGAAAACTGGGAAACCGCACGTCAACTACTCCCAGGATGAGGCTAGACAACTGATGAGTGATGGGATGACCTCTCCTCTACGTGAGTCCATCCGGTGCTGCTAAGGCTCCCTTCTCGCCGGTGAAGGTGAACCTGCTCCCGTCGGTGCACACACATCGCACCTTGCGCCTAATGCAGTCAATCTGAGCATGGACCGTAGATAACCAATCCATGCCCCAGATGACGTCGTAAGGCCTCGACGCCGCTACAAGAAGATCCCAGCCGAAGCTCTCGCCTCCTAGAGTAAGCTCACACTGCCGGCACTAGTGCGTAATTGTCGAGTCTGCTCCCGTAGGAGTCTCTAGCTGTAAGGATCGAGCCAACGGCTCTGTCGGAATCTCCAAGCTCCGAACAAGGGCAGTGGCTATGAAAGAGTGACTCGCTCTTGTGTCTATCAGAACTGCAGCAAGGGTGGAATAGACACAGATCGTACCTCGAATCATCTCTGGCGCACCGTGGTCGTAGGCCTCCGCTGCCTGGAGCTGAGCCTGTCTTTGCCTACCAGCTCCCTGTGGTCGGGGCGGGCCTCTTGGTGGTGGTGGTGGTAGATCCTCAAAGTGTCGCCCACCACCTTCCTGCTCGGCCAGCTCCTCTGCCTCGTACTCCTCCTCCCTGCGACCATCACGGTCGACCCTCTGCCTCTGCCTGGGTGGTCCCTCCACTGTCTGCTGACCCTCGGTACGACGGGTCGGGTAGTCACGAGCCATGTGGCCCCACCCGCCGCACTCGTAGCACTGCCTGCCTCTCGGAAGACTGGCTCTGGGCTAGGTGCCCTGCACTGGTGAGCCAGTGTCCCGAGGTCGCCTTCCGGAAGGTCTGGTCCGCCTGGAACCCTGAGTCATCCGCCGGCTACCAGCTGCCGAAGACTCCGCTATCTGCCGCCATGCGGTAGGTCTCGCTGTGGACTCAGCCAGGAAGCTCTCTATCAGGAGGGCTCGCTCCAGTACTCCTGCCTGGGTCGGGATGCTGAGGGAGATCAGCGATGCCCTGATCTCATGTCTCAATCCCTGCTCGAAGGTCTGGGCCTGGAAGAAGGGGTCTCGTACCATGTCTGTCGAGTAGCGAGATAGGTCGGTGAACCTCGCCGCGTACTGAGCGACCGTCAAGCTGCCCTGCCGCAGCTGAAGAAGCTCTTGGATGCACACCGCACGGAGGGTGGCCGGGACGAACACTGAGCGGAAGAGGCTCTCGAAGTCCGTCCAGATGAGGGTGGCCTCATCGTGTACCTGGAGCATCAGGCTCCACAATTGTCCGGTTGCTGCGTGCAGTAGGCTTGCCGCGAGGATCACCATGAGGTCTGCTGGTATCCTCACTAGCCTGAAAACTCGGACGACCGCCTCCAGCCAGTCCTCGGCTGCCTGGGGGTCCGACTCCCCACGGAACCTGGGTGGTCGCTGGCACTGGAACTCGTGCAGAGCTCCGAGGTGTCGTGCGTCGTCAGCTGCCAGTGCTGGAAGCATCGGGGGCTCGGTGGGTAAAGGTACCGCCGGTGCCTCTGCTGTCAACGGGCCCTGTACCGAGGCCTCGTCGCTCGGCGGGTTGTCGTCGCACACTACTCTTGGAGCCCTAGCTGGCTGCTGTCGTCATGCCATCCTGAAAAGGAAACACGTGCACCACGGTCAGAACAGTATACCTGGTGAGATGACACAAGTAATCACAATGAAAACTTGAAACAGACATGCAATCAATGTTTTCGTGCATTAAGTCAGAAATCAGAAGCCAGGGTCCTGGTGTATGGATACGTCGGCCGCCGCACCAACACTGGATTCCCTGAACTGATAACCACACTCAATACGCTAAACACTATTGCTTCACATAGAAGAAAGATCAGAGTCTGCGGTAGAACCGACCACCTCTGATACCAATTTGTCACGACCCGTCCTCGGGGCCTGTGCCGTGACTACCCCAAGCCCGCCTTCCATAGGCCAGGGGCTGGCGACTAGCACCAAGGCGTAAATCCCAAAAAAAGGGAAGGCATTGCCTTTGAAAAGTAAACAAGCACCACAGAGTAAGAAAGAGGAAAAGTGAACACTAAGTAAAAACTGTACAAGCTGTGCTGAAAGTAAAAGGGGCCGGAAATACAAGCCCAACTGTAAAGTACAACGAAAGGAAAAACAGCAACTGAAAGGAAAAACTGCAGCGTTGAGCCGTCCTCTGGAAGTCCCACCTGAAGGGTGGGTACAGATAGCCTCCACTACTCCTCGGTTCCACCTAACCGCTCCGAGTACGTCCCACCCAGTGGCCCACCTCCAGGTACTGTCCTGCTCTGCATGCCTCCTCCACGATCAGCGCTGTCCGTCGTCTGCAACCAACACCACGAATTGCGGGCATAGCCCGTGCAGGGGTGAGTATAAGCTACTCAGTAGGGACCACGAGACCCCCGAAGGTCTCCCGAAATCCACAAAGGATAAGCCACGAAGGAGAGATACAATCACGAAGTAACATCTGACACGGCTTAGCTATATGCCCATACATATACCTAAGTCATCAATTCCCCGATCGGCTCCAATGTCCGAGCCCTAGCACAACCCAGTCCACACAGGAAAGAAAAACGCATACCCACGCAGGATAGAACAACATAATCCACAAAGTAGAGTAAACAGTAAATCCACACAGGATAGCTTAACACAATCCACAAAGGAGAGAAACACAAGATTCAGCTCACACTGGTATACTTCTTCGGATGACGAAAAGATGATCTCTGATCCATATAAGTCGTCGGACCCACGAAGGATCGATAGGTAACTAATCTCTGCAGTGACCCACACAGGATTGGACCCACACAAGATCGGGCCCACGCAGGACCTGTAGGAGTTGGCTCACACAGAACTGCTGAGTGTTGACCCACACAGGATCGGATCCGTACAGGATCGGGCCCACACAGGACCGGGCCCACGCAGGACCTGTAGCACTGATCCACGTAGGATCACTGAGTGCAGTAGTCTTCGCAGTCCGCTGAGGATCTCTACACAGTTGTCGCCGCAATCCACTGAGGATCTCTGCACGGTCGTCATCGGAGTCCACGGAGGATCTCTGCACAGTCGTCGCCATCGAGGAAGCAGTCGCAACCAGCACTAGGGTTCCCGCACACAGCAAGCTCGTTCGGGAGGGTCCGCTCCACAGGCTGAGAGGCTGATACATCAACTGTCACGAAGTCCAGAGTTGATGTATCCAAAAGTTCCGCATTGTCAACAGGAACTCAACGCAATAGACGGCGCGTCGATCGGACGCCCGATCTGAGAGTTATTGGCTTTTTCGTCCCAGTGGCCCGGTTGGTTTTTAAGGAAAAACCAACCCAACCATACTCCACCTGTGTCCATACCTCGGGAGGAGGGTGCCAAAAGATCCGTCTCATAGAGAGGAACTCAACAAAGCTGATGGCACGTCAATCGGACGTCCGTGGCTCAAGATATGAGCGTTTCCGCTCCGAGGGCCCGGTTGGTTTCGTGTACGAACCATCCCAGCCGAACTCAAAGTATTCCGAAACCTTGAGTGCGATATACCGAAACGACCGTCTCGATCCAAGGATCGCGTTGCCGCTGACGGCGGGTCGTTTGGAGGCCTGTAGTTCATGATACGACCATTTGAACGAAGTCTATCCGAAGACGGGGGGTCCGGGCCCGGGCCTACCCGGCCCGACCCGGTTGGCCCGGCTCGGCCGAGCGGCTGAGCGGCCGACGCGGGGGAAAGCCGCCGCCCCGCGTGACACTCCTGCGGCACCCGCGGGGTGTCGCCCTGGACACCCGCGGGGTGCCGGGTGACAACCCTGCGGCACCCGCGGGGTGTCACGCTGGACACCCGCGGCACCCGCGGGGTGTCGAGCTGGACACCGGTGGGGTGTCGCGCTGGACACCCGCGGCACCCGCGGGGTGTCGCACTGGACACCTATTGGGTGTCGCGCTGGACACCCGCGGCACCCGCGGGGTGTCGCGCTGGACACCCGCAGCACCCGTGGGGTGTCGCGCTGGACACCCGCGGGGTGCCGCCGGCGACCCGCGCCACCACCGGCTTCCGCGGGCCGCCGGAGTCGCTCCGGTGGCCCGTTTTCCTTCCCGTCTGTGCCGTTGTTCCTCCCGGGTTCCGTTCTGTACTGCGGGATCATCAAACACCCGTTGTGGAACGTTCGGTCGTCGCCCGCCAAATCCACAAAACACGAAGAACGACGGAGGGTTGCCGGGCCGTGTTCGTTTGACCCGCACCCTCCGCGTTAGATAATAAAAAAAACAATGGGAGAAATTGTTCAACACATGAACCGACAATTTTAATAAAATAAAATTGTTCATTTGAAACCGGCTCTTTAATTTTTAAAGAACGTTCACGGGAATATAAGAGGGGTATTCCAAAATTACAAAATCCCTACCTCGTTGATCGTCGCACGCGGGCGTTCTTCACGGAAAAGCTCGTCGCGGAAGAGAGGGATCGTCGCGTCGTCGCGGGGAGGCGTCACGTCGTAGAGGAATCCGGCGTTGATTTAGAGAGCTCAACGGACCAAGAACAACAGATTTAAATTATAAATAATTAAATCTGTGTTTAAAACCAAAAAGGAAGGAACCTTGTGAGGAAACCCGAAATCACTCACCTCAACGGTCGGTGATCGGAGATCGGGGCGGAGAAGGACGTCTCGGATGGAAGCGTCTTCGATTTTCGGGTTCGGCGTTCTTTGCGTTCTTCGCGTTCTTCGCGAGGGAGAAGAAGAAACAAGGATTCTCTCAAATATTCTCAAAAGATTTTGGGTTGGTCTTATTTTATTAATATTACAACACACGAAAACAGGTTAAGAAACGATTGAATTAATTCATTGAATTAATTCAACGAATGAAACAGGCCATTTAATTCACGAAATATACCGCCCAATTAAATGGTCTGTTAAGAATTTAGAAAACGCGTCAGTTGACTTTCATTAAGACGGGTTTTCACGGGTGCGTTTCTTAGCGGAAAGAAACGGTGGGGCTCGTGCGGGCCCCACCTCACAAATATCCTACCAAGGGGGTATGATATTTCTGGATAGCATCCTATCCAGTTCAACTCAGTTTAAGCCTCTTTTAAGTGGCTTCAAGTGGCTTCCAAGTGGCTTAAGTGAAATAAAATAAAGTTGTCGTAAAATTATTTTATTTCTTAACTTTAAGCCCGAAAATTAAAAACCACACCCGAGCAAACGCAACTCCGGAAGAGGCGTTTCTAAGCAAAAACCGGCGCTGCGGTTTCATTGGTGCCCTCAGAATTCGATTCCGGGCACCGGTTCAAAAGTTAGAAAAACTCACTCGCCCGTTCACTGAATGTACCCGAGCCAATCTTCGGAAAATGATTCCGGGCACACCGGGCCTGGGAATCAGGTGCCATCAGAAACCGCGCTCTTGTAAAATTTCAAAGAAAATTAAGAAAAAAATTTCCTTGAAATTTACGGGTCTTTACATATATGTATAATATATTTCAAATATCAATTTTAGGATCACCATGCCCCAGAATACCTCATCTTTATAACTCCTAGATAAGAATATAATCTATATAATACTATGAAGTGAAAAATATAAAATCAGATTCATTGAATTTTCTCTAACTCATGGATATTTTTTCTTGAAAAATGATAAAACTACTAAAAATAAAAGGGTACATAAAACACATATGTATCTTTCACTCCTAGGCGGTCTCCTGAAGATTCATGAGCATCCAATAGACACACAGTAGGAAAATGGATCATCTATAATGGATTATATCATATTGTTCCTCGATCTCTAACAGGTACTTAGAAATTATAAACCCTTCATGAATGTTTAGAACGCCCTTTTCAATGACATGAGATGGGTCATGTACAAAACTCCTCATCTGCAAAATGTGGAATACATAATGTAAATGGTCTAAATGTGATGGTATAGATTAGTGGTATTCCACCTATCTAACCCTACATAGTATTTTAAAATGGAAAATGAATCTCAAAGACAACATGGAACCCTAACCAAATCCCTATAATCCACATCAAAATGAGACCCTGAGGAACACATGGCATCCCTCCTAAAACTCCAACGCCTCCTTAATTACTATGTGTATAACTTCTAATAGATATCTTCATTCTTCATTCACTCCTTGATAATTTTCACCTTCTCATTCATAGATCACAATAAATCTGGGCCCTTGGCTATTGACTCACATGGACTAGTCCTACAATGTTGTGATCTATTGGATCACCCATACAAGGCCTTGAATATTTCCATACATATGGTAGAATGGTAGCTATTTACTTTACTAAAACTACAACAATGGTATTTGAACCTCCCAACCATGACAATAAACAACATGCATTCCCATAGCATTTCCTCAATGTTTTGAATGATCCTCTTAGAATAGATGTCATTATTGGGGGTGAAACGCTATGTTCAAATGAAAATAAGTCCCAAAGGCCTCATGTTGACCTCTCCATAAATATGTTGAGCAATGAGAATCATAGTTAAAATGATAATTGGGGAAACTCCATGGAACAAGATTATCTCATGAACTTATAAGAATCTTATGATCTGTATTGAACACTAATCTTATATATCTATGAAGTGGTCCAATGTAGGGAGTCATTCTATGATCACCCAGATGAAATCATTTACCTAAGACATGCATGGTAACCCCTTCTTTAATTCCATGGATATCCAATTCCACTTACACTCGAAAACCTCATGGTGTATAGTTATAAATTTTGGAACCTATTTCATAGCCTCCAAATACATACAATTGAGAAATTGAGGAAAAACAATGAAATACATCTCGTTATTCTTTTCAACCAAAAAATGCATTGGATGTATTGGTTCATCTTTTCCACACATAGATGTATGACTAATGGGGATTCATGAAAAACATGAATCACCTCCTTCCATATCATCACTATTACCATATTTCATCATATAAAATGGATAATGATCTCCCCATATTCATAAGATCCATTTTGATCATGTCAAATGAATATCTTAGTATATAAGGTTTCACATTTGGTATTTCCAAGATGACCATTCCAATAACACTGTATAAGTGGTGAGATTGTAACCCTAGAACAAAGATATGAAGCAGCATCATTGTCCACAAATTAAAACTAAAATGTGGTTAACTACTCTTCCACCTAGACCAATAACTGAGAACATGGTCTTATGTTGTGAGCATTTGGAACAAAATTACACTTCCCATGAGGTTGGAAAATATCGATGCCATATTCCTGGAGGAACTCTAGACGTTTCCACTATATATTGTTAAGATACATCTAAGAGAAGATATACAAGATATTATTGTGGTTAATTTTGATGTTAAACCACTTGGAAAAAAGGTAGTGTCTCCACATATTAAGGGGGAAAACAACTGATTCAAGCTCAAGAATAGGGGGAGTGCAGTTATTCTGATGTAGTCTCAACAACACAGACAAATTGGTAATCACTATATTTCAATGAATCAAGAAGAATAACTCATCTAGTCCATGATGTATCATATAAAACATAAAAAATGACACCCTCCTCTAGTAATTTAATTATGGGGAGAGTCTTCAACATTTCCCTTAACTCTTAAAAACACAGGTTGGCCATTTTTATCCACATAAAGGGATTCCTCTCTTAGTCTGATGCATTCAAATGTTCATAAACTCTGGAGAAATAAGGAAAACCCTCAGAAAGTACCTTTCTATCCCTTGAAAACTATACACATCAGTAAAAATCATGGGTATCTTTAAATCTATCTCAAAATCAACCTTCACATGGTCTACTACCACTTCTAAATTTGAGATGATGGTTCATTAGAAGTGAATCTATCAATTCTAGAATTGATACATAGAGATATTTATATAAATATGGCACTCTCGGAGTGTGTCTATGACCATATTCAATTGTATTTCATGATCCTGCTTTAAAAATAAGAACAATAGGATATCAATAATTAATAGCATGATAATCCAATCATTGAAAGGGTAAAAGATCTAGTTCATGTATTCCATTAACCTTGACAAGGATATCATCATTTCTATGAGAATTACAAAGTACTCATAGTAACCTCAGAAAAATATTAATGTCATATTTGATATATACATTCCTCATACTTACAGCTAGTGAAAGCCTTATCTACAACCATTCTTTGAGAACCTTCATTCCCCTATCAAATGATCAAAATTTCATTGATCCTTATTAGTGGATTCTTATTCTTCATGGTCACATAGTTCAAGGGTTGGTAATCTACAAATTACATAAAATCTCACGTGACATCTTAGGAAACAACACAATGTATGGCTAGGAGAAGAAATTTTTATCACATATACCCCTTTTTATAAATGACCTATGACTTAACCCCAATCTTATAAATCTATATGAGATCCATATAATGTGTTATTTTGGATATCAGATCCATCCCATGGTGTAAGTCAATGAAAAATTATACCACTCAATTGGGTGTTATTATTGGAATGTCCTTGGGAAAAAGATGCCCTCCTACTTTACATGTACCATCGGAAATTGGTTTCCCATGGAACCCACTTGTTATAGAGTCAAAATATCCAACTACAAGGTAATATACTACACTCTTTTAACCCTGTTCTAGTCCTATTATACCCGAGTTTTCCTTTCACCCACAAAGAAAAATCTCAACCCATCACTATGGACACATTGTAGCCTCAACCTAAAAAAGACAATATGTGTATGAAGTGTTGATAAGAAGTATATAACTTTGATGAAATCAAAAGATCTCATCACCTCAAAAAGGGATACCATATGAATATCCCTCTACATATCATCAGATTTCACTTTTGGAATAAGGGTTCAATCATTGAGTGACCTCATTTAGGGGCCTCCAATAGAAAAGGATCAGCCAATGGTTCAACCGAAATATCTAGGTCTTGAATATAGAAGCGGAAAGTAAGGAATGAATATCCAATCTACCTACTAGTAATACAGGTAATGTAGGAAAGAAATAGATATCAGCTTGTGTAATCCCAAGAGTATTGGTGTCATTGGACCCCATATTCTATAGTTTTCTTCATCTCTGACCTTTAGATTCATGATCCTGGTGTGGAACTCCATTGGGTGGTGGTGGAAATATGTAAAACCTAAAATTACTTCTTATTTCTATACCTATACCTCTACTACATCCTCTATCCTGAGTAAATCCCATATCCAGCATCTATATCTGCAATGGATGTCCATCGACAATTTCCCAATAAGATATATGATTGGTCAGACAAAAAATTTAATGATGTCTCCGACTATCATAGGATAACAACACTTCTACAATAGTTGATTCATGTTGTCCTGAGGTACATTCCCCATTGATCTTACATCGTAAGACCATCTAACAATGTATTTTACAAGCCTAGATCTTTTTGAGTTCTGTCATCTACATGTTTTTGATGTCTCAGATCATGGGTTCCCACTACCAGCACCCAGTGTTGTAATCTATTCTTATATAAGGCTCCCTACTACTATGGACCAAGAAAGCACTATAACATAGTTGGGAATATAAATAGATATCATTAAATCCTTGATATCTCTTTGTAATCCTACTCAGTGGAATGATCTCTAGAGAACAGAGCTCACAAAATATATATGGATTACCATGCGAGATAGTAAACCTCATTAAATACAATTCCATGATAAGAAATCCATATTATAGTTATATAAGCTCATTTATGGGCACTTATCATAATATGGCTAGACATAACTCCTCCCTAAAGATATTCTCAATGTATGATCTAGAGAAGGGTGCCTCATTATGAAAATGAGTTATAAGAATAAACAATTTACCTATGGAGCTGAAAATAATAATTTCTTAGAGGACTTATTTCAATTATACAGTATCATAAAAATGTGAATAAATCATGTTACTCCCTATATATTGTACAAATCCACTTAGGGGTATGGGTTAACCCTACACATGGCAGATCACTGCCTCTAGAACTCATGAAACACACTCATATTGTGTAATTTATAATCTAATTTTACTAGTACTGAAAATTTCTAAATAGGTGGTCATATAGCTAGTAACACACCCATAAGTTATATATCTAGTACATGGAACTTTACTGATGCCTCATCACTTGTAATATCAATCTTGAGAATTCATAGTGGAATCCTGGCCCATTGTCTTCATGGAGGAATTCTGAAAAAAATGTACCATTGTCAAAGAGTTTATCTAGGGAGCTAAATCAAGAAGTAGATGGAAAATAGAACTCATTACTATAGTATGAATCTATTAATTTGTTCACTATAACCAATTTCTACATGTACCATGTTTAAGGGTAGGTGATTTGAGTCTTGGTGTGTGTATACATATGCTACTGCACTAACTCCAGAATCTATAACATGAAATAAGAACACGAAACATTAAACCCTATTTCAATAAAATCCAAACCATTATTGTTGACTTTATACCAAAGCTAGAACTAACTTCTATGATACCACTATTTCATGACCCATCCTGTTGGGGCCTAGGAAATGACTACCCCAAGAATTCATCTAATATAAAAGGGGATAATGACTAGAAGTGTGCAGTAGTATCCCAAACATGGGAGGCACTAACCTAATTTACGTATACCCACAATATCCACTCTAATACCAAAAAAAGATTTAATGTAAAAAAAATGATACCAATTCACTCATACATCTATAATCACACAACCAGAGTATGAAAATATTGTAATAAAAGTGATAAATAAGAAAAATATAATCCCAACCAAAAAATATAGAGGGTACAACCAACATAAAAGGTGGTGAATGATATGAAATAGAACCAGATAGAAAAAACCTCAGGC
Source organism: Viscum album (assembly GCA_963277665.1). Classification (NCBI taxonomy): domain Eukaryota; kingdom Viridiplantae; phylum Streptophyta; class Magnoliopsida; order Santalales; family Viscaceae; genus Viscum; species Viscum album. The sequence continues at coordinate 289,727,404 of OY728141.1, forward strand.
TTCCTAACTCCAACTATGTTCCATCAACTTTATATCTTCCTAAGACACCATCAAAAGGGTCATCATATTCATAAGACATGACACATGTGGGAAGAAGTCATTCATTGGTGAGTATAAAAATACATAGTAAGACTCCTCACAAACACTAATCACAATAAATAATGAATATTAATATAATAAAAAAGGATATATTAATCAAATGAAAAACATAGATATACTGAGGAAGGCGAATATGCCACTATCTCATCTCAACCATTCTATCTGATTCCAGATAATGCTCAATGTAATGCATGTTTTTGGAGAACTGAATCATCAAGAAATGAATGAAAAAGGAGGCTATCATCCAATAGGTCATGATTATTGGTATCCACCCATTAAAACTCACCTGTCTCGAATGATATCAATTCAAATATACAGAATCACCCCGTGGATAGTTGGGGGACAACACAAATACAATTTGGATCAACCTGATATATATCAGATTGTATGATAATGATACTATGAATCCTTATAAAATAGTCATCTCAATGGGGAATAAACTCCCTGATCAAGGAGGTAACAACAATTCCATAAACTGCATATAGGTTATTTGAAGGAATGAGAGAATAACACACTTCTTCGAAAAATATTTACACCAATAACTCTATCTGAGACTCATCCTCCTGAGGGGATAAAAATCCCAATATATGGACCTAATAGGATATTTTACCCTTTATGGGATGATCCAAAAGAAGAAAATCAAAAGATGTAGGACCAAAATTATGAAATGAATGTCCCCAAAACATACTCAATCGGCTTCATGGAATATACTATAGTGTACACGTTGTGTCTAGATAAACTTATTCTTTCCATGTTTTATAGGATCACATGGAATATAAACATCAAAATAAAAAGTATGTATGTATGTACACACTACATAAAGATTTTGGCTAGAACCCTACGTATATAGTCTATTAATTCTTGTGTACTTATGGCCATTCCCATGTACCATCCCATTCACCCATGGTAGTATATGTATACATCTATTTGGGTTTGAGTACATGGATCTCCCCATGTACTCTATCCATGTTTATGTAATGTGGCCTACCCATCCCTATGTACCATATAAGATATATACTAAGCTACCATTATAGATCACCCAATGTGGGATAGATTTCATAGTTTGTGTGATCTTTTTACATTTGTGGAATCACAAGAGAAACACAAAGGATCCCACATAGTATGTTTCTCCAGATTACATGTCTTGTAACAAAGGATTTTACAAAACCCCTATGATATTAACTTTTACAACTTCCACACCTCCACCGCCATGATTCCATCTAGAATAATGGACCTATGGACAACCATCTATTTTCGTCACTAATAGTTTGAATCCCTACTTCGAATGTACTAAAACAATCCCACACTTGTTGTTTGTAGGCTCCCTATCGAATTGGGATAAACATGAACCTACAATCTATTACGATCTTCCTTTCATTATATGTCATATTTATCCATCTTTAGTCCCACCATTGATCACATTTCATACTCATCGTATTGATCTATTTCACTGAATAATTTCTGCACAACGATTAAATACAGGGTGTTTATCAAACTGCTGGACAATGTAACTACATGAACTAAATGTAGGACGAATTAGGTGACAAATACATAAAACAAAAATAAACAAAAAAACATCACCATATTTACATTTTAAGATTAAATATTTTTTTTGAATAATTTGATGAATGAAGGGGGAATAAGAAACTTGAACAAATAAACCAGCTCGAAATAAAATAAACTATCGATGCGTGAATCAATTATTATTTTAAGAATTGATCTGCATTCAGTGTGGGTAAAGAAAAGGATATAGTCACAAAAATCAGGCAAAAAACATATATTTAGGAGTTATTTTTGATAAAAAATCTTCACACATTTCTATCCTAGATGATATCTATAAACTTTGATTTCACAGTGTTACTCAGTCTCTATATAATCCAATTTCATTTCCAAGAACTCTCTTCTCTAATGATCCTATAGATCTCTATGATTAAACATTCAACTCAAATATCCCATCATATATATTTATTTATAAGGGAAACAATTTTGTTGAAAAACATAATGAAATAAATTAAAAAAGTTACTCATCTTATTATTTACTCCCATGATAGATTATAACAAAATACCCAATGTCGACAAAGATTTAGTAACCCCTAGGGTAAATCCCAATAATTGAACTCAATATAGAACTACTATTACTTATATGAGCCTCTATTTACGATTTATTCCCCATTTCCAAGAATAGTAAAAGTGTGTGATTTTATTTAATTTTCAAATATCAATTTTAGGAACAGGATGGCTTGAAATCTGAGAGAGTCTCAACACTTTTCTTTGAAAATATTACAAACAAAATTTTGGATTAATAAATTGAAAAAATAAAAGCCATTATAGTTTAAAAAAATAATTGGACTAAATAATTCAAATTTTAACATTAAATACAATTCATTAATAAAGCTATAAGATCTAGAAATTAAGAATGTAGTATATACACCTCATTAATATAAATTGGAATATAACAACAATCATTCCACAACAAAATAATATTAAAAAGAAAAAAACATTCAACATTGGAAATTTTATAATAAAAATTATAATGGGATAAATAAAATTACATGGTGTGTTAAATCCACATAATTTTCATGAAATTGATCGTCAAATATATTCAATTTTAGTACATTCACTTCATAATGGAAACAAGTTTTTAATATTGTATATGTATCATTGAGATAAAAGGGTGCAACGAAACCCTTCCCTTATAACTCATCCTACAATATAATATTACAATCAACTGTTATAATAAATATGTATTTCTTATATATCAATGGTCGAAAAATATTCATACAAATAATTCTATATATGATCTAATTTTAATATCTTATCACTAGTTTATTAGCATTTTCTAACTAAAACCATTATTTTATATTATAAATATTAGGTTTCCCATGAATGTTTTGATTAGATAACAATTTTCTATGTAATTTGATCATTGTTCCATTGAAGAAAATAAGAAACAATAAACAATGATTAATTATAATGATTATATACACTGTTATGACTCTTCTTATATAGTTTTATAGAAAAATAAAATTCATCACCTTGTAAAGATATAAATATTTTTATACCCACGAGTAATAATTCAACATTTTGAAGGATGAAAAAAATATTGGTAAGCAATAATTAAACATTAATTAATAATTATTATATCATAAATATCACATATATTCAATAATTATATACTTATTACCATTCATGTTAGTCATAAATGAAGAGTGAATCTAATCACAACATGGAAGTGGTAGTCCACACATACAGACGAGAAACTTTATCAATTCCCTATAAAATTTAAGGTAACAAGATAAATAATATATTTGAATTTTCGAAGAATAATTATATATTAAATAAAATATTTAAATATTAAATCCTTCAAAATAACAATCCATGAAATATGGTGATAGTAAATGAATCACATTTCTCCAAGGAGAAGTAATTCCCCACATAATCATGAACATTACTTTTATTTCCAACTTGTTTAAAAGAAGATGGGTAAGCGTTATCATCATATTAAAATTTCAGTTTATGGGAGATATTTCATTAATTATATTTTAATGGATAGGAAGAAATTGAATGATATAAATATATAATTAATATGAAATAGGTTGGTTAATATGATTATATCCCATTTGATATACCACTCTTAAATGTCTTCTAATAGACACCATGGATGGTCGTTTGAGGATACAAACACCTCCACTTCATGGATAAGGTTTTTTATAAGATTTTCTTTCATGGTTTTATCATACCAAATTCCTATGTATTGTGTGATTAATTGAGGACAGGTAATTTCATTTTATAAATATGTAAATGACATAGTTCGAACTGCTTAATAGGTTAAAATAAAATAAATTTATTTTCAAGAGTAGGTGGAACCAAGTGACCAAACATTCGAAGATAATATATGGTATGTTTGATATAAATTGTACAACACCCCATGATTTCATAGTAAGTTATCTCATTAAGGTAATTCAATAGCTTGCGCTACACGCAACATCAAATTCAAATGCACCACAACTTACCAAACTAGCCGTTCAAAAAGCAATTATGAATAGTATTAACTGAATTTTGAATCTAATATACTCTATATAATTTTGAAAACCCATATTATATTTTTCTTAGAAATAATATGGGAAGAAATTCATTTTTTAGATAAAAGGTGTTTTTTTAAAAAAATGAAATTTTACAAGCTTTTAATGGAGAACCCTTTTTAAAACCAATATTTGACACTTTTATATATTCAATTTAATGAAATTGAATTCTTTTTTAGAAGCAGGACATAAATATTTTGTTTGTATAATTTGTTTTGGTACTTTTATGATAACTTTCATATATTGACAAATAGTGTAAAACACCATGTTTTAATTGAAAAGAACTTTTTTAATTGAAATAATTTATAGTGTTAAATGATGAATTTTAATTGTTTTGAATTATAATTTAATTATATTTTTATCATTTAATACAATTGAGGCCATTATAAGTATTTTCACATTTAAAATTGATATAAAAACATGTCAATCTTTTGATAGTTTTTTATTTTAAAAAACCCACCTTTTGGTTTTGACAGTGGGAATTAATTTTATATTAAAAAATGAAACTTATTTTTTTTTGAATTTGGTAAAATAGACTTCATTTTTTTATTCTGAATATCAAAATCATATTTGTGTGATCTTTGGTATTTTTATGATAACCTTCAATTTTTGATCAATAGTGAAAAACACCGCGTTGTTATTTAAAACCAACTTTTTATTTAAATAATTATTTATTTTATTTAAATTTATTTTAAGTGAAAATAGAAATATAATTCTTATATAATTTCAATTTAATTCAATGGATTCATTTCATAATAAAAATAGATGTATAATATTTTATTAAACTTTTTATCCTCTTTAACACAACTTCTATGAGCATTTATAAATTTGCATAAAACATAATTTTACCACTTATATGAGTCGAATTTAAAAACTCTGAGATACACAGATGACATCAGTAAGTATAATGTGGTTCAATAAGAATAAAATAATTTTGGGTAATAGTAACTTTGGACTTTTATTTACCACGGTTAAAAGTAAATAGGGTAATTATGGGTAAAAATGATATCATAATTACCCTAACACATGTCCTAATTCTATTGGATAATTATAATTTGACCAAAAACAACCTTAGACATAAAACATGATCCTATTTGGTCCACTTGGATAAGATTAAGACATATATTATTATTTTATTTAAAGAAGATTTAAAAGATTTAAATTCAATATTTAGTAACTAAAACATTTTTAATATAGGGTTATGCACAATATATATTAGGCTATAAATATTAATTAGAAATATAAAAATATTTCTTACAGAATGGTATTTTATTTATAAATTTTATTCATTAAATAATTTAATTTATTTATGACACAATGATGATGCAGTAATTACCTTATTAATAAAATATTAAAATAATTGATATTATAAATATCAAAATAAATGTAAGTTGAGACTTATAATGAATTAAACTAATTCTATACGTTAATATAAAATATTAGGGTTGGTTAAATAAATTTTATTTGAATTGATAATGTTTTTATGGATATCAAAAAAATCAAATACTAAATAGTGTCAAACTTGACATATTTGTGTTTTTAAAACAAATACTATATTATTAATTGATATAATATTCCGAAAAACATAAGGTTCATGAAAAGGACCTAGATAAGGTTATATATATTGAAAATTAACCACATGGGTTTCTGTTGGATTGTTATTGTATGTTTATTAACCATATAATATAAATATACAAAGAGACATGATAAATGTATAACTATTAAACTAAGAGTTAAATCTAAAAGATAAGGTTAATAGGATAACCTAAACCCATTTAAAAAATATTGGTTGAGAGTTTTTTGACCCATCCCCACCTTATAATCTAATAATTCATTTTGGATCCATTAGAAAAATAAAATGATTTTATTATAAAATAATAGTTTAAGCTTTTCCTAAAGTGACCCTCACCTTTCTTATAAAAGGGAACTTCCCCTTCTCTCAAAATCACACCACCAAAGGAATTAGGACCTATCAAATCTGCCCAAATATCCTCCCAATATCCATAAAATTAACCTAGCGTCCTTACTTTGATCAGAAATCCAACCTAAGGAGCCCTTTTGATCCACTAAAAAGGAAACACCCGAAGAAGAGGTAATAATTTCACCAGCCTCTTTCAAGTTCTTTTCTTCTTCCACATTATATTTATTTGTTTTTTATACTAAAATAAAAACTATATTACCTACTACATACTATGATGTTATTATAAATATATGACAACCATATTTGTTATTCTATCCATCCTATAAATGACAATGTCACTAGACCTGCGTACATACGGCTTACCGTCTCCACGTCATGGTGTAGTTTGTCGTTCAAACACTTCATTATTTGGATGGGTATAATAATTAGTATAAATGATTTAAATAATAAATATAACATGTTAATTATCATTTCTATATTATATACCATTCAATTACATATGATTTCACCATCAATATAATGATATTTCCGCTCGTGCGTACGTACGGATTACCGTCTTCACGATGCGATGAGATTCATTCCCACGTTCACCATTCAGTGATGATTATAAAAATTTATGTTACTAATTAGTATGTAATATATTAAATAAAAATTCTATTAGATATATATATATATATATTTATGTTTTTAAAAATATCTTATTCACTTCCATTCAATACGATATGAAAATGGAAACAACATTTATGCCTACGTACGACCAACCGTCTTCATAAACGGCACCTTCCATTTCAAATATCTATCAATTATAATTTTTTATATTCTAAATATATATTATATATAAATCGTGTTTTATATTCCTGAAGTATTTAAATCATGATTTATGTGATATGACCATGAATAAAAAGTTAAAATCCGTATGAAAAAGAAAGCATTTATTACCCAAAATGTGAATTTTACATGGAAATCATTGTTAAATGGCTAGTATAAAGTCATAAATGAATCATGTGTGATATAATAAATATGAATATTGTTATATTATAATTTAATAACATACTATGGTCATTATACCGGAGGATAAACGTACCCTCGACCAATGGATAGTGCGTGGTAAGGGTTAATTATGTAATCTCATTATTATACGAGATTGTTTATGTGTATGTTCTTACTGGGACATATTTATTATCCATGTCCATGTTTCAAAAAATAGCATTCAAAATGATTCTTTTTAAGTTAATGATTAACTAATAAATCATTTTAAATGTTTTAAATATTTATTCTTTTAAATCATTTTCATTATTGTCCATGTTTTCAAAATTATTTTAAGGATTTATTTATTTAGACATTAATGTTTTAAAATGATAATTATTTTAAAAAGTTTCAATGTGGTATGAGACACTTTGATTCAAAAATATCTTTTAAAATTATTACTTTATAAATTTTGTTACTTTTAAATGATTTCATTAAAAATGGATATTTCACTCATATAGTTTTACTAATCGTTTTCAATTATGTCAACATCCTTTACAATATTTTATTCTTTATTGAGGTTGGTTTATAATAATAAAATCTTCCATATTGTATTGAATGATTTATGCTATGTTTTACTATGGATGTGATATTTTTTTCCATTCATGGTTTATTGTTAAAATATTGACATTTCATATGCTTGTTTTAATACGAATGTTTATTTTATATTTAAACCTTTTCATATGAGGAATGCATTGGACTTAGTATATGATGGGTGGTGCCCGCAATAGCTCCTCGATACATTGGTAGGTATCATGAGACAAACTAGTGTTTCTAAAAAAGGCCTTAAAGATATCTTATCTATTTTCTAGGCACAATGCCTTGACTGTGTGGATATGAAGTCTGGCATTATGTATTCGATCATTATGAAAATTGGGTATGGATATTGCAATTTATTATTCGACTAGTATAATATCTATGTGAAAAAGTAAGTGGAATTATTTGATTTTTCTTTTCCATATTTTTCTAAAGTTTATGATTAAAAGGTTTTTTTAGTTTTATACATTTCCTTAAATGTTTAAGGTTATTTGTGAACGTTTCCTCTATATTGTTATCCTTACTGAGCATTTGAGCTCCCCCATTTCTTATGTTTTATTTTCCCAGGATTCCAAGAAGTGTATTATGATTGATAAGAATGGTTAAGATTGGGGATTAATGGCATTATAAAAGGATCATAAATGTAATGTTTTATCTTCTAATGTGCAATGTAACATTCATGTATGTAATCTATTTTCCAAGACTGATAAACTGATCAGTCTTTCGAGACTTCATTCCTTGTAATCATGCCAATGTATTAATATAATGCACTGACTCTGGGCTTTTAAGGCCACGACATTATAGTTGGTATCAGAGGATGTTTAGAAACAACATTGGAAATAGATTTAGATTAATTTTGATTAGAGAAAATTACCCTAATATGTTTTTTAGAATTAGTATAGAATATCTTCCTAGAATTTTGGTAATGTATATATTTTGTGTATTTTCCAAGAAATACATCCATGTCTGGATACGAGCTGGCAGTCACGGCTCAAGCACAGATGTACCTTGGAGTAAAAAATCTGACAAAGAATTTCGGGCATGACCTGGGGTATCCTGGTACATGACAACAGGCCTTGCCCCACTCTTGGTCATGACAGTCACGGGAGATATGCATAGGATAATTCATGTTTTCATAACAAGCCATTATGAAGGATTTAAGAGTAAATAATCTCTCAAAGAGAACATTTTGTGATTATTGATTATATGCATAATATTTTCAATTTACGTTAGTTATTTTACCAATTTGAAATTATGCATTGTGATTCAAAAACTAATCTAGTGTATTCTATTATTTATATGTGGAGCCTATTAGAAGGAATGATAATTCCATCAATACGCATGATCGAAAGATTAAGAAAGATAATATATTTTATTGTATTAAGACTACATTTAAAATGGAAACAATATCCAATGTATTCTCATCATATGAAGAAATAATATCATGTTCTCATAAGATAAGTAATGACTTTTCTAAGTCCTATGTATTTGAAGGGAAGCACGAGAAGAAAGAGATGGAAGAGAGAAATATGGATAAAGGGAAGAGGGGAAAGAAGGATTTTCCCATATGTGATAACTGTGGAAAGAATAACCTTGGAAAATGCTTGAAAATAATGGGAGTTTGTTATAAGTATGGAGAAAAAGGACACCAATTACGTGATTCCAAGGGTAAGAAAAAGGTTTCAAATGTACAATGCTTCATGTGCAAGGAGTTGGGAAACTATGCGAAGCAATATCCAAATCATCAGAGTATACCCTGAATGCTGCTATTGGATACTAATATATGATTGATTTTTATAAATTATATTGTATATTCTTGACAACATTGAAACTGATTAATGATTTGTACATTCCATCGTTGTTGGAGTTTACAAAATTTTTTGATAGGAGTATATCCAGTATTCTATAAGGAATAAGGGAGCATGACTGTATTAAATATGGTTTTATGGTAGTTTAGTGTGTTACGATGTTTTAAAAGAATACATGATGAAGATATTCACTTGTTATTATGTGGTAAAAGAGATCTTCATTGTGTTCACCTGCATTATAAATTTTGGACTATGAGTTTGTAAATAAGTATTTTGGATAAGTCTAAAGGTTGGATTCGAATAAGTTTTACATTGGATACTATTGTTAAGGTTAAATAATTTATTGAGATTATTTTTGGATTATCATTAAAAGGACAACCCAAAGGTCGGGTGACAACCTATCGCATCCCGCAAGGCCGCGAGACTAGAACCTGCAACTGAAGGGTGACAAGGGTGGATCACCAGCCACTAGCATAAGTGATGTCCTAGTTTGTATAATGTATACTTTTTTTAAATAGTGTGACAAATGAATTTTATATTAATTATTTTTGGAACCCTATACTATTAGGATAAATAGAATATTTTTTCAATTCTATTATATTTTTTTGTGAAAGATATGTTTGTGGTTGGAATTTGTTGAAGGATGAAACTCTACATGTCAAGTATATTTTTTCCTCTTATTCTATGAATAAATTAATTCTTAAACTTTAGCAAAAGGATCTTAAAACCAAAAATGTGTTATCCTAATACCTTCTGTTTTATTGAACCTACATTATTTTAAATAACCACAGATTGATGGCTTTGAGGACCTCAATTTTATACTTGTTATAGATTTATGAACTCTATCACTCCCAATAAATATTTATGATTTTACTCTAGTTATGTGTCTTTATTTTCCAATAATTGTTCTCATAATCGAGATCATAATTTCGTGGTGACTTTTTCATTTCCCTTTCTGTCTTATTAAGAATAAATTTTATTAACCCACTTTCCAATGTGGGGTTTCGACAAAGGCATTTTTCTATTTTTAACCATTATTTTTGAAGAATAATTTCAAATTGTGAGGGCGCAATTTATTGGAGTGGAGAATGTAACTCCCTGAGAATTTACAGTACATTATCTCATTAATGTAACTCAATAGCTTGCCCAACAGGCAACACCGAGTTCGAATGCACCACAACTTACCAAACTAGACATTCATAAAGAGGTTATGAATAGTGTTAACTGAATTTTGAATCTTATGTACTCTATATAACTTTTACACCCATATTATGTGTTTATTAGACATAATATGAGAACAAATACATTTTTTCAGATAAAAAAGGTATTTTTCAAAAATTGAAATTTTACCAGCTTTTAATGATGAAGCCTTTTTAAAACCAATATTTGACACTTTTATATATTAAATTTAATGAAATTAAATTCTTCTTTATAATCGGGACATAAATATTTTTTGGATATATTTTTGGTTCTTTTATGATAACATTCATATTTAGACAAATAGTGAAAAATACTATGTTTTAATTGAAAAGAAATTTTTTAATTGAAATAATTTATAGTGTTAAATTATGAATTTGAATGGTTTTTAAGTATAATTAGATTATATTTTTATCATTTATTACAATGTAGTTCATTATAAGAAATTTCACATTTAAATTTTACATAAACACATGTCATTCTTTTGATAGTTTTTTCTTTTTAAAACCCCGCTTTTTGGTTTTGACAATGAGAATTAATTTTATATTAATAAATGAAACTTATATGTTTTTAATTTGGTAAAATATACTTCATTATTTAATTTGTAATATCATAATTAGATTAGGGAGAATTTTTTGTGTTTTTCGGAAAACTTTCAAATTTTGATGAATAGTGAAAAACACTGGTTATTAATTAAAACGGGCTATTATTTAAATAATTTTTTATTTTATTTAAACTTATTTTAAGTAAAAATAGATATATAATACCTATATATGTTCAATGTAATTCATTAGAGTAAATTTATAATAAAATTAGATGAATAAAATTTTATTGAATTTTTCAACCTCTTTTACCCACCTTCTAAGAGCATTTGAAAATTTGCATAACATAATTTTACCGCTTCTATGAGTTGAATTTTAAAAAATATGAGAGACACAGTTGACATTAGTACATAAAATGTGATTCAATAAGATGAAAATAATTTTTGTGAATAATAACTTTTGACATTTTTTTTCACGGTTAAAAGTATATATGGTAATTAAAGAAAAAATGATATCATAATTACCCTAACACATGTCCAAATTCTCTTGGATAAGTTTAATTCGACCTAAAATCTTATAAATAAAATATTATCCTTTTTTTCAACTTGGTTTATATTAGAAAATTTATTATTATTTTATTTAAAGAATAGTTAAAAGAGTTAAATTCAATGTCTAATAACTATGCCATTTTTAATAAAGGGTTACAAACAATATATATTTGAATATAAATATTAATTACAAAGATAAAAATATTTCCAACATAATTGTATTTTATTTATAATTTCTAGACATTAAATTATATAATTTATTTATGAAATAATGATGATGCATTAATTACCTTATTAATGAAATATTAAAAAAATTGATATTATAAATATCCAAATAAATGTAAATTGAGACTTCTGATTAATTACACTAAATTTTTAGGTTAATATGAAATTCTAGGGTTAGTTAAATGAATATTAATCGAAGTGATAAAGTTTTTATGGATTTCAAAAAAAATCAAATAGTAAATAGTGTCAAAATTGACAGAATTCTGTTTTTAAAACAAATACTACATTATTAATTGATATAAAATTCCTAAAAATAAAATTTTCTGCCAAAGGACCTAGATAAGGTTATATATTAGAAATTAACCACATGGGTTTCTCTAGTCTTCTTATTTTATGTTTATTAACCATATAATATAAAACTACAAAGAGACATGGTAAATGTCAAACTATTTACCTAAGAGTTAAATCAAAAATATAAGATTATTATGATGACCTAAACCTCTCTAAATCATATTTTTTGAAAGGTTTTCGAACCATACACAACTTATACTCTAAATAATTAATTTTTGAACCATTATAAACCGAAAATTATTTTATTGTAAACTAATATTTCAATCTTTTCCTAAATTGACCCTCACTCGTCTTATAAAAGAGAACATCCCCTTATCTCAAAAGTACACCTGCAAAGCCATTTGGCTCGGTCAACCCATACCCACATATCCTACCAACAACCATCACATCAACCTATAGTCCTTGATTGGATCATAAATATATCTTAAGGAGCCATTTTGATCATCTCAAAAAGAAACACCCGAAGAAGAGGTAATAATTCCACCACCCTCTTTCAAGTTCTTCTCTTCTTCCACTTCTTATTTCTTTGTTTTTTTCCATACCAAAATAATAACACTAGTACCTGATACATAAAATGATTTTATTATAAATATATTAAAACCAAACTCATTATTCTATCCATCCTATAAATGATAAATTCACCATACATGCGTACGTACGGCTCACTATCTCCACATCGTGGTGTAGTTTGTTATTAAAACACTTCATTATTTGGATGGGTATAATAATGAGAATAACTGATTTAAATAATAAATATAACTTGTTAATGATTATGTATATATTATATACCATCCAATTACATAGGATATCACCATAAATATAATGTTTTTGTCAATCGTGCGTACGTACGGATTACCGTCTCCACGACGCGATGAGATTCATTTCCACGTTCACCATTCAACGATGATTATAAAAATATATATTAGTAATAATTTTTTAATATATGACATAATAATTTTATTGGATATATATATATATTTTTTCTTACATATATCTTATTCAATTACTTTCATTCATTACAATATAAAAACAGAAACAACGTTTAAGTGTATGTACGACGTACCATCCCCATTAGCGTTGCCTTCCATTCCATATATCTATCGATTCTAAATATTTATATTCTAAATATATATGATATATAAATCATGTTTTATAATGTTGAATTATTTAAATCATGATCTATGTGATATGATAAAGAATAACTAGTTAAAACACCTATAATAAACAAAGCATTTATTACCCGAAATGAGAATTTTACATGGAGATAATTATTAAATGGATTTTATAAAGTCATAAATGAATCATGTATGATATAATAAATATGAATATGGTTATGGTATATTTTAATAACATAATATAGTAATTATACATGAGGTTAAATGTACCCTCGACCAAAGGAAAGTGCATGGTAATGTTTAATTCCACAATTTCATTATTATCCGATATTGTTTATGTGTATGTTTTTACTGGAACATATGTATTATCCATTTCCATGTTTCATATAAGAGTTTTAAAAAGGGTATTTTATGTTAATATTTAAGTAATACATCATTTTAAATGTTTTAAATATTTATTCTTCTAAATCATTTTCATTAATGTCCATATTTTCAAAATGATTTTAATGATTTATTTATATGGACATGAATGTTTTAAAATGTTAATTCTTTTAAAAATTTTCAAAGTGGTATGGGAAAAATTGATTAAAAAATATATTTTAAATTTCTTCCAGTATAAATTGTGTGACTTTTAAATGATTTCATGAAAAATGGGTATTTCACTCAAATAGTTTTACTGATCATTTTCAACTATATCAACATCCTTTACAGGATATTATTCTTTATTGAAGATGATTTATTATAATTAAATCTTCAATTTTGTATTGAATGGGTTATACTATGATTTACTATAGGGGTGATATTTTTATACCATTCATGGTTAATGATTGAAGTATTGACATTTTGTACACTAGTTTTAATACAAATGTTTAAGTTATATTTAAACCTTTTCATATGAGGAATTAATTGGACTTAGTAAGTGACGGGTGGAGCCTTCTATAGCTACTCGATACATCGGTAGGTCAGATGAGACAAACTAGTGTCTTGGAACAAGGCCTTGAAAAAATTGTATTTGTAGTCTTAGCACACGGCATGAATATTTGGTTATGAAGTCTATCATTATACATTACATCACTATGAAATTGGTTATGGATATTGCATGTGATTATTCGACTAGTAGAATATCCATTTGAAAAAGTAAATGGAATTATTTGATTTATATTTTCTATATAATGGTGAATTTTATGTTCAAAAGGCTCTGTTTTAGTTTCATACATTGACTTAAATTTTTATACTTATTTGTGAATGTTTCTACTTTATTTTTATCCTTACTGAGCGTTTGAGCTCACCCCTTTTTTAGGTTTTATTTTCCTAGGATTCCAAGAAGTGTATAATGATTGATAAGCAGGGTTAAGATAGCGGATTAGTGGCGTTCTCAAAGGATCATTGATGTTGTGCTTTATTTTCTAATTTGTAATGTATCATTTTTGTTTTTTATCTATTTCCCAATACAGCTAAATTGATCAGTCTTTCGGGACTTGATTCCATGTGATAATGAAAATATATTAATATAATTCACTAACTCTATTCTTTTGGGGTAGTGGCATTACACATTTAACCAATAAATTTTGTACTATTTTATGTGAAAATTTAAACAGTTTCCATTTGGTTAGCCACTTCATTACGAAATTTTATCATTGGCCATTTTAAGAGCTTCCTAGAAACTAAATGGTTATAAATTTTCTTGAAAGGATTATTTTTTCAAAAAATGGTCAATATATGAAATATTTGACTATATCTCGTATCTTGTTTCTTTATTTAATATATTTATGATTTTTTAATATTATTATTAAATATTATAGAACATTAAATATCAATAATGTTGCATTTGGGACTATTCGTCAAATTTGAAATTATTGTTAGGAGAAAAATAATGTATTATCAATATATTTCCTTTTACTATCATATATAAAATATTATTATCTAAAAAAACATTTAATAGATTAAATCATGACAAACTTTATTATTTAAATAGATTTATTATTATTTATTAAAATTGTATACCACATGAAGAGGCATCATGTGGGTGTTGTCGAAGCCTTTATAGTACTAACATTATCACTAATAAATAAAAATATATTAAAATAACAAAATTATTAATATTATGTGTAACCATTTATGACAAATCATTGAAACAATTTATCCCCATGAAAAATAATACTGTATTCCAAAAATATGATAGTGAAATTGATTAAATTTTACTTCTATAAGTAACCTGTATATATCATTATTAAAGAAAAACAAAAAAAATTAATAACATATACTGTTTTATATGGATAGTAAAAAAATAATCATCCAATATATAAAATGAAATTCTTAGGTTTTATTTATTTTCATATCCAATAGTTTTAATAATATTAACAAGATTTAACCTTATAAAGGAAAATAAAATTAACAGAGTTACTATTCAGAATGAACAAAATTTAAAGAGGCATATTTACAAAATTGTGTCCTCATGATTCAAAATTTTGAAAATATTTTTAAATAAAAAAATTCTTGTTGTGGAAGTGTTCTATTTTAAAATAAATTCATAAAATTATATGATTTTTTTATAACAATTATTCTAATCCTGATATTTAACGTATATCAAAATAAAGAATATTTTTCATTCAAAGGGAATTATTTATATAATTAGAATAAAAATGAATATTTTTATTTTGATAACAAAAACATTATAATTAAAACATTTAAATTGGTTTCCACAATGAAGAAAAGATTTTGTTTTAAAATTGATATTCTTAAATGTTCACTGAAAATTCAAATATTTCAAAAAAATCACTAAATTTAACATTAAATTATTATTTGTAAATTTATTTCAAAAATAAAATTATTTTCAATATATTAAATTTCCAATGGTGGTGAAAATTATTTATAATTTTCACATATAAAATGAAATCAAAATTATTTTAACATAAAATATATTTTTGAATGATAAAATGTATGAAAAAGGATTGATTATTTATTAGTAATTAATGAATAAATTTTATTCGTATAAAACATTTATATATATATTTTATATTATGGTTGATATTATTCATACCTATCAATTTAATGGGAATGATATTATATATCACTATTACTTTTATGCAATGTTTTTTACATTATGAATGAAATCAAATAGTTACAATTTTATTAAAGAGAAAAGTATTTTTATATATCAAGGTGTTACAGAGAATTATAAAATAGAATGATTTTCAACAAATTTTAAAATCACAAATAATATTGTTATTAGGTGTCACCATAGAGATGTTGCGAATGATCAAGTTAGGATTCTTGTGAGTGAAATATTTGAAGAGATACATATACACTGAAATATTTTACTGATCTTTGGATGAGTCTATATTTAAACCCTTTAAGTATGTCAAACAGTGTTCTTACAAATGATTTAAATTTTCTCCCAAATCTATTACTGAATCTATCCCCTTCAATGAAAATATTTATATTTATTAAAAATATAATAATGAATACCTAACTCTATAATAGTGGAGTTTGTTAAAATATATACATATTAAAAAGTATTGATGCATGGAGAAGAATTAAAACTCTGATAATAATTAAGCAGAAGTAATATATTTAATCTCATTATATTGTATCAACTCAATAAATATTATATAAAATTATCTCATTATTCTATTTTATTTATCGATCAAGAATATCAATCAAAAATACATTATTTATAATCAAGATTATACTAAAATAAGAGATCTCTAAAATGGAAAAAATCAATCAAAATATATGTAGAAGACCAATTTACTAAATAAAAACACTTAAATACTACCTAACCCTAAAAAAAGTGAATTGATAATTGATGGTGGATAAGAAAAAGATATAGAATATTCCAATAGATGGATAATCATAAATAATACACACAAATATCGGTTTAAATATTACAGAAACTAAAGTATAATGTTTTTTAGAATTATTATAGAAAAAAAAACTCAATAAAAAACTCTATCTAAATTGGTAAATAATGAGTTTGGTTATCCATTTTTCAGGTTAAGAGAATGATATAAGTAGAAAATTATATAATAAAATTACCAAGTAATGAATGTGAATAAATAAATAAATTGATATATATATATATATGATAATTTAGATGAATATGATAATAGAAAAATCCCCTCCATTGCTTCTAAAAAAGACAAAACCTTTGAATGGATGTGTATGTATCAATTTATAGGTAATTTGGGTGTATCACACAGAGATTTTAAGAAGTAAAACAATGTTTAATAACATACATTGTAAGCCACATCGAGCTTAAACAAACAACACAATTTTATTTTTTCTGTTTTACTGTTACAATCTAGTCGTTTGAATAGAGGTTATAAAAAGGATTAACAAAACAAAGAATATACGGTTTACACATGAATATAAAATGATTTATTTTTTTAACAAATTATTTATAACATAAAATTTAACCCTTTTTAAAAATATATTGGAATATTTTTCTGAAACGTTTTAAATTTGCACAAGTTTTTTTGTGCCCATAAAATAAAATGACCAAAAATTTAATTATATTAAAGAATTATATATATAATATATTCAACATAATGTTTAATATCCATCCAATATATTTTATATGAATGATCTAGAAATAAATCCAATTTTACACATCAAAGATATATTTTTCTAGATGTAGTTTGGCCGCCTTTTGATTCTCAAACTAGTTTTAATACTAAAACATGAAACATATATAAATTTTCCTTGAGAAAATAGAATTAATTTTTGAAATAAGAATGCAGATATTTTATTAGGGCTATATTTATAAATTATTCAAATAAGGTTATTTTTTTGATGGATTTTGTAAAATTCTGTATTTTAATTGAAATCTAGATTTTCATAAAAAGGATTTATAATTACAAATTATATTTTAAATTTCTTAAAAAGTAACATTTTTTAAATTATACATCTATTATTTCAATTGAGGGAATTATAATAAAATTAAAATTAAATATTGATTTATAAGTATTTAAGTATTTTTAACATTTTTATTTTCAAAATCTTTTCCTATACCTAACTAATGGAATAATTTTAAATTATTTTTACCCATATCTATGTTTAGAATTATTAAAAATGGAATACATATTTGGAAAAATAATTTCAAAAGTTATTAAATAACCCCTTCTTATTATTTTAAAAATATGTATTGTAAAAATTATAATATAATTATCATGGTTAAGGATAAATCAGGTAATAATGGGTAAAATTATATTCTAAATAATGTTCAATTACCTTATCACATGCCCAAGTTTTTTTTTTTGAGTATTTTTTTCCAAAATAATCCCTGGGAATAATTTATTAATTCTTGGAACCAATAGTATTACATAAATAACCTTCATGTATTTTGTTTTAACAAAAGTCAAACTTGTCACACTACTATTACTAATAAGTAGAATAATATTAAAAAAAATTCCTCTAGAAGATATCCACGAAAATCAATAATATTTTTTAATATACAATATTTATATTTATCATGTTTATTTATTTTTTATTTTTAGTGAACAAATAATTACCTTAAATGTATTTCCAATGTTGATGTAGTAATTATTCAATTATTGGAAATTGAAAATAAAATAAATTAAAACTATTAAATTAAATAAAATTTCATAAAATTAATTTCATAAAAAATTTATAAATTAATATTATATTTTATTAAGGTAATTAAATATTATTTTTCAATTATAAGTGTCATAATGATATTTATAAAAGTCAAGGTAATGAATAATATCAAAATACACATTAATTATATTTTCAAATATATAATACATCACTATATGATAGAAAATTCACAAAAATCATAAAAACTGCAAAAAATTGGGATGATGTATAAAATATCATAAATGTTTTACTTTTGGGACATTCAACATTTTATAAAAAATATATTATACCCGGAGGAGTGAAAACACATGTTGTCATGGTAAGGGTTAAAAGGTTTAAATAATGTATAAAACCAAACTATAATGTTAGAAATTTAGTCAAAAGCTATAAATTATTTATTTTATAAGGGAAATTCGACCCAAAAGAATATTATTTTTGTTATTAATTTTTTTTAACCATTTTCAATTTAAAATTATTTAATATTAATTTAATATTTCGGGAATTTATGAGAGTGCCCCTCCCCTCTCTTGTAAAAGGGAATCTCATCTTCTTTATTCATAACACATAATAAACATTTTGGATCAGACAATACCAAAACACATATTTTACTAGAATACAACCCTTAATTATAGATGTCTTAGTTTAGGCTAAATACCATCCTTAATATTCTCATGATGTTACAAAATGGGGTATTTCCAAAGAAGAGGTACAACTTTTATTTACACGTTTAGTTTTGTTTCTTCTTAATAATCCCTCAAACCTTCTACAACCATGTTAATATAATTTATAATTTATCTTACATGTACTGATTTGTTATAATGTTATTGTAATTTCCAATATATAATTCCATTTCCATGAAATGGTAAAATACTTTATTGTTTGTGGATACGGTGGGCACCGCCTCGTAAACCATTGTAATTACTCTAACAAAATCATATCTCAAGGATTGTTATAATGATTGAATTAAAAGTTATAAATTATATTCGTCCAATATTTTTTATTATGTAATTATAATATATATTTAAAATTATTATAATTACATGAACATAACAATTATATTATTCTTCATGTGTATGTGTGAACTATTACCACCACGAAGCGATGTAATTCATTATTCACCGTCAAATGACATAGATGATATATATAATTGCATTAGAAGAAAAAATGTGATATATATTTGATATTATTTTCATTATATAATTGTAATATGTTACTGTGGTTCTTTCCATAATGATCATTAAAAATGAAAATGTTACTAATGTGTACGTACGACCTACTGTCTCTATGATCATAACCTTTGTTTGTTTTTCATAACCATATTCCATGACTATGATTTACAGATTAATTGATGTGTAAATATGATGATCATTTCATGATTATTATTCTTGGTATGTTTAAATAATAACCACTTTGATAACAGAGAATCTACGAAAGGGGTTTTTGACACATTATTTAGATGTCGTAAAAACACCTGTCGTAAAATTAATTGATGAAGTAGTTGTATAAAATATTGAAATAAGTTAAATAAAATTAAAAAAAATATTAAAATTGATCTCAATAAAATAAATTATTAACATAAATTTAAAATTTATGAATATAAAGACATTATTGAGTAGTTAGTCTCAAGGTAAGGGACTTCATGTCAATATATTTTCATTGAGGCATATTTTAATGTAATACACCCAACTTATTTTATGATGTGTATTTACATATGCTTTGATAGAAAATATCATCAATTTATTTATCCTCATGTAAAATATTGTTTTGTTAAATGATATTATATCATGGATTTATGATTCAAATGACTCAAAGTGGTATGGGACACATTGATTTATATTTTAAAAAAGTTTAAGGATTTAAATTAAATATATTTTACTCCTTTAAATATACTTAATATTAATTTAAAATTTTATTAAATGGATATAAAACTATTATAAAGTAAACGATATCTTAATTTTGATAATTTTCTTCCTTCATAAGCGTGCATGTGTTTTTAAAAAATAAAAATAAACCCTTAATTTATATTTATATAAATTTTGTTCTTCAAAATGGGTTTTAAAAATAGAATGATTATTTTAATAACATTAAATGCTTTCTTATGAATTAAAACTAAATATAAATTGTGAAATTTTGAAAATTGAGTGATTTTATGTGTTATGATTATATAATGGTACTTGGACATTTTATGGGTGGTAACATGGTAAACCAATGATGGGTGGTTCCTTGATAAACCAATGATGGGTCTATCCATGTTAACCATTTAATAAATTGAGTATAGGAGTCAAACATATGGGTTTTTCATTTTTAATATTTACATGTATATATGTAAACTTCTTTTATATTACATTTATGTAACACCCCAAACTTCCACGACACGATTCTCTTTGAATAATACAGTAGTGTGTGTTGTACGCAACTTCAAGATTCTAACACACTACGACCAATCAAAGTAGCCATTATGAATAGTAAGTGCCACTTTTTAAAATTTTATAAATTTTATCTCTCAAAATGGACTTCATTTTTGGATTTGGAATATCGAAGTTATCCTAGGGTGAAATTTTGGTACTTTTCAGATAACTTTTATATTTTGATGAATAGTGAAAATTACTAAATATTAATTAAAAACAACTTATTTAATAAAAATAATTAATAGTGATAAATTATGAATTTGAGTGGTTTTAAAGTATATTTAAAATATATTTTTACCATTTAATAAAATTATGATCATTGGACATAATTTCACAATTAAATCAGACATAAACAATTGTCAATCTTTTGATAGTTATTATTTCTTATAAACATGCTTTTTGTTTTGACAGCGGGAATTAATTTTAAATTAATTTCTGCCAATTCTGTGTTTTGAATTTGGAAAAATGGATTCCATATTTGGAATCAAGATGTCCAAATTTTGTAAATATGTAACTTTCATTTTTATAAATTTTTAATAATTACTTCGGTAAATATTTTATATACCATTGTTAAAGGGTAAATCCGGTAAATAAGGGTAAAAAATAATATTATAATAACACAAAATTACCCTAAAACATGTCCTAACCTTATTGGTGGATACATGTCCGACCATGGTCATCTTTGGGTCGATTTTGGGGCACCATGGAGCCACTTTTATGTGATAGGGACACTTTATATTAATTAAGTTAAAGTAAATTCAAAAATGACAGAAGCATATATCTTTTAGAAAAATTTTTTTTACGTAGAGTTATATATGTTATATTTTCGACTATAAATATTATTTAAAAAGATAAAACTATTTCCTACATAATGGACTTTTATTTATAATTTTTAGACATTAAATAATTTAATTTATTTATGACACAATTATGATGCAGTAATTACCCTATTAATGAAAGATTAAAATAATTGATATTATAAATACCAAAATAAATGTAATTTGAGACTTTCTATAAATTAAAATAATTCTATAGGTCAATATTACATATTAGGATTGTTTATATAAATTTTGTTCGAAGTAATAATGCTTTTATGAATTTATAAAATACAAAATACCCAATAGTGTCAAAATTGACAAAAAAGAGTTTTTGAAACAAATATTATATTATTAATTGATATTAAATTCCTAAAAATATATGGTTCGGCCAAGAGACTTATATCATGATAGGTGTATCCTTAATGGACCACTTAGGTGTCTCTTGGATGTATATAGTATGTTTATTAACTATATAATATAAAAATACAAAGTGACATGGTAAATGTTAAACTAATTAACTAAGAGTTAAAACTAAAAGATAAGGTTAATATAATGACCCAAAACTGTCTAAATTCTTTTGGTTGAAATTATTTAGACCCATCCCCACCTTATAATTTTAATAATCCACTTTGGAGCCATTAGGAACCGAATATTAATTTATTATAAATAATATTTCTATCTTTTCCAAAGGTGCCCCTCACACCTCTTATAAAAGGGCACCCCCCCTTCTCATTAATTCACACATTAAAAGCCTTTTTTCTTGGGCATCACCTGCCCAAATACTCTCTAAACTTACCTCAATTAAACCTAGTGGCCTTAGTTTGATCATAAAGCCATCTTAAGGAGCCATTTTGATCAAATCAAGAGGAAGAACCTGAAGAAGAGGTAATGTTTTCACCACCCTCTTTCAAGTTCCTTTCTTCTTCTATATCATTTTTATTTGTTATTTTCATTCTAAAATGATAAATCCAGTATATTATATGTATTTTGATGATATTATTAATATGGTACTATGATATTCAGTATTATATCCATTCTTTGAATGACATGTCACCATACGTGCGTACGTACGACTTACCCTCTCCACGTCGTGGTGTAATTGTTATTCAAAACCTTATTATTTAGATGGGTATGATAATGCTATGTAATGGAATTAAATAATAAAGATAACATGATAATTATTCTGTATATATGATATACCATCCAATTATATATTATTTTAAAAGAAAAAAAATGATATTTTCGCTTGTGCGTACGTACATATTACCGTCTCCACGACGCGTTGAGATTCATTTCCAAGTTCACCATTCCTCGACGATTATAAAAAAATATATTTCTAATAAGTATGTAATATATGACATAATAATTCTACTAGAGATATATATATATTTATATATATAAGTATTTATGTACTAAGATATATCTTATTCACTTACTTCCGTTCAATATTATATGAAAACAGAAACATCGTTTATGCGTACGTACGGACTTCCGTCTCCATAGACGGTGTTTTCCATTTCATATATATGTCTATTATACATATTTATATTCTAAATATATATGATACATTATTCATGTTTTATACTCTGGATATATTTAAATCATGATCTATGTGATACAATCAAGAGTAACAAGTTAAAACACGTACGATAAAGAAAACGATTATTACCCGAATTGTTAATTTAACATGGAAATTATTATTAAATGGTTAGTATAAAGTCATAAATGAATCATGTATAATATCATAAATATTAATTTGGTTCTGGTATAATTTAATAACATACTACAATATTCGTACAGAAGGTTAAACGTACCCTCGACTAAAGGAAAGTGCAAGGTAAGGGTTAATTCCTCAATCTCATCATTATCCGAGATTGTTTATGTGTAAGTATTTACTGGGACATTTTATCATCCATTTCAATTTTTCATAAAAATGATTTCAAAATGAAGATTTTAAGGATTTTTAAAGGAACTCTTTATCAAGATCAGAATTTCAAATGTTTTAAAGATTTATCTTTCTAAATCTTTTTAATTAATGTCCATGTTTTCAAAATGATTTTAAGGATTTATTTATATGAACATTAAAGTTTTCAAATCAAAATTGCTTTTAAAAGTTTCAAAGTGGTATGGGAAACATTGATTCAGAAATCTATTTTAAATGGATTCTTGACAAATAGTGTGAATTTTAAATGTTTTCAAGAAAAATGGGGATATTTCTCTCTATAGTTTGATGATTATTTTAATCTATGTCAATATCCTTCATTATTCTCAATTGAGGTTAATCTGATACAATAATATCTTCTATATTGTATCGAATGAGTTATGTTTGATTGTGGATGTGCTATTTTTATACCATTCATGGTTTCTGGTTAATGTATTGACATTTCCTAAGCTAGTTTTAATACAGATGTTTATGTTATGTTTCAAACTTTTCATATGAGGAATGAATTGGACTTAGTAAGTGACGGGTGGATCCCACTATTGCTCCTCGATTAATCGGTAGGTATCATTATACAAACTAGTGTCTTGGCACGATGCCTTGAGAAAATATTATTTGTAGTCTTGGCATGAGGCCTTTGCTACGTGGTTATGATAGTCTGGCATTATGCATTCCATCATTATGAAAGTGGTTAGTGATATTGCATGTGATTAATCGACTAGTATAATATCCATGTGAATAAGTAAATGGAATTATTTCATTTTATTTTTTCCATATTATGCTGATGTTCTAGTTTAAAAGGCTTTTTTTTAGTTATACATTGCCTTAAATGTTTATTCTTATTTATGAAACTTTACGTTGTATTGTTTACCCTTACTTAGAATTTGAGCTCACCCCTTTATTTGTTTTTTTCCCAGGATTCCAAGAAGTGTATTGTGATTTATTTGCAAGGTTATTCCAAGGGAATAATGGCATTCATAAAAATTATTTATGTTGGTTTTAATGTATTAAAGTGCAATGTAACATTCATGTATGTAATCTATTTTCCTAGACTGCTAAACCGATCAGTCCTTCGGGACTTGATTCCTTGTAATCATGCCAATGTATTAAAATAATGCACCGACTCTGGGTAACTGTGTTCGGGGAATTACAGTTTGTATCAGAGGGAGGTTTAGCAATATCATTGGAAATTATATTTAGATAAACTTTGATTAGAGCAAATTAACCTAAGATAGACTTTGAGGATTATTATAGAAGAACTTCCTAGAATTTTGGAATTGTAGAGATTTTGTGAGTTTTCCGAGCAATACTTCCCTAATTAGATACGAGCAGGTAGAGGCGGCTCTAGCATAGATGTACCTTGGGGTAAAACTCGAAAACACTTCTTTGAGCTAGACTCGAATGAGAACTGGTGCACGACAATGGGCCTTACTGCACTCTTGCTTTCGACACTCCCAGGGGATATGCTTAGGATAATTCTCATTCTCTTTATAAACTGCTACGAAGGGTTTATGAGTATATACCTCCTCAAAGAAAACATTTTTGTGATTATGAATTATATCCATAAACTATTCAATTTATGTTAGGTATTTTAAATGTTTGTAATTATGAATTATGATTCATAAACTGACATAGTGTATGCCATTGTTTATAAATGGTGCCCGGTAGAAGGAATGTGAAATCAGCAATACGTATGATCCAAAGAGTAAGAAGGGTCATATCATTCATGGTATTAAGAAAACATTTATAAAGGAAATAGTCTCCCACGCATTATCATCATATGAATAAATAGTATCAAAAGATCAATACAGAACTCTCTGAATCCTATGGCTTTGAAGAGAAGCCAGAGAAGCAAAGTATTGTAGAAAGAAATATGGATAAAGAAAATAAGGGAATGAAGGATTTTCAAATATGTAATAATTGTGGAAGGAATCACCTTGGTAAATGATTGAAGGGAATGGGAGTTTTTTTATAAGTGTGTAGAAAATGTACACCAAGTACGTGATTGCAAGGGTAAGAAATTTTTTTCAAATGTACAATGCTTCATCTACAAGGAGTTGGGACACTACGCAAACCAACGTCCAAATCATCAGAGTATGCACAAAATGATGGTATTGTATAGTAATAAAGCTATGTTACTACCACAGATGAAGAGGAATGACTACTGTTCTTATGTTGTTATCAAATAACTATTTCATTTGAGTGTTGTATCAATGATGTACTGGTTATATGAATTATGGAGATAAATAAGGATTGTACTATAGTACAATTTCATTGAGGATTTGAGATATAATGGTACTATAAAATTTTACTCAATAGAAAGTTAAACATTTTTTTTGAAAATAAGTGGTTTAAGGAATGTTAATCCTTAATATGGTCTTGATACTAAGGTAGTAATTTTGGAATAAGAGATGGTTCATTTGGATGAATGATATTGGATATTCTTGACTACCTTGGCACTGATTAATGGTTTGTTTATTTCATCATTGTTGGAATATTCAATGTTTTTGGATATAAGGAATATATCTAATATTATATAAGGAATAAGGGATAATGAATGTAATCAATAAAGTTTTATGGTAATTCAGGATGTTACCATGTTTTAAAATAATACATGGTGAAGGTGTTCACATGTTATTACATGGAAAAAATGATCTTAATTGTGTTTAAATTCCTTATAAAATTTGGACTGTGAGTTTGGATAGTAGTATTTTGGATAAGTCTAAAGGTTGGAATATATTAATATTGAATGGTTATTTATAGATTTTTATAAAAGGACAACACGCAGACGGTGTGAAAACCCGTCGCGTCGGAAAAAGCTTCGGGAATCGAACCCCCAACCATAGTGCAATTGGGATTTATCACCTACCCCTAGACTAAGTGAAGTCTATGTATTGTATAATGTATATTATTTTTTAATGGGTATGATATGTGAATTATACATTCATTATATTTCGAACCCAATACAATTAGGATAAATAGAGTATTTTTGAGTTGTATTTTGTTTTGTAGTGAAAGATGAGTTTTTGATATAAATCTATTAAGGGATAAAACTATAATTTAAAGTACATATATCTCATTATGATCTTAAAAAATATCATAAATAAATTCCTCAACATTAAGAAAATGAACTTAAAACAAAAATGTTGTCCTAGATGGTACCTTAGATCATCATAAATTTATGGCTTTGGGATTGTTAGCATTTTCATAGCCATGTTCTCTACCACTCTCCATCAGATATTGATGGTTATATTTCTCTTCCATATCCATATTTTCCTACATGGAACCCTAGTATGTGTTATTTTCGGTATCCTTCATACTTACCACTCTTTTTTTAAATAAAGGCCTCATTAATCCATTATTAGATGTGGGATTTCAACGAAGATATTTTGAAATGTCAACCCCAATTTTCCAATACTGAGCATTAATTGTGAGGACGTAATTTATTTATGGGGGGGAGAATGTAACATCCCAATCCTCCACGGTACAATTCTCTTTGAATAATACAGTCGTGTGTGTTGTAAGCAACTTCGAGATTTTAACACACTACAACCAATAAAAGTAGCCCTTATGAATAGTAATACCCACTTTTTAAAATTTTATAAATTTTATCTCTCCAAATGGACTTCATTTTTGGATTCGGATTATCGAAATTATCCTAGGGTGAAATTTTGGTACTTTTTAGATAACTTTTATATTTTGATGAATAGTGAAAATTACTAAATTTTAATTAAATTTTTTTTTTATTAAAAATAATTAATTGTGATAAATTAATAATTTGAGTGGTTTTAAAGTATATATAGAATATATTTTCATGATTTAATACAATTCTGGTCATTGGACATAATTTCACAATTAAACCGGACATAAACAAGTGTCAATATTTTGATAGTAATTATTTCTTAAAAACACTCTTTTTGTTTTGACAGCGGGAAATAATTTTAAATTAATTTCTGAAAATTCTGTGTTTTGAATTTGGAAAAATGGATTCGATATTTGGAATCAGGATATCCAAATTGTGTAAATAGGTAACTTTCATTTTTAGAAATTATGAATAATTACTCGGTAAATATTTTATTTACCATGGTTAAAGGGTAAACCCAGTAAATAAGGGTAAAAAATAATATTATAATAATAATAAATTACCCTAAAATGTGTCCTAACCTTATTGGTGGATACATTTCTGACCATGGGTATCTTTGGGTCTATTTTTGGGATCCCATGGAGCCACTTGTAGGTGATAGGGACACTTTATATTAATTAAGTTAATGTAAATTCAAAAATGACATAAGCATATATCTTTTAGAAAAACAATTTTTACGTAAGGTTATATATGTTATATTTTCGCCTATAAATATTAATTAGAAAGATAATATAATTTACTACTTAATTTTACATTATTTATAATTTTTAGACATTAAATAATGTAATTTATTTATGTGAGAATGATGATGTAGTAATTACTGTATTAATGAAAGATTAAGATAATTGATATTATAAATACCCAAATAAATGTAATTTGAGACTTTTTATAAATTAAAATCATTTTTCTAGGTTAATATGACATATTAGTATTGTTTATATATATATTTTTCGAATTAATAATGCTGTTATGAAATTTTAAAAAACAAAATATCCAATAGTGTTAAAATTGATATAAAAGAGTTTTTAACACAAATATTATATTATTAAGTGATATTAAATTTCTAAAAATCTAAGGTTTAGAAAAGATACTTATATCATGATATATGTATCAATAATTGACAACTTTTGGGTCTCTTGTATGTATATAGTACGTTTATTAACTATATAATATAAAAATACAAAGTGACATGGTAAATGTTAATCTAATTAAATAAGAGTTAAAACTAAAATATAAGGTTAATATAATGACCCATACCTATCTAAATTCTATTGGTTGAAAGTATTTCCACCCATCCCCACCTTATACTTCTAATAGTCTACTTTGGATCCGTTAGAAACCTAATATGAAGTTATTATAAAATAATATTTCTAGATTTTCCAAAGGTGCCCTCACCCCTCTTATAAAAGGGTACTCCCCCTTCTCACTAATTCACACAATAAAAGCCTTTTTGCTAGGCCAAATCCTACCCAAATACTCTCTCAACTTCCTTAAATTAAACCTAGAGGCCTTAGTTTGATCATAATGACAACTTAAATAGCCATTTTGATCAAATCAAAAGGAAGATATCGAAGAAGAGGTAATGTTTTCACCACGCTCTTTCAAGTCCCTTTTTCTTCAACATCTTCTTTCTTTGTTATTTCGTTTATAAAATGATAACTCCGGTATATTATATATAACTTGATGTTATTATAAATATGGTACTACCCAATTTAGTATTCTATCCATCCTTTGAATGACATGTCACCATATGTGCGTACGTAAGACTTACTGTCTCCACGTCGTGGTGTAATTGTTATTCAAAATATTATTATTTGGATGGGTATGATAATGATGTGTAATGGAAGTAAATAATAAATATAACATGATAATGATTCTGTATATATGATATACCATCCAATTATATATTATTTTAGTATCAAAAGAAAGATATTTTCGCTCGTGCGTACGTACAGATTACCGTCTCCACGACGCAATGAGATTCATTTCCAAGTTCACCAATCATCGACGATTATAAAAATATATATTACTAATAAGTACATAATATATGAAATAACAATGCTACTGGATATATATATTTATATATATAAGAATTAATGTACTTACATATATCTTATCCACTTACTTACGTTCAATACTATATGAAAACAGAAACAATGTTTATGCGTACGTACGGACTACAGTTTCCATAAAAGGTGTTTTCCATTTCATATATATGTCTATTATAAAAATTTATATTCTAAATATATATGATATATTAATCATGTTTTATATTATGGATGTATTTAAATCATGATCTATGTGATACAATCAAGAGTAACAAGTTAAAACATGTACGATAAAGAAAACGATTAAAACCCAAACTGTTAATTTAACATGGAAATTATTATTAAATGGGTAGTATAAAGTCATAAATGAATCATGTATGATATAATAAATATTAATATGGTTATGTTATAATTTAATAAAATACTATTTTCATCGTACATAAGGATAAACGTACCCTCGACTAAAGGAAAGTTCAAGGTAAGGGTTAATTCTTCAATCTCATCATTATCCGAGATTGTTTATGTGCAAGTATTTACTGACAAATTTTTATCATCCATGTCCATTTTTCATATAAATTATTTTAAAATGAAGATTTTTATGATTTTGAAAGGCACTCTTTATCAAGATCAGAATTTCAAATGTTTTAAATATTTTTCTTTCTAAATCTTTTTAATTAATTCCTATGTTTTCAAAATGATTTTAAGGATTTATTTATATGGAAATTAATGTTTTCAAATCAAAATTCCATTTAAAAGTTTCAAAGTGGTATGGGACAATTTTATTCAAAAATCTATTTTAGATGGATTCTTGACAAATAGTGTGAATTTTAAATGTTTTCAAGAAAAAGGGGGATATTTCTCTCAATACATTGATGATTATTTTAATATATTTCAATATCCTTCATAATTCTCAATTGAGGTCAGTCTAATACAATACATTCATCTATATTGTGTCGAATGAGTTATGTTTGACTGTGGATGTGCTATTTTTATACCATTCTTGGTTTCTGGTTAAAGTATTGAATTTCGTATGCTAGTTTTAATACCAAATGTTTATGTTATGTTTCAATCTTTTCATATGAGGAATGCATTGGACTTAGTAAGTGACCGGTGGAGCCTGCTATAACTCCTTGATGAATCGGTAGGTCTCATGAGACAAACATGTGTCTTGTCATGAGGCCTTGACAAAATCTTATTTGTAGTCTTGGCACGAGGCCTTGGCTATATGGTTATGATAGTATGGAATTATGCATTCCATTATTATGAAAGAGGATAGTGATATTTCATGTGATTATTCAACTAGTAGAATATCCATGTGAATAAGTAAATGGAACTATTTCAGTTTATTTTTTCTATATTATGCTAATGTTAAAGTTTAAAAGGCTTTTCTTTTAGTTATACATTACCATAAATGTTTCTTCTTATTTATGAAAGTTTTCGCTATATTGCTTACCCTTACTGAGCATTACAGCTCACATTTTTCTGTGTTTTATTTTTCCCACGAATACAAGAAGTTTATTGTGATTGATATGCAGGGTTAATCAAAGAGAATAATGGTATTCATAAAGATTATTTATGTTGTTTTTTATGTCTTAAAGTGTAATGTAACATTCATGTATGTGATCTGTTTTCCAAGATTGCTAAACCGATCGGTCCTTCGGGACTTGATTCCTTGTAATCATGCCAATGTGTTAAAATAATGCACCACCTCTGGGTAACTGGGGTCGAGGCATTACAATTTATATGAATTTCATGTATAATTATGTCGAATGAAAAATAATTCAAATTTTTATTCATTATAATGAGTATCTAA
Source organism: Viscum album (assembly GCA_963277665.1). Classification (NCBI taxonomy): domain Eukaryota; kingdom Viridiplantae; phylum Streptophyta; class Magnoliopsida; order Santalales; family Viscaceae; genus Viscum; species Viscum album. Next base: position 289,759,122 of record OY728141.1, read on the forward strand.
GAAAATAATTTTATTTTTGAAAAGTAAAAATAATGATTATTTTTGAAATAATGATTCCTTTTTCATGGTAAGAAGATATATTTTTATGAATGTTTTGTTCATGATTTCTACAAAACTAATGATTTCCTTTCATTAATATCAAATAATGTTATTTTTTCATATTCTTTATTTTATATTGTTTTCTACAATTTTGAAGGAATATTTGGGATAATGATAGGATTAAGGGTGAGATTTGTAATATTTTTCATAAATAGAAACAATTCTTTTATTTTTTTTATTGTGGAAATTATAAACTGATACTGAGTGATAAGTGTACAATTGTAATATATGGGTTTAAATTGTTATGTTTTTTTTCTAATTCTCTAAAATAATAAACTGAAAATATACATATATTTATATAAATGTGAATTATAGTTCAAAACTCTATAATTTGTAATGATTATGGTTGGGTCTATAGAATTGTTATTAGAGGATTGTTTATTAAACATTGTAAATTAGGATGTTTTATTTTGTTTTATTCACAATAGTTATGGATATCATCATTGGATCATAATTTTAAGGTTGATGACATGTTCAATTCCTTAGAAGTACATTTGTAGGCCTTAATTTATGAATTTTTAATGTTAATAATGGTATTATTAGAGACATTCAATTTTTATGTAATTATAGGTTATTGAATCTCGGGAGGCAAAATGAAATATATGAGATAGTGTATTATGTTAAAACATATTATGGTTATTTTTGGAGATATTATCATATTTTTTGGAATGTAAAAATAATTATATATTTTGAGAAAAAAGAAAACCTGGAATCCATGTGACAACCTATCCCATCTAAAATTGATGAGGGAATTGAACCCACAGATGATGTCTTACAATGGTGTGTTCCAAAAAACAGAATGACGTTATTTTAGGACTATTATAAAATTTTCCCATATTTTATATATCTAATGGATAATGGTTATGTTCGTATTGGGAGCATATTTCTTATTGAATAGATAACCATGAGATATGAAAATTTTTTGGGGATTAATTGACTATGGTTTTTTATAGACGTTTAGTATTTAGGGAATGAAATATGATCGGGGTAAACAGAATACTATGGGATGTTATTTTTTTAATAATGGATGATTTGTATTTTTTAGGAATATATGATTCTGTTTTGGATTTATGGTGAGTCACATTAATAATATAATTGGCTAGCATGTCATAGAGATTACGTTATTTAATAAATTAATTTTTTTGAATAGGGAATTAAGAGTTGTTGATTTAATTTGTTGATTAATGTAAATACTATTCTGAAAGTCGATGTGATCAAATCCATTTTATTTTTTGGTTTTTATCTTTTTCTAGAATATTATTGAGTAGTTTTATGTATACTAATTTCTAGAATTATCTATGTCGAGCATTGGGTATTACTATTGAAATAAAGATATTAAAATAGTTTTTCATCATACAAATGTCTATTATTTTTGTGGAATTCTCTTATATTATGCAAAAAAATTTGGTTTTGGTTCATATCTAATGATATTAAAAATATATTTTTATACTTTTTTTATTGATTTTTTTGATATGAAAAAGATGATTCTAGTGATTAAATCATGAAAAATATATACTCATCATGTGGAGAAAACTATGTGTTTGTGGTGGAAATTGATTAGTGAACGAATATCTATATTTTAACTAAGTTCATATCCTTATGTATTTTGTCTACATTAGAAGTTAATTCATTAACTCTAGTAATAATGACCATGAAATCAAATTTTTATCCATTTACTTTTTTTATCATAAAGTCAATGGCCCTTTAAACCCTTATAGATTTACAATTTTTTGATCCTAAACTTCCATATGACCATGCTTTCGATCACTCTCTATAATAATGTGAAAGTTAGTTTTCTCTTCCATGTCAATGTCTCCCTAAATGGATTCATATTTATGTTTCACTCCATATTATCTTCGTAAATCCATTCCTTTCTTTTAATATGGAAATTATATTAAACCATTTTACATTATGGGAATTCAAAAATGGTATTTTGAAAAGTGAATTTTTAATACAATGATCAAATTAGAAGGATGAAATTTAATTATGGTTGGGGGGGATGTAACATCCCAATAATTTAGTATGTAAACTATATGTTCTATAGAGTACCAAATATACCACATTTAGCATAAACGAACAACCAGATATTTTTAATTTAATTGGTACCATTATAATCTTGCTGTTAGAATGGTGGGTATGAACGTAATTAAATGAATTATGAAAATATGACTCATTCATGTATATATAATAAATTATTGATTGACCAAGCTAGTTATGAATAAAAAAGAACCCTTCTGAAAATAACAAGAAATATTTTTCTAAAAAACCTTTTTAATAAACACAGAGGTATTTATACCAATAAAAAAAATATATTTTTTGGATTATATTAATAATATATATATATATATAATTTTAAATATAATGTTTAATAGTCATTTTTTTTATACATGATAGAAAAATAAATCTTAAATTTATGCATAAAAAATTATTTTCACTAAAAGGTAGGTTTTTTCCTTTTGATGGTGCAGTTTTTTTAAAAAATAATTCTGAAACTTTTATGATTTTTATTTGAAAATATGTAATCCATTTTGTCATATAAGATTTTAAAAATTATCATAGTGTGAATATTTATTATTTTTCTAATAAGATATATTTATGATTAATAATTTCAATTATGACATTGTAATTGAAGACTGAAATTTCATTGAAATATTTTATAATGATAAATTATATTATAATTTTTTATAAATAAAAATTATAAAAATTATAAATATATAAGTATAATATATGAAATTTAAATCATTATCACATTGACATTAGATATAAACCCATTTCAATATTTTGAACATATTCACTTTAAAAACTTTCTTTCTCTTCTCGTCCATGCGATTAATTTTATATTAATATTAGCCACTTCCATGTTATGAATTTTGAAAAATTGATTCCATATTTGAATAAAAAGGACAAAATTTAGTAAATAAACCAATTTTAATTTTTGAATAAATGAATAGTAAACATAGTAATATAGTTACCATGGATAAGGTTAAATTAGGTAATGAAGTGTAAAAATAATAATATCAATATTATGAAATTACATAAAAACTTTAACTAAATTTAATTGGATGATTATTTTATGCACAATTCATCCAAGGGTCATATTAATGTCCTCTTGGGGAAACAATGATGACATTAATACCCTTATAGTATTCTATTTTAAGACAAGTAAAAACTGTCACAATAATATTATTAATAACTATTACTTTATTAATATATAGTCATATTGAATATATATTAAACATAAAATAGTATTTAGAAATATAAAATATTAATATTAAATAAGTTAATATTTTTAATTTTTTATAGATGAAAAAATACCTTAAAATCTATCACATCGATGATCAAGTAATTATAAAATAAATGGGATATTAATTAATAGATATTAATAGTCTTAAAATAAATAAAAAATGTGACAATTAACTTCATATAATTTTTTCTATATTACATTAAAATGTTATGAAATTATTAAAATTGTTTTTTTAAAATTTAAGTTCAATATTGAGATTTTTAAAACTCAAATTATTGAATAAAGTCATAATTGACAATAATGATATTTTACATATATTATATTTTATTAAATGTTATAAAATTAATTAAAATATTAAATTAATAAATTTTATTTAGACATGGTTTAAGATATTCTCAATGATTCATTTATGGGTCCTTTGGTATTTTATAGTGACTATATTAACCTTGAAATGTTAAAAACATGTGTTGTCTCAGTAAGCAAGAAATTGCATAAATAAATGTTAAAAGCAACATATAAGGGTTTATATTTAGACAAAACATAACTTATTTTTATTTTATTGATGTATTTTTACCCAAAATAATATTACATTATCAATTACTATGTTTGGAACCGTTTTACATTTATAATTAATTTTTATTAATTAAATATTTTATGAACATCCAAGAGTCCCCCTACCCTATATTTTAAAAGGGAACATATTCTTCACTTATCATCACAGATAAAAAAACACTTTTTTCAAAATATTGATTAATTAATCCATTCATATAATCTCTAATATAGTTATAGTGTCCTTATTTTGGGTACAATACCATCCTCAGTAGTCATAATTTGTTAAGAAAATGGGGACTTCCAATGAAGAGGTACCATTTTTTTAATATATTGTTTTTTATTCATAAAAGTCAATAAAATAATATTATACCCAGATAAAATAATAAATTCAATATCCTAAATATATTTAGATATTATTATTTTATTGTAATGACTTATATCTATCCCCAGTTCCCTAAAATAGGAAAAAAATTAATCGCTCGTGCATATGGAAATCTACTAACTCACTAACTGGTGTAATTCCTTTTCCATCCATGAAATAGAAGACCAGTTTTAATGATGAAATTAATAATTATAAATTATTTTAATGAAATATTTATAATTATTTATAGATAATACATCATTTATTTTCTTACCTTTCTATGCATAATAAAATGATAACGTCGTTTGTGCATACATGTGAAATATCTCCTCTATAAAGCTATGTGATTCTGTTTTCATTACCATTACACATGGATGATATTTATAAGAATATTTATAATAATAGTATTAAATATATGATATAATAATCAATCTATAATGATGAAATGTTACTAATCTTATATCTATAATGATCAATGAAAAATGAGAATGTTACTCATGTGTATGTATAACCTACCATCTCTATGTTAGTAATAATGGGTTAAATTTCATGATCATTGCAATGGACCAGACCATCCTAGTTCATTACATCATCAATTTCTGGTTTTGGGGATCCCTAGAACCATCAGTGAGTCATGAGGGCAACGATGTCGGTGGCAGAGTCTCACAGATCGGTGTGACCCGAATCGGTGCCATGGGGTTGTTGGGGGTTTCTTCCCCAGTTTCCCTTAACTCTTCCTTTAAGGTTTAATGCCTCATTAATGTGGTTTGAAGCTATTATAGAAACCTCTCAAATTATTATTATTAAATAAAAATTAATCCCATCATGTGTAATCATCCAACCGCGTGGTGGAACCATGATAAACCTTTAAATCTGTTTAAGAGTTTTATCCCATTACTATAGGATCTTACATTTTATTTCACAGGGATTATTTCTTCTTCTTGACTAGTATCTTTCTTTTCCTTGGTGCATTTGGAGTCCCCATTCATGATTCTAGTGGTGCGCCTGTGCTGGAGTCTTTCCTACTCACTCTTGGAGTCTTTAGAGTTCCTCCCCTACAAGTCGTGCATCCCCAATTCTTGGCACATGTGAAAAAACATTGACCATTACTAATCCAAGACAAGTTTTTCCATCATCTCCCATTACTGTGTGTCATATGGGGTGGGTATGATAGTTTTTACATGGGGTGTGGATGAAACCCAACCTTAACAATGATAATAAATTCTATTAAAAAATGAAGGGGGGGGGGGTCTTTGATGATGTTGTTTTACTATTTTACCTTTTCTTATATATTGTTAATTGTATGGTATTATGTCCACTGAAAATAATGGCCATTGGTGGTTTTTTTTTCGCAGTAACAAACCTCTGATTTTTGGATAATTCTGTGATTGGATGGTTGTAACATGTTAACTGGTTAATCACGTAAGCTCGGTTGATTAAATGGAATCCCAATGAATAAGAACCATTGTGTGGTCACCCAGGTTATCCAAATAGAAAGATGGAACTAAAATAATGGTGTGTTTAAATCTAAAAAATCCCTTACTCTGTTCTGGAGATTTCTGTGGTTGTTATGCTTGTTGCTTGTAGGGTGACGTGGATGGGGATGGGATCCCTTGTTGTGAAGTTGTCGGTTTATGGTTCCGAGAATGTGTGTGGCTGTATGTTGCGGCTTGGTTTGGTTCCAGTAGTTCAAGGGACCTCATAGACCCCTCTTGTTTTTTTCAATCTACAAGAGAAACATGTATGAATGATTAATGTTTTTGTTGACTATTTTTTCATTCATGCCTTGTGGCTATGCCTATATTTTTCCCTATTATGATGAATTATTTAAATGGAAACACTTGAATGTGATTAAAATAAAGGGTTTAATGGGAAATTGTTTTCTTGGAATGGGTTGTGACCATTTTGTGGCATTTGTGCTTTTTTATGAATGAATAGTAATTAGGGTGTTTGTGAATGGGATGGATTTTGGAACCCTAGCTTGGGATGAGTTCTTGTTTACATATATGTATAATTTAGTTCTTTTGTTTCTTATTCACACTACACCAAAGTTGCGAACATCGTGCCGAACACCCCCATTTAATCTAAGAGGGTGTTTTTCCCAACACACCTTTGAGTGACTAGTTATTAGCTCATTTTATTCTCTTTTTCCTGAGAAAACCAAGACTCTTTGGGTAGAATGTGACATCCTGAGGTCTATTTTTTTACCCAAGACTCATCAAGAATGGTATGTTGTGGTGGTTGGTCTAGGTGTGTGTATGAAGGTTTGTTTCCCATGTGTCTTTGGGATGAGGCCCAGGTGTCTTCAGGAGTGGTGGTAGTTGTTCTATCCCAGGTGTTTTCGGGCATGGTTACATATGGTTGTGGTGGCCTAGGACTTTTCGGGTAGGATATGTGGTTGTGGTCTCCCATAAGGTTGTTGTTGGGGGTGACAATGGGACTATAGTGAAAATGGAGGCGAAGTTCTGATGTATAGGATATATTAAATAACTAGTGATAAAGCGGTGCGAGTTACCCAAATGTCGATGTGCTATTATTATTACTTTACATGACTTAGGCTACTTGGGATTGTGCCTTATTTATGTTGGGTGGATAGTTTTCCTTGCTAGGTGTTTTGGTTATATCAATTTTTCCAATATTGCATTAGATTGTCTCCCCACTTGTGAATTAGAATTTTGGTTATCCTTAATTAGTATACCTATATACTCACCCTACATATATAAAATTGCTTTCAGGTTTCCAGGAGGACTTTGAGGACTGTGTCGGACCCTATTAGCCCGGACATTAGGACCATTGACCTTGTTGCTTTTCTTTTCTGTTGGTTCTTCTCCTTGGATCACTTTATATTGGAACATGCATATGGGAATGAATAATTTTTGCCTTTACTTTTACTTCCAGTTTTTGTGTAGTTGGGATTTACTATCTCATCTCCGGATCATACTAATTAAAAAAGATAATTTCATCTATTTTACGTGTGATTCTATACCCTTGGTTCTAGTCGCCACTTCTTGGCCTATTGAAGGCGGGACTTGGGGGTCATTATCTCTCCTTCAAGTTGAGGAAGGAAGGGTATGGCATTCTATTGTCCCTTCTCTCATCTCTGTATAGGTGGGTCGTGAAAATCATATTCCATGAAACTTTTTAAAATAAATAATTTATGAATCAATATAATTATTATATCAATATTAGTATTTTGTGTATGTTTAAATAATGACCCATTGACCATAGTTGGCTTATAAAAAGGCATTTTTGACACATAATCCTAATGTGAAAAAAAACTAACATAAAAGTAGTTGATTATGTAGTTGTACAAATCATCATAATAAGTGAAATAAAAGTATTAAATTTTTTGAAAACATTCCAAAATAAATTAAATAAATTACATAGATTTATTATTTAGGAATATTAATATACATTTGACAAGTCATACTCAAGGTAAGGGACTTCATTTAAATATCACTTCACTAAGGTGTATTTTGGAATTATAAACCCACCATATTTTATGAGATGTATATATAGACCCAATGACATATCATGTCATTAATTTTTTATATAGATGTTTTGGAATTTTTTTAACATTATATTGATTTGTCGGTAATATTTTTCAAATTTTTCAAAGTGTTATGTGACTCATTGATTTAATTATATCTTTTTAAATGCCTAATGATTAAAATTAAAAATCAATTCTTCCATGTCAATATTCATGTTATTATTATACATATTTATTTAAATTATATAAATGTACTATAAAGTACATTTTAGGTTTGTTATTTTATTTGGATTCCTCTCTAAGCCTTCATGTTAGTTTAAAAAAGAAAAATAAACCCCACTTTTTGTTTTCTGGGCATTTTGTTTTTAAAAATAGGATTTGAACTCGGATTGGTTATTTCTATTACCTAAAATGCTTTACTATGAGTGATAAATAAATTTTAAGAGTGACATTTTAAAAAAATAATCATTTTATGTGTTATCAATATATAATTTTACATTGAAATTTGAAATATGATTACATGATAAAACATTTATGGGTGGTTCTATGTTAAACCAACAATGGGTGGGTCCATAATATCCCAACATTGAATTAAATATGGAATTCAATAAAAAGGACATTCCATTTGTAATAGTGAAATTTATGGATATAAACCACTTAGTTATTCCATTTATATAAATGAAAAGGGTAATTACGTCCCAAGAAACCTATTTAATATTTATATTCTTGAAGATTAGTTTTCATGAAAATCGTTTTATTTTTTAATGTAAATGTAATGATCATTTTGAAATGATGATTCATTTTCCATTTTAAAAACTTATTTTTTTAAAACATGTTGTTCAATGGACTAATTGTTTAATTTATTTTATATTTATTAATAAGTTTTTGTGCTCATACAAGGTTTTTAAACTATTTTAATAGGGTTTATAGAAGAGTTTGGATAACTATGAGAGTAAGATTATGATTGTGATGATTTTTCCAAAATAGATCCCATGTTGTATTTTAAAAATATTAGTTTGGTGAAAAAACTAAATGGATACTGAGTGATATGTATTTTCTCGTAATTTATGGGTTCACCTTGTAAGTTTATGTTATAATTCCCTAAAATTTTAAAAATAAATAGCCTTAATTTTTTGTTAATTAAAATTATACTTCAAAAACTCTATAATATGCAATGAATAAGGTAGGGTCTTTACATGGGGAGCAATGTTACCCTCCAAATCTATACTATAGATGTACCATCATGTTTTAAATCATAAATTGAAGAATCTCCAAAATTTTCCTTAATATAGATTGTTCAATTATATCATGTATTTCAACACAAATAATTATATATATGTATTAGATACATACATACATATTTAGAGAATCATTACCAAATTATACGTTTTTTACATAGTAGTCTCTTTTAATTCCAAATATTTGATTTTACAGGAATTTATTCCCCCTAGAAATGATGAATATCGAGTATCGATGGTTAAAATTATTTTTACCAAGAATCTAATCCATTTTCAAATAAGAATAGAGATGATTTTGATAGGTTATTATTGAGATATGGTCATATCATTAAATGTTTCCAAATTTTTACATAGATTTCAATGTCATAAATGTATGTGTTATTTAGTAATTATATTTTTGGATTATGTTCAAGGTATAGTCCATTGAAATCTATTCCAAATTACACAGAATCCAAAAAATAATAATTTCCCAATTTTTATCAACTTAGAGTATGTTATGACCAAAATAAAAGAATGATTAAAATAAAATATTAATTAATTTTCAGTATAAGTTTTCAAAAATAATCATTAAACCGAAAAATATGAAAATTACAATTAAAATAAAATATTTATGGGTTTAAAATATTGACCAATTAAATAAAATAACTGAGAATAAGAAAAATTTCCACTCACCATATTGATTACTTTTATTCAATTAATTTTTTATCATATGTTCTTTATTATACTCCTCAATTCAAGTAGTGACTTCCTCTATATATGCATTATCACCACTCCATCCACTGTCTGATTGCAATGATTATATATAATTGATAATCTACCTATGGGAAATGAGTAAAAATGCCTCAAAATGTGATAGGGATACCTATATTCCCTTTAGTATGAAATAAATATTCAAATCACTAATAAATCACTACTATTAGGTAGGTTAAAAATTGTAACCTCTACCACTCTCCACTTAAAATTATTGAATTCGGAGTTTTCTTAATGGTAAGAGTGTAAAAATTCCTCCATATTTCTATAGTATATTAATAAAATAATTAGATTCTAAATAATGTAATTTCTATTATAAAAATCACTTAGTATGAAAATGAAATAATAATGGTGAAGCATAATATTTCAAAATATATATTCAATATATTTCAAAGCATTGGTATTTTTTTGTCTTTTTTTCTCATTAGATGATATTATTGAAAATATAATCCAACATATAGAATTTTCTACATGATTATTTACTTTTTAATGTTTTTTAAAAATAATTTAAAATAGTGTAAAAATACTTCTCAAAAATATAAAATTACTTTTAATCATATTTTCTAAAAAAATATGATATTATATTATTATAATGATCAAAAATTATTTTATATCAACAGTTTCATTATTTTAGTGTTTTAGTCTTTAAATCATGGAGAACATTTTTGAAAAATAAAATTTTCTTCTTAGAATACCTCAATATATAATCAAGATTATCGTCATTCCAATTTTTTTTATTACTTATCGTTATTTAGTAATTTATATATAGACACACACACACACATAGATATATATATACATATATATATTTATATATTATTTCATATCATTAACATTAGTTCATGGAGAATAGAGCATGTTTCATATGTGATGGGAATCTAATTGCATATAAAGTGGGTGTTAGATTAATGAACCATAAATCTCCATCTACAAAATATCATTTTTACCACAGTATCAATATTTTTTTGTTTCCTATATTGGAGTGATGAATCAAAAACCAAAACTCCATTATAATTTATCTAAAAGAAAAATATTTGATGGAATTTTAGGCCCATTATTATTTTTTATGTTACATTATGTTTATTTTGAAAAAAAATCAACCCCATTTACTAAAAATCCTACTACTATTACACAAATAGATAAATATTATAGATAGAGTATATTAAATTTAAACTGAAATATTATCCTCTAAAAAAATTCACATTTTATTATGTGTTAAATTGTGAAATATTTTAGAAATAATAATTATTATGAATTCCTAAATTAGAACTATAATTAGAGAGTATTTTTGAATAACATGTCATTACTTCACATGATTTAATTTGTTCTCGTGTGATATTTTTTAATCACATTTATCTCTATACATGAATTACTATGTACATCTTTATATATCACATATATTCACCTAATCCATTTATCCTGGTCATCTATTACAACTATGAGACAAGGAACATGTTAATATAGTGTTGTCATGATAATTACTTCCATAATCTACATGTAATGACCTCAAAACCCTATGAATGTATCACATGACATTCATCTAATTAGACGAGTACGTAACATGTCATTTAACTAGGTATTATAATAATCCTTTTTACTCTTAACAGTTAATGTGAAAAAGTATTAAACATTTTTTATATGAATAGAAATCTTATTTCTTAAGAAAAACCAATTTCATGATCAACCATATAACAAACTCATATATGATTACCCAAATCTTATGGTTTACGTAAAAATGGTATCAAAAAATGGATGTTTATATGTAAGGTATCTTTTTAGTAAATGGTAAATAGGATTATTATGAAGTATACCTTTCTATTAAATATTTCAAAAGTCAATCCAAATATTTTTCATAATGATATTCAATTTTAAGATGTGATGTTATTCTATCTAAAATAATAACATGCTTTTCATGACACCTTGTTGATGGGCCCACATCATGACTACCCTAACCCCACCTCTAATAGGCCTAGGACTTAAGAATAGCAACAAGTTGGTAGTTCCCACAAGTGGGAGGCATTTTTATAGAGTACATGATCACATTAACACATCTCTAATACACACAATGAATAATTGTAAAATAACTAAAAGACTTCATGAATACATCTTTTATCCTACAACAAAGTATGATATTAAATGTACGGTAAATAGAAAAGGGCCAAATACAAGCCCACACCAGAGATTCTATACAAAAAGTAAAATTGAAATAGTATAGAGCCCAACATACTCTAAGGGCAATGACTAGGTCAAAAGTAATCTCCCGATAAACACCATGGTCTGCCCAGCTCCAGATATGCTCCAACAGCCCTATATCCTCTTAGGATACTATCAAGAAGGCCGCCATCTACAAAAGATATGAAATGTGTGGGAAAATCCTATATAGGTTTGACTATAACAATACTCATTAGCAAACTCAGAAAACAGTAAAACTTAAGCACCAAGTATTGAAAGACCCATTCAAGAGGTAACACTATAAAAAATATACATGGAGTGACGAAAACATAGATATTATTAAGAGAGACTCTACTCCATCATGTGGTCATAACCATCTTCCAGTAAAATGATTCAATTTCAAGAAATGATCTTTATAGGAGATACCACTCTATAAGAAACTATATCATCAATGAAACTCAATTAAGAGGTATAACACATTTTTTCCACGACTAAAGAAAAAAGATTGGTCTGAGAAGACTACGATGTAAAGGGAGGGGGCATGCCCAGATCCATTGGGGGACACCATGATCCCAATCTGGATTAACCCAATACATAGGGGATCATATTCCCATTATTACACAAACCCAATTGATGTGGCCCTCAAGATATAGGATTAACACCCTACTCAAGGAGGGCATGCTGATTACACAACCTCCAGTTGGGATGCAAGATGATCACCCTCCAGTCTCACAACGGGAAACCACAGCTCTATTTGAGTTTATGCCTCTAGAGGGGATTATAATTTGGTGATGTGGATGAAATTACATACTCTACTGGTAAGGAATGGTACAAGGGAACACACTCAACATATACTTGTTCAATCTATTAAAAAAAGAGCCTCAATAACTCCTTATTTGAACATAATGCTCATGAAGGTTCATAAAGACTTATCTTTGACTGGGTAAGGGCCATTGTGGTTGGTCCACAAACCGTGGAAATCGGTCCACCATGTGTTGTGGTCAGTCCACCTACCACTATTGTCGGTCCACCTACCACTGCGTTCAGTCTACCTACCACAAAAACCATCAACTCATGGACTAACCACTACTTCTAATCAACCTTCCACACTGACCAACTACTTCGGTCGACCACCATGGTCAACCTACCAAAGACTAGCCCTGTGGTTTCTCCCCTCAATGTGGCTCGAGATTCCGTGGTTCCATGTTCGGCTGCCATGGTTGACCACAATGGGGATCATCTCTAGTTTACCCGAATCCTCCTCGGTCCATCTCATCCAGCCTGACCCACTATACTGTCCTGGCCCACCGACCTGGCTCTACCCCCATCTATTATGGTCCTGATCACACATGGCCCACCATTCTTATGTCGCACCACTTCCACCTCAGTAACCACAACCACCACTACATATGCCCCCATCGCTGATCTTTACCACACACTGCTCCGCCGCCTGCACACGGACTACCGCCACACACCACTACGCACCACCCCAGTAGTCGGCTACCACTATCATGTGCTAGTGGTCTCTTCATCAGAACACCATGCATCCCCGATGCACTAAAATTGAAACAATAATATATCCATGTTCTTGGGGGCTCGACCTACACTGATCTCTCATTGCTTTTCGATTTTCATCAAATCCCAGGGTCCTATCGAGTTCTGGACCACCTACAACTATTGAACCAGGAACTATGGGCTGAAATATATGACAAATGTGATGAATGGGGGCAGAAAGACAGAAGAATTTTTTTGATCATCACTGGCCAATATTTCTTGGCCATAAATTTAGAATGGGGGATTTGAGTTAGAAAAAGAGAGAAAATTAATCCTATAAAATAAATTTTATCTAACAATATCCAATATACATGATTAAATCTATATTCCAATTGATTCATACATATCTTAGAAACAATGAATGTGGGATAAATCAATTAAATCACATGCAACACCTATATTGGGATCAAACACTGAAAAATAATGAAGCTTCGTTGCATTCATTGGAAGGATCCTTCATAATCGATGTTCATCGATCATTGATCCATTGTCAGTCATCCAAAAGGATACCCATAGGTTTATCTACAGAATCCTCCATAAGTTCTATGGTTAGGAAGATAACCTAAGAGTTATGAAATAAGTATACCTTTATTGAAAATTTCACTTCATCACTACATCAATAAAATAATTTGAATATTTTATTTATTTTACACCCATGAATGATTTTTCAAAAATTTCTTACACGAGCCCATGTTATGTTTTACCTAATGTAAATTCATTATTATTGATTCAAAGGTTCCCTAAATTTTTGGATTTAGGAACTCATTTAGGGGTTATTTATTTTTTAAGAAAATCGTGCTTGCATACTATTTGATATTTTAATATTCTTCACACATTTATTCTGGGCTCACTGAGCCTTAGAATAATAGGTTGTCTCATTTCATAATGTCAAAAAAATAATAAATATAATATGTAAAAATAATTAATAGAAAATATGAGACATTAAATTCTCCCATATTTGGGGACTTACATCCCTAAAAGCCAAATCATGGGCTACTCAAATAGATGATGGTATAGATCACGAATATAAGCTTCTTTATCCCATGTGCTATCCTGAATATTCTCATGCTACCACTCAATACACACCAAAGGAATTGGTTTCCCATTAAGCATCCTCTCCTTTTGATCCTTGATCTCCACTGGGTAATCTGTAATGGTCACTCCATCCATGATGTCCAGCTCAATTTAAACTAGAACATGTTAATGGCCAAGCATTTACATCTTCAATTCTGACACATGGAAGATGTCGTGTACCTAGTATAGTATTTGAGGTTCAGATAACCGATATACGACCCCCTAAGTCTATGTACTATATTTAATGGGCCGATGATCCTCAAATATATATTTCCACCCCGACCAAATCTTTATAATCCCTATCAAGGTAATAACCAAATGAACCCATGGTCTCCATACTCAAAATCAAAAGGACTATGTCTCCTATCATCATAATATATTTGAAGGCTCTTTTCAATATTCATTCACTCCTGGATGATCTACACCCTCTATGTAGTAGCTTGCACCAACTCTGGGACCATAAATGCAAACTCTCCTGGTACAGTACTGCAAACTATTTACCAGTAGGGTCACCCATATAGAGCCTCGAATCATTCCATGCCAATGGTGTAAGGGTAGATATTTTGGAAGAATAACTCCACCATTGGTAGGCAATCCTACCAACTAAGACCAAATTCAAACATGAAAGCCCATAGTATGTCTCCAGAACCTGAATGGTCTACTCAGTCTGGCCATCTGTCGATGGGTGAAACATTGTGATCAATCTTAACTTGGTCCCAAATTCTTCATATAACCCCTTACATAATCAGGATATAAAAATACCATCACTATGATAAACTACTATTGATGGAAATCCATCGATTCAAACCATCTCAAGCACGAAGAGGCATCCTAATCACTCTACTGAACCATGTTATCTGATAGTTACAAAGTGGGATAACATGGTGAGATGTTCAATGATAACCCATTTGGAATTGTGTCCCCTAGAATAATGTGGTAAACCCATCATGAAGTCCATAAATATCCCATACCTATACGATTATAGAACCTCAAGGGGTTAAGTTAAACTTTGTGGAACCTGGTGCTCAACCCTTAATTACTGACAAGCATGGCATCAAGAAACAGCTCTGAAACATGTTTCTTCATCCCTGGCCACCCAAACCTACCTTGTAGGTCCTGATATATCCTCGCCACACCAAGATGTACCACAAAATGGTACATATGAAACTCCCTCAAATCATTCTCCAGCAACGTCAAATGTATCATCGTGTGCCCACGGAAGAGAATGTTGTACTCCCCACCATTTGAATATCCATCTGTAGTATTTCCGATGGACATTTTAGAATGTCAGGTCTCGCAATCGGTATCACATATCTAGGCCTCACTGAATCACTATATGAGTGGAGGGGCCTCAACCAATGATAGTAGGTAATAATCTCCATATCCTTACAAAAATGATAACATCAATGATGCCAACTACTCTAATGCCTCGTTCAACAACTATGATCGAGATCTCATACTGATAGAAGCTTCCACCATGTTCCCCTTCAATGGATTATAGACATTCTTGAAGTTGTAGTACTATAAGAATAGAATACATCACCTATCTCTCAAATTAAGATATTTCTAAGAGAAGATATATATTAGACACTTTTGATTAGAGTATATGATAAACTAATCTCCCATGTAGTAGTGTCCAAACATCTTCAATGTGAAGAATACCGCTTCTAACTTGGGATTAAGGGGTATGTAGTTCATCTAATTTGGTCCAACTTGTGTGAACTATAGTGAATCATCGCTTTCCACTACATTGGGAAATAATAATTCCCTGTTCATGATTCATCATAGAGTATATTGTACTTGAAACCATTCTATGGAAATATTTCAATTTTAGTGCTTGTGAAACTCTACCTCATCTCCTAAAATCATGAACCTGAGGTTAACATTATAGAACCATATTTCCCCTCTCAATGAATCAATGGAGGTTGTTAATCATCAATATTTAAAACATGATCTTCACAGTTGTCTAGTTCATGTTCTAATATTCTACATATAACCTCAATCTCCCATCTATGTTTGTTGAATAGGAAACCGGGGATACCCTGGCATAATCATTGGGGATCATAAAGCCCTATCTCTATAAGCCCTCTAAATGGACCCTCAACTTGAGAAGCTCTATGGAAGCCGTTCAATATTAAGGTGTAGAAATCAGTTTCATCCCAGGGTGTAAATCAATGTAGTATTCGGTCTATTAGTGGGTACATAAACCTAGAACATCTATTGGAAGGATGTCCTTATACTCATCCACCATTATAGAAAACTGATTACTCATAACATACACAACACCGAATATTTGTTTATCCAATTTGATATTAATTAGATGCACCATATTACGTGTGAGTCCATCTAGTAATACCTAGATTTCATTTTCACCTACAATGGAAAACATGGTTCTATCACAGTATCCACACCACAATCTCTACCTAAAATATTCAATTAAAGCATGAACTATGGATAACAAGTTTATAACATGAATGGTGTTCTAAGGCCTCAATGCTGCTACCAATAAATCCTAACTAAAACCCTATCCTCCATGATCCTGGTCACACTATCAACAGCATTGTGTGATCATCGAGTCTCACATAGCAAGAATCTCCAAGAGTAAGGTTCACCTAAACATTTCAACCAAAATACCTAAGTCTCAAACCAGATTCATGGAAACAAACGAATAAATAGAAACTTTGTCTGTCAAAACCACAGCGAAGGTGGAAAAGACACACATCATACCTCGTATAATCCCTTTATCCTCAGTTTCATAGGACAATATAGCATGTAGCTTCCATATTCCTTTCCCCCAAGCTCTTTGATTCTAGCATTGACCACTAGGGGTGGTGGTGGTAATAAGTTAAACCTATTAACACCTCCTACAACCATGACAACCCCTATTCCATGTTTTACACCCAATATACCAACTTACTCCTATATCTATCACAACTGCTAGTCTCTCGAATGTCTCTCAATCAATTTTATAATTGGTCAGGGAATCTTGTGCCAGATGATGGTTATCATCACAAGAGAAACACAACCAATCCCTTAGATGATTTGAGACGACCTGAGAGCTATGCAATATTGAACCCATGTCCTATAATCACTTACTGATGCACCTAACCCATATGGATCTACATGACTATCATTAGCTACCAACTGAAAAGGTCTCATCCACTGGGTTCCCACTGCTGACATCATTGGTTATATTCTCTAAGGCAAGAAAATGTCAACCACAAAAGTATACTGAAGAACCAAATCATAAGAAGGGATGATAATAGGGATAACACCGTATCATTTGTACTAATGAATACCTCACTCGAATTTCTGAGACATGAAGTATTGATCATATAACATATTCCTTGAGTAATTGGAAAGGATGTCATGCCTTGATGAATACTGACATACCAGCTTGTTTCCCTATGAGAGCTATATAAGCTCTTGGATATGCATTGCCATTGGCTTATAAGGTGAGAAATAATATCTTGATAGGTTCTCATACTTTTTCCATGGATGAGTATCCTCATCATATGATCGGGGAACCAAACCCCACAAGCACCCTACTAAGTCATGTCAAAGGCTCACTACTAGGACCACCATCTGAAATGTTATTGACCGAACTAAATAGAAAACTCCATTCAATTTCTCAATCTAGTCGTCAGGAACCTGGGGGTCTATCTCACACCAAAACCTAAGAGGTCACTACCTTTAAAACTTGTGAAAACTACTCAGCCTACGTGAATCCTTGGCTGGTAGTGTTGGTAGTAGCTGTTACATGATGGGTGTTGGTAATGATGGTAGACCACCCGAATGTGAAATATTTTGTATATGTCCCTTTACCTATGCCTCATCCCTATGAAGATCATCCTCATGATAACATGGTTGGATCCAAGCTAGCTATCTATGTGGAAAAATCCTATAATAAAACCAGATATACCACAATCAATGGACTATATCTAAAAAATGACTCAAGAAGGACATGGAAAACAAAAAAATTCCTATATGATTCGTGTTCCACTAGTTTTTCCGAAAACTAGTGTCTACAAATACAAGTTGAAAAACAGGTGCTCAGAGTCCTAGTGTATGGATACATAGGCCTCCACACTAACAATGGAGTCCATAGCCTAAAAGCTGAAGTCAAAACCTTTAACATTGATTTCCCAAAAAAATCTCACCGAATCATTTCCTAATAGAAAATCTAACTATCTTGGATACCACTCTGGAATGAATCCCCCGAGAGGAGAATATTCTTTTGACAACCCCAAGACCACCTCTAATAGGATAGTGGCTGTTGACTAGCACTGAGTAGGAATTTTCCACAAAAGAGAGGCATTAGCATAAAGTAAATGTACACACGCACACATCACCAAGCCACACAATGATGAAATGAAAAATTATTTAAATAATTCATGAATACATCTAAGAACCCATAGGAGAGTACGATAGTGAATGTATTGTAAACAAACAAATTGTTAAATAAAAGACCACCACAATGAGTCTATACACAAGTCCAACTAAAACTATAAAGAGTCCAACCTGCTCTAAGGGAATGGACTAATTCAAAAGTATGTTTTCGTTAAAAACCCCAGTCTTCCGAGGTCCATATATGCTCCTCCAGCTCCATGTCATCCTAGGACACCATCCAAAGGGGCACTATCTACATAAATATGACACATATAGACAATTCTTGTGTAGAGGAGAATATAAAAATAAAAAGTAAGACACCCCGAAATCACTAAAGATGAAGCACCAAGTATAGTTAGCTCAATAATAGAGATATCACCATAAAATAGATACAAGATGTTTTGAAAGCCCTCATAAATTCTGGAGAGGCTCCACACCATCAGGTGGTCCTAACCATCTACTAGACACAATATTCTAGTCAAAGATATGCTTTTTATGGGATATTCCAATCCATGACCCATGATATCATCAAAGAAACTCGATGAAGATGTGTAGATCATTTGGGGCCCACCCGAAGTTCCTCATAACTATTGATTCCAAATTTACACTCGAGAAGCTTCCCGTATGCTTCCTCAAGCCTAGGAACCGACCGCTGTGTTTGGTCCAACTACCTCCACAGTCAGTCCACCTACTATTGTTGTCGGTCTACCAACTGATGTGACCAGTTTACGTAATATGAGGAATAGCCACCTATGGACTAACCGCCTTGGTTAGTCCACCTACCACATTGACCAGTCGTGACACTCAACCACCATGGTTTACCACTCATGGACTGGCCACATGGTTTCTGTACCCACTAAACTACAGCTTGAGCTGTCGTGGCACCCCAACTGACTGCAATGGGGCTCTACTTGAGTTTTCTATGATCCGACCCGGGTCTGACCTGATCTATATCATTCGACCCTGCT
The DNA here is from genome assembly GCA_963277665.1 of Viscum album. Lineage (NCBI taxonomy): Eukaryota > Viridiplantae > Streptophyta > Magnoliopsida > Santalales > Viscaceae > Viscum > Viscum album. Next base: position 289,779,013 of record OY728141.1, read on the forward strand.
CCCCATATAGGCTCAGACCACCATCTCCACTAGTTCCACTCCCACATGTCCTACATGGCCCAACTCGCTACACATCCGCTGCTGTAACCGCGTCCCCACCACCAATCCCAATCACACAGAACTCCTCAGCCCGCATGCGGGCAGCCGCTGTGCACCGCTGCCCGCCATCGGCTGCCACTACGAACCATCGATGTTCTCTTCTAGGGACCTACATCCATCCTCTGTTGCCCAAAATTTGAAGAGAATATATATTAAAGCTCCCTCGGTTCTTGGTCTACACTTATTTAGCATTGGTTGTCAATTTTCCTCATATTCAGTGGTCCAATCAAGTTTGGAACCATATACCAATGATGAACATGGAACAATAGGGTTCCAATGGTGAGGAATGTGATGAATAGGGTAACGAAAGCAAAAAAAGTCATACCATCAATATACAAGTGTTCTTGACCAATGACGAAGAATGGTTGATTTGGGTTAGAAATCCATATAAAATAAGTCCCATATAATACATCTTATCTCACTATGCACATGATCTGTGAATCTATTAGTTCATCAATTAATTCATTCTCATTATAGAAATATTTAACGAGGGATAAACTAATTATATCACATGCTCAAAATAAATTTTGATCGATCATTGAAAAAATAATTATGTTGCATTGTGTTCATTGGAATGGTCCTTTAAAATCAATGTGTGATGATCATCGATCGACTATCATTCATCGAAAAGGATTCCAAGAGCTCTCTCTTAATGACCTTCCAAATGTTATATAGTTATGTGGACAAATCAGGAATTCTGAAATAATAATACATTCAAATAAGAAGTTGATACACCACCGTGTTTATAAGATAATTTAATTATTTTATTCATTTTACACTAGCGACGAAATTTCACAAATGGCCAATACTGACCATTGTTAGGTGATGCCTAAGTTAAAGCCGCTATTCTAGATTCAACGATGACCTTATATTTCTAATACAAGCAATAATTTAGTTGATTTCCATTTTTCTGGGAAACCACACATGCATGGTATTTAATATTATCATATTTTTTATATATTTATTCTGGGCACATCGAACCTCAGAATAACATGCAATTTCAACACCTAGTCTCAAAAAATAATCCATATAATAACTAAAATTAATACACAGAAAAAATGAGATTTTATAAACATAGAATGTTGTTAAGAATAATGAATTAATAATAATATTATTATAAATATTATAAAACTTATATAATATAATACTTTTAATTGGGAGAATCTTTGAAAATCCGGTATTAATATTTTTCTTGAAAAAATCCATAATATATTCGATGTTATTATTAGGTAAATTATGGTAAAATTGATAGAATTGAAAATTTACTAAAAAAAATATAAATTATTAAATTAGTTATATCATTCGAACAAAAATATTTTAATTATGATATTAATATTAAATTTTAATTAAATTTTAATTAATATAGTGACTTAAAATCTTAAATTTGTAATAAAATTTAAAGTATCTTGGTTAGTATGAATTATTTATAAATCATTTCTCTAAACCATTTCTAACCATTATTTTAATAGTAATGTTACAAAACCATTGATAAATTTATATTGAGCTCATTATTACATTCACTAAATGAATAATATGGTCAATTAAATTGTTATAGTCATTTGGAAAACATTTTAATATAAATATATTTTTATATTATTAAAGAGAAAAGTATTGAAATAATAATAATACTGATATTTTTACTAAATAATTATTATGTGATTAAATTAATAAGGAAGCGCCTATTCTTCCATGGTTTTTTGGAAGAAGGGACATGAAAATTCCATTCTATTTTACCTTATGTTCATATAAAATACCTATAGTGAAATATCATAGGATTTTTAAAGTAGTAATCCTATTCTTTTATAGTTTTTCCTCTATTTTCCCTTTATAAATTTATCCACATTTAATGTAGTTTTTTCTTTTCTATTGGATTCAAATTTAGTGGTTTTATTGACCCATTAAGAAAATAACAATATTCATAAATCTTTTGAAGGAAATTAGTAGTGAATTAATTAGTTTATGAACACCCACTTATTATTGGAACAATAATAATCAATAGATGAAATGATAATTTTTATAATCTAGATACTTTAAAATATATATTCTATGGGTTTCATAATCCTTGTAACGGCCTATAAGTGATTATTTAGGTGCATGTGAGCTAATTTATGGGTGTAATTCTAGGTGGATTAATTTTTATGATTTATTTAATATACATGGATATTATTTTAAGATATCATGATTCTAAAACTCATATTACAAGTGCTGGAACGTTTTAAAAATACATATTGAAAGTATATTAATTGATTTAAAGAAATGACTACATTCATATTTTTGTTAAAATATAAATGTACCTTGATTGGAAAATGAGAAGAATAATCCATTTTAACCACTTTTAAATAAATTAATATAGGGGAAAATAAAATTTGAAAAATCATACTAGAATAGTAAAAACATTCTTGAAAAAAAATTAACTACAACATGTACATGGATGAAAATTATTCTTGACCAAATTATAAAATATAGTCATGTTTATTTAAGAACAATATTCTGGTCAATTTAGTACATTAAAGGATGTGATTGAATGGAAAAAATTAATCTCAAAAAATAACAATATAAATAGAAATATAAAATGAATTATCATATATAAATCATATAATTTCTCTTAAGGGACATTCTAGGATAAAATATCATTACTAAAATATGATTGAAATATAAATCCCTTACTTCTTCAGTAATGTTTGAATCATAAACCCCATGAAATAAGAAAGAAAAAACGAACATTTCAATACAAATTGAATAGGGTTATAATTTTTAAAATATAAAAAATTGTAAGAACAAACACAACATAAAATAATATAGGCGTATAATATAACGATTTTCCCAAAGAATTTAATTTGAGAGGATAAAACCTTACGACGTTGGAAAAATCCAAACCAAAACGCATTGGATGAAATAATTTTAAGTTAAACATTAAATTAACTTAAATTATAATTATCCATTTTAAATCATTTCAATGTGTAGTATATTAAAATGAAAAATATAAATTGGTGTGTAACACCATATCTCAATGAAAAATATTGAAAAATTATACCATGTAAACTTTTGTAATTTTTGAATCAAAAACCACATGAAAGAGAAAACCTTATATATATGTTTATGTACCCGTAATTTTCATTAAATCAATCATGAAATAAATTAAAATTTATGTATATACACCAAAAAAATAATACTAATGGTGAATATGGAATATGTATCACATAAATAATTCTAAGATGAGAAATTGATATCTCAATTATCATACAACATTATATTTGATAAAATATATAATATAATTAATAATTATTTATAACATATCTATTTTAGAACCGAATTCATACATATCATACAATATATTATTTATTTATATCATCTTATCAATTGTTGGATAATAATAATTTATTAGAATCATAGTTTCATGTGATAACTCTTGTGTTTTTCATGCATATTTCATTTCGGTATTTCTAGTACACATACATTTATTATGAATAATTCATCAGAAGAATATTAATAATTTCAAATTTATATTTTTAAATTATTATATAAACATTTAAAAATATTTATTTTTAATGTTGATGAAAAATTAATTTCAATAATTAATGGAGAATGTAATTTGTCTATACACATGTTTGATGTTTCCACTTTTCAGTGGATGGATTGAATGGAATATAAATAATAATAACCATTAAATAATCATTATTTATCATAAATAAAATATATTTTAATTAAATCCATCTTTATTAATATCCATGTACATCATAAATGAATAACGAACAACTTCTAATTGTGGGGGTGGTGATCCACATGAACAGATAACAGACATTATTATTTCACGATGAAGGGGAAGAAAATATGGTTGATGAGATATTATTGTTATATAATAATAATGTTTTCACTAATATAATATTTAAACATTTTATGCGTTATAATAATCAACTAAGATATATGTTTTTCTAAAATGATCCATATCACTAAGTGGAGGCAGTATTTAACTCAGTCACATGAGTGAAACATTCATTTCCCAATTGAGGGAAAGAAGAAGGATAAATGTTATTATAGAAATATATCAACATATTAATATATATTATATACCATAATTATTATAATGGAATGAGTAATATATAATTTAATCAGGTAATGTAAGATTTAAAAATAAAGGGATTGGTAAAAATGATTACCTTCTCATTGATAAACCTAGTTTGAGTCCCTTTTCAAGGACATGGGGATGAAATCTTAGTGATACCATCACCTAAAAAATTTGTATAATTATAAGATGTTTTATTTCAAAATTCGGCCGACATTATAGGTTCATAATTTCATGAAGAATATACTCATGGTGGTTTCCTTTTATAGTGATGAAAAACACATGGTTGGAATTATCTAAATAAATTAAATATAATAAATTCGTTATAATATATATTTTGAACCGAATGACTATAATTTTGAAGATAATATAGGGTAAAATTTTATATTTCATTCCCTTACACTGTGTTATTGTTACATATGCATTTATTGTATTTATACAATCAGTAAAAATAAAAAATAAAATAGTATTAAAAAATTAACTTATTAATTTCTATAATAAAAATTTATTACCATTCAAAACATATTTTAATCTCAATAAATTTATATTTTAGTTTTTTAAAAGTAAATATATTCTAATTTTGAATTTTTATTTACATAAAAAAATATAGGTCCCGATCAATGAAAATGGAAAAAAAATCCATGAAAAATATAGAATGACTATAGTTGATACCCACTCATAAAATATATTAATATTATGTTTTAGGGTTATTTTAATATCATATAGAATAATATTATCAATGTTTTAAATCATTTACCCTTACCAACATAGAAAATATATACCTAGGTTACTATTAATTATTACTAAAAAGGGTTCAATTTACCAATTTGTAACCTCATTATTCAAAAAAGGAATCCATTTTTGATGATCCAATTTATATAACAGGTATAAATTAATATTTAATAAAAATGTGTAAAACATGATGAGAATATTTAATATAAAAATGAGTTTTGAAACCTAAAAATAACTTATGTAAAAATCAAGAATACATGTGATAAAATTGGAATTAACTAAAATATTTTAAATAAAATTTATTATATCTAAATTGGATAATAAATCCAAAATACAAAGGGACATTAAAATTACTCGATTTAGTAAAAAGAAAAGTCACTATTTGAAAAATCAATAATTTTTAATATTAACTGAAAAATCCATAATATCAAAAATATATAAAATTTTCACCCTATGTAATTTTTATATGATGATTTTGAAAATCGTATCCATTTTATAGAATAAAATTTTTAAACAGTCTTAAATGTAATTGAAATTTTCACACAGAAGACGAAATAAATATTTTTTATGAATACAATTTACTTTTGAAGCTTAAAATGAATTTCATAACAATTGAGTGCTTATTTTTTATAAATCAATGAATCTATCTGGTTTTAGTAAAAAATTTATATATATGTTTCTATATTTTTTAATTCTTATTCATAGCCATCAGTTAAATGTGTAGGTTTAAATATACGTCCTCTCTTTTAATGCTTAGTGTTTCATGTCAAGAAACCCATTGGACTCATAAAATATATAGAGAAATGTATTCTAAATTGTCAGGGTGTTACATTAATACCCCTTAAATAAATAACTCCCTTATAATTTTAATAATCAGTTACATGAATTAGTCAGACATTACGTAGTGTCAAAATTTATTATATTTTTTTTCATGATAACTAATTTTAGAGTCATTACATAACAAATTTTTTTCTCTTAATAAAGTATTTCTATGAGGAGGTACGTATCATTATAATAATTATGAGTTTCCAAAAACACAACTTGATAGTTGAGTGCTAATTTCAACATAATACTCAAAGTATTTATCTTATTTATTTCTTTATTTGAGGAAATAAATAACAATAAATTTAAAGATTAATAGATAACTGAAATACATGATTTCATTCCATTTTATAAGAAAAATTTCATTATGTCATATATTTTTAATAAAAATTGAATTTTATCTTATACTAACTCTTTGAAATAAAACTTCATGTTGACATTTTCATTAATGAATCACTAAAATAATCTTTTAAAGAATCATAATATCAATAAAATAATAAAAAATCATTCCTTATATCACTATATATTTAAGAAAAAATAAACAGTTATCACAAATTATTGAATATGGATAAATCATTTTATGACTTTATAAAACATTGATCCCTAAATCCTAAACAATTAAACCCAAAGTTACTCTTAAACCATTCAATAAATATGTAACCATATGACTCCTACAAAATATAATTGACCAAATTTAAAACCCATAAGTACAAATGTTTGGATCGCATATTATTTCACAAGAACATTTCCAATTATCCCAAGGAAAAAAATGTTACTCATAATGTCACATAAAAATATCATTATTTTGAATCATATATTCCACTAAATGTGTTAATCCTTTCTCAGTGTAACATGAATTACCATGAAACAACATTAAAATCATATATGGTTACAAAAATTTAATCAATCAAAATTTATTAAATTAAGTTTTCCATAATCAAATAATGTTCTTTGTATTGTCTAATTCATTAAAAATATTATTTATTACTTAGTCACTATGTTCGTTTTTATTACCTTGTTGAACTATATTGTAAAAATATATTCAAAATATGTAATTTATCTTTCATCCCTATTTACCATAGCTTCCTAAAAATCCATGATCATATAAATCCTAAATGTTATCAATTACATTAAAACTCTTCCCATGAAATAAAAAATACTTATTTCTCAAATACCATCTTCACCATAACCCATACTAAACCAAGGGGTTGTATTCCTATTAATTTAAACCAAAATATTATTAATTTTTTTAGAATTCCATTATTTAATATATTTAAAGGTGTATCTAAACCTTTGAACATATGATAAAACCTATAATTATCAACCCATGGATCATTATGTTTATCCCATATCACTATGGAATGTAAAATGTTTCCATAGGTTCTATCCTCACATTATTCATAATGGTTCATATAGAAAATGTGAACAAACCCATGCTTATCCTTAATAAATGTCAAATCAAGTGCATAGTAAGGTCCCATACATCGTGAATTAGAATGATTAACATGATATACTAAGACAACATTTTTAGTGTGTTTTACCCAAATATGCATCTATACCTAAACCACATTTCACTTTTAACATCGAGTCAAGAACGTATTACTCAATAAACCACAAAATCTATATCTTATAAATTATTTTGCATGTTTTCTTATACATAGGATTATTAATAGTTTTTTCACCAAGATTCCATAAAACTTATATACAAAAAAAAAACCAAACCCTACTGAGATACTATTTATATATATCTTATAATTTTATACAAATATTATATCATATTATATTAATATTCCATAAATTTCATAAGAATGAATGGAAATTGACCATAATGGTTTATTTTTTACCAGATGAATAATCATTTAATTTATTTATAGATCCATAATATCAGCTGAATATATCTTCTCACATAGAGTACTTATTTAACCTAACCTTCTTATTTCCATTCATCCTAACATTGGTAGAGGAAACATAGAAAATGGAGATATAAAATTCCCATTAAGGGTAAACATTAGAGATTACAATAAATGATCTTATGTGGGGATAAGAATAAGAATATGAGATCATGATCATAAATTAACTATTACACACCCAATCATTCCAATATATTATTTTTTTAATATTTTAAAAGTATTTTTTCATAAAAAAATACATATGATTTTTAAATCATCTATTTTCAATGATTATACATGAGAAAATATCCTAAGCACAAACCAAATATTTATGGAATACATATAATCGTATAAAATAATTTAATTACATGTTGTCCAATACCAAGTATATCATATTGATTTTTTTCACTCCCCATTCCATCATTTCCTTAGTCATGTTTCTCACCCAAGACTTTCATCTCGGAAAAAGTACTTACATAATGGGGTCCACTGACAATTCTTAACCATATTATCTAATAAGATATCCATATTTACCCAATTAATTAGGGGGATGCATAATTTTAGGTCTACCCAACACTTAATCATAATCCATTAATATATACTCCATAAGATCACAAAGTTTTTATCATATCATCATATCATAACCCATGAAAGGAAAAATTGTTCATAAACATTTCACCATTTCATAACTTGTTAAGAATATTTAGGATTCATTAAAATCTCATCATAATAATTATAACTCATCCATTGAAATAATAAATATGGTAAATTAGATTATATAACCAGTAAATCATATGAAACATCACTGAATTTTACCACTGATGAAAATTTCATTTAATAAATTATTGGAATATTTAATGAGGAAAATACCATTTCATTATGAAATATAATATTTAAAATATAGATATTTCACAAATATTAAGGACAAAATTTAAATTTAAAAGAAACATGGAAACAAAAAATGTAATCATTAATGAATTAATCAGTCATGATAGTGTGTAATTATATTCTAAAAAGGTATCTTAAGAAAAATATTCCTTTTATATTATCTATAAAACTAAAAATTAAATCATTTAAAAAAGATAAAGAATATTCTATTTCAAAACTTCTAATACAAATTGAATCATAGATAAATATAAATATTAAAAATATTATAGGGTAATAGTAATAACATTATTGGAGAAGTTTAATGTAAAACATGATATGGAAGAAAAAATATTAACAAGTTTTAAAACCAAGTCATTATTTAGTTTATTGTGTTCTATATGTATAGAAAATTGAATGAAAAAAATTTAATTTCAGGAAATATACAGTGTATAACAGAAAAAATGTTTTTATCAAATAAATATCTTATAATTTCCTTTATTGAATAGTTATGTATAGACTATCTGAATTAAAATTTAATTTCATCATTTTTCCATGACTAGTTTTTTAAATTTTCATAAATAACACTCACGAAAGATATAAAATTAAAAAAAAATTAAATAAAAAAAAGAATGGATACTCATGATAAAATATATAAAAGGGATGTTTTATACATCTCATAAAATATTATTTTTGTATACAATAGTTTATATCATATATAATACAATTTGGGATGATAAACCATTACTACAGTGGTAACATTCTTGACACAACCAATCTTACTAGGTCTGAATCCTAGACTACCCTAAGTCTACCTCCAACAGGAAAGGGTCTAGATACCAAGTCCTATTAATTATTTCCCACACATGGGAGGAATCAAGATAATATAAATTTACACCCAGACACATCTCCAAGACCATATAATGCTAAAATATAAAACAACTTAAATGAATACATGCATACATAAATATTCCCAAAATCACAATATGAAAATTATCTAATAAAGGTGATAAAGATTAAAAATAAAAGAATTTGAAAAATATATAGAGATTATACCCTCAAAATTAGTATTGGAATACTATCAAAATAAGAAAAAAAGAATATAACATAGTCTATCTTCCTCAAAATATGCTCAACTAGCTGTATTTCTTCTCATGACACCATCAAAATGGTCCTTGTTTACATAAGAAACGATACATGATGGGAAATAACGTGCATGTGATTGTATGAACATTATCATTAAGACACTTAGAAAATAATAAACACCTTAAATAAAAAATATTTATTTGATAATAAGGATGAAATAAAAAAATAAAAAACCCAGATATACTCATGAATGACACTACACCTCCGGGAATTGTCATAAATATTTCCATGAATTGGATTATCGTCAATGTAATACTCAATTTAGGATAATCCACACCATTATACATGATAAGAGAAGATAAAAACATCCAATATGTCTAGATCATTGGGCCCCAAAACAGAAAATTGAATGTTATATGAAGATATCGATCCATATATTGGGGATACACCAACACCACTAGGGAAAACAAAAACCTAATTAGCATCAACATGGTATAAATTGTATCATATTACAATCATATAGTGAACCCCAATAAATGGACTAGTCTATGATGGTTAAAATCCATGACCTAGGATGTCACACTAAATGCATGTACCCCACCCATGGTAGAATAAGTAATTATAGAGGATGACACTCTGGTCTCATGGAGGGAACCAACAAACTCTACATAAGAAACATCCTCTAGAAGTGATTACAATATAGCGTTATGGATATAATTCCACACATTATCATTAAGGGTATGGACCATGGGTATAAAATCAACTGATACTGGTCAAAACTAAATAATCAAAGGGCTATAATGACCCTCACAGGTGGGTATATGATGTGTACTAGGGAATACGTGGCGTGTATATCCATATATTGAACTAAATTTTTTATCTACCTCGCACGACATGTAATACTTATTATTACATGTGTCATGTATAGGTCAATAGCCACACTTCCCATTCAACCAGTCTATGCGTATGTAATTCTAACAATATCTATGTATCAATATCTATTAACATGGACATGACTGTGTACACCTAGTTGTGTCAGAGTACATAGATCCTCCCATGTAAAATGGGCATGCCCGTTTACCTCATCCTGTCTATACCCACGTACCCACTAATTTAGATGTCGATAAACTATCATGGTTCACATAGTACATGATGGATACCACCCAACATGTGATATTTTTCTCTTGATAGAAACCCTAGCACCCCCTGAGGGTCCCAAACTACATGTATCACCATATTAATTGTATTATATCTTATGATTTTCCAAAACCCATTGGTTCACCTAAACATCATCATACATGCTTCCACCGTCTCTATTCCAATCAAGAATCATAGACTTGAAGCCTGTTTTTCCATGTCATCGATAATTTCCCAGATTCAAGCTTCAAATCCACTCAGGAAAACCCCACACGTTCCATCTATAGCTATATCGATGAAAGGGGATGATCAATAATTCTCGATACATTACAATTCACCACCAATTTTATTCTATAGTCATCTCACCTTGATTGTAACCTTGATTTGAAGTTGAACCCATAATATCAATCTATTGCACCAAATAATGGTCATGAAATGATCAAATACTAGCTAATTATTAAACCATAGGCTAATGAAATTTTATCCTATGAATATTCAATAAATTGGTGGAGAAATACCTAAACCATAAATTGTGAAAACGACCAATGAAATTTGTTAATTTTTATCATATATACATTATTGATGTGTATGACCAAAGAAGAGGGAATAAAAAACAAAAAATAAATAAATCACCCATCAACAATATCAACCATAGATTCATCAATCAATCCATGTTCATGGAATTAATCCACATTAAATTGAGAGAATGAAATAATATGTAATAAACTAAATCAATCTTCCTCCATAGATTTTTTGTAGATAACTGATGAATAACATTCATGGTTTTTTTTGTTGGGGAGATCCACGAGAACCGATTGTGAAAAAATCCTCAATCACGATCTGATCCAATTTCATTCTATAATAATTATCCTCTCTAATGTTCTTAGAAATTTACAATAATAGAGTCCCTCCATAAGATCACATAATATCTATATATTTATAGAGTAAAATGTGTCACTACGTCAAAAAATAAATAAAATAATTATGTTCTTTATTTTCATTCACACGTAATGACATTTAAGAATATGCCCAATGAAGACAAATATTTTGTGTCACCTAGGGTAAATAGATTTTTCTTAATAAAACAATGTACTTAGATTTGCAATCCATGTCTATGTTTGAAATTCATTAAAGTAAATTTCAGTAAAACTATATATGTGTGATATTTAAATTTATAATATATTTTAAATATCAATTTTAGGGTCACCGTGCCCTAGAACACCTCATCTTCTAAGCTCCTAGATCAGAATATAATCCATATAATATTATGAAGTGAAAAATGTAAAATCACAGTCATTGAATTTTTTCAAACCCAAGGATATTTTTTACTTGAAAATTGATAAACCTACGAAAATTAAAAGGGTACATAGCATGCATATGTATATTTCACTCCTAGGTGCTATCCTCAAGATTCATGTGCTTCCACTAGACACATAGTATGAAAATGGATCATCAACAATGAATTATATCCTATTGTTCCTCAATATATAACATATACATAGAAATTATAAACCCTTCATCGATTTTCCGAATGCCCTTGTCAATGACATGAGATGGGTCATGTACCAAACTTCTCCTCTACATAATGTGGAATACATCATGTACATGGTCTAAATGTGACGATATAGATTAGTGGTATTCCACCTCTCTAACCCGACATAGTATTTTAAAAGGGAAAATGAATCTCAAATATAACATGGAACCCTATCCAAATACCTATAATACACAGCGAAATGAGACTCTGAGGTATACATGGTATCCATCCTAAAACTCCAACGCCTTTTTTATTATTCTCTGTATAACTTCCAATGGATATCTTCATTCTTCATTCACTCCAGGATAATTTTGACATTCTCATTCAAATATCACAATAAATTTGGGCCATTTGCTATTGACTCACATGGATCAGTCCAATAATCAAGTGATCTATATGATCACCCATACATGGCCTTGAATATTAGAATACATATGGTAGAATGGTAGCAATTTTTATTTATTAAAACCACAATAAGGGTATTTGAACCTCATATTTATGACCAAAATCCAACATGTATTCCCATAGAATTTCCTCAAAGTTATGAACAATCCTTTTTGTATAGACATCATTCTTGGGGGGTAAAATGATATGTTCAAATGAATCTAAGTCCCAAAGGCCTCCTGTAGGCCTCTCCATAATTATGATGTGCAATGATTATCATTATCTAAAATGATAATTTGAGAAATTCAATGGAACATGATTATCTCTTGAACTTATAAAAATCTTATGATCTATGTTTAACTCTACTCTTATATATCTAGGAAGTGGTCCAATGTGGTGAGTCATTCTATGATCACCTAGATGGAATCATTTACCTGAGACAGACATGGTAACCTATTCATGAATTCCATGGATATCCAATTTCACTTACACTCAAATACCAGAAGGTGTAGAGTTATACATTTTGGAACCTATTTCATACCCTCCACATTCTAAGAAACATTTAAAGAAAAACACTAAAAAACATCTCTTCATACTTCTCAACCAAAAAATGCATTGGATGTATTGGTTCATCTTTTCCAAATCTAGATGTATGACTAATGGGGATTCATGAAAATCCCTAATCACCACTTCCATACCTTCACTATTACCATATTTCATCCAACAAAATGGATAATTATCTCCCCAAATTCATGAGATCCATTGAGATCATGTCTAATGAATATCTTAGTATTTAAGGTATCACATTTGGTATTTCCAAGATGACCATAACAATGCTACTGTGTATGTGGTGAGATAGAAACCCTAGAATAAATTTATGAATCACCATCATTGTACACAAATTAAAAAAAATTGAGGCTAACTACTCTTCCACCTAGACCAACAACTAAGAACATGATCTCATGTTTTGGGCATTTCAAACAAAATTCCACTTCCCATGAGTAAGGAAAATCTCAATGTCATATTCCTGGAGGAACTCTAGACATTTCTAATATCTATTGTTAAGATACATCTAAGTGAAGATATTCATAATAGTATTTTGGTCAATGTTGATGTTAAACCACACATACAAAAGGTACTATCTCCACATATTAAGCGAGAAAACAACTTCCTCAAGCTCAATAATAGGGTGTGTGTAGTTATGCTCATGCAGTCTCAACTTCTCAAACACATAGGTAATCACTATCTTTATATGAATCTTGAAAGAAAAAAATTTCTAGTCCATGATGTATCATATAAAACATAAAAACTGACACCCACCTCTAGTAATCTCATTATGGAGAGAGTCGTCAACATTTCCCTTGACTTCTAAAAACACTGGTGACACCTTTCTACCCACATAAAGGGATTCCTCTATCAGTCTAATGATTTCAAATGTGCAAAAATATGGATATATAAAGAAAACTTTCATAAATCACCTTTCTATCCCTTTGAAATTCTACACATCAGTAACAATCTTGGATAGCCCTAAATCTAGCACAATATCAACCTTCAAAAGGTCTACTACCACTCTTGAATTTGAGACGATGTTTCCTTATAAGTGAATCTATCAATTATAGAATTGAAACATAGAGATATTTCTCGAAATTTGGTTCTCTCAGAGTGTGTCTCTGACCATATTCAATTTTATTTCATGATCCTCCTTTAAAACTAAGAGAAATTGGATATCAATAACTATTAATATGACAATCCAATCTATGAAGGTTAAAAGATCTAGTTCATGAATTCAATGAACCCTTATGAGGATTTATTCATTTCTAAGAGAATAGAAAAGTACTCATAGTGACCCTAGAAAAACATTAATGTCATCTTTGATATGTTCTCATCTCATACTTACAGCTGGTGATAGCCTTATCTACAACCATTCTTTGAGAACTATCATTCCCCTATCAAATGATCGAAATGTCATTGACCCTCATTAGTGGATATTTATTCCTCATGGTCACCAAGTCCAGGGGTTGGTAATCTACATATTACATCAAACTCTCATATGATATATTTGGAAACAACACCGTGTATGGCTAGAAGGAGAAATTTGATCACATATACCCCTTCTTCTAAAAGTCCTCTGACTTAACACATAGATCATAAATCTCTATGAGATCCATATAATGTGTTAGTTTGGATATTAAATCCATCCCATAGAGTAAGTCTATGCAGACTTCTACCACTCAAAGGGGATGTATTATTGGAATGTCCTTGGGAAATATGTCCTCCTACTTTACCAGTACAATAGGAAATTGGGAGCTCGTGGAACCCACTTTCCATTAAAACACAATAGCCAACTACTAGGTAATCTACCACACTCTCTTAATCCTAGCCTAATCCTACTATACTAGAGTTTCCATTTCACCCACAATGGAAAATCTCAACCCATCACTATGGAAACATTGTATCCTCTACCTAAAAAAGACAATATGTGCATGAAGTGTAGATAAAAAGTCTATAACAATGATTCCATCAAAAGATCTCATCACCTTAATAAAGAGATCCCATTTGAATATCGCTCCACATATCATCATATTCCACAGTTGGAATAAGAGTTCAATCATTGAGTGACCTCATTTAAGAGCCTCCAATAGAAAAGGATTAGCCAATGGTTCAATCGAAATATCTAGGTCTCGAATATAGAAGTGGAAATTAAGGCATGAATCTCAACTATTTCTACTAGTAATACAAGTAATGTAGGAAAGAAAAAGATATCATCTTGTATAATACCTATAGTGTTGGGGTTATTGGCTTCCATAGCCTATATTTAGCTTTATCTCTGACCATTAGATCCATAATCCTTGCGTGGAACTCCATAGAGTGGTGGTGGAAATATGTCAAACCTAAAATTACATATTATTTCTATACCTATCCATCTATGAAATCCTCCATCCTGAGGAAATCCTTGATCCATCATCTACATTTTCAAGGGATGTCCATCGACTATCTCCCAATAAGATATATGATCAGCCAGAAAATATAATTAATGATGTCTCCGACTATCATAGGATAACAAAACTTCTCCATCAATTGATTCAAGTCATCCTAAGGGAGGTTCCCCATTGATCTTAAATCCTATGATTATCGAATGATTTATTTTACAATCCAAGATCCCTTTGAATTCTTTCATCTACATGTTTTTGATGTCTCATATCATTGGTTCCCACTACCAGCACCTAGTGTTGGAATCTATTCTTCTAGAAAGCTCTCAACTACTATGGCCCATGTGAGCACTCTAACATAGTTGGGAATATAAAGAGATATCATTAAAGACATGATATCTCATTGTAATCTTACTCAGTGATCAGATATCTAGAGAACAGAGCTCACAAAATATATATGGATTACCATGCGAGATTTCAAACATCGTTAAATAAAATTACATTATAAGAAAGCCTTATTATAGTTATAGAAGCTAATTTATGTGCACTGATCATAATATGGCTGGAAATAACTCCTCCTTAAAGAGATTATCAATGTAAGATCTAGAGAATGATTCCTCATCATGAAAATGAGTTATAAGAATAAAAAATTTCCCTATGGAGCCCAAAATAATATTTTCTTAAAGGAATTATTTTAAATATACATTATCATTACAATGTGTAAGAATCATGTTACTTCCTATTGATTGTAAAAATACACTTAGGGGTATGGGTCAACCATACACCTGGGAGATCACTGCCTCTAGAACTCATGAAACACACTCAGATTGTGTTCTTTCTAATCTAATTTTACCTGTACTGAATATTTCACAATAGGGGGGGTCATATAACTCGTAACCCACACATAAGTTATATATATAGTACATGGACCTTTACCGATGCCTCATCACTTGTAAGATCTTTCTTGGGATTACATAGTGGAATCCTGGCCCGTTGTCTTCATGGAGGTATCCTGAAAAATATACACCACTATCAAAGATTTTATCTGGGGAGCGAAGTCAAGATGTAGATGGAAAATTAAACTTATTACTATATTATGAATCTATTAATTTTTTCACTACAAAAAATGTCTACATGTACCAAGGTGAGAGGTAGGTGATCAGAGTCTTGGTGTATGGATACGTAGGCTACTACAGTAAATCTAGAATATATATCCTGAAATAAGAACATGAAACATTAAACCTGATTACAATAAAATCCAAACCAATCTTGTTGACTCTATACAAAATCTAGAACTAACTTCTCTAATACCACTATGTCACGACCCATCCCGTTGGGGCCTATGCAATGACTACCCCAAGACTACATATAATATGAAAGGTGATAACAACTAGCACTAAGCAGTAATATCCCAAACATTGAAGGCAGTAACCTAAATTATGTATACCCAAAAAACAACTCCAATCCCACAAAAATATTTATTGTAAAACAAATGACAACAATTCATTTATACATGTATAATCCCACAACCAGAGTACGAAAATAATGTAATAAATGTGATAAAGGGGAAAAATATAATCCCAACCAAAAACTATAGAGGGTACAACCTATATAAGAAGTGGTGAATGCTATGAAATAGAACCAAATAGAAAAAACCTCGGGCTTCCTAGCTCAAGATATGTTCCATTAACTACATATCTTCCCAAGACACGATCAAAAGGGTCATCATCTACATTAGACATGAAACATGTGGGAAGAACACATGCATGGGTGAGTATAAAAATACATAGTAAAACTCCACACAAACAATAAACACAATAAATAATTAACATTAATATAATAAAAATGATATATTAATCAAATGCAAAACATATATATACTCAAGAAGGACAATAAGCCACTATCTAGTCTCAACCATACTACCGCCTTCCAGATAATGCTCAATGTAGTTATTGTTTTTGGAGAACCCAATATACAAGATATGAAAGAAATAGGAATATATCATCCAATAGGTCATGATTATTGGTATCCACCATTTAAAACTCACTTGTCTTGAATGATATCAATTCAAATATACAGAATCACACCTTGGATAGTAAGGGGACAACACGAATCCAATTTGGATCAACACGATATGTATCAGATTATATGCTAATGATACGATGAATAATTATAAAATAGTATACTCAATGGGGAATAAAATTTCTGATCAAGTAGGTAATACTAATTCCATATACCACATATAGGTTATTTGAAGGAATGATAGAATAACACACTTCATCCTAATAGATTTACACCAATAACTCTATCTGAGACTCATCCTCCAAAGGGGATAAAAATCAAAAGCTATGGACTTAATGGGACAATTTACCCATTATGGGATTGACCAAAGGAACAAATTCAAAAGATATAGGTCGAAACTGATGAAATGAATTCCCTGAAAACATACTCAATGGTGTGCAAGGAATGTATGATATAATAAATGGTGTGTCTAGATAACAATAGTCTTGTAATTTTTTGTAGGATAACATGGAATATAAACATAAAAATAAAAATTATGAAAGTATGTACACACTCCATGAAGATTTTGACCTGAACCCTACCCATACAGTCTATTAATTCTTGTATACTTCTGGTCATTCACATATACCATCCCATGCACACCTGGTAGTCTATGTATGCATGTATTTGGGTTTGAGTACATGGTTCTCCCCATGTACTCTATCCATGTCTACGTACTATGTCCTACCCATCCATATTTACCTTCTATGATATATACTGAGCTACCATCATAGTTCACCTCATGTGGGATAGATTTCATAGGTTGTGTGACATTTTTACATTTTTGGAATCACAAGAGCTTCACAAAGGATCCCACATGGTGTGTATCTCCAAATTACATGTCTTGCAACAATGGATTTTAAAAAGACCATAAGATATTCTCTTTTACACATTCCACACCTCCATAGCCATGATTATAGAATGAATAATGGGCCAGAGACCACACATCTCATTTCATCACTGATTGATTGAATCCCTAATTTGAATGTACTAAAACAAATCCCACACGTGTTTTCATAGACTACCTCCAGAATTAGGATAAACATGAACCGTAGATATATTATGATCTTCCTTTTATTGTATGTCATATTCATCCATATTCAGTCCCACCAATGATCACATTTCTTACTCACCGTACTGATCTATTTCAAAAAATAATTACTACACAACAATTAAATATAGGTGGTTCATCAAACCACTAGACAATGTTACTACATGCGATAAATGTGGGAGGAATTAGGTGACAAATCCATAAACCAAAAATATACAGAAAAACCCTCAACCTATTTTCATTTTAAGATTAATTTTTTTGAATAATTTGATGAATGAAGGGGGAATAAGAAACATGAACAAATATATCTGCTAGAAATAAAATGAAATCCCGATACGTGAATCAATTATTGTTTTTAGAATTGATTTTCATTCGGGTGGGGTAAAGGAAAGGATATAGTCACATAAATCAAATAAAAAAAATTATATTTAGGATTTATTGCTGATAAAAATCATCATGCATGCCTATCCTAGATGTGATCAATGAACATTGATTTAACAGCATTACTCAATCTCTATTTGATACAATTTCGGTTTCCAAGAACTCACATCTCTAATGATCCTACAGATCCCTATGATTAAACTTCCAACCCAGATATCTCATCATATACATTTTTTTATAGGGGAAACCATTTTTTCATAAACATAATAAAAAATATTAAAAAATTAATTCATTTTGTTATTTACTCCCATGATGGATTATAACCCAACGCCCGATGTTGACAAATACTTGGTAACCACTACGGTAAATCCCAAATCATTGAACTCAAAAGATGCCTACTATTACTGATATGAACCTCTATTTGAGATTTATTCCCCATTTCCAAGAATACTAAATGAGTGTGATTTTTTTTCAAATATCAATTTCAGGAACACTGTGACATGAAATCTGAAAAAGTCTCAGTGCTTATCTTTGAAAATATTACAAACAATATTCAAGAGTAATAAATGAAAAAAATAAGATTCATTATAGTTAAAAAAATAGTTCTAGGAAATAATTCATATTTTATCATAAAATACATTTCATTAATAAACCTTAAAGATCTAGAAATTAAGAATGAAGTATATAATCCTCATAAGCATAAATTGGAATATAACAACAATCATGCCTCAACAAGATATTATTGAGAAGAAAAACACTTTCAACATTGGAAATTTTATAATAAAAATTATAATTGGATAAAGAAAATCACATGGTGTTTTAAATCCACATCATTATAATGAAATAGATCATCAAATATATTCAATTTTCATATTTTCACATCATAATGGAAACATATTTTTAATGTGGTATACATATCATGGGGATAAAAGGGTGCTGGAAAACCCTTCCCTAATGACTAATCTTGAAATATAAGACTACAATGAACCATTATAAAAAATAGGTATTTCTTATATATCAATTTTCGAAAAATATTCATACATATAATTCTATCTATGATTGAATTTTAATATCTTAGCTCTAGTTTATTAGCATTCTCTAATTAAAACCATTATTTCATATTATTTCATATTAGGTTTCCTAGGAATGTTTTGATTAGATAACACTTTTCAATATAATTTGATGAGTTTTCCATTAACAAAAAAATATGAAAAATTCAATAATTAATAATTATAATAATTATATACAATTTTATTAATCTTCTTATATAGTGGTATGAAAAAATAAAATTCATCACCTTGTGAAGATATAAATATGTATATACCCACGAGTAATTATTCAAATTTTGATAGATAAAAAAAATTGTGATAAACAATAATTCACACTTAATTAATCATTATTATATCTTAAATATCAAATATATTCAATAATTCTATACTTATTACCATCCATGCTAGTCATAAATGAAGAATGAATCTCATCACAACTTGGATGTGGTAGTCCACACAAACACGGGAGTAACTTTATCATTTCCGTAAAAAATTAAAGGTAACAAGATAAATAATATATTATAATTATAGAAGCATAATTATATATTAAATATCATATTTAAATATCAAATCCATAAAAATAACCATCTATGAAATATGGGGATGGTAAATGAATCACATTACTATATGGTCGTGATATTCCACACATAATCAGGAACATTACTTTTATTTCTCACTGGTTTGAAAAGAGATGGGTAAAGGTTATGACATCATCCTACTAAAATTTTAGTTTATGGGAGATATTTATGTCATTATATTTTAATGGATAGGAAAAAATTGAATGATTTAAATATATAATTAATATGATAGAGGTTGGTTAATATGATTATATCCCATTTGAGATACCACTCTAAAATCTCTTCTAATAGACTCCATGGATGGTCGTTTGAGGATAACAAAACCTATATTTCAGGGACAACGTTTTTTATAAGATATTGTTTCATGGTTTTATGATACAAAATGCCTAATTATAGTGGGATGAATTGAGGACATGTAATTTCATTTGATAAATATGTAAATGACTTATTTTGAATTTCATAACAGGTTAAGATAATTTTTTTTTCAAGATTAGGTGGAACCAAGTGACCAAACATTCAAATATTATATAGGGTAAGGTTTATATACATTCTACAACACCCCAAGATTTCATAGTACGTTATCTCATTAAAGGAATTCAATAGCTTGCGCTACACACAACACCGAGTTCAAATGCACCACAACATACCAAATTAGTCTTTCAAAAAGCAGCTCTGAATAGTTTGAACTTCATTTTGAATCTTATATATTCTATATAATTTTAACAATTGTATTATTGTTTTCTAAGACATAATTTGAGATCAATTTCATATTTGAGATAAAAGAATTATTTTTCAAAAAAATCAATTTTACGAGCTTTTAATGAAGAACCTTTAAAAAGAATATTTGACACTTTTATATATTCAATTTAATGAAATTAAATTCTTCATTAGAATAGGGACATAAAAATTTAGTTTGGATAAATTTTTTGAACTTTTTGATAACATTCATATTTTGACAAATAGTTAAAAATTCTAGGATTTAATTGAAAAGAAATTTTTTTATTGAAACAAATTATAGTGTTAAATTATTAATTTGAATGGTTTTGAAGGATAATTTAATTATATTTGTATCATTTAATACAATTTAGGCCATTATATGAAATTTCAATTTTAAATTTGACATAAACACATGTCCATCATTTGATATTTTTTAATTTTTAAAAGCCCAATTTTTGGTTTTGACAATGGAAATTAATTTTTAATTAATAAATGAAACTTCTATGATTTGAATTTGGTAAAATAGACCTAATTTTTGAATTTGGAATATCATAATTATCTTAGGGTGAAATTTTGGTATTTTTCTAAAAACTTTCTACTTTTGATGAATCGTGAAAAGCACTGCATTGTTATTTAAAACCGACTTTTTATTTAAATATTTATTTATTTTATTTAAATATATTTTAAGTCAAAATAGATATATAATAAATATATAAGTCCAATGTAATTAATTGAAATAATTTTACAATAAAATTAAATTTATAAAATTTTATTGATCTTTTTAACCTCTTTTACGAACCTTCTAGGAGCATTTGTAAATTTGCATAAAACATACTTTATTCGCTTCTGTGAGTTGAATTTAAAAAATACAAGAGACACAATTGACATAAGTAAATAAAATTTTGTTCAATAAGGTGAATATAATTCTTTTGTGAATAGAAAGTTTTGACGTTTATTTACCATAGTTAAAAGTAAATAGGGTAATTAATGGTAAAAATGGTATCATAATTACACTAACACATGTCCTAATTCTATTGGATTAGTATAATTCGACCAAAAACAACCAGAGGAATAAAATATTATCATCTTTGGTCCACTTGGAATAGATTAGGTCATTTATTATTATTTTATTTAAAAAAGTGTTAAAAGAGTTAAATTCAATGTCTAATAACTAAACCATTTTTATTACAAGGTTACAAAAAATATATTTTCGACTATAAATATTCATTAGAAAGATAAAAATATTTCCAACATAATTGTAATTTATTTATAATTTTTAGAAATTAAATAATTTAATTTATTCATGACACCCTGATGATCTAGTAATTGACTTATTAATAAAATATTAAAATAATTGATATTATATATATCCAAATAAATGTAAATTGAGACTTCTGATGAATTCCACTAATTTTCTAGGTTAATATAAAATTTTAGGGTTGGTTAAGAAAATTTTATTCGATGTGATACAATTTTTATGTCTTTCAAAAAAAATCAAATACTAAATAGTGTCAAAATTGACAAAATTGTGTTGTAATAACAAATACTATATTATTAATTGATATAATATTCTTAAAAATATATGGTTCTACCAAAGGATCTAGATAAGGTAATATATATTAAAAAGTTAACCTCAGGTATTTCTCTTGGATTGTTATTGAATGTTTATTAACCATATAATATAAAAATACAAAGATATATGGTAAATGTCTAAATATTTAACTAATAGTTAAATCTAAATGATATGGTTAGTATGATGACCTACACCTCACTAAAATATATTTTTTGAGAGGTTTTTGATCCATCCCCACCTTAAAATCTGAATAATTAATTTTTTATCCATTAGAAACCGAAAATTATTTTATTATAAAATAATTTATCAAGCATTTACTAAAGTGACCCTCACCTATCTTATAAAAGGGCACTTCCCCTTATCTCAATGTTACACCTCCAATGCCATTTGGCTCGGTCATACCCTACCCTAATATCCTCCCAAATTCCCTGACATCATACCAGAGTCCTAACATTGATCAGAAAGCCAATATATAA
Organism: Viscum album; assembly: GCA_963277665.1. Classification (NCBI taxonomy): domain Eukaryota; kingdom Viridiplantae; phylum Streptophyta; class Magnoliopsida; order Santalales; family Viscaceae; genus Viscum; species Viscum album. The sequence continues at coordinate 289,802,439 of OY728141.1, forward strand.
AGCCCTTTTGATCAACCCAAAAGGAAACACCCGAAGAAGAGGTATTAATTTCACCACCCTCTTTCAAGTACTTTTCTTCTTCAACTTTCTATTTATTTGTTTTTTTCATACCAATATAATAACTATAGTACCACTTATATACTATTATGTTATTATAAATATAGTACAACCATATTTGTTATTCAATCCATCCCATAAATGAATCAGTCACCATACGTTCGTACGTACGGCTTACCGTCTCCACGTCGTGGTGTAGTTTGTTATTCTAACACTTCATTATTTGGATTGGTATAATAATGAGTATAACATATATAAATAATAAATATAACATTTAATGATTATTTATATATGATATAACATCGAATTACATAAGATAACACTATCAATATAATGATATTGTCACTCGTGCGTACATAAGGATTACCGTCTCCACGACGCGATTAAATTCATTCCCACGTTCACTATTCAACAATGATTATAAAAATTTATCTTATTAATAAGTGTGTAATATATGAAATAATAGTTCTATTGGATATATATATTTATTTTCTTACATATTTCTTATTCACTTACTTTTGTTCAATAAGATATGAAAATGGAAACAACGTTTATTCATACGTACGGCCTACCATCTCCATAAACGGTGCCTCCCATTTAATATATATATATCAATTATAAATATTTATATTCTAAATATATATGATATATCAATCATGTATTATATTTTTGAATTATTTAAATCATGATATTTGAGATATGATAAAAAATAACATGTTAAAACACATACAATAAAGAAAGCGTTTGTTACCCGAAACATTGATTTTACATGGAAATAATTATTAAATGGATTGTATAAAGTCATAAATGAATCATGTATGATATAATAAATATTAATATGGTTATGGTATAATTTAATAACATACTATGGTCATTATACATGAGTTTAAACATACCCTCGACAAAAGGAATGTGCAAGGTAAGGGTTAATTCCGTAATCTCATTATTATCCGAGATTGTTTATGTGTATATTATTACTGGGACATATTTATTATCCCTGCACATGTTTTATAAAAGAGTTTTCAAAAGGATTATTTTTAAGTTATTCTTTAACTAATACATCATTTTAAATGTTTTAAGTATTTATTCTTCTAAGTCATTTTCAATAATGTCAATTTTTTCAAAATGGTTTTAATGGATTTATTTATATGGTCATTAATGTATTAAAATGTTAATTATTTTAAAAAGTTTAAAATTGGTGTGGTACACATTTATTCAAAAATATCTTCTAAATGTATTCCTTAAAAAATTTTGAGGCTTTTAAACGATTTTATGAAAGATTTGTATTTCACTCAAAGAGTTTTACCGATCATTATCAACTATATCAATATTCCTTACAAGATATTATTCTTTATTGAGATTGATTTATTATAATACAATATTACATATTGTATTGAATGTTTTATGCTTTGTTTTACTGTAGATGTGATATTTTTATACCATTCATCGATTATGGTTAATGTATTGAAATTTCTTATTCTTGTTTAAATATGAATGATTATGTTATGATTAAACCTTTTCATATGAGGAATGCATTAGACATAGTACGTGATGAGTGGAGCTCGCTATAGCTTCACGATGCATTGGTAGGTATCATGAGACAAAATAGTGTCTTGGCACAAGGCCTTGAAAAAATCTTATTTGTATTCTTAGTACAAGTCATTGACTTTGTGGTTATGAAGTCTGGCATTATGCATTTCATCATTATGAAATTGACTATGGATATGGAATGTGATTATTCAACAAGTAGAATATCCATGTGAACAAGTAAATGGAATTATTTGATTTATATGTTCCATATTATGCTGAATTTTATGTTTAAAATGCTTTGTTTTAGTTTTATACATTTCCTTAAATGTTTATGCTTATTTTTGAAGGATTCAGCTATATAGTTATCCTTACTGAGAATTTAAGCTCTCCCTTTTGTTATGTTATTTTCAAAGATTCCAAGAAGTGTATTATTATTGATAAGAAGGGTTAATATAGCGGATTAATGACATTATAAAAGGATCATTAATGTTGTGTTTTATTTTCTAATGTGTAATATAACATTCATGTAGGTAATGTATTTTTCAAGACTACTAAATTGATTGCTGTTTTGGGACATGATTCCGTGTAATCATTCCAATGTATTAAAATAATGCACCAACTATGGGCTTTTGGGGTCGATCTGTTACAGTTGGTATCAGAGAATGTTTAGCAACAACCTTGGTAATAGATTTAGATATTCTCTGATTAGATGACATTAACTTAATATATAATTTGAGGATTTGAATAGAAGAACTTCCTAGAATTCTGGTAATGTCTAGATTTTGTGTATTTTCCATGAAATACATCATTGTCTAGATATGACCAGGTAGAGGCGGCTTTGACAAAGATGTACCTAGGAGTGAAAACTCTAACAAAGAGATTCGGGCTTGACCTGGGGTATCCTGGTACATGATAACGGGCATTGCTATACTTTTGGTTATGACACTCATGGGGGATATGCGTAGGATAATTAATGTTTTCATGACAAGTCATTATGAAGGATTTAAGAGTAAATACTTTCTCGAAGAAAACATTTTATTATTATATATTATATTTAAAATATTTTCAATTTACGTTAGGTATTTTACATGTTTTAAACTATGCATTGTGATTCATAAACTATCCAAGTGTATTCCATTGTTTAGAAGTGGTGCCCAATAGAAAATATGAGAATTCCAGCAATATACATGATTAAAATATTAAAAAGGATTATATCTTTCCTGGTATTAAGCCAAAATTGAAATAGAAAATAATCTCCCATTTATTTCTATCATATGGAGAAATAATATCATGTGTTAATAAGATATGTGAAGAATTATCTGAGTCCTATGACTTTGAATGGATGCAAGAGGAGAAAAGGATGGAAGGGAGAAATATGGATAAATTGAAGAGGGGAACGAATAATTATCCAATATATGATAACTATGGAATGAACCACCTTGGAAAATTCATGAAGGGAATGGGAGTTTGTTATATGTTTGGAGAAAAAGGACACCACGTACGTGATTGCAAGAGTAAGAAAATGGTTTCAAATGTACAATGCTTCGTCTTCAAGGAGTTGGGACACTATGCGAAGCAATGCCCAAATCATCAGAGTATACCTCAAATGCTACTATTGGATAATAATCATGTTATGATACAACCAATGATGAAGAGGAATTATTAGATTTCTTATGTTGTTATTAATCTATTATGTCATCTGAGTATTGTATTAATTATGTACATGTTATAATAATTATCGAGTATAAAAGGATTTTACTGAAGTACTATTTCATTAAGGACTTGAGATTGTGTGGAACTAAGAAAAGTGACTCAATAACAGGATTAATTTTTGGGAAAATATATTGTTGAGAGAAAGATAAACAATAATATGATTTTGATACTGATGTAGTGATTTTGGAATAATATATGATTTTTTTGGATAAATAATATTAGATATTCTTGACAACCTTGAATCTGATTAATGATTTATATATTCCATCATTGATTGAGTTTACAACATTTTTGGATAGAACCAGTATATCCAATATTCTATAAGTAACAAGGAAGAATGAATGTAATAAATAAGGTTTTGTGGTAGTTCACGATGTTTTAGTGTTTTAAAATAATACATGATAAAGGTATTCACATATTATTACGTGGAAAAAAGAGCTTCATTTTGTTCAAATTCCTTATAAATATTGGATTTCGGGTATTGATAGAAGTATATTGGATAATTCTAAAGGTTGGAATCAATCAAGTCTAACATTGGATACTATTTTTATGGTTAAATAATTTCTTGAGATTATTTTTGGATTGTCTTAAAAAGGACAACCTAGAGGTCAGGCGACAACCAGTCCTGTCCGGCAAGGCCACTAGACTTGAACCTGCAACCTAAGGGTGACAAGGTTGGATCACCTACCACTGGGATAAGTGATGTTCGGGTTTGTATAATTTAGACTTTTTTTAAGTAGCCTAAAAAATGAATTATAAAATCATTATTTTTGGAACCCAATACAATTAGAATAAATAGATATTTTTTTGAATTTTATTATCTTTTGAATTGAATGATGAGTTTGTGGTAGGAATTAGATGAAGGATGAAACTCTACACGTCAAGTATATTTTTTTCCTCTTATTCTGTGATTAAATTAATTCTTAAACATTAGGCAAGTGATCTTAAAACCAAAAATGTGTTATCCTAATACCTTGTATTTTATTAAACCGACAATATTTTAAATCACCATAGATTGGTGGCTTTGAGGCCCTCAACTTTACACTTGTTTGTCATTGATGGCCTCAATCACTCCCTATAAATATTTACGTTTTCCTCTAATTAGGTGGCACTAATTTCCATCAATGTTCCCCTAATTGAGATCACAAATTGGTGGTGACTTTTTCATTTCCCTTTCCCTCTTATTAAGTCTAAATTTTATTAACACAATTTCCAATGTGGGTTTTCCACAGATGTATATTTATATTTTTAACCATTTCTTTTCGAAGAATAATTTCAAATTGTGAGGGTAAAATTTATTGAAGTATGGTAGAATGTAACACCCCTAGATTACATAGTTTGTTATCTCATTAAAGTAACTCAGTATCTTGCGTTACACTCCACACCAAGTTTGGATACACCATAACTTAAAAACTAGCCGTTTAAAAAGTGGTTATGAATACTATTAACAGCAATTCGAATCTTATGTATCTATATAATTTTAACACCCATATTATGTGTTTCTTATACACAATATGAGAACAAATTCATTTTTCACATAAAAGAAGAATTTTTCAATAACTGCAATTTTAATAGCTTTTAATGGAGAAACCTTTTTAAAACCAATATTTGAAACTTTATATATTAAATTTAATTAAATTAAATTCTTCTTTACATTTGAAATATAAATATTTAGTTTGGATACATTTTTGGTACTTTTCTTATAACTTTCATTTTTTGACAGATAGTGAAAAATATTATGTTTTAACTGAAAATAACTTTTTTAATAGAAATAATTTATAGTGTTAAATTATGTATTTTAATTGTTTTGAAGTAAAATTAGCTTATAATTTTATAATTTAATGCAATGTAGGTCACTATAAGTAATTTCACATTTAAATTTGACATAAACACATGTCAATCTCTTGATAGTTTTTTCTTTTAAAAAATACACTTTTTGGTTTTGACAATGAGAAATAATTTTAAATTAATAAATGAAACTTATATGTTTTGAATTGGGTAAGATAGAATTAATTTTTGAATTTTTAATACCAAATTATCTTATGTTTAATTTATTCTATTTTTAGGAAAACATTCTATTTTTTATGGATAGTGAAAAATACAACGTTATTTTTTAAAACAGACTATTTATTTAAATAATTAATTATTTTATTTGAATTTATTTTATGTTAAAATAGATATATAATTCCTATATATGTTCAATGTAATTAACTAGAGTCGTTTTATAAAAAAATAGATTTATTAAATTTTATTGAACTTTTTAACCTCTTTTACCCACTATTTAAGAGCACTTGCAAATTTTCATAAAACATGCTTTTTACTCATCCATGAGTAGAATTTCAAAAATTTGAGAGACACCATAGAAATTATTAAGTAATTTTTGGGTCAATATGATTAAAATAATTTTTTTTGTGAATAGTTACATTTCACTTTTATTTACCACGGTTAAAATTAAATAGGGTAATTAAGGGTAACAACGATATCAGAAGTACCCTAACACATGTCCTAATTCTATTGGATAAGTATAATTAGATTAAAACCTTATGAATAAAATATGATCCACTCTGGTCCACTTGAATTAGAGTGGGACATTTATTATTATTTTATTTAAAGAAGAGTTAAAAGAGTTAAATTCAATGTTTATTAACTAACCTATTTTTAATATAGGGTTACACACAATATATATTCGACTATAATATTCATTAGAAAGCTAAAAATATTTCTTAAATAATGTTATTTGATTTATTACTTTTATAAATTAAGTAATTTAATTTATTTTAGACACAATTCTGATGCAGTAATAACCTTATTAATGATATCTTAAAATAATTGTTTTTTTAAATATCCAAATAAATGAAATTGAGACTTATGATGAATTATACTACTTTTATAGGTTAATAGGAAATATTATGGTTTGTTAAAAAAACATTATTTGAATTGATAATGTTTTTATGTCTTTCAAAAAAAACAGGTACTAAATAATGTCAAAATTGACAGAATTGTGTTTTAAAAAAATTCTATATTATTAATTGATATAATATTTCTAAAGATATAAGTTTCATCCAAAGGACCTATATAAAGTCATATTTATTAAACTTTAACCACATGGGTTTATCTTGGCTTGTTATTTTATGTTTATTAACCATATAATATTAAAATACAATGAGACACGGTAAATGACAAACTGTTTAACTGAAAGTAAAATCTAAAAGATACGGTTAATATGATGACCTAAACCTCTCTAAAAAAATATTGTATGAGAGGTTTTCGTCCCATCCACTCCGTAGACTCTAAATAATTCATCTTGGATCCATTATAAATTGTAAATGAGTTTATTATAAAATAATATTTCAATGTTTTCCTAAAGTGACCCTCACCTCTCTTATAAAAGGGCACTTCCTCTTTCTTCAAAATCACACCTCCAAAGACAATTGGCTCTATCAACCCATAAGCGAATATCCTCTTAACTTCCCTCACATCAACCTAGAGTCATTAATTTTATTATAAAGCCAACCGATGGAGCCCTTTTGATCAACTCAAAAGGAAACACTCCAAGAAGTGGTACTAATTTCACCGATCTCTTTCAAGATATTTTGTTCTACGTCTTCCAATTTATTGGTTTTTTTACTTAAAAAAATAATAACTCAATTACCTCCTATATAATTTGATGTTATTTTAATTATTTTAATACCATATTTTTTATTTTATCCATCCTATAAATGAAAAAGTCACCATACGTGCGTCTGTACGACTTAACATCTCCAAGTCATGGTGTTGTTTGTTATTCAAACACTTCATTATTTGGATGGGTATAATATTGAGTATATATGATTAAAATAATAAATATAACATTTTAATTATTATTTATATATGATATAACAACCAATTATATACTATTTCACCATCAATATAATGATATTGTCGCTCGTGCATACGTACGAATTACCGTCTCCACGACACGATGAGATTCATTCCCACGTTCACCATTCAACAATAATCATAAAAATATATATTAATAAAAAGTATATAATATAAAAAATAGTATTTATATTGGATATATATATATATATATATTCTTAAATATATCTTATTCACTTACATCCATTCATTAATATATGAAAACGTAAAGAATGTTTATGGGTACATACTGCCTACCATCTCCATAAATGGTGCCTTCCATTTCATATATATATCTATTATGAATATTTATATTATAAATATATATGATATATAAATCATGTTTTATATTCATTATGTATATAAATTATGATCTACGTGATACGATCAAGAATAACAAGTTAAATCACCTACGATAAAGAAAGCATTTATTACCCGAAATGTTAATTTTACATGGAAATCATTATAAAATGGCTATTATAAAGTCATAAATGAATCATGTATGATATGATAAATATTAATATGGTTCTGTAATAATTTAATAACACACTATGGTCACTATATATGTGGTCAAACATACCCTCGACTAAAGGAAAGTGCAAGGTAAGGGTTAATTCCGCAGTCTCATTATTATCTGAGATAGTTTATGTGTATGTTTTTACTGGGACATTTTTATTATCAATGTCCATATTTCATAAAAGAGTTTTCCAAAGTATTGTATAAGTTATTATTTGACTAAAATATCACTTTAAATGTTTTATTTATTTATTCTTTTATATCATTCTCATTAATATCTATGTTTTCAAAATGGGTTTAAGGATTTATTTATATGAACATGAATGTTTAAAAATGTTAATTAATTTAAAAATATTCAAAGTGGTATGAGAAACCTTGATTTAGAAATATCTTTAAAATTTATTCCTTTATAAATTGTTTGACTTTTAAATTATTTCATGAAAAATGGGTATTTCACTCAAAGAGTTTTATTGATCATTTTCAACTATATCAACATCCTTTACTGGATATTATTCTTGATTGAGGTTTATTTGTTATAATAAAATATTCCATATCGTATTTAATGGGATATTCTATTTTTTAATGTAGATATGATATTTTTATACCATTCATGGTTTATGGTTAAAGTATTGACATTTCGTATGATAGTTTTAATTTGAATTATTATGTTATTTTTGAATGTTTTCAAATGTGGAATGCATTGGACTTAGTAAGTGATAGGTGGAGCCAACTATAGCTCCTCGAGGAATCGGTAGGTCAAATGAGACAAACTAGTGTCTTGGCACAGGGCCTTGAAAAAATCTTATTTTTAGTCATGGCCCAAGGCCTTGACTATGTGGTTATGAAGTCTGGCATTATGCATTCCATTATTATAAAATTAGCTATGGATATTGTATGTGATTATTCGACTTGTAGAATATCCATGTGAATATGTAAATTGAACTATTTAATTTATCTTTGCTATATAATGCTGAATTTTATGTTCAGATGGCTTGGTTTTAGTTTTATAAATTTCATTAAATGTTTATGCTTTTTTGTGAAATTTTCCACTATATCGTTATCCTTACTGAGCATTTGAGCTCACCCCTTCTTATGTTTTATTATCCCCAGATTCCAAGAAGTGTATTATGATTGATAAGCAAGCTTAAGATAATGGATTAATGGCGTTCTCAAAGGGTCATTATTGTTTTGTTTTATTTTCTAATGTGTAATGAAACAGTCATGTATGTAATCTATTTTCCAAGACTACTAAAATGATCATTTTTTCAGGACTTGATTCCTTGTAATCATTGCCGATGAATTAAAAGAATGCATCGACTCTAGGATTATGGGTTTGGGGAATTACACATTCAACCAATAAAATTTGTAATATTTTATGTGAAATTTCAAACAGTATCCATTTGGTTAGCCCCTTCATTAAGAAATTTTATCATTGGCTGTTTGAAGATCATTTTAGAAACTAAATGGTTATAAATTTTCTTGAAAGTTTTTTTTCCAAAAATGGTCAAGACATGAAATATTATACTATATCCCATATCTTGTTTTTTTATTCTATATATTTGAGATTTATTAATATTTTTATTAAATATTAAAGAACATCACATATCAATAATGTTACATTTGGGACTATTCATTAAATTTGAAATTAATGTTTGGAACAAAATAATACATTCTCAATATATTTCCTTTTACTATTATATATAAAACATTATTATCCCAAAAACATTTAATAGAGTAATTAATGACAGATTTTTTTATTTTAATGGTTTTATTATTATTTATTAAAATTTTCTACAATATGAAGAATCATCATGTGGTGGTTGTGTATGCCTTTATAGTACTAAAGTCATCACTAAAAACATAGAATATATTAATATTAAAAAATTATTAATATTCTATGTAACCATTTTTGACCAATCATGAAAACAATTGACCCCCATGAAAAATAATATTGTATTCCAGAAATATGATAGTGAAATTGTTTATATTTTACTTCTATATGTAACCTGTATATATCATTATTAAAGAAAAACAAAAAATATATTTTCATAACATATACTATTTTATATGGATTGGAAAAAATACTCATCCAATAGATTAAATGAAATTATTAAGGTTGATTTATTGTCATATCCCATAGTTTTGACTATATTTACACGATTTAACCTTATCAAGGGGAAAAATTTCTAGAGTTTCTACTCATAAGGAACAAAAATAAAAGAGCCATATTTACCAAATTGTGACCTCATGATTCAAAATATTGAATATATTTTTAAATATAAAATTCTTGTTGTGGAAGTCATTTATTTTAAAATAAACTCATAAAATGATATGAAAAATGTATTTTTTATAACAATTATTCTACTCCTGATAATAAACTTATATCAAAATAAAGAATATTTATTATTCAAAGATAATTATTTATATTATTACAATAAAATTATATATTTTTTAATTTGATAACATATAAATTATAATTACAACATTTAAATTTGTTTCCTTAATGAAAAAAAGATTTTGTTTTAAAAAATGATATTTTAACTATTCATTGAAAAATCAATGATTTCTAAAGAATCACAAAAGTTAAAATTATTTTGTAATTTATAATATGATTTAAAAAATAAATTATTTTCAAAATATTAAATTTCTAATGGCGGTATAAATTAATTACAATTACCACATATAAAATGAAATAAAATTATTTTAGTAGAAAATATATTTTTGAAGGATAAAATGTATTAAAAAAGAGGGATTATTTATTTGTAAATAATTAATACATTTTATTCTAATAAAAAAAATTTATATATTTTTTATAATGTGGTTAATATTATTCATACCAATCAATTTAATGGGAATGATATTATATTTCACTATTACTTTTATGATATGTTTTTCATGTAATGACTAAAATCAGGCAGTTACAATTAAATTAAAGTGAAAAGTATTTCTAAACATCAAGGTGTTACACAGAAGTGTAAAATATAATGGTTTTCAACAAATTTTAAAATCTAAAATAATATTTTTCTTATGTGGCTCCAAACAAACACTGTGAATGATCATGTTTGGATTCTTGAGAGTGAAATGATTGAAGAGATACATATACAACGTAATATTTTATTGAACTTTGGATGAGTCAATATTTACACCCTTTAAGTATGCCAATCAGTGTTCTCACAAATGATTTAAATTTCCTTTGAACTCTGTTACCAAATATATTTCCTTCAATGAAAATATTTATACATATAAAAAATATACTATTAAATACCAAACTCTATAATAGTGGAGTTTGTTAAAATATATACATATTAAAAACTATTGATGCATGGAGAATAATAAAAACTAGGATAATAATTGAGATGAAATATGATATTTATTCTCATTAGATTATAGTGACTCAATAAATAATATATAAAATAATCTAATTATTCTATTTTATTTATCGGTCAAGAATATCAATCAAAAAAAATTATTTATAATCTTGATTATACTAAAATAAGACATCCTTAAATTGGAAAGAATCAATCAAAATATATGTAGAAGACTACTTCACTAAATAAAAACACATAAATACTGATTTACCATAAAAATATATTAAAATGATAATTATGGGTGGATAAGACAAACATGTAGAATATTCCAACCGATGGAAAATAATAAATAATACACACAAATATCAGTTAAAATTTTACTAAAACATAAGTATAATGTTTTTTGGAATTATTACAGAAAAAGAAACTCAGAAAAAAATTCCCTCTAAATTGGTAAATAATGAGTTTGGTTGGCCAATTTCGAGGATAAGAGAATGAAATAAGTAGAAAATTATATAATAAAAATAGTGAGTAATGAATGTGAAAAAATTAATATATGTATATATATATATATATGATAAGTTAGAGGAGTATTATAATAAATAAATTCCCTATATTGCTTCTTAAAAAGAAAAACCATTTGAATGGATGATAATTTTTCAATTTATAGGTAACTTGGGTGTATCATACTGAGATTTTCAGAAGGAAAACAATGTTTAATAGTATAAATGATATGCCACATCGAGCTTAAACAAACAATTTTTTTTGTGTTTTACTGTTAAAATATAGTCATTTGAATGGAGGTTATAAAAAGGATTAACTGACTAAGGAATATATAGTTTACACATGAATATATAATGATTTATTTGTTTACCAAATTATTTATAACATAAAATATAACCCTTTTAGAAAATAGATTGGAATATTTTTTTTGGAAAAGTTTTAAATGTGCAGAAGTTTTTTTGTACCGATAATGAAACCAATCACTTCAATTAAATTAACGAATTATATATATAATATATTCATTTTATTGTTTAATATTCATCGAGTATGTTTTTTATGAATGATCGATAAATAAATCCTATTTTACAAATAAATGTTTTTTTTTCTAGATGTTTTTTGGCGGACATTTGATTCTCAAACTAGCTATAAAACAAAAACACGACACTTATATAAATATTCATTGAGAAAATAAACTTAAATTTTAAAATAATAATGTATATATTTTATTAGGGTTATATTTATAAATTTTTCAATTATGATTATTTTTGTGATGAATTTTGTAAAATTCTGTATTTTTATTGAAATATGGATTTTCATAAAAACGATTTATAATTAGAAATTATATTTTAAATTTCCTTAAAATTAATATTTTTTAAATTATACATGTATTATTTTAATTTATTCCATTCTAATAATATTAATATTAAATTTTTATGTAAATACATTTCAATATTTTTAATATTTTTGTTTTAAAAATATTTTTCTATAACCTACTAAGGGAATAATTTTAAATTAATTTTATCCATATCAATGTTTTGAATTATTTAAAATGGAATATTTATTTGGAATAATAATTTCATATGTTATTAATGAACTCTCTCTTATTATTTTGAAAATATGAATTGTAAACATAATAATATAATTTATATAGTTACGGGTAAATCAGGTAATAATGTGTCAAATTATATTCTAAATAATGTTCAATTACCTAATCACTTGAAAATATTTTATTTTTTGGCCAAAATAATCCATGTGAATAATTTATTACTTCTTGTAACAATTTTGTTTACTTAAATAACCTACATATAATTTATTTTAATAAAAGTCAAAGTTGTCACAATAGTATTACTGATATGTAGAATAATATTAAAATGTTTTCATCTAGAAGATATCCTTGAAAATCAATATTGTTTTTTAATATACAATATGAATTGATCATGTTATTTTATTTTTAATTTTTAGTGAACAAATAATTACACTAAAGGCATTCACAATGATGATGCAGAAATTATTCAATTATTTGAAATTGAAAATAAAATAAATTAAAACTATTAAAATAAATAAAATTTTATAAAATTAATTTCAAAAAAATATTTAATTTAATATTATATTCTATTAATGTAAATAAATATTATATTTAAATTATCAGTTTTATACTGATATTTATAAAAGTCAATGTAATGAATAATATCAAAATTGATATTAATTATATTTTCTAATATATAATATTTCACTAAACAATATAAAATTAAAAAAAATCATAAATTATTCTAAAAGATTGGGATAATTTATAACATTTCATAAAGGATTCCCTTTTTGGACATTGATAATTTTATAGTAAATATATTATACTTGGAGGAGTAAGAAATCATGTTGTCACGGTAAGGGTTAAAAGGTATAAATAATGGATAAAAACAAACTATAAATTTAAAAATTAAATCAAAACATATAAATTATTTATTTTATAAGGGATATTCAACCCAAAAGAATATTATTCTTGATATTAATTTTTTTATCAGTTGGGAACTTAAAATTATTTTATATTAATTTAATATTTTGGAAAATTACAAGAGTGCCCCTCCCCTCTCTTGTAAAAGGGAATCTCGTCTTCTCTTTTCTTCACATACAAAAAAAAATTTCGTTCCGCCAATACCAGAACAAATACTTTACTAGAATACAACCATTAATTATAGAGGTCTTTGTTAAGGCTTAATAACATCCTTAGTATTCTTAAGTTGTCACATAATAGGGTAATTCTAAAGAATAGGTACATCTTTTGTTTTCATCTTTAGTTTTGTTTCCTCTTAATAATCCCTCAAAAAATCTTCACCATGTTAATATTATTACTAATGTATCCTAAATATACTGATTTATTATAATGTTTTTGTAATTTCCTATATCCAATTCCATTTCCATCAAATGGTAAAATACTTTATCGTTCGTGGATGCGGTGGGAACCGCCCCGCAAACCTGTGTAATTACTCTACCTCAAACAAAACTCAATGATGGTTATAATGATTGAATTACAAGTTATAAATTTTATTCATCTCATATTTATCATTATGTTATTATAATATATCATTTAAATTCTTATAATTACATGAACATAAAAATTATATCATTCTTCATGTATACATGGCCACTATTACCACCACGATGCGATGTGATTCATTATTCACCATCACATGACATAGATGATATATATAATTAAATTATAGGGAAAAAATCTGATATATATATATATATATTTGATATTATTATCATTGTATAATGTTAATATGTTACTATGCTTCATTCCATAATGATCATTGAAAAATAACAATGTTACTCGTGTGCACGTACGACCTACCATCTCTATGATCATAACCTTGGTTCGTTTTTCATAACCATAATCCATGACTGGGATTTAAGGAGTAATTTATGTATAAATAATATTATTATTACATGATTATTATTCTTGGTATGTTTAAAGAATTCCACTTTAACAATAGAAAACCTACCAAAGTGGTTTTTGACACAAAAACAGAATGTCATAAAAACACCCAGTGTAAAATTAATTGATTAAGTAGTTGTATAAAAAATTGAAATAAGTTAAATAAAATTAATAATACACATTTAAATGGATATTGATAAATTGAATAATTAACATAAATTAGTATTTTGGAATATAAAGACATAAGTGACTAGTTGGTCTCAAGGTATGGGGCTTCATCTCAATATATTTTCATTGAGGAATATTTTAAAGTTATACACCCAACTTATTTCATTATTTTTCTTTACATACCCTTCGACATTAAATATCATCAATTTATTTATTCACATGTAAATTAATGTTTTGTTAAATTATATTCCATTATGAATTTATGATTCAAATGTTTCAAAGTGGTAAAAGACATATTTATTTAATTATTTAAAATGATTAAGGATTTAAATTATATATATTTTACTCCATTTAAATATTCATAATATTAATTTAAAAATTTATTATATGGATATAAAAATATAATAAAGTACGTGATATGTTAATTTTGTTATTTTTCTCCCTATATAACCATTCATTTATTTTTTAAAAATAAAATGAAACCCTTAAGTTAATTTTCAAGGAATTTTGTTTTTTAAAATGGGTTTTAAAAGTAGAATGATTATATAAATAACATTAAATGTTTTCTTATTATTTAAAATAGAATATTAATTGTGAAATTTTGAAAATTGAGGGATTTTATGTGTTATGATTATATAATGGTACATGGACATTTGATGGGTGGTAACGTGATAAACCAAAGATGGGTGGTTCCATAACAAACCAACAGTGGGTGTGTCCATGTTAACCATTTAATGAGTTGATTATGGGAGTCAAACATATGGTTATTTCATTTCTAATAGTGACATGTATAGAGTTCGACTTATATTATATTACATTTATATGAATTACATGTATAATTATGTCCCCTGAAAAATAGATCAAATTTTTATTCTTTATTATGAGTTTCCAAGAAAATAAATTAATTTCCCAAAAGAAAATATAATGATTATTTTTGAAATAATGATTCCTTTTTGAGGGTAAGAGGATATATTTTTATGAATTTTTTCCTGATTTTCACAACACTAATGTTTTCCATTCCTTTATATCCATTAATGATATTTTTTTCACATCCCATATTTTTAAAATATTTCCATAGTTTTGAAGAAATACTTAGGATAATGATAGGATTTAGGGGGAGATTTACACTATTTTTCATAAATAGAAAAAAATTAAAAAAGTTTTTTTTGTGGAAATTATAAATAGATATTGAGTGCTAAGTGTACACTTGTAATATATGGGTTAAAATTGTAATAATTTTTTTCTAATTCTCAAAAATAAAAACTGAAAATATACATATATTTATATGAATGTGAATTATAGTTCCAAACTCTATAATATATATTGATTATGGTTGGGTCTATACAGTTTTATTAGAGGATGGTTTATGAAACATTCTAAATTAGGATGTTTTATTTTGTGTAATTGAAAAAAGATATGAATATCATCATTGGATCATAATTTTAAGGTTGATGAAATGTTCAGTGTCATAAAAACAAATTTTGAGGCCTTAATTTATGAATTTTTAAGGCGAGTAATGGTATTATTGGAGACATTCAATTTTTATGTAATTTTGGGTTATTCAATCTTGGGAAGAAAAATCTAATATATGAGATAGTGATTTATGTTAAAACATATTCAAGATATTTTTGAGTATTTTATCATATTTTTTGGAATGTAAAAATTATTATATAGTTTTAGAAAAAAGAAAACCCTCAATCCATGTGACAAACTATCACATCTGAAAAGGATGTGGGAATTGAACACACTACCGATGTCTTGCAATGGTGTGTTCCATACAATTGGATAACGTGATTATATGGTTATTATAAATTGTTTTCATTAATTTATATAACTAATGGATAAAGGTTATGTTCATTTTGAGAACATATTTCATATCGAATAGATGACCATGGGATATGAAAATGGTTTCGGGAGTAAGTGACTAATGTTATTTCAGTAGATGTTTAGTATTTAGGGAACCAAATATGATCAGGGTAAAAAAAATTCTATGGGATGTTATTTTTTTAATAATGGTTGATTAGTATTTTGGAAGAATATAATATTATATTTTGGATTTATGGTGAATCACATTAATAATATAATTGGTTAGCATATCCTATAGATAACCTGATTTAAGAAACTAATTTTTCAAATAGGTCATCAATAGTTGTTGATTAAATTTGTTGTTAAATGTAAATACTATTATGAAAGTCTATGTGATCAAATCCATTTGATTTTTTTTGTTTTAATCTTCATCTAGATTATTATTGAGTAGTTTAATGGATATATATTTTTTGAATTATCTCTGTCAAGCATTGGTTATTACTATTGAATTATAGAGATTGAAATAGATTTTCATCATATAAAAGTTTATTTTATTGTAGAATTATCATATATTATACAAAGTAATTTGGTTTTGGTTCATATCTGATGATATTAGGAATATATTTTTATACTTTTTTTATTGATTTCTTGATCTGAAAAAGATGATTCTATTGCTTATAACATGAAAATATTATACTCGTCATGTGGAGAAAAATATGTGTTTGTGGTGGAAATTGATTAACAAATGAAACTCTATATTTCAACTAAGTTTATATCCTTATGAAATTTGTATAGATTAAGAGATAATTCATTAACTCTAGTAAAAATTACCATGAAATCAAAATTTGATCCATTTACTTTTCTAAACATAAATTCAATGGCCCTTTAAACCCTTATAGATTTACAATTTTTTGATCCTCAACTTCTAAATGACCATGCTCTCGATCACTTTCCATCATAAATTGATAGTTAGTTTTCTCTTCAATGTTAATGTATCCGTAAATGGAGTCATAGTTATGTTTCACTCTATATTATCTTCGTAGTTCTATTCCATTCTTTTAATTTGTAAATTATATTAAACCATTTTTACATTATGGGATTTCAAAAAAGGTACTTTGAAAAGTGAATTATTTAATAACAAGTTTAAATTAGATGTATGAAACTTATTTAAGGTGGGGTTGGGGGGATTTCATATCCCCTGAATTTAAGATGGAAACAATAGGTTTGATAGAGTACCAGATAAACCTCATTTTGGTTAAATGAACAACTAGATATTTTTAATTTAATTGGTACCATTATAATCATACATTTAGAACGGAGGGTATGAACATGATTAAATGAATTGTGAAAATTTGACTCATTCATGTATATATAATAAGTTATTGGATGACTAAGCTAAATATTAATTAAAAATAACCCTTTTAAAAAGAATAGGAAATATTTTTCTAAAAAACCTTTAAAATAAACACAAGGGTGCTTTATACCCATAAAATAGAAACAATATTTTTTTGGATTATATTAGAAATATGTATATATATAATAATAAATATAATGTTTAATCGTCATTATTTTTGATTTGTAGACATGATAGAAAGATAAATCCTATTTTACGCATATAAATCTATTTTCACTAAAAGGTAGTTTTCATTCTTTTGATGGTGCACTTTTTAAAAAAAAATTCTAAACAGTTTATGATTTTTTATTTGAGAAAATATTGTCTATTTTTTCATATAGGAGTTTAAAAATTATCATAGAGTAAATATTTCTTATTTTTCAAATAAGATACATTTATGATTACTAGTGTCAATTACTGAATTGGAATTGAAGATTGGCATTTCGTAGAAATAATTTATAATAATAAATTATATTTTAAAATTTTTATAAATAAAAATTATAAAAATTATAAATATATTTGTATAATATAGGTAAATTTAGTCATTTTCATATTGAATTTAGATATAAACCCATTTCAATCCTGTGAACATATTCACTTTAAAAACTCACTTTCTCTTCTCATCTACAAGATTAATTTATTATTAATTTTAGCCACTTCCATGTTATAAATTTTGAAAAAGGGATTCCATATTTGGAATAAATAGGTCCAAAATTAGTAAATAGACGCATTTTAATTTTAGAATAAATGAATAGTAAACATAGTAATTTAGTTACCATGGTTAAGGGTAAATCAAGTAATGAAATGTAAAAATAATATTATCAGTATTATGAAATTACATAAAAATTTAAACCAAATTTAATTGGATGAGTATTTTATGCCAAATTTATCCAAAGGTCATACTTATGTCCTATTGTGGAAACAATGATGACATTAATACCATTAATATATTATATTTTATGATAAGTACAATTTATCACACTAAGATTACTAATAAATATAAATTTATTAATATGTAGTCATATGGAATATATATTTCACCAAAAATATAATTTGTAAATATAAAATATTTATCTCAATCATGGTAATATTTTTAAATTTTTATGGAAGAAAAAAATTACCTTAAAATCACTCACACCAATGATCTAGTAATTATTAAATAAATGGGATATTAATTAAAAGATATTAATAATCTTCAAATAAATAAAAAATGAGGAAATTAACTTTATATAATTTTTTTTTACTTTTAAATGTTATGAAATTATTAAAACAATTTTTAAAAATTTTAAGGGAAATATTGAGATTTTAAAACTCAAAGTATTGAATAAGGTCATAATTGACATTAATGATATTTTAATATATATAATATTTTATTAAATGATATAAAATTAAGTAAAATATTTAATTCTATAAAATGGATTGATATATGGTTTGAAATATTTTCAATGATTCATTTATGGGTCCTTTATTATTTTATAATAACTATATTAACCTTCAAATATTAAGGACATGTGTTGTCTTAGTAAGAGATAAATGGTTTAAATAAGGGTTAAATATTACATATAAGGTTCTACATTTAGTCAAAACATAATGTAAATTTTAATGTATTGATTTATTTATTCCCAAAATAATAAAATATTATCAATTACTAAGTTTGGAAAAATTTGGAATTTAAAATTAATTTTTATTAATTAAATATTTCAAGAAATTCCAAGAGTCCCCCACCCCTATCATATAAAAGGGACCCTCTTCTTAACTTCTCATCACAGATAAAAAACCAATTTTTCATAATATCAATGAATTATTACTTTCATATTATCCCTCATATCATTATAGAGTCTTTATTTTTGGTACAATACCATCCTCAGTAGTCATAATTTGTTAAGAAAATGGGGATTTGCAATGAAGAGGAATTTTTTTAATACATTGTCTTTTTATTCATCAATGTTAACAAAATCATATTAAACCCATATAAAATAAAAATTTAAATATCCTAAATATATTTAGATATTATTATTTTAATTGAAATACTTATATACATCCCCAGTTCCATAAAATAGAAAACTAATCAATCGCTCGTGCGTATGGAAAACTACTAACGCACGAACTGGTGTAATTTGTTTTCCATCCACAAAATAGAAGACTAGTTTTAATGATGAAATAGATATTTATAAATTATATTAATGAAATATTTATAATTATTTATGGATAATATGACATTAATTTTCTTACCTTTCAATGCATTTGGAAAATGATAACTTCGTTTGTGCGTACATGTAAAATATCTCCTCTATGAAGTAATATGAATAAATTTTCATCACCATAACACATGGATGATATATATAAGAATATTTAATGGAATATAATTAAATATATGATATAATTATCAATCTGTAATGATGAAATGTTATTAATCTTCAATCCATAGTGATAATTAAAAAATGAGAATGTTACTCATGTGTATGTATGACCTACAGTCTCTATGATAGTAATATTGGTTTGTCTTTTAGGATCATTATAATGGCCCAGACCCTCCTAATGTATTACATCGTTAATTTCTTGTAATGGGGAGCCCTGGACCCATTAGTGAGTCTTGAGGGTGGCGGTGTCGGTGGTAGGGTGTCAGCGATCGGTCTCACCGATCGGCGAGTCCCCGATCAGTGTCATGGGGTTATTGGGGGTTTCTTCCCCATTTTCCCTTAACTATTCCTTGAAGGTTTAATGCCTCTTGAAAGTGGTTTGAAACTATTATGGCCACCTATCCGATGAAAATAATTAAATTACAATTAATTCCATATTGTGTAACCGTCTAACCGCGTGCTGGAACCATGATAGACATTTAAATATATTCAAGATTTTAATCCCTTAACAATAGGATCTCACCTTTTATTGCACGGGGATTATTTCTTCTTGTTCACTATTCTCTTTCTTTTCCATGGTTCTTTTGGAGTCCCCATTCCTGAGGCTAGTAGTTCACCTGTGCTGGAGCCATTCCTACTCACTCTTGGAGTCCTCATATGTTCCTCTCCTGCAAGTCGTGCATCCCCAATTCTTGGCCGGTGGGGAAAAACATCGATCATTGATCATCCAAGAAGGATTTTTCTATCATCTCACTTTAGTGTGTATCACATGGGTTGAGTATGATAATTTTTCATCAGGGCGTGGCTGAAACCCAAGATTAACAAAGATAATAAATTATTTCTAAAGAATGAAGGGGGGTCATTGATGATGGTGTTGTACTCTTTAAAATTTTCTTATATGTTGTGAATTGTATGGGATTATGTCCACTAAAAATCATTTCCATTGGTGGATCTTTTTTTCACACTAATAAACCTCTGTTTTGTGGAAAATTCTGTGATTAGATGGTTGTAACATAAAAATTGGTAAATAACGTAAACTCAGTTGATTAAATGGAATCCCAATGAATAAGAATCCTTGTGTGGTCAGCCCTGTTAACCAAATGAAAATATGGAAATAAAATAATGTTTTTTTAAAATATGAAACAACCTTGCTATTTTTTGGTGATTTGTGTGGTTTTTCTACTTGATTCTTGTGGGGTGACGTGGATGGGGATGTGATCCCCTGTTGTGAAGTTGTTGGATTGTAGATCTGAGGCCATGTGGGGCTGTATTTTGGGGCTTGGTTTTGTTCCAGTAGTTCATGGGACCTAATGGATCCCTCTTGTTGTAGTGACTGTACTTGTGAACCGGGTATGAATGATTAAATTGTTTCTTGACTATTTTTTCTTCCATAGCTTGTGGCTATGCCTGTTAGTTGCCCTATTGTGAAGAATTATTTGAATAGATACACAGGAATGTGATTAAAATAATGGATTCAATGGGAAATCGCGTTCTGGGAATGAGTTGTGACTTGGGTGTGGCATTTGTGCTTTTTTATGAATGAATAGAAATGAGGGTGTTTGTGTATGGGCTGGATTTGGGACCCCTATCTTGGGATGAGTGCTTGCTTAAATATATGTATTATATAGTTATTATGTTTCTTATTCGCATCACACCTGAGTTGAGAAATTCATATATAACACCACCATTTAATTGGAGACTGAGTTTTTCCCAACACTCTTATGAGTGGATGGATATTAGCTCATTTTATTCTCGTTTTCATGAGTATCCCTAGACTCCTCAGGTAGGATGTGACTTCTTGAGGTCTATTTTTTTCGAGAATCTTTGGGAAGGGTATGTTGTGGTGGTTGGTCCAGGTGTGTGTAGGAAGGTTTGTTTCCCAAGTGTCTTAGAGATGAGGCCTAGGTGTCTTCAGGTGTGGTAGTAGTTGTTCTATCCCAGGTGTCTTTGGGAATGGTTACTTATGGTTTTGGTAGCCTTAGACTTTTTAGGTAGGATACGTGGTTGTGGTGTCCCATAAGGTTGTTGTTGGGCGATAGTGGGAGTACAGTGAAAATGGCGGGGGAGGTATGATGTATAGGATTTCTTAAATAACTAGTGGGAAAGCAGTGTGGGGTACCCAAATGTCAATGTGCTATTATTATTACTTTACCTGACTTGGTCTATTTGGGGTGTGTTCCATGGTGAGGTTGGGTGGATAGTTTTCCTTGCTAGGCATTTTAGTTATCTCTATTTTTTTCACGGGGCATTAGATTGTCTCCAAACTTGTGCACGAGAACTTTTTGTTTTCTATACTTAGTATACCTATATACTCACCCAACATATATCAAATTTATTTCAACTTTCTAGGAGGACTTAGGGGATTGTGTAAGACCCTTTGAGCCTGGACTTTAGGACCGTTGACGTTGCTGATTTTATTTTATTTTGTTACTTGCCCATGGAGTTTTCTTGTACCTTGTAGCACTTTATATTGGAACATTCTTATGGGAATGGATAATTTTTTTGCTTTATGTTTCCTTCCAGTTTTGGTGTTGTTGGGATTTACTATCTTATCTCATGATCTAACTAATTAAAGAGGATAATTCCATCTATTTTACGTGTTATTCTATACCCTATGTGCTAGTTTCCACTTCGGGGCCTATTGAAGATGGGATTTGGGGGTCATTATCTTTTCTTCAAGTTGAGGAAGGAAGGGTCTGGCAGTTTGTTGTCCCTTCTATCATCTCTGTATAGGTGGGTCATGAAAATCATATTCCACGATTTTTTTTAAAAAGAATTATTTATGAATCTATATAATTATTATTTCAATATTAGTATTTTGGGTATGTTTAAATAATGACCCATTGACCATATTTGACTTATAAATAGAAATTTTGACACATAATCCTAATGTGTCCAAAACACCAAATATAAAATTAGTGGATTATGTAGTTGTATAAATCATTGTAATAAGTGAAATAAAAGTATTAAAAATGTTGAAAACATTCCAAAATAAATAAAATAAATAACATTTTTTTATTATTTAGGAATATAAAGATACATATGACAAGTCATACTCAAGGTAAGGGACTTCATTTAAATATCTTTTCACTGATGTGTATTTTTGTATTATAAACCCACCATATATTATGAGATTTATATATAGTGCCATTGAAATATCATATCATGAATTTTTTATATTGTCTTTTTGTATTTTTTTCACATTATATTTATTTGTGGGTATTATTTTTCAAATGTTTCGTTGTGTTATGTGACACATTGATTTAATTATATCTTTTTAAATTCATAATGATTAAAATTCAAAATCCTTTCCTCCATGATGATATTCTTGTTATTATTTCACATATTTATTTAAATTAAATAAATGTATTATAAAGTACATTTTAGGATTATTTTTATATATATATTCCACTCTAACCCTACATGTTAGTTTAAAAAAGGAAAAGAAACCCTTATTTTTGTTCTCTAGAAATTGTGTTTTTAAAAATTGGATTTGAACTTGGATTCATTATTTCAATTAAAGAAAATTCATTCTTATGAGTCATAAATAAATTTGAAGAGTGACATTTTAAAAAAATAATGATTTTATGTGTTATCAGTATATAATTTCACATAGAGATTTGAAAGACGATTAAATGATACAACATTTTTTGGTGGTTCTATGATAAACCAACAAAGTGTTATTCCAAAACATCCCTACATTTAATTGAATATTTAATTTAATAAAAAGGTTATTCCATTTTTAATAGTGAAATTTATGGATGTCAAACACTTGTTTATTCCATTTATATGAATGTAAACTGTAATTATGTCCGAAAGAACCTATTTAAAATTTATATTCATGATGATGGGTTTTCATGAAAATAATTGTATTTTTTAAGGGAAAGATAATGATAATTTTGAAATGATGATTCATTTTTCATTTTAAATACGTTTAAAAAAAATCATGTTATTCAATGGACAAATGGTTTAATATCTTTTATATCCATTACTAGGATTTTATGATCATATAAGGTTTTTTAATTATTTTAATAGGGATTATGGAATAGTTGGGATAAATATGGGAATAAGGGAATGATTGTGATTATTTTTCATAAATAGAAGCCATGTTTTAATTTAAAAAGATTCGTTTGGTGGAAAAACTAAATGGATACTAAGTGAGAAGTATCCACTAGTAATTTATGGGTTCACCTTGTTTGTTTATGTTATAATTCCATAAAATTGTAAACCAAAATATCCTTAGAATTTTGTGAATGAAAATTATACTTCAAAAACTCAAGAATATGTAATGATTATGGTAGGGTCCTTACATGGGTGAAATGTTACCCTCCAAATCTATAGTATGAATCTACCATCATGTTTTAAATCATAAATGGAATAATATCGTACATTTTCCTTAATATATATTGTTAAATTCTATAATGGATGTAAACATAATAATAATTTATATTAGATACAAATATATAATGTTAGAGAATCTTTACCAAATTAAACGTTTTTACCTAGTGGACTCTTTTAATTCCAAATATTTTATTTTACTGGAATTTAGTCCCTTTAAAATTGATGAATATTTAGTATCCGTGGATAAAATTATTATTAATAAGACTCTAATCCATTTTCAAATAATAATAGAGACAATTTTGATAGGTTATTTGTGAGATATGGTCATATCAATAAATGTTTCCAAAATTTAACGTAGATTTCAACGTCATAAATGTAAGATTCATTTAGTAATAATATTATTGGATTAAGTTCAATGTATAGTCCATTTAAATGGATTCCAAAGAACACAGAATCATAAAAATAATAATTTCCCTATTTTTATTAGTATATAGTATGTTATGACCAAAATAAAAGAATGATTAAAATAAAATATTAAATTATTTTTATTATAAGACCCCAAAAATAATCATAAAACTAAAAAATATGAAAATAACAATTAAAATAATATATTTATGTGTTTAAAACATTAACCAATTGAATAAAATAACTCAAAATAAGAGAATTTTACACTCCCCAGATTGATTTCTATTATTCAATTTTTATTGATTAGATGTTATTTATTATAAAGCTCAATTCAATTAGTGACTTCCCCTATATATGCATAATCACCACACTATCCACTGTCATATTGCATTGATTATATATAATTGATAAAATCTATTCGTGTAATGAGTAAAAATATCTCAAAAATGTGATTCAGATACATATATTCCCTGTAGAATTAAATAAATATTCAAATAACTAATAATTCACTAACATTAGGTAGGTTAAAAACTGTAACCACTACCACCATCCTCTTAAAACTAAAGAATTTGGTGTTTTAATAATGATAAAAAGTGTAAAAATTCCACCATATTTCCATAGTATATAAATCTGATAATTAGATTCAAAATAATGTAATTTCTATCATAAAAATAACTCAGTAACAAAATGAGATAAAAAGGTGAGGTTTAATATTTCAAATAATTAGTTTTGTGTGTGTTTTTTTCATTAGATGATATTATTTAAAATATAAACAATCATATAGCATTTTCTATATTATTATTCACTTTAAATATTATTTAATAAATATTTTAATATAGTGTGAAAATACTTCTCTATAATATTAAAATACTTTAAATTATATTTTCTAAAAAATTATGTCATTATATTTTTATAGAGATCAAAATTTATTTTATATCATCATTTTCCTTATTTTATCGTTTTATACTTTAAATCATGGAGAACAGTTTTGAACTATCAAATTTGTTTCTTGGAATACCTAAATCTATATTCAAGATTGATGCTTTTACAATTTCTTATTATTTTTCATTATTAATTAATTTATATATATATATATATACATATATATATACATATATATATATATCATTTCATATCATAAACTATAGTGCATAGAGCATAGAGCATGTTTCATATGTGATGGGCAACTTATTGCATATAAAGTGGGTGTTAGATCAATGAACCATACATCTCCACCTTCATAATATCATTTTTACCACACTATCAAAATTTTTTGTTTCCTCAAATTGAGTGATGAATCTAAAACCAAAATTCCATTACAATTTATATTGAAGAAAATTATTTAATGGAATTATATGCCCATAATTATTTTTTAAGTTACATTTTTTTTAAAAACAAATCAACCCCATTTACTAAAAATCCCACTACCATTAATTTTTTCTCATGTGATATTATTTAATAACATTTATATCCATACTTGAATTACCATGTACATCATCATATATCTCTTATATTCACATAATCCATTTATCTAGGTCATCTATTACAACTATGAGACATGGAACATTTTAATATTCTGTTGTCATGCTCAGTCATTCCTGAATCTACTTTTAATTACCTAAAAACCCAATGAATGTATCACATGACATTCATCTAATTAGACTTGTACATAACATGTCATTCAACCTGGTATTATAATAATCCTTTTTTTTCTCTTAATAGATAATGTGATAAAATTTTAAACATTTTATTTATGAATAGAATTCTTATTTCTTATGAAACCAACTACTTGATCAACTATAAAACCAACCCATATATGATTACATAAGTCTTATGGTTGATGTAAAAATGGTATCAAAAAATGGATGTTCATATGTAAGGTATCCTGTTAGTAAATGGTAACTAGGATTACTATGAAGTAAACCCAATAATTAAATATTTTATAAGTGAATCCAAATATTTTTCATTATGATATTCAATTTTAAGATGTGATGTAATTTTATCTAAAATAATAACATTATTTTCATGACCCCTATTAGAGGGGACAATGTCATGACTACCCTAACCCCACCTTTAATAGGCCTGGGGCTTAAGAATAGAAAAAGGTTGGTAGTTCCCACAAATGGGAGGCATTATAATAATGTACAAGTTCACATGCACACATCTCCAAGACACACAATGCCAAATTGTAAAATAACTAAAATAATTCATGCCTACATCAATGATCCAACAATAAATTATGATATTAAATGTACGGAAAATAGAAAAGGGCCAAATACAAGCCCACCATAGAGAGTATATAAAATAGTACAACTGAAACTATAAAGAGACCAACCTACTCTAAGGGAAATGACTATGTCAAAAGTAATCTCCCGATAAACGCCTTGGTCTGCCCATCTCCAGATATGCTCCACCTACTCTATATCCTCTTAAGACATAATCAACAAGTCCACTGTCTACACAAGATATGAAATGTGTTGGCGAAGCCTATATAGTGTTGACTATAACAATTCTCCTTTGAAAACTCTGAAAACACTAATAAAACTGAGCACCAAGTATAAAAAGATACATACAAGAGTTACCACTATAAAAAAGATACATGAAGTAAAGAAAACCTAGATATTTTTAGGAGATACTCTACTCCATCAGATTATCATAACCATCTTCCAGTCAAATGATTCAACGTGAAGAAATGATCTTTATAGGAGATACTAATCTATAAGACATAATTTCATCAAAGAAAATTGACGAATAGGTATAGCCCATTTTTTCCCTGACCAAAGTGAAAAGATTTGTCTTAGAAGACTATGATGTAAAGAGAGGGGGCACGCCTAGATCCATTAGTGGGACATCGTGATCCCAATCTGGATCAACCGACTATATAGGGGATCAAATTCCAATTATTCCACAATCCCAATTGATGTGGCCCTTATGATATAGGATCAACACCCTAGTCAATGAGGGAATGCTGATTACACAACATCTAATTGTGATGAAAGAGGATCACCCGCGAGTCTCTCTAATGGATACCACAGCTCTATATGAGACTCTGCCTCTAGAGGGGATTAAAATTCATTGATGTGGATGAAATTACGTACTGTACCCACAAGGAATGGACGAAGGGAACACACTCAACCTATAATAGTCCAATCTATGAAAAATAAGAGCATCAAGAACACTTGATTTGAACATTACACTCGATAAGCTGCCAAAAGACATCTCTAGGACTGGGGAAGGGCCACTTTGGTTGGTCCGTTTACCGTGGAAATCGGTCCACCAAGTGTCATGGTCGGTCCACCTACCTCCATAGTCGGTCCACCTTCCACTATTTTCAGTCCACCTAAAACACAGACCATCATCCCATGGACTAACTGTTACGTCCAGTCAACCTGGCACACTGACCAACTACTCTGATCGACCACCATGGTCAACCTCCCAAAGACCGACCATGTGTTTGCTTCCCTTAATGTGGCTCAAGCTGCCATGGTGCCAATGACAGCTGCCATGGTCGACCACAATGAGGATCATCCCCAGTTTCCGCAAATCCACTTAGGTCCATCTCATCCATCCTGGCCAACTGTACTGTCTTGGCCAACCAACCTGGCTCATCCCACCATCTCTTATGGGCATGCTTGCACACGTCCCACCTATCCTAGACCAAACCACGTTCACCTCTGTAAACATAACCACTAGTGAATCTGCCACCACCGCTGATCTTTACCACACACAGCTCCACCTCCTGCACACATACTGACGCCACAAACCATTATGCACCATCCCCAGCAGACAGATGCCAATGTTAGGTGCTAGTGTTCCCTTCTGCCAAACACTATGCCTCCCCTGATGTCCTAAAATTGAAACAATAATATATCCATGTTCCTTAGGGCCTGACCTACACTAATCTCTCATTGGTTGTCGATTTTCCTCAAATCCAGGGGTCCTATCGAGTTTGGAACCACATGACAATGTCGAACAAGGAACTACGGGGTACCAACTATGAAGAATGTGAGGAATGGGGTAAAAAGTACAAAAAATTAATTTTTTATCATTACTGGCCTAGAATTCTTTGCCAAAAATTCGGAATGGGGGATTTGGGTTAGAAAAGGAGATAAAATAAATAACATAGAATAAATGTTATCTCACAATATACATTATATCTGATTATATATATTTTACAATTGATTCATACACATCATAGAAATAACTAATGTGGGATAAACCAATTAAATCACATGCCATACCTAGATTTGGATTGATCATAGAAAAATAATGATGCTTTGTTGCATTAATTTACAAGATCCTTCAAAATAGATAGGCATCAATCATTGATTCATTATCAATAATCTGAAAGGATAACCATAAGTATCTTTATACAATCGTCGAGATGTTCCAAGGTTATGAAAATAACCTACGAATTATGAAATAAGTATACCTTTAATGAACAGTTCACTACATCACTACAACAATAAAATAATTTAACTATTTTCTTTTTTTAAACCCATGAATGATTTTTCACAAATGACATACACTTGACAATGTTAGCTTATTCTTAATGTAAATACTCTATTATGGATTCAATGGTTCCCACAAATTTTTGATTTAGGAATGTATATATGAATAATTTCTTTTTTAAGAAAATTGTGCTTGAATAATATATGATATTTTAATATTTTCACACATTTATTCTGGGCTAACATAGCCTTGGAATCACACATCGCCTCATTTCATAATCTCAAAAAATAATAAATATAATATGTAACAGTAATTAGAAAAAAAATATGAGACGTTACATTCTCCCCTACTTGGGGAATTACGTCACTAAAATCCAAAACATGGCCTACTCAAACAGATGGGGGTATAGATCACAAATATGAGCCTCCCACTCCCATATACTGTCTTGAATATTCCCATGATTCAATTGAATGCACACCAAAGGAATTGGTTTCCCATGAAGGATCCTCGATCTCCACTGGGTAATCAGTAATTGTCACTGCATCTTTCATGTCCCGCTCATACCAAACTATAACAAGTTAATGGCTAGGAATTTATATCCCCAATTTTGACACATGGAAGATGTCGTGTGCCCGATATAGTATTGGAGGTTTAGGTAACCAATATCACACCTCCTTATGTCTACACAGTATCTGTAAAGGGCTGATGATCCTCAAATATATATTTCCACCACAACCAAATCCCTATAATATCTATCATGGTAAAACCCATATGAACCCATGGTCTCCTTCCTCAAACTCTAAAGGCCTCTATCACCAATCAGAATAATACATTTGAATGATCTTTGAAATATTCATTCACTCATGGATGATATGAACCATCTCTATAGTACCTTGCATCTTCTCTAGGACCATAAATACATACTGTCCTGGTACAGTACTACAAACTGGTGACCTGTAGGGTCACCCATATAGAGCCTCAAATCATTCCAGGCCAATGATGTCATGGTAGCTATTTTGGAATTAAAACACCACCATTGGTAGCTGATCATACCAAATTCGGCCAAATTAAAACATGAAATCTCTCAGTATGTCCTCCAGAACATGAATGCTCTGCTCAGTCTGGCCATCTGTCTGTGGGTGATACATAGTGATCAATCTTAACTTGATCCCAAATTCTTCATGTAATCCCTTACAAAATAATTATTTAATGATACCATAACTATGTGAAGCTATTTTTGATGGATGTCCATGGAGTCAAACTATCTAAGGCACATAGAGGCACCCCAATCACTCTATTGAACTCTGTTATCAAATAGTTAGAAATTGTTATAACTTGGCGAGTTGGTCAGTGATCACCCATATAGAACTCTGTCCCCTATAATAATATGTTAAACCCCTCACGATGTCCATCAATATCCCATACCAATACCATTCTGGCACCTCAAGGGGTTAAGCTAAACTCGGTGGAACTTGGTGCTTAACCTTTAATTACTGACAAGAATGGCATCAATAAACAGTTCTAAAACTCCATTATTCATCCCTGGCCACCCAAACTGACATCATAGGTCCCGGTATATCCTCTCCACACATAGATGTAACACCAAGTGGTACGTTTGAAACTCCCTCAAAGCCTCCTCCTACAATGTCACAGGTACCATCATGTGTCCTCTGAAGAAAATGTTGTACTAATAGCTATTTGAATATGCATCTATAGTATATCCGATGGACATTTTAGAATGTAGGCTCTCATAGTTGGTATCTCATATTTGTGCCTCCCGGAATCACTATATCAGTGGATGGGTGTCAACCAACGATAGATAGTAATACTCTCCATCTTCTTCCAAAAAATATAAATTCAATGATGCCAACTACTCTAATTCCTCGTTCATCAGCAATGATCAAGATCTCGTACTGATAGGAGATTCCACCTCGTTCCCCTTCCATGGAGTATATACATTCTCAAAGTTGTAGTCTCACATGAACTAAACACATCTCTTATGTCTCAAGTTAATATCTTTCTTTGAAAAGATATACATTAGAAACTTCTGATTAGAGTATATTATAAACTTCTCTCCCATCTGGTAGTGTCAACACATCCTCAATGTGAAGAATACCACTTATAACTTGGGAATAAGGGTCATGGAGTTCATCTAATTTTTTTAAACTATAGTCAATAATCGCTTTCCACTACATTGGGATACATGAATTCCATGTTCAAGATTCATGATAGAGTACTTTGTACTTGAAACCTTTCTTTAGAAATATTACAATTGGAGTTCTTGAAAAACTCTACCTCATCTCCTGAAATCCTTAACCAAAGGTTATCCTTAGAGAACCAATGTTCCCTTCTCAATGAATCAAAGGGGCTTGTTAATCCTCAAAATTTAATACTAGATCCTGACATTTGTCTACTTCAATTTCCTGTATTCAACATATAACCTCGTTCTCCCATCTATGTTTTTGGAAAATGAAATCGGGGATACTCAGGGTTAAACATTGGGTCTCATGAAACCATTTCTCTATAAGTCCTCTAAAGGCACCCTCAGCTTGCGAAGCACTATGGAAGCCATCCGATATCCTCGTGTAGATATATGTGTCATCCTAGGGTGTAAATCAATGCATTAGTCGATCAACTAGAGGGAACATGAACCAAGAACATCTCCATTAATAATGTCCTCATAATCTTCCACCTTTATAGAAAACTAAGTACTCATAACATCTAATACACCGAAGATTTGGTTATCCAATTGGATAATAATTGGTTGTACCATATTATTTAATGAGTCCATCTTGTAATACCTAGATTTCATTTTCATCAAAAAAGGTAAACATGGTTCCATCAGTGCATCCACACCACAATCTACATCTCAAATAGTCAATTAGAGCATGAACTATGGATAACAAGTATATAACATGAATTGTGTTGTAAGGCCTTGATGCTGCTATGAATAGTTCCACACTGAAACACTCACCTCCATGATCCTAGTCACACTATCGGCCCCATTATGTGATCATCGAGTCTCACACAGTAAGAGTCTTCATGAGTATGGTTCACGTAAACATTTCAACCAAAATATCTGAGTCTCAAAATTGATTCATGGAAACAATCGAATAAATAGAACCTATGTCTATCAAAACTGTTGCTAAGGTTGAGAAGACACACATCATACCTCGTATCATCCCAATATCCTCAGTTTCATAGGAAATTATAGCGTATAGCTTCCATAGTCCCTTCCCCCTACTCTTTGATTCTAGAATTTACCACTAGGGGTGGTGGTGGAAATAAGTAAAACCTCTTACCATCTCCTACTACCATGGCAACCCCTCTTCCATGTTTTACACCCTACGTACAACCATAATCCTATATCTATCACAACTGGTAGTCTCTTCATTGTATCTCAATCAGTTTTATAACAGGTCAGGGAATCCTATGCCAGATGACGCTGATTGTCACAAGAGAAACACCACCAATCCCTTAGCTGATTTAAGATGACCTGAGAGCCCTACACTATTGAAACCAAGTCTTGTGATCACCTACTAATGCACCTAACCCATATGGATCTATATGACTATAATTAGCGACCTGCAGAAAAGGTCTCATCCACCAGGTGCCTACTGCTAACAATCATTGGTTGTATTCTCTAAGGCTAGAAAATTTCATCCACCAAAGCATGTTGAATAACCCCATCATAAGAAGGGAATCTCATTGGGATAACATAGTCTCATTTTTACCGATGAATACCTCGCCCGAATTTCTGATACCTAATGTATGGATAATATATCATATCCCTTGAGAACATGGAAAGATTGTCATTCCTCGATGAATACTGAGATACCAACATGTCATCCTACGAGAACTATAGAAGCTCTTGGATATGCATTACCCTTATCTAATAAGGTGAGAAATAATCTCTTAAAAGGTTGTCATACTTTGTCCATGGAATAGTCTCCTCATCATACGACTGGGGAACCAAACCCCACTATCACCCTACTAAGTCATGTTAAAGGCCCACTGCTTGGACCGCCATCTAACATGCTACTGTCAAGACTTATAGAAAACTCCATTAACTTTCTCAAGCTAGTAATTAGCCACCTAGGGGTCTATCTCACTGCAAAACCTAATCGGTAACTACCTTTGAAACTCGTGAAAACCACTCAACCTACGTGAATCCTTTGATGGTAGTGTTGGTAGTGGTAATTACTCGATGGGTGTTGCTAAATATGGTAAAACACCCCAATGTGAAATCTCTGGTATATGTTCCTATACCTATGCCTCATCACTAAAAAGATCATCCTCATGATCCCATGGATGAATCCAAGCTAGCTATCTATGTGGAGACATCATAAAATGAAACAAGTTGTACCACGATCAACAGAGTATATCTTGACGAATTGCTCAAGAAGGACATGGAAAACACAACGATTCCTATATGATTCATGTTCCATTTTTTTTAATGTAACTATAATTTTCAAATACATATAGAAAAATAGGTTCCTAGAGTCTTACTATATGGATACATCGGCATCTGCACCAAAAATTGAGTTCATAGCTTGAATGATGAAATCAAAACATTTAACAGAGTTGGCCCAAACCTATCTCACCAAATCATGTCCTATGATAAAATATACCTATCTCAGATACCAATTTGGAATGAATCGCCTAAGGGGAGAATATTCTGTGACTACCGCAACCCACCTTTAATAGTCCAGGGGCTGTTGACTAGCCCCGAGTAGGAAATTCAAAAAAATGAGAGTCATTAGCATAATGTACATGTACACACGCACACATCACCATGCCACACAATGATGAAATGTAAAATAATTGAAATAATTAATGAATACATCTAAGAACCCATAGGAGTGTCTGATATTGAAATTATTATAACCAAAAAAGTGCTAAATACAAGATCACCACAATGATTCTATACACAAGTACAACTAATACTATAAAGAGTCCAAACTGCTCCGAGGGAATGGACTAATAAAAAAGTATGTTTTCGGTTGAAACCTTAGTCTTCCCAGCTTCATATATGCTCCTCCAGCTCCATGTCATCCTAGGACACCATCTAATGGGCCACAATCTGCACAAGATATGACACATATTGATAATGCATGCGCAGAGGTGAATATAAAAATACCATGTTGGAAAACCCAAAAATAGTAAAGATGAAGCACCATGTATAGTCTGCTCAACAAAAGAGATAGAACGATATAATAGATACAAGAAGTGAAAAAACCCTGATAAATTATGGATAAAATCCACACGATGAGGTGGTCATAACCATCTTCCAGACAAAATATTATGTTCCAATAAATGCTTTTTATGGAAGATCCCAATCCATGACCCGTGATATCATCAAAGAAACTTGATGAAGAGGTGTAGATCATTTGGGCCCCAACTAATGATCCTCAGAATCCTTGATTCCGAATTTCCACTTGAGAAGCTTCACATAGGCTTCCTTAGGCCTAGGAACCAACCACCGCATTTGGTCCACCTACCTCCAGAGTCGGTCCACCTACTACTGTGGTTAGTATACCAACTGATGTGATCAGTTTACATAATATGAGGAATAACCACTTGTGGACTGACCGCCTTGGTCAGTCCACCTACAACATTGACCAGCCGCGATATTCAACCACCATGGTTTACTACCCATGGACTAGCCACAAGCGTTCTATTCCCACTGCATCTTGAGCTGCCGTGGCACCACAACTGACTACAATGTGGCTCCACTTGAGTTTCCCTAGATCCAACCCAGGTCTGCCCTAATCCATATCATCCTGCCCAACCCCTCGGCTTGGGTCAACCCACCATCTCCCATATTGCTGCTCACATGTGTCCTACATGGCCCAACCAGCTCCACATCTACGGCTGCACCCGCATCCCTCACCGCCAATCCCAATCACACAAAAATCTTCTGCCCACATGCGGACTGCTGTCATGCACCACTGCCCGCCATCATCCACCACTACCATGCACTGATGGTCCCTTCCATGGACCACAATCCATCCTTCTGATGCCCAAAATTTTAGCAACCATAGATTCATGCTCCCTTAGTCCCAATCTACACTGATCCAGCCTTGGTTGTTGATTTCCCTCAAATTTAGGTGTCCAATAATGTTTGGAACCATTCGATAATGTCAAATAGGGAACAACATGGTTTTATTGGCATATAATGTGATGAATAAGGTAATGAAGGAAAAAAAGAAAAGTTATATCATCACTATCCAAGTGATCTTGACCAACGATCAAGAATGGTGGATGTGGGTTAGAAATCCATATTAAATAAATCCCATATAATACATCTTATATCACAATGCACATGATCCGTGAATCAATTAGTTCATCGATTAATTCATTCTCATCATAGAAATATTGAACGGGGGATAAACTAATTAAATCACATGCCCAAAATCGATTTCGATCGATCATTGAAAAAAATGATGTTGAGTTGTGTTCATTGGCGAGATCCTTTACAATGGATGTGTGACGATCATCGATCCATTTTCATTCTTCAGAAAGGATTCTTAGTGCTCTCTCTTAATGATCCAACATAAGTTATAGAGTTATGTGGATAAATGAGGAATTCTGAAATAAGTATACAATTAAAGAAGAGGTTGATATGCCACTATGTCTATAATATAATATAATTATTTTATTAATTTTACACTAGTGGAATCTTTTTCACAAATGGCCAGTGCCGACCAATGTTAGGTCATGCCTAAGGAAAAGCCGTTATTCTGGATTCAGCGGTGCTTTTATATTTATGATACAAGCCCTAATTTAGGTGATTTTTATTTTTCCGGGAAACCACACGTGCATGGTATTTAATATTTTAATATTTTTTATAAATTTATTTCTGGCACATCGAACAATAGAATAACTTCTCATTTCAGTACCTAATCTCAAAAAATAATCTATATAATAACTATAATTAATACACAAAAAATACGAGACTTTATAAACATAGAATGTTGATAAGAATAAAAAATTAAGATTATTATTATTATAAAAATATTACACCTTATATTATATATTCATTTTCGTTGGGAGAATCTTTAAAATTTTATTATTGAAATTTTTCTTTAAAAAATCCAAAATATATTCCATGTTACTATTAGGTAAATTATGATAAAATTGATAGCAATAGAAATTTACTAAAAACAATATAGTTTATTAAATTAATTATAACATTGGAACAACATTATTTTAATAATAAAATTAATATTAAATTTTATTTTCATTTGTATAATGATAGTTTCTTAAAATATTAAAAATTTAATATAATTTATGGTTTCATGGTTAGTATGAATGATTTATAAATCATGTCTTTATTCCATTTCTACCCATAGTTTTAATATTAATTTTCCAAAACAATCGAGAAATTTTTATTGAGCTCATTATGACATTCGTTAAATGAATAACATGGTCAATTAAATTGTTATATACATTTGGAACATTTTTAAATATAAATTGAATTTTATATTATTAAAGAGAAAATTATTGAAATAATAATGATATTGATATTTTCACCAAATAATTATTATGTGATTAAATTAATAAGGAACCCCCTATTCTTCAATGAATGTTTGGAAGAAGGGACATGAAAATGCCGTTCTATTTTACATTTTGTTCATATACAATACCTATAGTGAAATCTCATAGGATTTTTAATGTAGGAGTCATCTTCCTATATAGTTTTCCTCTCTTTATCCTTCATAAATTTAACCACATTTAATTTAGTTTTTAATTTTCCATAGGATTCATATTTTTTTGTTTCACTGACCTGTTAATAAAATAACAATATTCATAAATCATTTTATATAAATTAGTAGTGGATTAATTTGTTGATGAACACCCACTGATTGTTGTAATAATGATAACTAATAGATGAATTGATCATTTTTATAATATATATATGTTAAAATATATATTCTTTGGGTTTCATAATCATTGTAATGGTCTTTTAGTGATTCATTGGGTACACGTGGGTTAATATATGGGTGTAATGCTAGGTTGATTATTTTTTATTATTTATTTAATACACAAGGATATTATTTTAAGATATCATGATTCTAAAACTCATATTACAATTGATGGATTCTTTTAAAAATACATATTAAAAGTATAATTATTGATTTAAAAATACATAGTGAGGGATATTGGTGTTTATGCTTAACATGGGCTTGAACACCACATTATAGATAAGAATTATTATTCCAAAATAATTTTTTGAGTTCCAATAAATATCTATACAATGAAAATAATGTATTTCTAATTGTTAATTGTTCAACTATAGAAAAAATTATAATGTGAATCTCTAGATTGTTCAAATAAATGGATAACACCTAAATGATATTTTGATGTGTGTTTAACTAAAATTGGATTTAGGTTTTAGTATAACAATTAATATTTTAACTCAATTGTAATGAAAAAGGGGGAAACATCTAATCCAAAAACAATTACCATTTCAATTAGTTGTTAGAGGTATCAATTGATTTATCATTACACCCATGTGTTGAAATTGTTTTATTTATTTAATTAAGGATTTCACTATAAATTCTATTATTTGAGTGTTTCCTATTTTCACCCCCAGGAGCGGATCATTCATGCTGGGAATCTATAAGAATAATTTACTCTAAAAAGGTTTGTTGGTTTCCCTTATATATGATAATTGGGTTAAAATTATAAGAATGAATGGTAAGTCCACTATATATTTCATACATATATAATGAATTGAATTTTATTATTATATAAATTTAAAATAATTCATTTCTATATATTTTTATCAAGATTTTATACTCTACAAATTTATTTATTTGGATGGGTATAATGTGTTAAGTTACTCATTTATATATTAATTTCATAATTCTCATAGTTTTTTTGTTTCAGTGAGAATAGTTTCTATATTATAAATAAATTTACCATTACAAAAGAAGATGATATTAGACATTAATTGGTATTCATTAATCACCCATAGTGAAATATTAGTTCCCAATTAGAAAATAGTATTTAGTATACTTCACTAACCCCTAAATGAGTTCCACAAAGGAAAAGACTTATGTGCTTTATTTTGAGTTAATGTAACATTGGTTTGAGACAAATATTTTAGGTTTGAGCTTGGATAGATAGATGGGTGAATGTTATAATTGGATTCATCATTATTCATTTAGGCATCATTCCTTAGGATACCCGTTTTGCAGGGTTTTATTTATAAATTAATGTTATAGTTCTGTTATAGAGAAATAGAAATAGATTTTTTTATTCATGACATGTCACTCATATAGATGATCAATTTCATTTAAATGCGCAGTATTTTTCTAAAAAAATGATCTATTTATGGGAAAATTGTTGACCATGAATGATAATTTTATCTCATCAGTAGAAGGATGCCACTGAAATTTCAAGGGACTATGTTAAAGGTATTTGGTGGTTTAGATTAGGTTTAGAGATGCTAGGGAAAGGAAATTATAAATAATTTCATAGATTAATTTTTTAATTAATACATTAATAATGGATATAAGTTCATTATTAACTTAATGGTAGTTTCTAAGTATTAAAATCATACGTATTTAGAGAAATCATTTGGTTTCAAATGATGTATTGATGAGTGATATGTTAAAAAAACCCTTACAGGATAAACCTCTTCTAATATTTTATCTAATTTCAAGTAAATTACCTATGAATGGAAAATATGAATTTTTTGTCACATGAGTTTCAAATACATATGTATTAGTGATTATTCATACTTGTGATTTCTTGAGAATTCATGGTAATTTTATTGTAACATTTTTAATTACAAAAATATCATTTAGAAAATAAATTTCCCAATTAGAAATTTTCTTTTCTTGTTATATTACATAATATATATTGGTATTTTTTAATAATATATTTTTTAGAAATATTAACTCGTTGTAAAATTTTAAAATATATAATAAGATCTAATATTAAATAAATTTAAATTCTATATAGGTTTAATGATTTATTCAATTGGTTCCTAAATTACACATGCATTTTCAATCAAAATTTTGTATAGTTATTTGATTTGAATATAATGATTATTTTTTATTTCAATTTAGTTAGTTCTAAAAATCTAACTTGAATAATATTTATCATATAAATTTTTTTATTTTGGTGTCATTAGTGTGCTGAGTTTATTTAAGTAATATATTTGATAATATGGAATATTTTTTTCTTAAATAAAATTATTTCCATTCAATAAATTTGAATGGGATTTCCATGTGACAATATGATTTTATGAGTGAATTTAATTATATTATTTTTATTATAAAATATCATCTTATTTTTTTTCAATTATCATTTCTTTTTATAATGAGTTTTATTGTGTAATATTTATTTTAATATTATTTAGGAAATAAATTTTATGAAACAAGATTATTTATATATGATTTAAAATTTAAAAGTAAGGTTAATTGATTTCCAAAATTATAAATTTTAATATTAAATTATTAATATTATTTAAAATGATTTAATTTATATTGAGTCTAGTTTTTGGAATTAGTTTTTGGGTTTTAATTATTTCAACAGAGTTGTAGGCACAATGTTATTTAAGAAAGTTCTATAAAGATTTTATGATCTTAGAAATGATATATAAGGTTCTATGAATTCGTTTTTTATCATAGAAATTCATTTATATAATTTAAATTGAATGATTGAGCTCTAAAGTGTTTCTATTATGTATATAATATCCATAAGGGTCATACAACAAAATTTGGAAAAAATTTCGTCCAAATAGTGTTATTTTGGAAAAATTTATTTACCTCAATTTTTAGATGTTAAAATATTAAATATCTACGTTTTTTCGGCCTAATCAATTAACTTTTAAATGATAGTTTTTAAGTTGGAATTTTATATAATGAAACTTTTTTGTACGTTAAAGAGCTTGGGAATCTCTTGGTGAGATTTGAGGTGACCCTAGCATTCTATACATAAATACTAAATCTTATTAGATGAATGTTGTATACATATAATTATTATCCACGCCAACAATATAGTGTTTTACTATCATTCAAAACTTTGATACATAAACAAATTTCACAAACAATTTTGACATCATCTCCTACACAGATCATCAATACTATCACAATTATTAAATATATAATACCTAAAACATTTCAACATATCATTTGTAAAGTGAAAAATTATAATGTGAGATAAAATATGATATTGAATAGTAAATAATTGATATATTTATGTTAATTTATGAATAACAAAAACATAATGTTATGTGAAAAAGTCATCATAATTTGAAAATCATTCACAGTAATTCATAGATCATAATCACGTGACATTAAATATATCATTTCAATTTAGAAGAGATGAATCCATAAAAAATAAATGGTTATGAGCGTTAAGATTATAAAATTGCATAATTATCATGTCATTAAAATATGAATGATGTGTTTCATTATCACTTAAATAGAAAAAAAATATTAGGGGTACAACCAAGATAATTATCAAATTCTAGGTTTAGGTTTAGCATCTGTCTACCTACATCAGTCAAGGGAGTTTGATCATGGGATTAATTTTTCTGTACACCATTTTTGGGTTATGGGAACCTCACATTCGTCCTTTTAACTCATCAAACTGTAATATTCAACCATTAAAATTGATTTATATAATAGTCCCACTATTTATATAATCATAATCAATTCATATGTATTCTATATGATCATGAAAACATTTATCATCCCATCATAACACAATATACTAAAAGACAAATATGTTTTGTCAACATTAAATCTACATAACCATAAACCAAATATACAAATAATAATTATGGTATCATAGAATCATGTATTTTGTGATGAATAAGTAACATTAATGGATGCTATCATATATAAAATATCCATTTTTTTTATAATGGGAACATTTTGTGAAGAAAATACATTGATAATTCTAAAATCACTTATATAAACTCTAAAAAATTCATTTTTAAGTAAAATCTATTATTTGAAAGGTACTATTAAAAATTTAATGAAATCATCAAATAAATAAGCATTCATGATGACACAAAATTCTGTTCATGTTTTGTGTGTTAAAATAAAGATTACATCCAAATTCTACATAAAAATTGAAAAGAAAATTATTCAAAAAATAACATGAATATTTATTTTATTTTTTATAGAATGAATAAATAGTTAAAATTTACTATAATAAATCATCATAAATTTGTAAAAAAAATTAATCAAATAATATTTTAAAAAAATATGGACAAGGAAGAAAAATATTCAAAATTTAATATTCAATCAATGTATGTTTTCCTAAAAAAATCATTCCGTATAATGAGTACATAAATAGAGAATAATTAATATAAAACATTTATCCTCTATAAATATCCATTTTATAATAAATTTAATAATACATCAGAGATAAATATCCAATAAATCAACATCATAAATTTAGGCATAAAAATACCCTTTGAAATGTGATTATAATGTTAAACTCTTACCACAAACCAATATGAAATCATAATCAATCTATCCTCCTATGTGAAATAATTAAATTTATTCAAATAATATTTAATAACTATATTCATACCCATAATACCATATATATATATATATATTTATCTTTTATAAAATTTCGAGTCACATTTACTAATAAATCATTATTAAAATCGCAGTTTCTCAGTGTTAACAATTTTATTTTTCATGAATGTTTTTGTTCAGCACTTCTGTCCTTGGAAATTGGTCGTTGTTATAACATATCTGTAATTTTAATCATGAAATAAATATCCTATACATACATTATATAAATATCATTAATCATTCCAAAAAAGTAAAGACAATGAAATTAATTACACAGTTTATAATGGTTGTAGCCCGCATATATACTAGAACCAAGTTTTCATATTATAAAAAAGGAAGGAGGAAAATAATATTTTATCACTATCGAATAGTTATTACAACATAATTAACACATATATATATATTCAATAAATACTATAATATAAATAACCATGAATTAATGGGACTAAAATGAATGACATTCTTAGGTTGAAACAACTGTCCACAGGTACACAGAAGGGATAATTTCATATCCCATTTGATGAAATGGAGGTGGATAATGGTTATAAAATCATAAAAATAACATCTCAATATATTTTTCTTCCAGGTTCGTCAAGTTAAATGGGATAAACTACTTTTTCTGAAGGTGGAAGGAGAAAAATATTAAATAATCTATTAAAATTTATATCTCATTGTTGAGAAACATCCTTTTATTTAGACAATAAGCCTTGAAAGGATGTTTTTATAATAAAACCAAGAAATCTAGGATATGATAAAGGATGTTTGGATGATGTTAAGAAAGTTATTTTCTAAACTATATTGCTCAAATATTATCAATTATTCATAATATGGGGTGGTATTTAATAATTTAGGGGTGGATAACCCTTGGAAATTAAAAAATATCAAGTTAATATATATTAATTATCATGTTTATGTGGGCCCAAATTAATATTTTTCAAATATATTTTGAGTATGAGTTGAAATAATATTATAAATAAAATTTATAAAAGATTATGTGTTTTTAATCCTTATATCATAATTTCAACACATTGTTTGTCACGACCCATCCCATGGAGCCCATACTGTGACTACTCGAAGCCTGCCTTTCACAGGTCGGGGGCTGGCGACTAGAACCAGAGGTGTAATTCCCTAATATAGTGAAGGTCTGGCCTTTATAACCTGTAAATTCATGAAACCAAATACATAGCAAGGTACGAACACAAGTCAACTGTATAGTAAACAAGTGAGTACAGTAAGTAAAAAGGGGCCAGAATACAAGCCCAAGTGGAAATTACAAGTACAACTGAAATGAAACACAACTGATGAAAAAAGAAAGACCGATACCAGATCATCCTCCGAGGGTCCTACTTGAAGGGTAGGTACAGATTTCCTCCTAAGCACTATTCATCCATCCATCTCCTCTGTGTACTGACTCATCGTAACATCCACCACCAGGTATAGTCTAGTCCTGGTACTCTCAGCCTCTGCCAGCACTGTCCGACGTATGCATCCAACATAACAAGGTGAGAGAATATCCCATATAGGGGTGAGTATAATGATACTCAGTAGGGACCCCAAGACCCTCTAGGTCTTACAAAATCCAACAAGGATAAACCAAAACCTATGAAATCAATAGATAACCTTACATAGGTATATACCCACACATATACCTAAGTAATCAAGTAATCCATATAAACTATAATGAAAAAATAGTGGTTCTGACTCATCTGAAACCATGATTTATTGTAGGGGTAATATCATGTAACATTTAGAGTCACAATGTTGAACACCCCAGCTACTGGATAACTCCTTCTATATCGAGTACTGTGGGCCAGCCGTGTCACACAAAGGCGGTTACCACAAACCTTGGACTGTAGAGGTACTCCATTTTTTGAGTACCATGGGTCTGCCAAATCACACAGAGGTGCTCCCCACCATGGGTATGCTGCATCATACAAATGTGCTCCCCCACAAGGCCTACTGAGGTACTCCTCCCGTCGAGTACCATGGTTCTGCCGCATCACCACGACGCTCCCCACTGATCATGTCAAGTCACTCGGAGTTAAAATAGTCTACAGTCCTCAAGTCACAGCTTTCCACTAGGTCTCTTCACTATACTCACTTGTCTTCAGGAGGATCTACTCCACATTCTACTAGTAGATACTCCAACTTCCATGAAGTCCCACGAAGAAGTATCTCAAAGGTCCGCCACGTTATGGTCGTCTTAACGCAAATGACAGCGCATCAATCGGACACCCTGTAACATCCTGATATTTTATGAGAAATATTATTTTTAAATTCTTTAATGTCTAGTGTTGTACGCAACACCAAGATTATCTTATGTTATACGCAACACTGTATTGGCTTGCAGTATACGCAACACTATTCTTGTATCGTGTTACACACAATTTCAAGTTCGTTTGATAATATTTATTCTATGAAACATTGAGTGTGTATATATATATATATATATTCAATTTATAAATGAAATATGGTTGGATTTTGTTATACGCAACAACAAAGGAGTCTTTCACTACACACATCCCTCACTTGGCTTGCATTACACGCAATCACGACCTTCCTCGATAGCGTGTGTTGTACGCAATACCGTGTTTCACTAAACAAGGATATATGGTTATAATATAATTATGAACTAGACATTATGAATAGTATTAACTAAATTTTGAATTTTATAAAATTATAATTCATCTTACACATTTTATAAAACATGGTATGAATAAATATTTCGGGTAAAATAAGTATTTTTCAAAAAATACAGCTTTGCGGCCTTTTTAGGGCGCACCCACATTAAATTTAGTTTTTGGAATGTTTATAAATTAAATTTGACAAAATAAATTCTTCTTTGGAATCTGGGTATAAAAATTTACTTTGGATAAAATTTTCATGTTATTCTGA
The DNA here is from genome assembly GCA_963277665.1 of Viscum album. Lineage (NCBI taxonomy): Eukaryota > Viridiplantae > Streptophyta > Magnoliopsida > Santalales > Viscaceae > Viscum > Viscum album. The sequence continues at coordinate 289,847,270 of OY728141.1, forward strand.
TAACAATCATATTTTAATGAATAGTAAACACACGACATATTTAAATTAAAACAACTTTTTTCGGAGTAAAAGTTTATATGTTTAAATTATAATATTTAATGGTTTTAATGTTTAAATAGAATATATTTTTACAATTTAATATAATTTATGTCATTAGCATTGATTATACATTGAATTCATAGGTAAAATCAAATCAATCTTTGGAAATGTTTTAACTTTTATAACTCGTTTTCTTAAAAATAGGAATAATTTTAAATTAATTTCTGAAAATTATGTGATTTGAAATTAGAAAAATAGATTATAGATTTGGAATCAGTAAGTAAAAATTATGTTAATAAGATTTTTTTTATTCATTATGAAATGTAACTATGGTAAAATTTTATTTTCTATATTTAAAGCTAAATCGGGCAATTAAGGGTAAAGAAAATATTATAAAATTACCCTAACACATTTCTTAATATAATTGGATGATTATATTTTACCCTAAATCATAATTGGGTCGAAGTGGAATCTAATGGAACCCACATGTATTTGATTAAGACATTTTATGTAGTTTATTTAAAGGAAAGTGAAATGTCTCACTCAAACTTTAATAGTTAGATTATTTTTAATATATAGTTTTACAGAATATAAATTTTATTATAAATACTAATTTGAAAGAAAAAATGTTTTTCTTTATCATAGTAATTTATTTTTAATTTTTAATAAATATTTTATTACCCTAAAATATTATTTATTAATGAAGTAGAAATTATTTATTTGCTGAAAAATAAATAATATAGTTTTTATTAGAATAATAATTCCTATCAAAAGGACCATAAACATGACAAAACGTTATTGGTAGAGTATATATTTACCATAAACATCCAAGGGTCTATTTTTGGACCATTTTAAGCCTTAAAAACGGATTAGTACATTTATATTGTTTTTAAATGATGTCAAAGATGTCACCTACATAATGTAATAAATATAACACTTTAAATGTTGTGATTTTAAGATGATAAATTCGACTAAAAATATTATTATAAAAGGTATGATATTTATATTAATCATAGGATTTTATTTTTAATTTTTATGAAACAAATAAGTATATTAAATAATTATACAAAAATGAAGTAGTAATTATTTTATTAAGAGATATAACAAATAAATGGTTTTAAAAAATTAAAATAAATAATATATGAACAAATTTATGTGCCACATGAATTATATTGATGAATATTAAATGTTAGGAATTAATTATCTATTTTTTGTTTGAACATATATTCTGTGTGGTTTTTATTTAAATTCAAATAAATGAATAGTGTCAAAATTAACACTATTGTTATTTTATAAAAACATCATATTATTAATTTTTTAAAAATCACATAAATATTTAAAAATTATAAATTGAAATTTATATGGTCTAAAATTTCATAAAGTACCCAATTATGGATAATTCACAACACATAAGTAATTATTTATAACAATTTAAAATTTAGAGAATTATTACCACAAATATGATTAAATAAATTAAATAAGGATAAATCAAATTGATAAGGTGTAAAATAAATTCCCAAAATGCCTAAATTTGATTGGTCTATGAGATTACAACTCTGTATTACCTCATATCCTTATTTTAGTCACTTTGGATGTTTTTTAGTGGGGTTTGAGTTTATTATAAATTAATATTTTTGAAGTTTCCAAAAGTTCCCCTCCCCTCCCTTATAAAAGGGAACCTCCTCCCTCTCCTCTTCACAACACATTAAGCCTTCATGGTCGGTCAAACCCTACCCAATTATCTTTTACACTTCCCTAGAAACATTATAGAGGTTCTTTTCTTCTCAAAAGACCAACTCTAGTGCCTTAAATGGAAGCTTAAAAAAGGTGTGTTGAAGAAGAGGTAATCTCTTCTACCGATTATTTCAAGTTTCATTCTACTTCAAATTCATCAAATTTAGTTGTTTCATTATAAAGTTATAAAATCAGTATCAATAATTTACTTATATGTTATTATAAATATGAAACAACCCCATTTCAGCTTCTATCAATCCTACGGAAAATGAAATCACTGCGCATGCATACGTACGGAATACCGTCTCCACGTCGTGGTGTAATTTGTTTTTCCACCACCAACGTACATGGATGGGTATAATGGTGAAAAGATTAACTATATATATATTTTAATTATAACTTGATACAAAATCCGAGATATTATATCATCCACTCTAATTCCCTTCAATAAATATGGAAACGGTATATTTGCTCGTGCGTATGTGCGGATTACCGTCTCCACGACGCGATGAGATTCATTCTCCAAGTTAACTATTCCAGAATGATTATAAAATATATATATTAAATAATCATAAAATATATGACATATTAATGATACTAGACTTATGTATATGTTATTTACTTACTTCCATTCAATTTAATAAGGAAACAAAAACAACGTTCATGCGTACGTACGGCCTACCGTCGCCATGAACGGTGTACTTATTTCCAATAATAGATCTATTATATATATATGTATATTCTGAAAGTATATTATATATAAATCATGTTTTACATTCTAGAAGTGATTAGTCATGATCTATGTAATTATATGAAAAATTACAAGTCAAAACATAGACGATAAATGATATGATTTTACCCAAAATGCTACTTTAACATGAATTTACAATAGAACGTGGAATATAAAGTCATAAGTGAACCATATCAGATATCATAAAAATGAATATGATTCTGTAATAAATCAATTAAATTATTAAAATCATTATATAGGAGGGTCAGATATATATGAAGCATATCAGACATAATGTAAGGGATAAATTTTCCAATATTGTTTTTATCTGAGATTGTTTATATGGAAGCATTTACTGGGGTTATATTTATAATCCCTGCCCTTGTTTTCTAAAAATTGTTTCATGTATCTTTAAAGTTCTTTTTACCCATTTTATTACTTTTACTACATAAGTAAGGAATCTTTGTTTTGTTTTCCATATGAGGTACTTTTTGACTTTTTCAAAAAAAGTACGAGGAGAATGTTTTATTAAGTTATATGGCATGAATGTATTTTTACTATTTTATAACACCGTAGATTTATGAAGATTACTCTACTAGATTTCATGAATATTTTCAAAAAAATCATTTTCTTTTAAAATTTCATGGCATTTTGTGAAAAAAAAAATTATTTTTGAAAAAGAAAGGATATTTTCCTCAAGAATTAATTTCAAGTGTTTTATCATAACCATTTTCTATATAATATTTCATCATTTAATATGTGTATGTTTCAAGTATAATGTATCTATGATTTACATGGTTTCAGTTTTCTTATTATGAAATGATATCCATTTGTTTTATATGGATTATGTTATTATGGGATGACGTTTATGAAACCCATTTTATTCTTTGGGTTATGATGAATAATTTATGTTTATTTTGTGGAAAAAGTAAGAATGATTTCATTATAAGATGGGTGAGACCTATATCTCCCTCCAATGCATTGGGTAAAAAATTATTTCTCATGAGATAGACATGGCTGGAATGGAATGTTAATCCAGTTCAGTGATATAAGAATAGAACGAGGAGGGAACTTGATTCAAAAAGGACTTTCTCCACTAATATGGTATTGGGAGCAATGCCTTTGCTACTAAGGAAATCATAACATGTGTTTAATGTTTTTCAACAATAACATGTTTTATTCCCATTCTATTTTATCATTATTGATGTTCCATTATGATCTATGCCTTATGTACTACCACATTTCACTTCATTGGTCAAGATTTTGATGTTTAAACATTATGTTCATGTTTTTTAAGTTCAAATGTATATGATTTATTTTTATTTTCTCCATGCTTACCCTTACTGATCATTTGAGCTCACCCTTTATATGTTTAATTTTCCCCATGATATAAATAAAGGTATTTGTTAAGAAAAGAAAAGAGGAATATTTTTATGGGAGATGTTGATGATCTTTCACCATGATTAGAAGATTATATTCTGAGATTCCAAAGACACTAAACTATTACGATCCTTGAGTGTTGGTTTTTGTTATGTATTATTTTTTCTGAAAAAGTAATGTAATTTCCATGTACATCAAGTGTAGGTCTCTAAAGTTGGTATCAGAGGAATGGTTTAGTCAACCATTGGAAACTGTGATACGGTAACTTTAGTGAGATCCCTATAGATATTTCTAATGTATGTCTAGGGATTTCCCTGAGGTTAAGTATAAGTATAAGTTATTTTCCTAGAATTATAGTAACGATACTAGAAATAAACCTAAGATGTTAGATATTGAAGGTACTTCCCCTTTATTATGTTGTTTTTTCTCTAGCATGATTTTTCCTCTCACACTATTCTTTTGGGGTTTTAGACGATGGATGGAACCCGAAAGAACCATGTTGATCAATATAATGGACAATGCAATGATTTTCCTCCTGAACAACCAAATGTGATGAGAGATGGAGTGAAAAATATTATTGTAATACTTACACAAGCTATGAATCATTCTGGACTTCCAAATGAGCAGAGAAGGGAACAAAATTCTATTGATTCTTTCATGAGGCAACGTCCACCTTATTTTAGTGGGTCTTCTAATCCACTTGTTACTGAACAATGGATCAGTACCATTGAAAATATATTCTCCATACTTCGCTGTTAGGAACATGAAAAAGTCATTCTGGCTGTTTACCATTTCGAAGGTGAAGCAGACCAATGGTGTACTCTAATTAAGAATACAAGGCCCCAAGATGAAATTGAATCAATGGAATGGTATGAGTTCAAGAACTTGTTTTTCAATAAGTACTTCCAGAGTATTCTTTAAACAAACATAGAAAAAGAGTACCTTGAGCTTAAGAAAAAGGATGAAGAATCTATTGGTATATACGAAGAGAATTTTTCAAGGCTTGTAAGGTATGCATCTGGATTTATCATCCAACCTGAAAGTAAAGTTTATCGATTCTTCAGTGTCTTAAAACCAATTCTTCGAAGGGAATTAGCTATAAGAGCCTTCAGTAGCTATGATGAAATTGTGCATTGTGCTATCAAGGTAGAACTGGATGTTGGTGTTACATATCCATATCTTGGTTTTGACATGAAATTAAAGATGGAGTTCAAGGAAATATCTTAGAACAATGGTGAAAAGAAAATGAATGTTACTTTATTCTCGAAGTGTGGACAGAAGCATGGTGGAGATAGTCTAAAATATACTAGAAAATGTTTCAATTGTGGAAAAGAAGGTAATCGAGAAGCTGAGTGCCGAAATAATGGGAAAAAGGTTTCTAATGATGTGAATAGAGAAAAGACTATAGAGAACACTCCACCAACACTTTAATTCTTCAAGTGCAAGGAAATGGGGCATTATGATAATCAATTCCCTAATACAAGGGTTAATGATGATTGGAATCAACAACCTCTTAAGGCAATGGATAAAGGAAAGTCACACGCGATCACTATTTGTGATGGTAAGTATAACAATGATGTTGTGGACTGATTAAGTGTTTATGTAATGGGATTTCAAAATAGTATCATGGAATATCATTTATGCTATTGTGGAATTTTGGAATATCTATATATTGGTTTTCAATAATTATATGGTACCGGTATACATTAAAAGTGATTGATATATTTTGTTGGAAAGAATATGATATGTGCATAATGAAGGGATAAAGAGATAATTAAATGAGAACATGACTGATATAAGGACAAAGTTATATCATGGTTTGAGTATATAGAAATTTTGGGATTTTGGTATGTGGAAAGAGTTAACTTTTGACATCATTCATGTTTTCACTAAGGTTCAATGGGTATTCATTTCTCAAGAGAATACATGATTAAGGTATTCACATGTTTGGAATGTGACCCACAAGATATATTGTATGATATATGGCGGATAAATGATGGTATTCACATGCTTGGATGATGACATTTCTAGTAATAGTTTTTTAAACTGTGAGCTAGGGTAGAAGTATTTTGGAAAAGTATGAAGATTTGAAATGGATTATGTTGGACATAATATAATATTGTTTAAGGATAGAACCTATTTTTGATATTATTTCTGGAATGTTATAATAGTGTAGTTTTAGAAAAAGGACAACCTGTAGGACATGCGACATCCCGTCACGTCGAACAAGTTTGCGGGAATCGAACCCACAACCGAAGAGCAAAATCCCTTTATCACCTACTACTGGCCTATAGGAAGTCCCGAGATTAGTATAAATTAGTTTTAATTTATTAAGTTGTATGATATATGAAGTATAAGTCCATTTTAGGAACCATATATGAATAATGTCACAATATATGGAATTATGTATATTTAATAACTTTTTCTAACCTTTTGTTTGAAATAGATAGAATGATCTATCATCATATCACATGATCGGCTAACACTTCATGAATGAAAAATTCGACTTCATTTCTTTAAAAGATGAAGTGTAAATTGTTCAAGGAATGACCAATGGTGAGATTGTACCAAAATCAATAAGTATTTCTTCTAATTAATTTTTTTTTCCAATATTAGGGAAGTGATCTTGAAAACAAAAAATGTTTTCCTAGATAGTACCATAGACCATCACAAATTTATGGCTTTGTTATTATTGGCTTTTTCATAGCCATGTTCTCTACCACTCTCCATTAGAACATTATGGTTAGATTTTTCTTCCCTATCCATATTTTCACCTATGTTCTTTTACGTGGAAACCCAATGATGAGTTACTATGGGTTATCATTACATTTAATACTTTAGTTTTTAAAATTATGATTTAGTATTCCTTTTTACAATGTGGGTTTCTATGAAAGAAACTTTCAAGTAGTAAACAATTTATAACCCCAACGAATTTCGAGGGAGAAATTCATTTTAAGGGTGGTAGAATGTAACACCCTGGCATTTTATGAGAAGTATTCTTTTTAATTTATTTGATGTCTTGTGCTGTACTCTAGACCATGATTATCTTTCCCTATACACAACACCGTATTAGCATGCAGTATACGCAACACTATTCTTGTATCGTGTTACACACAATTTCATGCTCATTTGATAGTAGTTATTCTACGCAACATTGAGTGTGTTTATATATATAAATATATAAACAATGTATAAATGAAATATGGTTGGATTTTGTTATACGCAACAAAAAATGAGTCTTGCACTACACACAACCCTGACTTGGCTTGCATTACATGCAATCACCACCTTCCTCGATAGCGTGTGTTGTACGCAATACCAGGTTTCCCTAAAAAAATATGGTTATAATATTATTATGAACTAGCCATTATAAATATTATTAACTAAAATTTTAATTTTATAACATTATAATTCATCTTACACATTTTATAGAACATGGTATGTATAAATTATTCGGGTAAAAAAATTATTTTTAAAAAAATGATGTTTTTCCGCCTTTTGATGGCGCACCCACATTAAATTTAGTTTTGACATTTTTATAAGTTAAATTTGAAAAAATATAATTCTTCTTTGGAATCAGTATATAAAAATTTACTTTGGATAAATTTTTCATTTTATTCTGATAACATTTATATTTTAATGAATAGTAAAAACATGGTATATTTTAATTTTAAACAAATTTTTTCATCGTAAAAATTTATATGGATAAATTATAATATTGAATGGTGTTTAAGTATAAATAGAATATATTTTTACCATTTAATATTATGTATGTCATTATCATTGATTTTACATTGAATTCATAGGTAAAATAATGTCAATCTTTTGCAATGTTTTATCTTTTAAAACTCATTTTCTTAACAATTGGATTAAGTTTAAATTAATTTATGAAACTTGTGTGATTTGAAATTGAAAAAATAGATTCCATATTTGAAATCAGTAGGTCCAAATTATGTTAATAAGATAATTTTTTTAGTCATTATGAATAGTAACTACAGTAAAATATTATTTTCCATATTTAAAGGTAAATCGGTTAATTAAGGATAAATAAAATATTATAAAAATACCCTAACATTTGTCCTAATATAATTGGATGATTATATTTTTCACTAAATCATACTTGGGTCGAAATGGTATCTAATGGAACCCACTTGTATTTGATTAAGACCTTTTATTTAGTTTATTCAAAGGAAAGTGAAATGTCTGACTCAAACTTTAAAATTTATATTTTTTTAATATATAGTTATACAGAATATAAATTCGATTATAAAATTTATTTGAAAGCTAAATTTTGTTTCTTTATCATGGTAACTTATGTGTAATTTTTAAATAATATTTTATTACCTTAAAATCTTATACATTAATGATGTATAAATTATTTATTTAGTGAAAAATAAATAATATAGTTTTTATTAGAATAATAATACCTATAAAAAGGACCAGAAACTTGACCAAACAGTATTGGTTGGTAAATCTATACTATAATTATCCAAGGGTCGGTTTGTAGACAATTTGGAGCTTTATAAAACCGATTAGTACATTTATACTATTTTATTTTTAATGATGTCATTGATGTCACCTTCATAATGTAATAAATATAACAATTTAAATGTTGTGATTTTAAGATGATAATTTATAGTAAAAATATTATTATTAAATTTGTTATATTTATCTTCATCATAGGTTTTTTATTTTAATATTTATGCAACAAAAAAGTATATTAAATAATTATACAAAAATGATGTAGTAATATTTTTATTAGGAGATATACCAAATAAATGGTTTTGAAAATATTAAAATAAATAATATATGAACAAATTAATATTCCCCAGGAATTATTTTGATGAATATTACATGTTAGTAATCTATTATATTTTTTGGTTCGAACGTATCTTATGTGGGGTTTTTATTTAAGTTCAAATAATTGAATAGTTTCAAAATTAACACTATTGTAATTTTATAAAAATATCATATTATTAAACTGTTTAAAAATCACATAAATATTTAAAAAATATAAATATAAATTTATATTATATAAAATGTCATAAAGTACACAATTATGGATAATTCACAACACATAAGTAATTATTTATAACAATTTAAAATTTAGAATATTATTACCACAAATACGATTAAATAAATTAAATATTGAAAAATCAAATTGATAAGGTTTAAAATAAATTCCCAACATGTATAAATTTGATTGTATGATGATATTACAACCCTATATTCCCTCATATCCTAATTTGAGTCACTTGGGAAGTTTGTTTAGTGGGGTTTGAGTTTATTATAAATTAATATTTTTGAGGTTTCTAAAAGTGCCCCTCTCCTCCCTTATAAAATGGCACCTCCTCCCTCTCCTCTTCACAACACATTGAGCATTCAAGATCGGGAAAACCCTACCCATTTCTCTTATCCACTTCCCTAGAAATATTCTGTAGTTTCTGTTCTTGTCAAAAGACAGACTCTAGTGCCTTAATAGGAAGATTAATAGAGGTGCGTCGAAGAAGTGGTAATCTCTTCTAGTGATTCTTTCAAGTTTCTTTCTTCTTAAACATATTATTATTTAGTTTCTTCATTATAATGTAAAAACATATGTATAAAAAATATTCTAATATGTTAAGATAAATATTAAACAACCCCATTTCACCTTCTATCCATCCTACGAAAATCGAAATCACCGCGCGTGCGTACATACGAAATACCTTCTCCACGCCATGGTGTAATCTGTTTTCCCACCACCACCTTACTTGGATGGGTATAATGGTGAAATGAATAACTATATATATGTTAATTATAACATGATACTAATTCTTAGATATTATATTATCCACTCTAATTCCATTCATTAATTATTGGAACGATATCATCGCTCGTGCGTACGTACGGATTACTGTCTCCACGACGTGATGAGATTCATTCTCCATGTTAACCATTCAAGAATGATTATAAATTATATATATTAAATAATCATAAAATATATGACATATTAATGATATTGTACTTATGTGTATGTTATTTACTTACTTCCATTCAATTTAATATGGAAACGAAAACAACGTTCATGCGTATGTATGACCTACTGTCTCCATGAATGGTGTATTTATTTCTATTAATAGATCTATTATATAGATGTATATTCTGAAAATATATATTATATATATATAATTTTTTACATTCTATAATTAAGTAATCATGATCTAATTAATCATATGAATAATTACACGTCAAAACAGTGACGATAAATGAAATGATTTTACCCAAAATGCTACTTTAACATGAATTTACAAAAGAATGGGTAATATAAAGTCATAAGTGAACCATAAATGATATCATAACAATTAATATGACTCTGTAATAAGTCAATGACATTATTTAAATAATTATACATGAGGTTCAGATATATACGAAGCATATCAGACATAATATATGTGATAACTTTTCCAATGTCGTTTTTATTCGATATTGTTTATACGTATGTATTTATTGGGGTTATATTTATCGTCCATGCCTCTTTTTTCTAAAAATGGTTTCATTTATGTTTAAAGTCCTTTTTACCCATTTTTTACTTTTACTACATATGTAAGGAATCTTTCTTTTTTTACCATACGAGGATACTTTTTTACTTTTCTGACAAAAGTAGGAGGAGAATGTTCTTTTTAACTTGCACGACATGAACATATTTTTAAAATTTTATAACACCTTATTTTCATGAAGATTACTCTACAAGATTTCATAAATATTTTAAAAAAAATCCCTTTCATTTAAAATTTCATGGAATTTTGTGTAACGAAACTGATTTTTGAAAAATAAAGGATATTTTCATCAAGAATTAATTTCAAGTATTTTATAAAAACCATTTTCCATATAAGATTACATCATTTCATATGTGTATTTTTCAAGTATAATTTCTCTTTGATTTACATGGTTTCACTTTTCATATGATGAAATTATATCCATTTGTTTATATAGATTATGTTATTATGGGATGACGTTTATGAAACCCATTTTAATCTTTGGGTTATGATGAATAATTTATGATTATTTTGTGGCACAAGTATGAATGATTTCATTATGAGATGGGTGGTACATATATCTACCTCCAATGCATTGGGTAAAGATTTATATCTCATGAGATATACAAGGCTGGAATGGAATGTTAATCTGGTTCAGTGTTATAGGACTGGAACGAGGAGTGAACTCGATTCAGAAAGGGACTTTGTCCCCTATGACAGTCTTGGCAGCAATTCCTTGGCTACTATGGAAATCATAATATATTCTTAATACTTTTCCACAATTAAATGTTTTATTCCCATGATAGTTTATCATGATTGATGTTCTTTTATGATCTATGCCTTATGTACTGCCATGTTTTATTTCATTGATCAAGATTTTGCAGTTTAAACATTATGTTCATGTTTTTTTAAGTTCAAATGTATATGATTTGTTTTATTTTTTTCCATGCTTACCCTTACTGAGCATTTGTGGTCACCCTTTATATGTTTTCATTTTCCTAGGATATAAATAAAGGTTTTAGGTAAGAAAAAAAAGGCAAAGATATTTATGGGAGATGTTGATGATCTTTCACCATGATTAGAAGATTATGTTTCGTGTTTCCAATAACACTAAAATAATATGATCCTTGAGTTTTGGTTTTTTTTTATGTATTAAGTTTTCTTCCAAAGTAATGTAATGTCCATGTACGTCAATATTTGGGTCTCAACACACCCGGTCTGTGAGTTATTATACTTTTAGTCATGGGGGCCCGGTTAGATTTGTGCTAAAACGAACCAGAATGTTCCCCATCTCAGTCAAAACTCTGTAGAATATACTCAAAAGGATAGTCTCTCTCCAGGAATCCGAACGCCGCTGAAGGTTCGGAAAATAGACGTATAATGCCAAATATATGGCTAAAGGAGCGTAAATGTGTCGTAGTGGGGTCGGGCCCAGTATGCAATACGGCCTGGCATGTTTAGTCCGAATCGACCTCCAAGGGCCACGAGGGTACCGCGGGGGCTGCTCAGCTGAGGGGTACCACATGGGTGGTAGACCCGACCACGAGGGCACAGGCTGGCCGTGAGGGCAGGGACCAACCGCAAGGGGTGTGGACCGGCTGTGAGGGGCGCAGACCAGCCGTGAGGGGCACGAAACAGCCACCCGTGGTGTAGATGGGACGTGAGGGGTGTGCACCGGCCGTCTGGGGGCGCGGACAGGCCGCGAGGGGCACAGACCGGCCGCAGTTCGGTGGACCATCCGCGGTTCAGCGGTAGTTTAGTCAACAGGGGTGAGTGGCTCAGCTCAGCGGCACAGCTCGGCTCGGAGGCGGTGTGTCTTGGAGGACTACAACATGGATCAGCTCGGACTGTGGCGTGGATCAGTGGACAGCTGTGCGACTCAGCTCGAACAGCGGCACGGCTCGGCGGACAGTGTCGTGACGAGGCCACAGATTGGTCGGGGCGGCGCGGCGAGGCCCCAAGTTGGTCGGGGCTGCGTGGCGAGGCCTCAAGGGGCGGCGCCGTTACCTCCATCGTCTCTGTCATCTTCCTCCATTCTGTTCCCATCCTGCACATGAAAAGAATGGAGTACATGGAAAGTGATAAAAATTTAAAAATAAACACCTACCTTGTTCGCTTGTTGACGTTGTCATAAGGAAGAAGTTGAGGTCGTCGATGTTCATCTCGTTCGACACACACCTCCAATCCCGAGCTCGAGCGTCGGTTCTTCGTAGTCGAAGACGTTCCATTTCGGTGTTCATCATGGAGGAAGCATTCTTTGTTGGAGAAGCTTTCTCCCGATTCCACCGAAATGTAGATTGGTGCCAAAAATAATAGATTGTCCCCTCTATTGTTTTTGTTAACATATATTAAAAAAGATTAATTAATTAATTGATATGTTGGATCAATTAATTAAAAGGGATGGTTGACTTATTAATGGTATGTGCATTGGTATACTTAATGTGGAGGTAGTCCCGAGGCTCCACCACATTAACGAGGAAGTTTCAAGGTTATTTCTCCCCTTAATAGGGGAGTTCCTGGAATCAAAACGGGATTTTAGATTCGAGTGGCCCCCACCACCATAACCTCTCATGAGAGGTTTGGCTTCGGTGGTCCCCACCACCATAATCTGTCATGGGAGGTAAAGGTTTGGTGGTCCCCACTACCAACTTTCACATTGAGTTTTAGTTCCGGTGGACCCCACCTCCCCACACCCACATGGGTGTTTCAAAAAAAAAATTGTAACATTTTTATATTTATTTTATTATTTCGTGAAAATACCAAAAAATAACTTTCACCTTCGACCAACAACCATCGAGTTGAAAGTATCCTTGAAAGAATATCGGCACTATGAGTTCAATGGTGCCCTCAAATTTCAATTCCGAGCACTGGTTCAATTGTTAGAGAAACCCGCTCGCACGTTTACTGAACGTACCTGAACAAAAGTGAAAAAATTCATTTTGGGCACTCCGTGCCTCAGAATCACGTGCCGTCAATTTTTGTGGACTAATAAAATTACAATTTATTTAGAAAATTTACATTGAAATTTTGGGTCATTACATTCTCTCCACCTCGTGGCTCTACGTCCCCGTAAGCCACAACTCAAAACTTAGGGAACAAATGGGGGTACAGAGAATGCATCAGAGCCTCTTGCTTCCATGTGCTATCCTGGAGGTTCTCGTGCTGCCAGTGAATGCGCACCAGATGTATCGACCATCCACGAAAGACCCACTCCTGTCAATCCTCAATCTCTACCAGAACCTATGTAAAAGTCCCCCCCAACATCGACATCTAGCTCGCCTTGGTCGATGATGTGAGAAGGGTTGTGCACATATCTCCTCAGCTTAAAAATGTGGATGACGTCATGCACACAGTGCTACTGAGGTGGAAGAACTATGTGGTATAGCACCTATCCAAGTCTACTGTGGACTTGAAAATTTATCATGAACATCAGAGATAACTTTCCGTCTCGACCAAATCTCTGTAGACCTCGTCGGGGTGAGACCTGTAAAAGGACATGGTCACTATCCTCGAACTCAAGAGGTCTCGATCTTCTATCATCATACAACTTCTTCCTGCTCTGTTTAGTCTTCATCCACTCTTGGATGATCTACACCTTCTCTGTAGTAGCACATACCATCTCTAGTCCCACAAGTGCTGACTCCCCTTAGTCAGTCCAGCACAAAGGTGATCTGCATGGTCGCCCGTACAACTCCTCAAAAGGTGTCATCCCTATAATGGATTGATATCTATTTTGGTAATCAAACTCCACAAAAGGTAAGTGATCCCCCCAACTGTGACCAAAGTCGATGACATAAGGACGTAGCATGACCTCGATGTTCTGAATGGTCCGCTTAGTCTGGCCATCCGTCTGGGGATGGAAGGTGGTTCTCAAACAATGATGCGTCCTGAAAGCCTCCTACAACCCCTTACATAGACGGGAAGTAAAACATGTGTCATAATTGGAGACAATCATCTAAGGTAATCCTTGTAGCCGCACAATCTCTTTCACATTGAGGCGTCCCATGCTCTCCACTGAACCCTGTTCGCTGATCGGTTGGAAATGGGCCGACTTGGTGTGTCGGTCAACGATCACCCTAATCAAGTCATGTCCCTTGGATGTACGTGGAATTCCAATCATGAAGACCATGGATATCCCATCCCACTTCCACTTTGGGACCTCTAATGTCTTATCCAAGCCTGTTGGTAGCTGATTCTCCGCTTTCACTTGCTGATAAGTGAGGCACCGAGAGACAAATTCTGCATCTTCTTTTTTCATTCTCGCCCCCAATTCCATTGGCGAAGATCCTGGTACATCTTCGCAACTCCTGGATGTACCTCTAGAGGGAATGTGTGCAAATCCCTCAACAATTCCTCCTGAAGTGACACTGGTACCATGGTAGGTCCCTTGAATAGGATGACAGGTTCCTTACCTTCAGAAAATCCTTCAGTCGCTTGCCCTGTGGATGTTTGAGCACGTCGAGCCTCGCAGTCAGTATCCCTATGTTGTGCCTCCCTGACTCACTGAAGAAGTGAGGGAGTGACTATAAGAGACCAATGAAAAGCTGCTCCATCTCTATCCACAAATGATATCTTTAAACCATCTAGCTACTCCGTCGCCTCTCCTAGCAGTTGTATACCGGACCTCCTGCTGAGTGCATCTGCAACAACATTTCCCTTACCAGGAGTATAGACTATCTTGAAGTCATAGTCCTTGAGGTACTCAAGAAAACGTCGTTGTCTCAGATTCAAGTCATTCTAAGAGAATATATACCTGCGACTCTTCTGATCAAAGTACACTATAAAATGCTTGACCATCTGATAGTGTCTCCACATCTTCAAGGCAATGACCACTGCTACTAACCCCAAGTCATGGGTAGCATAGTTTTGCTCGTGTTGTCTCAGCTGTTGGGAACCATATGCCATCAATCCTCAATACTGCATCAGAAAACATCTGAGTTCATCCCTTGATGCGTTGTAGTAAACTACATACCCTACGCCCTCCTCTGGAAGCCTCAAGATGGGGGAACTAGTCAGCCTCTCCCTCAGCTCTTGAAAATTCCTCTAGCATTTCTCAAACCAAATGAATTGTTTCCCCTTATTCGTCAAGGCTGATAGTGGTGCTGTATCTCTAGAGAAGTTTTGCACAAACCTTCAGTAGTATCTATCCAAACAAAGGAAACTCCGTACCTCCATCACACTCCTGGGTGGCTCCCATGAAAGTACCGCATCAATCTTCACTAGATCTACTGCAAATCCAGCCTCTAATATGACATGCCCCAGGAAGTGAACCTCTCAGATCCAGAACTGGAACTTCGAGAGCTTACCATAATGATGGTGCTCTCAGAGTGTGTCCAGTACTACATGAAAATGATAGGCATGATCCTCCTTAGTAGCCTAGGAGATCAGAATGTAGACGATGAAGACCACTATAGTGTTATCAATCTATCGTTGAATGATCTTGTTCATGAGTCCCACAGACACCGTTGGATCATTGTTCTTGATGAATGGAATAACCAAGAACTCATAATGGTCGTACCGAAATCTGAAGGCTGTCTTCTGCACATCCTCATCTCATACTCTGATCTGGTTATAGCCTGATCTGAGGTCCATCTTTGAGAAACACTGTGGTCCCTTCAGCAGATCAAAGAGATCGTCAATCCTCAGTAGTGGGTAACTGTTCTTCAAAATCACCTGTTTTAGGTGCCGATAGTCAACACAAAGCCTGAAAATCTTGTCCTCCTTCTTGGTGAACAGAATCGGGGCTGCCAAAAGAGAAACACTGGGCTAGCTGAATCCCTTCCCCGGCGAGTTCTCTAGCTGTTCCTACAGCTCACAAAGCTCCGTGGGAGCCATCTGATGCGCTGGAGTAGATATCGGTGCCATCCTAGGGTAACAGTAAATGTAAAAGTCCCCCTCTCTATGAGGATGTAGTCCTAAGACCTCATTAGGGAGAACATCTGTGTACTGGTCCACCACTACAGGATAGCTTAGACTCTCCACAACAACTGCTCTGAGGGTAAGGCTAGCCAAATGAGGAATAATCAGCTGCAATCTCCTCCGATAAGTCTATCCTGCACTGCAAAGTCTCCCTTCTCACTATTTAAGATAAAACTAGTTCCATACATGTTTTCACACCACACTTTGTGCCTAATAAAATCTATATGAGCATGGAATGTAGATAAGTAGCCCATACCCAAGATGATGTCGTAAGGCCTTGATACTGCCACTAGAAGATCCCAGGTGAAGCTCTCGCCTCCTAGTGTAATCTCAAACTGCCAGAACAAATGCGTTGTCATCAATCCTTCTCCCATCGGAGTCTCTAGCAGTAAATATCGAGCCAACAACTCTATCAGAATCTCCGAGCTCCGAACTAGGGCGGTGGAAATAAAATAATGACTAGAACCTATGTCTATAAGTACTAAAGCTGTGGTGGAGTAGACACAGATCATACCTCGTATCATCTCCAGAGCACCGTGATCATAGGCCTCATCTGCCTGGAGCTGAACTCTCCCCTATCCACCTGCTCCCTGCTATCGGGGTGGACCTCCTAGTGGTGGTGGTGGTAACAACTCAAATCATCACCCACAGCCGACTTTACAACCAACTCCTCTACTATTCCCACCTTCTCCCTGTGGTCGTCTTCAGTCTAACCTCTATCTCTACCTAGGTGTTCTTTTGACCATTTTACTGATAATCTGAATGGAGGCTCAGACAGTGAAGAGCCATGCGATCTTGCCCCCCACATGCATAACAGTACCCACTCCTGGCATGACTAGCTCCGCTTCGGGTGGTCCGCTCAACCATTGTTGAGTAATGCAGTCATCCTCCTGTAGGTCTAGTACTCATGGACCTCTATGATTTCTGTCTATCTTCCGACTACAGAAGACTCTGCTCTATGATGAATGGTAGTGGGTCTCGCTACTGGTGACTTATCAGTAAGTAAACTCTCCACCAAGAGGGCTCTCTCTAACACCCCCGTCTGCATCTGGATTCTGAGTGAGATCACTGAAGCCCTGATCTTTCTTCTAATCCCTTGCTCAATGGTCCATGACTTGAATAATGGGTCCCTAGTAATAATTATGGAGTAGTGTGAGAGGTCAGTGAACCTCATTGAGTACTGATTAACAATCATGATGACATATTGTAGATGAATAATCGCTTGTATGCACACCACGCGAAGAGTCACTAGAAAAAACTATGCTCGAAATAGGCTCTCACAGTCTTCCCAGCGAAGCATCACCTCATCATGGAACTAGAGAATTAAGTTACACCATCTTCCCAATGCATCCTATAGAAGGCTGGTAGCAAAAATCAACATGAGATTAGCTTGTGTCCCTACCAGTCAGAAAACTCTCACCACATCCTCCATCCAATAATTAGCCTCCTGTGGGTCCATCTCACCCCTGATGTAGGGTGGCCTCTGGCACTGGAACTCTTGAAACACACTCAAGTGGCATGCACCATCTGCGGCTGGGGCTGGTGGAATCGGTGGCCCAACGGGGAGGGGTACCACTGGTGCCTTTGCTGGTGCCTCCACCAGAAAGGGCCCTACACCGAGGCCTCATCGCATGGTAGGATATCTCTACATAGAAATCCTGGAACTCTAGCTGGCTGTCTATGTGGAGGCATCCTGAAAAGAAACAGGTGTACCATTGTTAAAAGGTTATCCTTTTCAGGCAACCTAGTGAGCTAACTTAAAGAAAACATTTGAAAACACACACACAATCAATGTTTTCGTGCACTGAGTCAGAATTCAGAAGTCAGGGTCTCGGAGTATGGATATGTCGGCTACCGCCCCAACAGTAGAATCCCTAAACTGAAAACCCCACTCACTACACTTAACACTATTGCTTCATTGAAAAGATCAGAGTCCTATTTATGCAATTGAACCGACTCCTCTGATAACAATTTGTTACAACTCGTCCCCATGGCCCATGCCGTGACTACCCCAAGCTCACCTTCCATATTCCAGGGGCTGGAGACTAGCACCAAAGGCGTAATTCCAAAAAACTGGGAAGGCATTGCCTTTATAACATATAAACACACACAACCAAAGACACAACAAGGTACGAACACATTTCAACTATATAGTAAACAAGTGAGTACAGTAAGTAAAAATGAGCCATAATACAATCCCAACTGGAAAGTACAAGTACAACTTAAATCCAACACAACTATAAAAAAGAATGATATCTATTAGATCATCCTCTGAGGTTCCTATCTGATGGGAAGGTACAGATCACCTCCTCTGTACTCCTCATCTGTCTTTTTCCTCTGTGTACCAACTCGTCGTGAGCTCCACCTCCAGGTACCGTCCAGTCCAAGTACTCTCGGCCTCAGTCAGCGTTGTCTATCATCTACATCCACTACAACAATGTGCAAGATAGCCCGTGTAGGGGATAGTATAATGATACTCAGTAAGGACCTAGAGACCCTCTATGTCTCACAAAATCCCACAAGGATAAAACACAAAGTATGAAATCAACAGATAACCTTACATAGGTATATTTCCATACATATACCTAAGTTATCAAGTAATCCATCTCAACCATGAAGAAATCAGAGGTTCTGACCCAGCTCAAACCAGGATTTATTCTAGGTGTAGTATCATGTAAAATTTTGAGTCACAATGTCGATCACCTTGGCTGCTAGAGAACTCCTCCTCTATCGAGTACAGTGGGCCTGCCGCGTCACACAGAAGCACTTCCAACTAACATCGGACTTCTGAGGTACCTCTCCTATCGAGTATGGTGTGTCTGTCACGTCACCCAGAGATGGTCTCCATCATGGGTTGGCCACATCACATAGAGGTGATCCCTCTCAAGGTATATTAAGGTACTCCTCCGGTCGAGTACCAAGGGTTTGTCGTGTCACAAAATCACTCCCCACCGTCAGTCTGCCACAATATCAAGGAATTACCCACATGGCATGTCGAGTCACTCCGAGTAAAAACGATCAGCAATCATCAAGTCTCAGCTAGCCACTAGGTCTTTGCACAATTCTCGCTCGTCTCTGGGAGGATCCGCTCCACAAGCTACTAGTCGATACATGAACTGCCACAAAGACCCACACTATGATCGCTCGTCTTCGGGATGATCCGCTCCACATGAAATGGTCGATACTCCAACAAACATGAAGTCCCATTAAGAATTACTTCAAAGGTACATAATTATATAGTTGTCTCAATGAAACTAACAATGCGTCAATTTGATACATGGTCTTTGAGTTTTTAGCCTTCTAGTCTCGGGGACCCGATTGGATTCGTGCTTTATCCAACCTGACTATTCTCCATCTCAATCCAAAACACTGTGGAATATCCTCAAAGGGACCATATTGCTCCAAGATTCCCAGTTCCACTGATGGTTCCTTAAACAGACTTATGGTGCCAAGGATATTATTGAAGGACCGTAAATGGGTCATAGTGGGCCTGAGTCCGGTTCGACCCGATCTATCCTGGTACACAATGTGGCCCGTCCCATTGGGTCTGGCCTGGCCCACGAGGTCCGCGAGGGTACCACGTGTGCTGATCAGAATAGGGGTACTGCGAGGGAGGTAGACCTAGCCGTGAGGGCGCGGACCGGCCACATGCAGTGAAAACCGATAGCAGGGGGCGCAGACCAGCCATGAGGGGCACAAACTGGCCGCTGGGGGGTGGGGACCAGCCACGGGTCGGTGGAACAGTCACAGTTTGGTGGCAGTTCAATCAGGAGGGTAGAGTGGCTCGGCTCGACGGTACGGCTCAGCTCGGATGATGGCACGGCTCGGCGGATGATGACACGGCTCGACTCGGATGACGGTACGACTCGGTAGATGGCGGCGCGTCAAGGCCACGGTTCGGCCGGGGCGGCGTGGCAAGGCCACCGGTGGCGGCACTGTTACCTCCGTCGTCTTCGTCGCCTTCCTTCATTTCGATGAATACACTAAAGATGAATGACGGGGGGGGGGGGGGGGGTGGGTCGTGTTTTTTTGGCTCACACCCTCCACGTTTAGAGTGGTAGCAAGTGGTTCACAAGAACGAAGCATGAATGTAAAACCATAATCTTCCACAATTTTTGTTCCAATCTCTCACAAGAAAAGAAGGGAGTACATGGAATGTGATATACATTTAGGAATAAGCCCCCACTTCATTCGCTTGTTGACGTGGGAACAAGGAAGAAGGTGGAGTCGTTTATGATCGTCTCATCCGCCACACACCTCCAATCTCAGGCTCATGCATCGGTTCTTTATAGTCGAAGATGTTCGTTATCGGCGTTCTTCATGGAGGAATCGTTCTTCGTTGGAGAAGCTTTCTCCCAATTCCACCCAAATGTGGAGTCGTGCCAAAAATAGAATATTATCCACTGTATTATGTTTGTTGGCATATATTAAAAAAGATTAATTAATTAATTGATGTGCTGGATCAATTAATTAAAGGGCAGGGTTGACATTTTAAAGGTATGTGCATTGGCACAATTAATGTGGAGGAAGTCAAGAGGCTCCTATAAAATAATGAGGAAGTTTCAAAGGGATTTTTCCCATAAAAAGGGGATTTCATGGAATCAAAAGGGGGTTTTAGATTCGGGGGGGCCCCACTGCCATAACCTCTCATTAGAGGTTAGGTTCGGGTGGTCCCCAAAACCATATCGTAGCATGGGAGGTTAAAGTTTGGTGGTCCCCACTACCAAATTCCACATAGAGGTTTAGTTCTGGTGGACCCCACCTCCCAACACCCACATGGGTGTTGCAAATAACCAAAAATTTTGAAGAATTTTATTTTTATTTTATCCCTTCACGAAAAACCCAAAAACTAACATTCACCCTCGAACAACTGTCATTAAGGTGAAAGTATCCTTAAGTGAATATCGGCACTGTGAGTTCAATGATGCCCTCAGATTTCTATTCTGAGCACCGGTTCAAAAGATAGAAAATCCTGCTCACACATATACTGAACGTACCTAAAAAAGTTCAGAAATTCATTCTGGGCACTCTGTGGCTCAGAATCACGTGTCTTCAATTTTCGCGTGCTCATAAAATTACCATTTATTTAAAAAAATACATGGTAATTCTAGGTCTTTTGGTCGTTAACCCATTTGATGACAACAACAATATAAGTTTTTTCCTATTTATTAGTTATGAATGTTACAATAAAAGGATATGTGATCGATATGTGGAAAATAAATGATATTAAATTCCATATCCCATTATCCAGTAAAATGATATGATTTTTATAAAATATATAACATTAATTAATATAAGATACAATTTATTTCATTTTTGGGAATATACCAATATTATGACATTTAAGACGATAAGATAGAAATTGATTTCAATGAGGGAATTTGAACACCATAATAACATGTTATATGTATCTAAAATATTTTTGAAACATAACAACATTTTCATATTAAATTAAATTTAATATTTTTTATATTTTATTTTTTATTTTTTAATTACATGATCATTTCTTCATTCAGTTTCACCTTGAAATTTACAATAATCATTCCTTCACTAATGTTAACAATAAACCAAAATAATAAAAAAATTAATTAATCTTTCATATAACCATTTATAACTGAAAATAAACTCATTTAATTCCTTTAATAAAATAGTATAGTTACTAAATAAAAAGTGTGACATGTTGGATTTATTATTTACCTGAAATAATATTTACTTCCTTATTAGTAAAAAAGAACCAAAATTCACGATATACTAATATTGTATTTTTATAGTGAAAATAAACTCATAAAATATAAATAAGGTAGGTTATATATATATTTTTATTTCCTTATCTCAATATTTTTAACCAGAAATATTAAATTTTCCCTTATTGAGGATAAATTTTTTTATCATGGTTACTATTCATAATAAGGTTAAATAAATTTGAGTTATTTAACTAATTATGAAATTATGAATCAAAATTTGGAATCCTATATTCATGATTAAATTTAAGTAAGTGGTATGAATCTACTTGAAAATAATCGTGAAATCCTAATAAAAACTATTTTCAAAAAATGTGTTTTGAGAAGAAAATTTGATTTATTATCTCTAACTATGTGTAAAAACCATGAGATAAATTAAAAAACCTATAAAAAATAATCAATAAATTTCATTAAAATCATCCATCAATATTGATTAATTTAATTTACTAACGTAAAAACAGATTCCTTGAATACATGCATTATTTTAGATAAACTCACCTTTTTACATGAAATGATTTTATGAATTGGAAACAATTAAATTAATTAAATAAATGTGTAAACAAGATTATTTTATAAATTAGGAAGTGTTATTCATACACATAAAAACAATTGTATAAAAATAACTATCACAGTAAATTACAGTAATTCAATAGTATAACACAATTCATTTAAACACAGTGTTGTGTGTAATCTATTCTATTGAATGCTTAATTTTTATTTCTTTTAAAATAACAGGGTTCTACATTATAACCCATCTAAAATGAGTTTATTATACAAAATTTCATCACTCTAATAAAAATAATGATATCTCGGTTTCATCACATCATCGAGATCCCGTGTAACTTATTAAAATTTTTCATTCATTTATAAACCTCTAACAAAGTGACTAATCTTTTTCTATTAAAAATTATCTCAATTAAGAAATGATTTATACCAATTGTATTCTATTGATAAAATCATAATCTAGTGGTACAAACAATTATATTAGTACATGTGAATGATCATTTATGTACTTAATCAAGATAGGTATGTGGAATATTTCATGATCATGGGAGAGGTTTGGAGGATGAAACAAAAAATAATCTCCAGTTCATACTCAATCATCAATCCAAATGTGACCAAAATAACCAAGGATTATAATTACATTAATATAGAATATCATACCCTTCCTCCATAGTGAAATTTATTATAATACCTTCTCAAAAACATTAAATTACAGACCCCCACCAGATATTTTCAGTTTAACCATTTTATTGAATCTCAGATGCCTTGATGTACTTCTAAATGACTCTAAAATTCTTTTTGATTTCCTCATCACCCTGAAGTCCCAATAGATTTGGTTTTATTACATCATATCTGCTTTCCATTTTTATAAATTTAACACCATTGAGGTCTTCACAAGTATTCATTTGAATGATCAATTGAGAATTATTACTATAATAAAACATGTCTAGGGAAAGGTGTAGTTCCCAGTTACTATTATAATCCATAGAATGGGGTCTGAAAATATACTCTATGGTTTTGATGGTTTTATCCAACTAACCATTTTAATTTTAATTATAGGTAGTATGGAAATTAAACCTTTTTCCCTCATCTCACTGAATAATTCACCAGAACATTGAGGTAATCCTCATATCTCGATCAGATATAATAGGATGCGGTACTCTGTGCCATATTATAAATAATATAATATATATTCAGGTAATATGATCCAAATAAAAATATTATTTAATATAAATGAATAGAAATGATATCATAATATGATATACAAAAACACAAATAGTTTTACACCCTTTATATTTTTTGGGGAGACTAACGATGAATTCCACCCTAATGTTTTCACATTTCCATTATGGCATGGTTATTGGTTGTAACAAACTATTAATATTCTATCTCAATCATCATTAAATTTTTAGAATACCATGAACTGGGATACATACAATGAAATATATCTCTTCATGCTATCCCATTAGACAAATTCATTCATATCTATATAAAAATTCATATTTCCATGAGGAATTGATATTGATGTTCTATAATATTTATCCAAAAATCTTATATGTATTGTATTCGTTGTCCAAATACTCAGTTCTAATTCCTTATCATTCCATCATAATGAAGGTTTAATTTAATAACATTTATCTCTCTCTTTTGTGTCATAAAATAATCCTTCCACACCTCTTTAATCTTCACATGGATAGATGGTCGAAAAATAATTCGAGAATGATTAAATATCAAAACAAATTTCATGGATTATATATATATATATATATATATATATTCAAATATATTAATATTGTAACTTTTTTGATCCACTTCAATAAAATTTATAACATGATCCTTTAAACATGAAGAATTCTCCACCATAGTAACCTTCCAGGGGAGGAAGTGTACTTATCAGACATAATCATTAATAAAATACAAAAAACAATCTCGTGAAAAAATTTAACTATTTTTATAATATATATATTTGTGTTAATATTTTATTATTATTATAATTTCCACACATTTATGAATAATTAAATTGAATTTATATCATCAGTGAAAACACAATTAACGTTAAAATAAAATAAAGAGATGGGTAATTTGGTTCGTGAACCATCAATATGTATGAAGAATTAGAAATGAAAATATCATTCTTCAAAAGGAAGCGTCCATATAAAATTTTATTGGAAAAACTATAGATAAAAAAACTTCTCAACTATATGGTAGGTGAGAAATGTTTCACTAACCAATAATCACATTAGCTCCCTGATATTTCCTCACATTCACCATTCAAAAGGAACAAGACTCCCTTACAAGGTAACATGGTTATTAAATTATATATCCATGATAAAGTCATCATGAATTATAAATAATATTCATAAAACCATAAAATATCTATATCTCGCTGAACATGGTTGTCGTAGGTTAATTTTCAATAGCTTACAATAATGATGGATTCACATATATTCCCTTCCATGATATTATATAATGTAAAAAAGAATACATTTGTAATGAAAATTTACACTCAGTGATTTTTTATAACATATCCATTATTATGAAGTTCTTATCAATTCACATGTGATCTTCATGATAATCTATTATCATGGAATATATTATGATATCTTATATAAATACTTCAATAGACTCATTAAGGTAAAATTTCTATAAATCTTATTAGACTTTCCTGTATATATTAAATTTATTAATGGTATCTAGTATGTTTTTTGGGTGACAAAATGATTTTGATCATTAATTACTATTATAATTTATAATGAAAAAAAATATTTTTCATAAATTTTAATAATATAAAACAATATAATATATATTAATTAAATCCATTTTTAGAAAAAAAATTTATGGAGGTGACAAAAATGATATACTTTGTCCTTGGTGGTAGTGAACTAAACATAATTTTCACAGATATTTCTTTTTTTACAATAGATTTAAAGAAGTTGGATAATATTTATACCATCAATATTGTATCATTCCAATATACTATGAATACCTATGTAATTATAATAAAATATAAATAATTTATTTGGTGGAGGAAGAATAATAATAAATTTAATATAAATGAGAAAGTGATTTGAATTTTTTACCTTATTCGTCCATACAACTCCAATAACAAAATGATAAACCCATTGAAGGGAAATTTTTTTATGGATAAAAATCCAATTTGACATGGATACAAGTTTTTGGAAGTATATTTCTAACAACATGGTCAGGCTATGAATCACAATGTGGTAGGATATGTGGGGTTGTGAAGGGGTCCTTTTAGAAGTGATATGGGTGGAATTTATGAAAATATTAATTTCTTAATATAAAATGTAATTTCACATTCAAGAAAATTAAATAATGAATTTATAATTATTGAGGATTATCATTAGGTGAGATTAATGAATAACTTATACTTAAAATTTTACATGAATATTTCTGATATTTTGAGACACTATATTATGATTTAATAGCTTTACATCATTTTAGTAATTATCATGGTCAACAATGTTATGCTTACAATATTATTTTTATACCCTACCATAAACAATAAAATAAAAAATTGTTTTATTATAATATTTCAAAATACTAAATCCATTTTATTGAATTCAATTTATATAGGTGATAAAAATATCCTCATGCATATGAGTATTAGCCCAGTTGGTGAGGACTCATTTAGTGCATCCAAGAGACCTGGGATCAAATCAAGGCGAATGCCAATTTTCCGGTTACTGTAGGAGTACTGTAGTAGGCACTGTTTGGCACTATAGCTGCTGAGAATATTCCCCCGTTTGGGCCTTCTAGCCTCCGATTTGGTCCCATAGTATTTTAAGGCCTTCAGGCCACCCATGCCTTCAGGTTAGTAAGTCCTCTGGGCCACCTCATGGCCTTCAAGCCACCATAAGTGCAGATGCAAACCAGACAACCTACAAGGAACAAACTTAAGAAGGTGGAGGAGCAAAGATATTTCACCATATTAGAAGATAAATAGATTGAAATAATGAGAGGGTATGACACCTGCCATCGGGACAAGCTTGTTTATGCACGGGAAAGCTGAGCCGAACAACCAAGCGAAAGTGGAGAGATGATTTCATGGTGAAGATACTGGGGAGGAGCAGTTCTAAGTAGTTAGGTTGGGTTGTATGTAATGTTTGAATCTTATGGGCAATGAATTCCTCTACGGCCTACGATCCATGTGATACTTACACCTATGGGCCTTGTAACGGTTCCACCTCACCCCTTGAAAGGAGGATTATCAAAATCAATAAAAAATGAAGTCATTCGGGCCACTAGAGGATAAAAATAACATCAATAAAAGTATGAAAAATACATTAATTTTTTTAGAAAACTATATTGATAGGGGAAAAATATATTTATAGGATATATTTTTTAAATACCATCGATAAAAATGTTATTTATTTCATTATATTAAAATAATAAGTGTTATTTATATTTTAAAAATATTAAAAATACATTATAATGTTTTGAATACTTAATTATAAAATTATAGACTAGTTAAATTATTCTTTAAAATAATTATTATACTAAATAAAAACATAGTTGGTTGTATAAAATGTTACTAATATTTTTTTTCACTTCATTCATATATTATGATTATGTCATTAATGTTACCGTATTTATAAAAACTATATTTTGAACATTTCATCTAAAAATAAATAATTAAAAAAAAATCAAAAAAATTAAACTAAGATAATATTTACATTGACAAATAAAAATATAATTTTTGTTTTTAATTCCAGTAACTAATATATAATATTTTATCATTTAAATGAAAATAATAAAAATAATGAAAAATTATTTTTATATAAATATTTCATGTCAGAATTTTGTATTTTAATAATATTAGTTCATATAAATGAATAATTAAATGATTGATAATCAAATGTTTCTAAATTTATGAACTTTATAAAATTAATCCTTTAAAAGTTATCATATTGATAAAAAATAAAAAATTCTTTTCAATGTATCCCTTTTATTATTAAAAATTTTTAAGCACTTCGCATAAATTTTATTTATATATATTATAACAATATCACTTCTTCCATTCATTGAATTTTTATGAAATTAAATTACCATTTGTTATAGAAAAAATACTTGAGGAAATAAAATAAATATTTTAACGAACTTTTTGTTTACATGTTTTTTTACACTTTATATAATTTAATAATGATAATTTAATTTTTACAATCATAATGTAGTAATGTATATATTGAATTATAAAATATATTTGGTTATCTTAATTTAGTATTTTAGGTGATACAATTTATATTATGAAATATTTTTTTGAGGGAAATCATATACTACAATTTGAGGTTGTCATAACTAACTTATTCTCATGTTCTATTGAAAATAATTTCTTATCACCTAAATATTAATGGTGATAATATATATCACTATTTTTTACATCCTATGTAAATAAAGAATATGAAATGTTAATATTTTTAAATATTTTTAAATTAAATAATAGTTTTACTTAAAAGGGGATGATATGTTCGATGGCTTACCCGACACGTGACAAAAAGTTTTTTCAATAGCTCATGATGCACACAAGGGTGAGTCACACTAAATATAACAATATTATATTATATTAAATGGTAGTTAATGCGTATCTGTTTTATTAGAAAGAATAAATATAACTAACTAAAATATGATTATACATGTTTGTTATATGTTTTTACATTTATCCAATAAAATTTATATGCTGAAAATGTGAATGAAACCTTTTTAAGCATGAAAACTCTATTATTTTTAAAAGGTCATTATACCACCTTCGAATAGAGAACCTATTTTAAATCTATTTTTTGTTAATTTTATATGTTCCTTTTGAAGAAAATAATATTTTTCTTTATAAATATGACATAAAAATATACTTTGGGTATGTTTTTGGTATTTTTCTAAAAATGATCATTTTTTAGGAATAGTGAATAATACTACATTTCAATTCAACACTGCCTTTTATTATAATTTATTTATATAGTCAGATTGTTCTTTTTTATCGGTTTTAAATTGTAATTGTATTATATTTTTACCATTTAATACAATTTTTGTAATTGGAAGTAAATTCAATTTGAAATTAAACATAAACATGTGTCAATCTTTTGATATTTGTTATTTCATAAAAACACGCTTTTTGGTTTTGACAATAGAAATTAATTTTAAATTAATTTCTTGAAATCATGTAAATTGAATATGGAAAAATAGATTCCATATTTAGAATCAGGAAGTACAAATTGTTAAATAGGTAACTTTTATTTTTAGACACTTTGAATAGTAACTTTAGTAAATATTTTATTTACCATGTTTAAAAGGTAAATCTGGTAAATAAGGGTAAAAATTAATATTATAATAATATTAAATTACACTAACATGTGCCCTAATCATATTGGATAATATATTTCCAACCATGGGAATCATTGGGTCAATTTTGGAACCCCATGGAGCCACTGATAAGTTAATATGACACTATAAAAATTAATTTAATGTCAAGGAAAATGTAACATAAACATATATCTTTTAGTAAAATGGTTTTTATATGGGGTTATATAATTTAACATTCTATATATAGATATTAAATAAAAAGATAATGATATTTCATACATCATGGTATTTTATTTATAATTTTTAGTCATGAGAAATTAAATTATTTATGACACAATAATGATGTAATGATTATCTCATTAACAAATATTTTAAATAAATGATATAGTAAATATTAAAATAAATTTATATTGAAACTTTTAATTCCATACACTAATTCTATGGATTATTATTACTTTTTATAATTGAACTAATGAATTTTATATGAATTTATCATGTTATTATGGGTTTTTAAAAGTCGTGATATTAATGCTATAAAAATGACAAAAATGAGTTTTTAAATAAATTAATATTTTATTAAATGATAAAGTAGTCTAAAAAAACAATGATCCAGCCAAATGACATATATAATGTTAAAAATATCATTAATTATCCATTTTGTGGCTCTTGTAATATTATTGTAAATATATTAACCATATATTTTGAATATACAAGAAGACATGGTAAAAGTTAAATAAGTTAGCAAAGGGTTAAATAAAAAAGATAAGGTTTAAATATTTTCCAAAAACTGTAAAATTCTTACGAGATTCTTTTTTCTGAATTATATTCATATTATCTTTGAATTTAATGAGTTATGGACATTTTGAAACCGAATATATGTTTTATAACAAAATAATACTTTCAAACTTTCCTAAAGAGAACCTCCTCCCACTAATAAAAGGACACCACCTCTAACCCATTACCCACACCTCTCAATCCACTTCACTCATACAATCTTCTATCCAATAATCTCCCAAAATAAATATATTTCCCCTAGAAAGCATACTTTGTGCAGAAAGAATTTTAATAAATCATTTGGTTTCAAACCAAATAGAGTTACCTTATTTAAAGGTAACGTCTTCCCTCATGTTCTTTTCATTTATTTTCCTTCTCAAACCCTGCTAAACCCTATTTATTCCATTATTTTATATCAAAAAATGTTTCATCAATATAATAGAATGTTGTTATGGAAAATATTTGTACTCTAATTCCACACACCTCCATCTAATGGATACGAATATACTGTTTCTTTGGACGACAAACTACTACATCATGAAATAGTGATTGTTAAATAATATCCTACCCCATATCATGGTGGAAATTATGATGGAACTATATTTATATATGATACATATTATATTTATATTTCTTATATGAATTTTTATTTTTCATTTATATCATACCTTTATGGTTTCCATAACGGGTAAATATGCTAATTTCAATTGAGGAAGTGCGGACTACATGCCCCTAAAAGTTATAGGACTCGTTAATGCCATAAGTCAATTGTAAAAATGTTAGAGTTAATGAAATTATATATGATATTATACAATAATTATAATATACATATGTATCATTAACTATT
Organism: Viscum album; assembly: GCA_963277665.1. Classification (NCBI taxonomy): domain Eukaryota; kingdom Viridiplantae; phylum Streptophyta; class Magnoliopsida; order Santalales; family Viscaceae; genus Viscum; species Viscum album. The sequence continues at coordinate 289,877,768 of OY728141.1, forward strand.
CATTTCCATTAATACGAAATATTATTGAAAGTAGCATTCAAGCGTACGTACGACTTACCGTGTACGTGAACGATGCTTTTCATTTATTATCAACAAATGTTATGTACTATTATAAATATATATTTATATATATATTGGATATATATGATATATATGATATCTAAATCACGAATATCAATCTAGAGATAACAGACTTTTGACCAGATGGACAACATGTAATTATAAGATGTTCATTTATTGACTCAAGTACCAAATATCGACAAAAAAAATTGTTATTTACTTAAATGATTATTTAATGTTCATAATGTGGTAATAAGTGATATAAAATCAATACAAAAGTTGAAAAAGGTTCCTAATGAAGAATAAATTAACATTAGTAGATTATTGAAGAGATTAAAGAATGAACTAGTCAAGTTAGACAAGAGGTAAGGGACTTTGTCTCAAAATGTTTTCATTGAGGCATATTTAGATTTATACACAACTTTCTTTTATAAGGTGTATAAAACCCTGTGACTTTTAATTTCATTCCAAGGGAATCTTTTTTCTATGAAGCATCTTACTAAATGACAGAATAAATGTTTTTAATGTAGGCGACGAGAACAACCTTTCTTCTACTGCGAGAATTACTTGATATTTGGCTTTATTAACAAGCCGTAATGTTTTTAAAAAGAAAATAAATACCATAAACACATTTTATGTATTTTTGTATTGAAAAATGTTCTGGGAATGGATTTATTATGTCAATGTATTAAAATTGTATATTTTGATTGTAATGTGGAAATGTTATTTTTCCTTTATGCGTTTTTATTTGTTATGATTATGTTATGGTTCATGGGAAATGATTATGAATACGAGTGGTTCCACGATAAACCTAAGGAGAGTGAGCCCGAGATAGATCTTTAATGAATTGGATAACATGACAGAGGTTAACGTTAATGTTTATAATAAGAGATTTAGGGAATATACTGTGATGGGTATTCCAACGTGACTCCCTACATAGCTGTGAAAGCTACAACGTAAATATGTTATTGAGGACACAAGTTACCTTTATGATGTATTATTTCTATGTGTTATTCATAAATCTTATAATTTTTTATGGTATGTTTAAGAGATTATGTTTTTTATGTATTGATGGACTACTGTTTTTTTCTTTATTTTGTAACCTTACTATGTTTTTTGTGCTATCCCATGTTTTTGAAATGTTTTTCAAAAGATACAAGGACGCGTAGAGAAAGGATGAATTTTGGATGATTTATATCAATAAAAGAATTCTTGATTTCTTTTAAGAGTTTTTATTTTATGAAAAAATGATACTGAGTAGGTGTTTTTACATTATAACATTTGAGATGTAATGAAATAGTTATGGCCTAATTCACTAAAACTGTAAACCAGAAAAGATCCACAATGTGAGTTCATGACTTAACTAATGATTATGTAATGTTTAAGGATGTGGCCTTGTAGTTGGTATCATAGGTTGGTTTATACAAAATTAATAATTAATATATTGTTAAATAAATATCAATAAATTTATTAATTGTAATATTGAAATTATATAGAATTTGATGATTACCACATTGATTCATCTAGGATATGTTTGTTCAGTATGGTTTTTCCAAGAGGAAATAAGGAAGCTGTGCTGAAAAGGCATACAGAGGGAAATGGCCATCCGAATTAGCTTCCTTTGATGCTCAGAATCAGAATCAAATAGTTTGTTACAGTGATGGTCATTTGAATCTGGTTATAAATGGTGGTTGTGTTTATATATGATATTTTGGTGTATTATAAAAGTAAATTGGAGCATGAAATTCATTTAAGGGTTATCTTGAAAGCCTTGAAAAATGAAACTATAAAATAAATTTATCGAGTGTGAGTTTTGGTTACAAAAAATCGCAATCCATCGACACATTGTTTCAAAAAATGTCATAAATATTGATCATATTAAAAAAAGTTGTTTAATAATGGACAAAACCCACAAAAATAACTGAGATCCATAGTTTTCTTATTTTAGTAGGTCATTACAAGAGGTTTGTTTAAAATTTTGCATGGTTATCTATCCCACTTACTATGTTAACTCGAAAAGGTGTTATGTTTATTTGGAAAAAAGAATTTGATGATTGCTTTCGGGAATTGAAAAGAAGATTGGAAAATGCATTAGTTTTCACATTACCTTTCAGATATAGTGAATTTATTATCAATAGTGATGCTTTTTTGAAAGGACTTGGTTGTGTCCTAATGTAGAATGATCAGGTAATTTATTATGCGGCATGTCAGTAGAAAACTCATTAGTAAAATTACCCTACACATTATTTGGAATTAGCTTCTTTTGTTTTTGCATTAATAATTTGTAGACATCATTTTATGATGTAAAGTGAGAAATATATACATATCAAAAAAATTTAAGTATATATTCAGTCAGAATTAATTATAAATTAGAAAGGGGAGATGGAATAAATAAATCAAGGATTATGATTACTTGATTTATTACCATATAGGAAAGGAAAATAAAGTGGTTGACACTTTGAGTTGAAAGAGTAATGCAACCTTAACCATGACACATTTGGAACAAGATCCTTTGGTTTTTCATATGATGAATTTTGGAATGGAAGTTGTTGGTGTAGAGAATTCCTATGTTTTGTTTGAGGATTAAGTAAAATCGTCCCAAGTAGACAGAATAAAGCAAGCATAAAAAGAAGAAAGTGAGGTGCAAAAAATGGTAGAATTCAATTAGAACGGTATGTTACCTAAATATGACATTGATAAAGATTTTATTTTGAGGTTTGGGAAGAGATTATGTGTGACTATTGATTCATAGTTTATTAATGAGTAGTTATGTGAAGCAAGTAGTTCTTTATTTTTATTTTATCCCAGAAGTACTAAGTCATATCGAGATCTTCAATAGTATTAATGATGGGATTCAATGAAAAGAGATATTGTTGACTGTACTATGATGTGATTTACTTATCATTAGTTAAAAGTGGAGCGGAAGATATAGAAAGCGATGGTTAATCCTTTACCAGTGCCAGAGTGGAAATTGAAAAATATATCCATGGATTTCTTTATTGGATTACAAAAGATATCTCAAGGTAACAATGCAATCTGGGTTGTTGGTGACTGATTGACAAAATATTCTCAATTTCTACTAATTCGAGATACTCTATCTCTAGATAAATGTTATTGGTAATTTGTTAAAGAGATAGTCAGGTTGCATGGAGTTCCCCTCTCTATTGTATCTGGTCGTGATCCTAGGTTCACTTCTGACATTTGGAAAGGCCTTTAGAAGTCATCGGGTACTGAATTATATGTAAGTACATCTTTTCATCCATAATCAGATGGGAAGTCAGAACGAATAATTCAGAAATGGGATGATATGCTATAAGAGATATCAATGTATTACAAGGGAAGTTGGTATGAACATATTTCATTGGTTGAATTTTCTTATAATATTAGCTTTAATTCTAGTATGTCTATGGCTCCATTTAAGGAATTATAAGGGAAGTAGTGTTGAACTCTAAATTTTTGGGATGAAGTAAGTGAAAGGAAACTGATGGGACCAGAATTGGTCGAGGAGATGGTTGAAAATGTTTAGTGGAATCATAAGCCCTTGAGAATAGCTCAGATCAGGTAGAAACGTTTTGTGGATAACTAGATGAAAGATCTTTTTTTCGAGGTAGGTGATCATGTCTTTCTCAATGTTTTTCCATGTAAAAGTGTGATTCATTTTTATAAAAGGGAAAAATAAGTTCAAGGTTCATTGGACCATATGAAATCCAAGAAAAAGGTGGATCATTTGTGTATAGAGTGGGTTTACCTCCCTGTTTATCTGAGGTACACAATTTTTTCATGTTTCAATGTTGAGAAAATATATTCTAGATCCATATCAAGTTTTGAGTCCAGAGGTAGTTCAGTTGGAAGAGAATCATTCTTTTGGGGAACAACCAGTTCAGATTCTTGACCATAGAGAGAAAGCATTATGAAATAACGTAATTTATCAGGTAATGGTTTTTTAGAAAACCCATATGGTTCAAGAGGCAACATGGGAATCTGAGAATGTTATGAGGGATAAATAACCTTATTTATTTGATAAGTGATTAAAATTATGAGGATGCAATTTCCATATAGTAGAAGGATGTAACGTGCCAGGTAAATAAAAAATATTATATTTTTATCTTTATTAATATTTTTGAATTAGATATTTATCTTACTTAAAATTGGATGCTATGTTCGATGGCTTACCTGACACACAAGAACATGTTTCTCAAAAATCCTATATTGCACACATGGCTTAGTCATACTGAAAAATAATAATATAATTTTATTTTAAATGGTACTTAACGCCTTGGCGTTGTATTATTATTAAGGAATATAATTAAAGAAAAAAATGATAACACATGTTTGTTAAATATTTTTATAATGATCCAATAAAATTTAAAGGCTTAAAATGAGAATAAATCTGATTTTAAGCATGAAAAAATGTAATATTTTTAAAATTTCATTTTACGGCCTTTTGATGGAAACCCCATTTTAAATATAGTTTATGTTCCTTTTATATGGTAAATTTGGCAAAAAAAAATCTTCTTTAGAAGAGGCACATCCAAATTAACTTTGGGTAAATTATTGGTATTTTTTTGGATAAAGTTAATTTTATTTATGAACAGGGAAAAATACTTCACTATGATTCCAAACTGCCTTTTAGTCTAATTTATTTTTATAGTTAGATTTTTAATTTTATTGATTTTAAAGGGTAATTGGATTATAATTTAAAATTTTAATCCAATTTTGGTCATTGTATGTTATTTCACATTGAAATTGGACATAACAAAGTTTCAATCTTTTGATAGTTTTTATTTCTTAAAAACATGATTTTGGGTTTTGATAATGGGTATTAATTTTAAATTAATTTCTCAAACATCTATATTTTTAATTTGGTAAAATGGATTATATATTTGGAATCAAAACATCCTAATTGTGTAAATACGTAACTTTTATTTATAGACATTTTGAATAGTAACTTCAGTAAATATTTTATTTACCATGGTTAAAAGAAAAATATGTTAAATAAGGGTAAAAATAACATTATAATAATATTAAACAACCCTAACATGCGTCGTAATACAATTGGATGATACATGTCCAACAAAGGGAATCCGTGGGTCAATTTTGGGACCCCATGGAGCCACTTGTAAGTGAAAATGAAACTTCATAAAAATTAATTTAATGTTAAGGAAAATATAACATGAAGATATATATTTTGGTAAAAAATTATTTATATGGGGATATATAAGTTATATTTTCAACTATAATAATTCATTATAAAGATAAAAATATTTCCTAAATCATGTTATTTAATTTATAATTTTTAGACATCAGATAAATAAATTTATTTATGACACACCGATGATCTTATGATTACCTAATTAAATAATTTTTTAAATAAATTTGAATTTAAATATAAATATAAATTTATTTAAAACATTTTAAGGCCATTAACTATTTTTACGGATGATTATAATTTGTTATCTTTTAATTAATTATTTTTTTAGAATTTATCAAGTTGTTGTGTAGTTTTAAAAAGTCATGATATGAATAGAATACAAATTGAAATAAATGAGTTTTTAAATCAAATATTATTTTATTAAATGATAAAATTGTCCTAAATATCAATAATTGAGCCAAATGACATATATAATGTTATAAATTTCATTAATGATCCATTTTTTGTAACTTTTCATTTTATATAAATATATTAAATGTATAGTAAGAATATAAAAGAAGACATGGGAAAAGTTAAATAAATTAATAAAGGGTTAAATAAAAAAGATAAGGATTAAAAAATATCCAAAACCTATCCATTTCTTATTGGATGATTTTTCAAATGACTTATATTCATCTTATCTTCAAATATGAAGAGCTGAAGACCTTTCAAAATAGAAAATAATTTTTATAACAAAATAATACTTTTAAATATTCATAAAGAGCCCCCTCAGTATAATAAAATGACTCCACCTCTAACCCATTACTCACACCTCTCAAACCCCTTGGCTCATCGAAAAATTGCTCCAATAATCTCCCAAATTCCATATCTTCCACCTATAATTAGTACATTGGGAAGAAGGATTTTTTATAAATCTTATTGGTTCAAACCAATGGGAGTTTCCTGATTTAAAGGTAACATGTTCTCTCAAATTTAGTTCATTTACTTTTCTTCTCCAAACCACTAAACTCTATTTATATCATTATTTTATAACAACACCTATATCATTAATATTCTAGGATTTTGTTAGGATAATTATTTGTACTACACTTCCAATCACATCCATCTAAGGGATATGATGATACTGTTTCGGTGGACGACGAACTATTGCCTCATGAAATGATTATTATTCAATTATCTCCAACCACCTCTAATGGTGGCCATTATGATAGAACTATATATATATGTGATATATATTATATTTATATTGTTTATTTGATTGTTTATTTTTCATTTATTGCATACCTTTATGGTTTCCATAATGGGTAAATAGGATAATACATTTGAGGATGTGCGTACTACCACCCCCTCAAAGTGATATGACTCGTTCATGCCATACATGGAACCTAAAAAGGTTGGAGTTAATGAAATTATATATGATATTATACCAGAAATATTACATACCTATATATCATTAAGTTTTCATTACATTATATTTGAAATATAAATGAAAGTAGCGTTCATGTGTATGTACGGCTTACTGTCTCCATGAACGGTGCACTTAATTTCTTGTCTCCAAATGTTATGTACTGTTATAAATACATATATATATAGATCTATATCTATATCTACGGTATATAAATGATATATATCATATCTAAATATTGAATATCTTCATGGGAATTATTTAATTTTAACCTCATAGATTACTTTTAATTATAAGAAGTTCATTTTTGACTCAAGTACCAAATATCGACAAAACGATCATTATTATCATAAATGATTATGTAATATTTATAACATGGTAATAAGTGATATAAAATGAAAAAAACTTCAAAATTTTTCTAAATCACGCAGAAATTAACTTTAGATTATTATTCAATAGATTGAAGAATGAACGAGTCACGTCGACTTGAGGTAAGAGACATTGTCTCAATCTCCTATCATTGAGGAAAATTTTGATTGATACATGACTTTCTTTTATACGGTTTATAATCCCCTTTTCCTTTTAATTTCATTCAAATGGAATCTTTTTTCTATGAACCATTTGACTAAACATCAAATGAAATGTTTTTAACGTATGCGGTGACAACAACCATTCTGCCATTGCGAGCATTATTTGATATTTGGCTTCCTTATCTAGATGTAATCTTTTTAAAAATAAAATAAATACCATATATTATTTTAAAATATTTTGGTATTGAAAATTATTTTGGGAATGGATTGATTATGTAAATATATTGAAATATTATATTTTTATTGCAATGTGTAAATGTTATCTTTCTTTATGCATGTTCATGTGTTATGATAATGTAATGGTTCATGGGTATTGTTTATGCATATGGATGGTTCTGTGATAATCCTAGGGTGGGTGAGCCTAAGATACCTCTACAATGAAATAGGTAACATGATGAAGGTACACATTAATGATTCTTCTAAAAGATTTATGGTGTATATTGTAATAGGTATCCCAATGTAACTCCCAACATAATTGTGAAAGCTACAATGTAAGCCTGTTATGGACGCCCCAAGATTCCTTTATGATATATGATTTCTATGTGTTATTCATAAATGTTATGATTTTATGAGATTTGTTTAATATATTATGTTTTGTATGTTTTGATGGAATAATGTTTTCTTTCTTCATTTAATTATCCTTACTGAGCTTTTTATTCTCATCCCATGATTTGAAATGTTTTTCAAAAGATATAAGGAAGGGTAAGAGAAATTAAGAATTCAAGAAGATTTATATCATGAAAATAATTCTATTTTATTTTAAGAATTTTCATTTTATGAAAAAAATGGATACGGAGTAAAGTTTATACATTGTAACATTTGAGATGGAATGCAATAGTTATGGCCTAATTCCCTAAAACTCTAGACCTGAAAAGATGCTCAATGTGAATTCTCGACTAAACTCAACAATATGCAATGTTTAAGTCTGGGGCCTTATTCTATTGGTGCTAGTCATATTAAGGATCATGTTTACAAATTTAATATGGTCCTTTTAAATTCCCGTTGTGATGTTTTTATTGTTTAATTCTCATATTACATGTTTTTGTGAGGGTTGGTAGAATAGTTAAATGTTCAAACCACTTAATAAGAAAGATGTTCGACTTTAAAGTGGTTTTAAGTAATGAAGAATGTAAAACACTAGAAAATAAGTGCAAAGTGATCCCCCACCCTCTCATTTTCCCCTCACAATCAATTGGGAAGTCCATAATTATGTTTGTTTATACATATATTCATATAAATAGTAACACTTCTCATGTAATATACCCATATATAAAAATATTTTTCTTTTGAACAAATCATTCATAATGATAGACCTCAATTATTATGTCATGTTTTTGTATATTATTGGGAGGTGGATTTTGTATATTCATGAAATATATCATTTTCATGTCTCACTTATCGAGTCCCAAAAATAGTTATATGTAAATTTGAACATATTTAATTTCTCTTAAATTTTATATATTGTTCATGTGGTTATGGATTATGGTGGTCACCCTTGGATTTAAATTTTTAAATTTTTCAATCTACTTTAGTTTAGATAAATAATTTATAATAAATAATATATAAATAATTATTCCCCAAGGTTAAATACTTATTTATCCCAATAGGACCATGAAAGGAAAATTTTGACACTATGGTTGTATTTTTGACAAGAATATTTTCCTTGGTGTGACTTACATTATTGAAATAGGTTTTTGTCATGACCTATACTATACCAAGGCTTGAGCCACAACTACCCTAAGCCCACCTCTATAGGCCAGGGGCTAGCGACTGGCGTAGAAGGCATTACAAACTTAGGGATTCCTTTTCTTATGTACCTGTTCACACACACACACACAACCAACTCAATGGAAAAGTGAAAAGTGAAAGGAAAACAAGATACAATACTACTATACATATATACCAGAAATATGCATGAACCAATAAGATGTATGAATACATAAAAGTAACCTAAAAGGGAAAGGGGAAAATACACACCCAACTAGAAAATTGCCACAATCCAGAAACAGGTGGAAATTTAAATCAACTGAGAGAGAAATGCTCCTAGATCCCAAGCTATGACCACCACACATGGTCTAAACACCACATTTCACTATGCTCCTCTGATGTCACGATCAACCTGTCTGTTGTCTTCAAGGCCACACCATGTGTGGGAAAATCCCAATCAGGTGTGAGTATGAAAATACTCAATAGGATTCCCTGAAGGCTCAACGGAACAACAAGTGAGGTACTTAAGAGGGAAGAAATAGATAGAACATGGTACAATAAAAGCGTATAGCCGAACCCTACAAAAATGTAAAGTAAGATCATCAAAAAACAAGGATTTATAAATATTGAAAAGGTGAACTTCTCATTGAGTCTTTTCTACCTTTAGAAGGAGTGTAGAATCATCCAACCATGAGAAGCTGGACAAGGAAAGCACGTGGCTTAGCACACATGTTTTTGCCTCTTATGGAAGGAGAGTAACCAAATCCCATGGAAAGGGTTATACAATACTATATATATATTCTCAACTAAAGAATCCCTAACGATAGAGTAAGGGAATCTCTATAACACTCACTCATCCCAAGAAAATATTCGCCAACAGTTCTAGAATTAAACACCATCGATGCCCCTCATCCCACATGTTTTCCCTGAACTGCATGTCAAAGGGGATCGATCAACGAACTGTGATATTATCCACACTGGGTGGTTCTGTCTCGCCTGCATGGTTTTACGTCAGATCTCAAGGATGCATCATGTTGGGAAAATCTCTCATGTTTCTTTAGAATCAAAAGTCACAACAAGTACATCTCGTAGATATACTGCATAGTTGTGAGATCATGTCATAATGTTGTGAACCTGCTATCTTACCCTACGTGAGGATATACTCCTAAAAGTCATCGGAAAACCCACTGCGCATCCCAGCATGAGGGTATGACTGGAAAGAGTGATTGGAGAATGCCATAGCCAAGCCTCAGAGGAGGGTAATCCCCCAAAAGAGTGATCTATGAATGCCACTACCAATCCTCACAAGATGGTAATCCGAAAAGCGTGACTGAAAAACGCCACTACCTTGCTGCGATAGAGGGTAATCCCAAAAGAGTGATTGGTGAATGCCACTACCCATAAGTGCTAGAGGGTAAGAATAATAGTGTGACCCGAGAATACCACTCCCAAGCCTCTCTAGAGGGTAATCCCAAAAGATTGATCGGAGAATGCAACTACCTAGCTGCACTGGAGGGTAAACCCAAATGATTTACTGGGGAACACCACAACCCATCATCACAGGAGGGTTAGCCTAAAAGCGTGAATGGAAAATGACACTTCTCATCCTCGATGGAGGGTAATCCCAAAATAGTGACTTGCAAATTCTGTTGCCTAGCCTCACTGGTGGGTAATCACCAAAGAGTAACTAATGTTCCCAGTCCTGTTGGAGGGTAAAACCCAAAGAATAACGGGCAAACTCTACTGCCCAGCATCACTGGCGGGTAAGCCCAAAAGAGTAACTAGAGAACGCCACTTCTAGCTATGCTAGACGGTAAGCCCTAAATGAGTAACTATGAATGCTACCTCCCAAGCATGCTGGAGGGTAAGCCGATATTGCTTTGGTGATTTGAAAAACATCACTGAAACCACTATCATCATCAAGAATCACCTCAGATAGGAACCACACTCAGAACATCTGTAATCAAATTTTGAAAGCAACTACGGAGGGAACCATCACGTCGTACATGGAGAAACAATCAAGATAGGCTAATAACATTACAAAATCCATGTTTAGAATAAATATACATGAGAGGTAGATGATTTGTAGTGGTATAGAGTACATGTGGGGACCACATGACGTCTGCACCTTCCTCATCGCATGGTCATGTACCTAACTATTTTTGGGTCCCAAAAGGGTGAAAAAGTACCATGGCATGTCAAGGTACTCCCAGAGTACCTGACACAATATTCTCAAAGTTTAAGAGTGCACGATGCACATCGCTATGCTGTAGGATCAAAATTATAGTTTAGCTGATAGACCTACTTGATGGGTTCCAGAACATTGACCTTATTTCCTCAAACATCTTCTCTACTCTCATAAGAATTGGAGATAAAATAAGCCTTGGATTCTCGTCAAAAAAATCAAAAGTATCTTCCACTTACATTTCATTCATGTTATGACATTTAAGAAGAGATTGTGAATAAGGATATCCACATAAAAATGGATCACACCATTGTGATACTTGTAGAAAAATATACAAGATCGACTACTCTCTCGTTCGGAATAGACTACTCATGTAGAAGATGAATCTCCCAGCGTCATAGGCAATCAATTATCTGTGTGCCTTGAACCTCGATCCCAAAACATGTCATACGGATCGCACCATTGAAATCTCCCCTGAGAAACAAACAAGATCGACTATTCATTTTTCTAAAATGGATTGCCGGTGAAAAGGGTACTTTTCACTACAAATGCCCAATCGGTGCTCAATCACTACCGATCAAAAAAAGGCATTGAATATACAAAAAAATTGCACCATTGTGATCCTTTCGAAAAAACACACAAGCTAGACTATTCAATTTACCCAAATAGACTTCTAATGAATAAGTTTTAAAAATCTCCATCAAACTCAAAAAAAATCCCCTAGAGCCCACTCCTCGGCCTCGAATATAGTCAGGTAGATCATGCCATTGCGATCCTCATGAGAAAACACACAAGATCGATTACTCTATCATCCAAAACAAATATCCATTGTAGAAGTAACATTCCACCGCAAATGCCCGAATTGGGCCTCATGGGTCCTACACCACAATTTTAGTTTGAGAACCCAAAATCAGCTTTGAAATTTCCATACCATCTCCAGGGTCACAATGCCTCTGAAGGTGCGTTAATCAGACTTCGTATGCATATTTATGGTTCGATACAAGTTTCTCGAATAAAAATAATTATATTATTATTATTAAAAATAGAAATCACATTCCCTTGGATCCCAAAACAAAATTCCATCAAAGTACCCTCAATAGACCTCCTCAAATCAAGGGTTGCGTGAACTCAGATGACATAAATATTGATCAATTGATTTGAAAGATACATGGGTTTAAACGCCCCCGGACCAGTCTGGCTGGACCATCGTTGTCCTACCGAAAACTGCAACCACCGGAGCTGCTGGACTGCGGTCGGAATGCTGGACCACAGCTAGAAAACCACAATAAATCTTCTACAGACCACCATGGTAACTCCGCTTGTCCAAAACATGATCGAGGACCTGATCTGGAATCCTCGGGATGACACCATTACAGCGCTTGCCTCCGCTTGATGATCCATCAACGTTTCAGCACCAAGAAAATTAACCACCTCTTATTCTTGTCGTTGCGCTTCCTCCAACAACCAAAAAACAAACCAGAGCACAAATTGGGACTCCTCATGTCGAGATCTTTGAAAACATATACCTATTTTCTCAATTAATCAATGGTTTAGTGAGGTGAAAAGATGGTGGATGGAGAACGTGACGAATGCAGAGAATGGGTAATCAGAAATTTAAATAGACGATGGTCATTATTCATTTGGCCATTGTTAAATGATTCCATAATAGTGATAACAAATAGAAAGGATTTCTGACAAAAAAATATTTTACCGGGGGCTTCATAATCTAAAATAGAAATCCTACCATGAATCCTGATCCATTGTTGCCTTCGATAATCCAAGATCTATCAGCGTCATAAGATTCACCGTGATTCGATGATATTTGGACATAGAATCACCATCGAGCAGAGCTTTGATGTCCGAGATGGAAAATGAGCTATCCTAGCTCATAACCTTAGTTCCCTATATAAATAAAACTACCGACAGACACGAAATCTTAATCTCCCACGCCCTCTAAACTAAGGTCACCCCTAGCGTAAACACCAAACAATGAACTCAACGATGATATCAGATTTTCACTCCAAGACTTTAGTTGGAAGTTATTAAATGTATTTTTTAGAAAAAAATAATTTAATTTAAATATTTTATTTACGGTTTTTCCCTTAGGGACTTTTTCTACACAAGCATTGTGCCGACAATGCTTATACCCCTCATACTGTAAAAGACACATTCTAGATAGAACCATGGACTCAGATTTCAATTCCGAGTTACTATTTTTGATTTATTTGGATTCGAGAAATAAAATTAATGAATTAATAAATTAATTCATCCATTGACATACCGCTAATAATAAAGGGATCTGAACATCCCATGACAATATGATTTATGTCATGCCTAGGGTAAAAATAGTGTTTCAGACCCAATAGTGGTCTCATATTTCTTATCTGATCAACCGTTTAAGAGATATCTCATTTTTGTTGGGTTAATAGTACAAAAAACTTAACACTTTTGTATAATTTATTTGAGGCACATCAGGCCTTGGAATTGCACATCATCCCAGCGCCTGGCTCTGGAAACACATGAAGAACTTTTCCAAAGTCTTACATGAAAAAACCGGGTTTCTACCTCATTCCCTTCTTCTTAATTTTCATTGCCAAAAAGAAAAACTAGCGAAACCAAATTTGGATACTGTGCTCATATATGGCTCTCCCACTCCCAAGAAGACCTTCAAAATACCATGTTGGCATAACACGCATACCAGAGAGATTGTTCGTACTCATAAGTTCTTCTATATTAGATAACATTCGTAGAAACATGAAAGTATCTAATCAGATGTGACACATAGAAGACATCATGCAGGCACTAATACTATTTGGAGGGTAGGGAAAGATGGTGGGAAACCTCTCCATATACAACATGATTTTTAAATGGCCCAAAAAAACTCAGAGTACTTTTCATGATAATCCTCTCACTCCACATCCCAACTAGAATCATGGTTTTCCCTAGAATATGGTCTCATGATTCCCTCCTTTAGAATTTCAATCTAGTGAAAGACTCAAGAATATCTGGTAACAAAAGATTTCATAGTCAGCGCATCTCAACTGAGGTACACTTACATTATCGAGGAGAAAAGGAGTAAACACCATCAATTTGAATAAAAGTTTCACGATCCTAATCAAATAGTGTCAACTGCAGTGAAGCTATCCACTATGAATCTTCTCGCACATGTCGAGCCTATGACACTCTTCTATTGGAACCTGCTACAATGCTGACACATTTCAAAGCATTGATTACCTCGAAATAATAGTATTATAAGATTTTCAACCAGTACTGTCATCTTAGGTTCATGTATCTCTAGGTGAAGACACCCCAGAGACACTGGTGGTCTGAGAAAACCATAAATTGCTCTCCCTGAATATAGCATTCCAACATTCTTAGGGTGAAGAAAACCAATACCATCACCTCATAGTGAGTCATTTAGTTCTATTAATGGGGTGTATATCACCTCGACCATTAATTGATAACAGTATCAAGATTGACGTTGAGCACCCAAGGTACCAACAAAAATGTCAGATGACAAAACTCATCCAACCACAACAGTATATACACATAAAGCACATGGAATACTCCATGCTTCTTTTCCCCTCTTGGAAAGAGAGTAATCCCCAAAATAGGAACTCTTCCAAAGACACTAGTGGAACCCCAAACATGGGGAAGTCTATCATCAAGACTCTACTATAAAAGACTAGACCTACTCTAACACTCCACCACCCATCCCTACCATGAACACACAAGTCATAGGAACTCATCTACCACACCTCAATACTATCCACTTTGGGTGGTACTGACTCTCCCTCATGGGTTTTATCGCATCACAAAAACACCTCTCAGTGGGGGAAGAACCCCGCATTCTTATGCATTCAAATCTATGTGGAACAACACAGACATAGGGATACACCGATTCCCCATTTCTCACTCAGTAACACCTTCAAAAAGGAATTGGATGAAAAGAGTACGTCACGTAGTGTCTAAAAATTTATACAAAAAATGGTAGAAAAGACACAGAGCGTACCTATTACCATATCATGTACTATATGATTGTAGACATCTATAGCACACAACATCTCCTGACCCCAGCCTCCAGTTTCCGGATACTGACATGGGCTGCCTAGTTGTGGTTGAAGGCCCTCAAAACATCATCCACCAACCATATTACATCATGCTATTCTGCCTAACTCGCCTCCCAGGGGAAACCTTGTCCTCACCTAAGTGATATATGATAACGAAAATGCCTCTATCATGGAATCATATATACCAACTGCCTGGAATACTCAGCACATAGGGTTGGGTAGTCTCATGCCACATGACCTCTCCCATCACAAGCATAACATTAGTCCTCCTTGGGTTGTCTCAGTGCTCTAAATTATCCCCAACCATGGTCCTACGTATTTCCAAGGGGAGGCCTTCTTCATCAAGGCCCTACCAAATAATGTCTGCTAGATACGGAAGACGTCCCAACTCTATTACTCCCATAGATAAAACCGGACAATTATCATTCCTCTGACATAAATATTCTCCACCACGAGTGCCTGATCCAGCACCTGGAGATGGGTGAGGATGCACAAGGGAACTATGCTAGCACATATATCATCTAAAGAGACCATTCTCAAAATTTTGTACCTAGAAGTTATAGTGATGTACCACGTCCTAAGATTACCGAGTAAGGTCTGCAAACATAGTCTCGTACGCAGCCTCTCCCATCACTCCCCACTGAAGATCTAGTAACCTCTGAAACCATACAAAGTGTAAGAATTAGGGGTAACACTCCTCATGAAAAAACATATGGAAGTAATCCCATGAGTGTACCGACTCATCATGCTTCTGAGTAACTAGGCTCTCCCAATGCCAAACTGCTTCGTTGAAAATGGTTGGCTGTCAAATCCACCATCTAACCTATTGGTGTCCGAACAAGCCTAAAGAGATAAACCAGAGACTCTAGAAAAACCTTCAATGCATGAGGGTATGTCTCACCATGGAAACTCATTGGGATCTGATGATGGAACTCCCATAGCATGCTCATTTTTCACTATTCATTGGCCTTCGCAGTCGGTACAATTTTCTACTCCACAGGTGGATGTGCAGCTGCCTGTTCTCCATGAGAAAGGTTAATTGTATGATGGATCCTGAACTGAGGCATCATCACTCACAAAATCAGTTTCATGAACCAAATCTAGTATCCTAGATGAATATAATTTCATAGGAATCTGACATCTGGTCAAGGAGTACCACGATAAAATGAGCATACATATATATATCAACAATGATGAGGAGCTGACTCAAGATGGACAATCAAAGAATCAATATTATATGATGTATGTATCAATGTTCCCTACAAAAAGTGTCTCAGCACACCAAGTCGACAAGTGAGTAATCATGGTCTTGGAGAATGGATATGTCGGTCGCTGCACCATCACTAGATTCACTGGCATGAGAGTCGCTCTCGAGACACGTTGAAACTATTTCTAAAAAACCCACCCAATTTCTTTTTATGGATCGTTCGAACAAAATCCCAAGGAATGAACCACCCCTAATACCATTTTGTCACAACCCGACCCATACTGAGGCTCGAGCCACAACAACCCCAATCTCACCTCCATTGGACAAGGGAAGGCGACATAGGCTAAAGGCATAAAAAACATAGCGAGGCTGCAGAATAAGTACATGATCAAACCAACACACAACCAACTCAACGTAAAAGTACACAGGGAAAAGAAAACAAGATACAACACTGATATATATATATAAACCTCAAATATGCATAAAACTCTAAATAGTTCAAGTATAAAAAAGTAAACTGAAAGGGAAAGGGAAAAAATACAGCCCAACTAGAAAAGTGCCACAACCCGGCAATAAGTGGAAAAGTAAATTTTCCGAGAGATCCCCGCTCTTAGATCCCAATCTATGACCACCAAATGTGGTCCAAGCACCCCATATCCCTATGATCCTATGACTCCACAATCAACATGTCCATCATCTTGAAAGGAACACTGAGTTCAGGCAAAGACCAGGCAGGTGTGAGTATAAAAATACTCAGTAGGATGCCCCAAAGGCTCAAGGGAGTTAAAAAAAGGTATTGAAGAGGGAATAAATATATAGATCAAGGTACAATAAAAGGGTACAACTCAACCCAAAAAAATATGTGAAGTAAGTTAATCCAAAAAGGATGAGCTATAAAGGGTGAGAAAGGGAACTTCTCATTGAGTCATCACTACCTATAGTAGGAGAGTAGACTTGTACAACCATGATAAGCTAGACACAGAAAGCACGTGACATACCCCAGTCATCTTCTCCTATTCTAGAAAGAGAGTAACCAAATCTAAAGGAATGGGTAATGAAATAATATATATATATATATATATATATATATATGCAGAACCAAGGAAGCCCAAACGAGAGAGTAAGAGAATCTATATATCACTAGCTCAACCCACGAAAAAAGTCTCCAACAGTTCTATAAGCAAACACCATAAATTCCCAACATCCCACATGTCTTCCTTGAACTATATGTAAAAGGGGCTCAATCACATCACGTTGATATTATCCTCTTTGGGTGGTTCTATATAGCCTTCACATTTTTATGTCGTGTTGCATGGATGCATCGTGGTGGGAATAGTTTCCATCCTTACCGAGTGTCTAAAGTCACATCAAGTATGTCTAGTATCTATACCCATATTTGAGAGATCATGTCACAATGTCATGAATCCACTATCAATCCCTTCTAGAGGATATACATATAAAATTTATCGGCGAACCCACTGCCCATCCCAAATAGAGGGTAATCCCTAAAAGTGTAACCGGTGAATGCCAATGCCCATCCATGCTAGAGGGAAGACCCCAAAAGAGTGACTAGAGAACACCACTACCCAGCTGTGTAGGAGTGTAATCCCAAAAGAGTTACTGGGGAATGACACTGCCAAGCCTCACAGGAGGTTAAGCCTAAAAGAGTGATTGGTGAATTCCACTGTCGAGCCTCACTGGAGGGTAAGCCCAAAAGAGTGACTTGTGAACACCTCTATTGTGCTACACTAGAGAGTAACCCCTATGAATGACTATTGAACACCACCACCCAGCCTTACTAGAGGGTAATCCAAAAAGAGTGACTGGAGAATTCCACTACCCATCCTTGCTGGAGGGTAATCCCAAATGAGTGATTAGAAAACGCCATTGCCCAGCCTCGCTAGAGGGTAAGCCCAAAAGAGTAACTGATGTGCCTAGCCTCGCTAGAGGGTAAGACTAAAAGAGTAACTAGTGAACGCCACTTTCCTGCATCACAGAAGGGTAAGCCCAAAAGAGTAACTAGCAAACACCACTACCCATCTACGTTGATGGGTATGACTTGAAAGAGTAACTGGTGAATGCCACTGCCTAGCCTCACTAGTGGGTAAGCTGGGATTGCTCTAGGAATTCTGAAAACATCACTAAAATCACTATCACCATCAAGAATCACCTCATATACGTACCACACTTAGAACATCTCATGAAGTATCTTGTAATCCACTAAAACATGCACTATCTCATCATACACAGAGAAACACTCAGGATAGGCTACTCGCAGGCTAAAATTCGAGTTCAGAAGAAGAGATATGAGAAATAGAAGATTTGTAGTGGTACACGGTGCATGTGGGGCCCACATTATGTGTGACCCCTCCTTATATCCTAGTCATATACCTAACTATTTTTTTGTACCAAAAGAGTGAAAAAGAACCGTGGCATGTCAAGGTACTTCAAGAGTACATTACACATTAGTTGCAAATCCGACGAGCGCACGACGCTCACCAATAATCTAGAGGGTTAGAATCATAGGTTATCTTACAAAACTCCTCGAACAGTCCAAGAACATTGACTGTATCACTTCCAAAAACTTCTCTACTCTCAAAAGAGTCAGAGTCGTCCTAATCCATACAATCTCTTCAATCACTTCAAAATGATATTCCACTGATATTCCTTTCATGTTTCTAAATTTAACAAGAGATTGTGTATAAAGGTCCACACATTCAAACATATCACACCATCATGATCCTTGTAAAAAAACATGCAATGTCGACTACTCACTCATCCGAAACACACTCCTGATGCAGAAGATGCATCTACCAGCGTCATATGAAAACAGTGCCCCATGGGACTCACACCTCGATCCCGAAACACATCATGTGGATATCCCCATTGTGATCCCCACTAAAAAACACACCAGATCATCTATTCATTTTTCCAAAACGGACAATTGGTGAAACGGGTGATTTTTTTTTGCAAATTCCCAATCGGTTCTCAATCACTACTTTTCACATAAAGGCATCACTCATCCAAATGGATTTCACCATTTCAATCCTTTTATAGAAACACGCAAGGTAGACTATTCACATTCCCTAAACTGACTTTCGATTTAGAAGTTGTAAAACTCTACATCACGCTCAAAAATGCTTCCCATGGGGCCCATTTATTGGCCTCAGATTTAGTATGGAAAATCCCACAATTGCGATCCTCATGAGAAAACAAACAAGAAAAACTACTCGATTATCCAAAACAGATACCTAGTGAAAAAGTCACATTCAACCGCAAACACAAAAAATGGGACTCATGGGGCCCACACCACTATTTTTTTACGTGCCCAAAATATTCTTTGAAATATCTAGCTCAACTCCAAGTTCGCAATGCCTCTAACGGTGCATCAATCAGACGTCGTATGCAGATGTAAGGCCCTATAAAAGTTTCCCAAAAAAAATAATTATATTGTTATAAAAACGAACATTTTGTATAAATGAGAATGGATCCTGAAACAATATACCTTTAAATTATCCTCAAAAGATCCACCTAGAAACAAGGGTCACATACCCACAGATGACTTGTAATTCAGTCAACCATTTTGAATGATATGTGGGTTTAAACGCCCCCGTACTAGTCTGGCCGGACCATCATCATCCTGCCGGAAACCACCACCGGAATTGCCAAAAATCCTCTAGAAAACATTTTCATACCTCCATGGTCTCTCTTGGTGGTTGAAAATGTGATCTGAAACCAAATCTAGAATCCTCAAGATGAGACATTTACAACTCTTTCCTTCGATTGTCGATTCGTCGTCATTTCAGCATCAAAAAAAGTAACTGCCTCTTCTGCTCGTCGTTGCGCTTCCTATGGTGCCCAAAACTCAAACCTGAGCACAGATCAGAATTCTTTTGGTCGAGAGCTTAGAAAACATATTCCTTGCTCCTCGATTCGGGGATGGGTTGGTGAGGCCAAAAGTTGGTGGATAAAGAACACAAAGAACGCGAAGAACGAGTAATTGGAAATTTAAAGAGATGATGATCATTGTTCATTTGGCCATCGTGAAAGGATTCCATAGCAGTAAAAACAAAAAAAAAAGGATTTTTGAGTATGAAATTTTTAACAAGGGGTTACCGAATCTGAAATAGAAATCCTGCCTCGAATCCGGATAGACTGTTTCATTCATTGCGCCCTTATCTATCAGCATATGATGTTTCATCATGATCCAATGTCTTTCAGACATCAAATCGCCGTTAGCCAAAGCTTCACCATCCAAACAAGATAATTATCTAACCCTACTCATTTTCTTAATTTTCTATTTATAGAAAAATCCTAGAAGACGCGAAATTCGAATCTCACATGCACTCTAAATTGGGGTCACCCATAGTGTTAACACCTCACTACAAACAAAACTGAGGTATCAGATTTCCACTTTGGGATTCCATATTGAAGCTATTCAATGTAGCGTTTCAAATAAAAAAATTTAATTTATATCTTTTATTTATAGTTTTTCCTTCAAGGAAATTTTCTACATAAGACCTACGCCAACAGTGCTTATACCCCTCCTAGGGTAAAGGACACCCTCTGGATGCAACCATGGAGTCATATTTTCAATCTGAGTTACTATTTGAGAGTTATTTGGGTTGTTATATTAAATTAATGAATTAATAAATTAATTAATCCATTTACATATCTCTAATGATAGATTGGTCTGAAATCCCCGCGCCGATACACTTTATGTAACTCTTAGGGTAAACATCGCATTTTAGAACCAACAGTGGTCTCAGAATTCAGATATGATCAACCATTTCAGAGATATCTTGTTTCCATCGTGTGAATTGTACAAATATACTTAATATTTTTGTGTAATTTATTCCAATCACATCGGGCCTTAGAATTGCATGCCTTTTCAGTGCCTAGCTCTAGAAACATAAGTTGAAATATTCTAAAGTCTTACAGGGAAAATCCGGGTCTCTATAGTTTTGAACCATAAACAATTCATTTTAAGACATTTATTAATATTCTTATATTTACTATATTCTAGGTGGCCATATGAAGATGACACTAAATAGTGATATGAAAATGTCAAGAAACATGTTAATTAAATGGATGGACAATTGTTGTAATCATTATATATTTTAATATACTAATCTAGATTTAATGTAAGGATTATATTCATATAGTTATCAATTAATTTTTTTCAAAACATTAAATAATTTGTTAAGGATACAAAATTTTCTTTTCTTCAAATCCATAATATATTAATACATTATAAATATAGGGGGAATACTTACACATATAATTATATTGAAATAATATCATTGATTTTATATTAATTGTAACATCTGAAATATTTAAAAGGATACAATATGTTCTATAGTGTACATAATACGCCAGATCAAACTTAAAAATAAATAAATATTATTACATTACCTTCTAACCAAGCTGTTTAAATGGAGGTAATGAAGAATATTAATTAGTTTATAAAAATATTGTTTAAAAATTTATATAAATAATTCTTATTTGAACAACTATATATAAAATAAAATAAAACCATTTTAATTGAAAGAATATGTTTTTCTTGAAAAAAAAACTCAATTAAGTGAGTTTATAAAATAATAAAACAACTCTTTATAGATTTTATTAAAGAAATATATATGTAATATATTCAATATAATTTTAAAAAATCATCTTATTTGTTTTCTAGAAATGATATAAGAAAAAATTCAAATTTTTGGATAAAAGAATTATTTTTCCTAAAAAATATAGTTTTACAGTCTTTTGAGAGAACCTATTTTAAAAATAATTTTTGACACTTTTATATGTTCTATTTGAAGAACTAATATTTTTATTCCAAATAGGGGAATCAAAATTTATGTTGGATTAAATTTTTGTTTTTACTGATAAAATTTATATTTTAACAAATAGTGAAAAATACTTCATTTTAATTAAAAAATTAGTTTTCATAAAACATATTTATATAGTTAAAATATTATTTTAATTTTTTAAGGTATAATTACATGAATATTTTATAATTTAATCAAATTTTATTTTATATTATATAATTTCAATTTGAAATTAGATATAATCGCCTGTCAATATTTTCATGGTTTTTACTTTTAAAAAACCTATTTTTTTCATTTTGACAATGAGGATTAAATTTTAATTAATTTCTTACAATAATTTTTCTGAATTTGGAAAAAAAATTCATAATTTAAAAAAGAAGTTTCAAATTATTTAAAAATGCACCTTTATTTTTTTTAAAATTATGAATAGTAGCATTGGTGATAAATTTTATTACAACAGTTAAAGGAAAATTTGAAAATTAAAGGTGAAAATAATATTATAATAATATAAAACTATCCTAACAATTTTTTTTAAATTAATTAAATGAGTATATCACTACCATGATTATTCGTGTATCATTTTTTGTAAATCATGGTTCCACTTGGATGTGATTATCACACTTATTAAAGTTTTGTTTAAAATACTGACCAAGATGTAATAATATTATCTCTCATTACTAATATTTTTAAAAATTAGGTTATAAGAGTGACCTATTACACTATAAATAGTTATTTTAAATCTTTATATATTACATACATCATGGTAATTTATTTATAATTGTTATTAAATAAATAATTAAATTAAATAGTTACACATTGAAGATGTTGGGATTTCTTAATTAATAAAAGAATCAAAGAAGACATATTATAAATATTAAAATAAATATTATATGGTAATATTTATTCCATCCAAAAAAATTTTAGATATATTTTAAATTTTTTCATGATTTATGCATTTTTTTTGAACTTATCATTTTGTTATGATATTTTTTAAATGTCAACTAATGAATAGTGTCAAAATTTGCATGATGGGTAATTTAAAATATAATTTTTTTTTATTAAATTATATTAAATTCATAAAAAATATTTTATTCATTTAAATGGTTCGAATAAGTCAATATATATCATAAATTCCCCTTTGTTGGTCTTCTGACATGTTATAGTAATTTCATTAACCCATAAAGTATAAATAACATTGTATAATGTTAAGATTAAAATGTGTAAAATTAGGGTTAAAACAAAATGATAAGGATTTAAAAAAATATTCAAAACACATCTACATATAATTTGATAATATGTATTCAACCCAAAAATCATATTTTCTTTAAAATAAACTATGTTCATACCATTTGTAAGTGAAATTGAATTGATATTAATTTAATATTCTAAGAGTTTAAAAGGGTGCCCCTCCCCACTCCTATAAAAGGTACCCACTATTCTTTAATACTAACACTTCCATATATTTTTGGGTCAGCCATTGTCTATCCAAACCTCTTCCTAGAAACCCTTCCCATTTTCTTGAGGCCTTATAAATGGCATACCACCCTTCTTAGTGTAGTTAATGAGTTCTTCAACAGTGAACAACCGAAGAAGAGGTTTAGTTTTGTTTAATTATTTATATTTTATTTCTTCTTCCGCATCCTTAAAATCATTTATAACACTAATAAAAAAATACCTACATTAACATAAATATTACAAGATGTTATTATGTTAATATATTTTCTTTAATAAATCTCTAATTTCATCAAATGGGAAACAAAATTTTGGTATGTGTGTACGGAGGACTACCGCTTCACGAATAAATAAAGTTCTTTTTTAATCACAACCTTTAAAGGCTTGTTAAATTGTTTTAAGTAAATGTTATTATGTAATTGTAATAAAATATTACTTATTATAAGACAATAATATATCGATTAGTTTCTTACATTCCATGGACCTAATAATGCTATATTTGTTTGTGCGTACATGTGAACTATCACCTCCAAGAAGCGATATGAATAATTTTTATTCACTACATCACTTATATGATATATATAAATATATATAAATTAATAAAATTATATTAATGATTTTATGATAATTCTGGATATTTAATATATTACTTACCCTCTTTTTATAATGATCAATGAAAAAGGGAAATTGTTACTCATGCGTATGTAAGACCTACTGTCTCCATCACTATAACATTGTTTATTATTCATAACCATAATTAATGGCTTGATTGAAAAGTAAAATTAATGTACAATGATGATCCATATGTTATAAATAATATTCTATATAAGGCGGATATATGACCACATAGACAATTTACATCATAAAAAGTTCATTTTCAACTCAAGTATCAAATATCGATATATCATCTGAAATGAACATAAAAAATTATTGAAGTTTTATAACATGGTAATAATTGATTATAAGGAATAATGACATTGAAATATGATCTCAGTAAATTTAAAATTAAACTATTTTTATTATTACAGAATCTGAAGACTTTATGTGATGAGTCTTACTCGTAGTAAGAGAATTTGTCTCAATCTACTTTCATTGAGTAATTTCTTGTTAATATGCACCTTTATTCTTTTATAAAGAGTATATAAAGAAAACATTACATTCCATATCCATATTTTATAGATAATAATAATATTTATCATTTTGGTAAATTTATTAATTCATAGACATTAGGATTTAAATATTCTATGGGGTATGAGACACCATGAACATTTAAATATTTAATTATCAAATATTTATCTTTATGATATTAATTTAAATATTTATTCATATGGATATAAAAGTAATATACATTAAATTTTATTTCTATTTAATTAAATGATTTTAAAATTAATATTTTAATACAAAGTATTTTAATTTCTTTATAAAAAAACAAATAGTTTTTTAACATATATGGAAATAATGAATTCTCTGCCACATTGACCATTATTTGATATTTGGATTCCTCTACAAGACTGAATGTTTTAAAATGTTAATGAAATAAATTATTACATTTATGGGTATTTTGGTATTTAAAATCTATTATGTATTTTGATATCATGGAATGATTTCTTATGATTGGAAATGAATTTTATGAATGAGATGTTTATAATTACAATCTTTATGTGTCATGATAATATAATGGTATGTGGAAATTTAATGGATGGTTATGTGATAAAATAAGGTTGGGTGATTACAAGATAAACCAAATACGGTTATATAAATGATAAAATGAGGGCATGTGAGCCCATGAGAGCTCTATAATGCATTAGGCAATGAGACAGGTTTAACCAGGTAGGTTTCTCTTAAGCGATTTAGGGAATATTAGGTGATAGGAATTCCAAACATAACCAAAAAGGATAATACCAATGTAGATATGAATGATACAATGAAATTATGATATGGATTCCAAAAGTTACGTTTAAATTTTATGATTTCAAATATGTTTTATAGGAATCTTATGATTTCATGAAGAAATCCAAATAGTAAATGTTTTATTAGTTAATAGAATGTTCTTGTGAATATGATTTCATGATTTTAAAATATTCATGGAATAATGGATTCCTTACTTATTTTAAACCCCTTATATTTTTGTGCTTATACAATGTTTTTAAAAGTTTTTTATAGGTCTTAAGATTTGTAAGGAAAAATAAGATTCCATTATGAATGTATTGAAGTTGTGTCTTGAAAAAAAATAATTTCTAATTCGAAAAGGGATTTCTTTTGTAAAAAATAGATGATGAGTATAAGGGTCCATTTAAAATGTATGAGTTTACTAAGTAGGACTTTTTCCAAATTATTTAAAACACTAAACAAAAAATATCCTAGATTGTGAATTCTAGTTCATAAGAACTATAATAACATATGTTTAAGCTTAGCACATTATAGTTAGAATCAGATGATGGTTTGGAAAACATTGGAGACTATGATGTATTATTAAGAGAGAGGGAGATTTATCATATGATTTTATAATTTTATGTTTGACCATAAGATAATTGTTTTATCAATCCCTTTTTAGGTATTATGTCCAAAAATTTTAATGTGATTAAATGTATTTTTGATACATTTATTTTTTATGTTACTATGGGTTATTAATATTGGAATAAAAAATGAGAGGAATGAAATAAAATTTGATTTTCAAACTTGTTGTTATTTTTTCTTGATTTTATAAGATTTATTTAGTTTTTATCTCATTTTTTGAGAATTTTATTAGAATTATATAGTTTTATAAAATTGACAAACCACTGGATGGGTGACAAAAAATCACATTTATCATGGTCATGGGAATCGAACAGACAATCGAAGGGAGACAAGGGTGAATCACCTACCATTAGCTTTCGTAAAGTACCTAGTTAGTATGCATTTTATTTATTAGTTAAAAGTGTTTGTGGAATAAGAATAAGTATATTTTGGAAATATATGTGTTATAACATGGATATCCCAAGAATTGGAAAACGATTTGGGGATTAAGTGAGAAGTGTTATTTTGGAAGACATTAACTATTTTGGGAACTCAATATACCTAAGGAAAATATAATATAATGGTATTTTATTTGATGAGTAATAGATAAATTTTGTTTTGAAAGAATCTATATTTTTATTGTATACTTCTGACGATTTGTGTTATTTATGGAAATTATTAACATTTCATATAGAATATTTGATTACTTTAATTTCTTTTTGGTATAAGGCATTAAGAGTGATTGATTTTATTTGGAGATAAATGTTAAAATTTATTATATATGATTAGGAAATCAAAATTTTCTGAATTTTGGGTCCCATTATGAGTTTGGATTATTTTATGGAATTTTATGGAATTTTTTTGAACTGCCTTGGTTGATGTTTGGATATTACTGTTTAAAATTTAAGATTAAATTAAGTTGTTCACCATAGAAATGATTATTCTTTTTTGGGTAAATTTTATGATTTTATACTAACAATTTTGGGTTTGGTTAATGTTTAATTGTATAACAAATAAATAGTTTACTTATTATAGTTTATAAGAGTTTTTAGAAGTTGATTATAGTGCTTTAGGTGTGAAAAAACCATCTTAAATACTCATCATTTGGAGAAAAAGATGTGTTTCTGGTTGAATTCAGTTAATGGATGAAACTATAATTTTCAACTAAGTATATATATATTTTTTATTATTCTATGTTGTAATATAAATCCTCATTTATATGAAAATGATATTAAAAAATGTTTTTTGTGTACATTTTTCTACCACGAAATCAATGACTGTTTAACCCATAAATATTTATGGTTTTCTAATTGTTAACATTTAAATGATCTTGTTTCCTATCACTATCAATCATAACAATGTGGTTTTTAATTCCATATCCATGTTTTCTTATTTGGATTCCTTGTATGTGTTATCTCAAGTGAACTTCATATTGTCCTTTCTTTTTATTAAAGTAGATATATTATCAATCCTTTTTTTGATGTGGGAATGAAATAATGGCATTTTCAAGGGTACTACCTTATTTCCCAATAACAAATTCAAATTTGATGGAAAAAATTTCCAAAAGGGGGATAATTTAGTATCCTAAGTTTTTAAAATTAGACAATTTGGTCGATAAAGTACATAATACCCCACATCGAGCATAAGTGTACAACTAAATATTATTATGTTACCTTATAACATTGATGCTAAAATGGTGGGAAATAAAAATATTAATTGATATATAAAAATATTTTTTACACATGCATATAATTAATTATTTTTTGGAAAATTATTTATAATAGAAAATAAACCCCTTTTAAATTAAAAGGTAATGATTTTTCTGAAAAACAACTTAAATGAAAATGAGTGAGTTTAAAATAATAAAATCACTATTTATGTATTTTATTAACGAAATATATATCTATTATATTAAATGAATGTTTAAAATTCATCTTATTTGTTTTCTAGAAAAGATATAAAAAGTATAAATTTCTCTTATAAAAGAAGCATTTTTTCAAAATAAAATTTTTTCACCACATTTGGATGTAAAACCCATTTTAAATTAACTTTTTGAAAATTTTATATGTTCTTTTGAAAAAAAGAAAATAATTTTTATGATTTGGGACATTAAATTTTAATTCAGTTGAACTTTTCTTTTTTCTGATAAAAATCAAATTTAATGAATAATAAAAAATACTACATTAAAATTCAAAACTTCTTTTTTTTATCTAAAATATTATATAGATATATTTTAAATTTAATAAGGTTTAATTAATTATTATATTATGTTTTTAAAATTTAATCCAATTTTTGGCTTTGGAATTAATTTTATACTCAAATTTGATATAACCACATTTGAATCTTTTGATGGTTCTTAGTTTTGTAAACCACATTTTATCATTTTGAAACGGAGAATAATTGTAAATTTATTTAATCCAATTATGTATTTTAAATTTGAGAAAATTTATTTCATATTTAGAATAAAAGGGTTCAAATTATTTCAATATGACCATTTTTATTTTTTGGACATTATGAATAGTAACTTTAAAAATTAATTTTATTACCATGGTTAAAAGAAAATTGGGTAAATAAAAATAAAAATAATGTTATAACAATATAAAAATACCATAAAAATACACAATTAAATATTATTATTTTATCCTGACCATAATAATACATAGGTAGATTTTAGGACCAATTGGAGCCACTTTATTGTGATTATGACAACAATAAATATTTTATTTAAAATAATGACCATCATGACATAATCATATCTCTCATATCTAAAGCTATTTGAATGTGGGGTTATAAAATTTATATATTAAAATATATATAGTCATTAGAAATATATAAATATTAAATCAAACATTATAATTTATTTATAATTTTTAGAAAATTTATAATTAAATCATATAGTGACATATTGATGATGTAATAATTTTTTAATTAATGAATGAATCAAATATGTAATATTATTAATATTAAAATAAATATTATATGACATAATTTTTTCCAAATAAAAATTTCTAGACATATTTAAATTGTTTTTGATGATATATGGGGGTTTATGAACATATTTCAGCCAAGATCACCCCAAACCATTTACTGTAATCCCTCTCCACATTATTAAGGCCTTAGATTAGGCATAACACCCTTGTTACTTCTGATAAAGGGTTCTTTAGATATTATCAACCAAAGAAGAGATATCATTTTCTTTAAGTATTTCTATTTTATATCCTTTACCACATCCCTAAAATCTCGTATAACCATGATGAAATAATAATTCCAAAATCCTAAATATATTGATATGTTATTATGGTTATACAATCACCTTAATCCATCTCCAATTTTATCAAATGGGAAATAAATATTTTGTTATTGTGTACGACAGAATACTGCCTCACGAAGTGATATAGTTCATCTTTCACCACCATCATTAAATAATGGTTATAATGATTGAATAAAATTATATTAATTAATATTCATGAGATTTTAATCATTATTAGATAATAATTTATCAATTATGTTCTTAATTACATGAACATAAAGATCATAACATCGTTCGTGCGTATGTGTGAACTGTCACCTCCACGAAGCGATATGATTAATTTTTATTCACAAAATCACTTGTATGATATATATAATCATATTTAAATCATTAATAATATATTATTTATTTTATGATCATTCTTTAATGATAAAATAGATCTTACTTTCTTTCTATAATGATAAATTAATAACCGAAAACATTACATATGGGTACATATTTCATACCATCTCTATGATTATAACATTTTTAGTTTTTCTAATCAATAATTAATAGTTGTATTTAGAAGCTTATTAGATGTATAATCGTGATAATTATGTCATGAATATTATTCCATATAGGACGACTTATGATCACATGGAAAATTTACATCAAACAAGTTTATTTTCGACTCAAGTACCAAATATCAACAAAACTACCAATATGAAATTAAATAATTTTTTATGTTTTATAACATGCTAATAAGTGATGAAAATGGAATAATAAACTTGAATAATGTTCTCAATCAAGAAGAAATTAACCTGTGTTAACTATTCAGGAATATAATTATTGTAAGTGATGTGTCAGACTCACGGTAAGGGATTTTGTCTCAATCTCCTTTCATTGAAGAATTTCTTGTTAATAAGAAACTTTAATCTCTTATAAAGTTTATATATTTCCACTATGATATTTCATATATATGTTCTATATATTCTAATGTTATTAATTAGTTTGGTAAATTTATTAATTCATATATATTAATATTTAAATTTTCAAAGTGGTATGGGACACTATGAACATTTAATGATTTAATTATCGAATCATTTTCATTATAATATGAATTTTCATATTTATTTATATAGATATAAAATGATTATATAGTACATTTTATGCCTATTTCATTCAAATTTTTTTAAAGTAATCATTTCATAAAAAGAAATATAATTTATATAAAATTGGAAAAAGAGATATTGTTTTAACATATACAACGACAAAAAATTCTCCGTCGTCTTATCCATTATTGGATATTTGAATTCCTCTACAAGACATAATAATATTACAAGATAAATAAATAAAATATTCTAATTATGGGTATTTTTGTTTTGAAAATGGTTTGACTATTTAAATATATGTAATAATTTCTTATCATTACAAATAAAATTATATGAGTGAGGTGTTTATAATTTCAATCTTTTATGTGTTACTATTATATAATGGTACTTGGACATTTTTTGTGTGGTTACATGATAAACCAAATATGAATAGTTACATGATAAAACAAAGATGTGTGGTTCCATGACAAACTAGGGGAGGTTGATTCATTAATAACTCTTCCATTCATTAGGTAATGAGACGGGGTTAACCAGTTGGGTTTCTCCTAAGAGATTTAGGGAATATACTATGATGGGTATTCCAAACATAACCATAAAGGTTACTTTATACGTACCCTTAAAAACTACAATGTATGTATGATATGGATGACATAAGTTACCTTTATGATTTATTATATCTATAAAGTTTTATAGGAATCTGATGATTTCATGGGATAAGCTAAATAGTTTATGTTTTATGGGTGAAAAAGTATGTTTTTTGATTTTTTCATAATTTAATGAATTTTAATGTAGTAATGGTATCATTCCATGTTTAATATCCCTAAATTAGATTTTTCCCATCCACAGTTTTAAAATGTTTTTTCATGCATTAAGATTGGTAAGAATGAAGAAGATTCCATGATGAATTTATTAAAGATGTGTCCTAAAATGAAATCATTTCTTTTTTTAAATTGCGTTCCTTTGGTAAAAAAAGGGACATTGAATTCAAGTGTCCAATTGTTATGTATGATTTTACAATATAATAGTTTTTCAAATTTCTCTAAAACCCTAAACATAAATGATCCTAGAATCTGAATTCTAGTTCAAAAACACTAGAATAAGATATTTTTAGGTCGGGGTCATTATATTAATATCTTCCATGATTGTTTTATAAATGATGAATATAGATCAATGAATGATCATCAATCATCAAAAAACACTAATAAGGGAAGAAATTTTAATTATTTATCACCAACCAATTCACCATGCATTAGGTCTCCAACATTAAGATCTATATTTTTAGAATCATCATGTAGTTAATGAGATATGGGAATATAATAATAAATTATATAATCACCGATATACTAATTATATTATATCAATTAGGTTTACAGATAAATATAATTATAAAAAATTGATAAATTTTTTTATTTTGCAGGAATCCTTATGATAAAATAAGTTATATTCACAACTTTAAATAGTGATAAATTATTCACTTGATGAAACTCCATGGGTATATTTTCATAATATTCATAGAATAAATTGATAAATAATAGTAATTACTTAATTCCCAATAATTTAGATAATTATTCTATCATATTCATCCAATGATTCATTTGATATTTCAATATGTTGTTAATGTTTAGATGAAGAATCAATTTTTCTGAATATTAATTTTTTTTCATGAGGATTTAATGATAAAATTATATGATAGTATTAGTTGGAATACATAAATAAATAAATGTAAATATATGTTCCAATAATTATATGATTACATGGGATTCAAGTTTTATTTAATATTGTTACATGAAAAAGGGTTTTAGTTAAATGATAATTTAAATACATTGATATAAATTAGTCATATGAATAAATAGATAATTATTATGACCATGTGATTGTCTTTAATTGTTATTAATTTTTTTTATCATCGGATAAACATGATGTATTAATTGATGTAATTTCAGGTAAAAATTTGTTTATTATTCATTGTTTTATATTACATATAGATAAATTTTAATAATTATTTTGGTAAATTTATTCATCACCATTTCGTGTGATATTAGTTTGAGAACCTAATTTTTTTTCGAAGACATCATGGTAACTACTATATATCAAATATTTTGTTCTCATTTATGTAATATGAATTAAATATTTACATCATGATTCCAAAATGTGAGGTTTGAGTTTTCATAAAGTTGTTTTGGGTGGAAGTGGAAAAGGGGATTATATATTGGCTAATACCCATGTAGTGTAAGCTAATGAATTTTGAGGCAACAATTGCAGTGACAAATTTTCATCAATGGTTAATTTTAATTCTTGGGGTGTGATATGAACTGTGATGGGAGATCATGGAGATCAGATAATGGGGGGTAGAAGATAGAAATACATTTTGGACTTAAACTATATATTTGCTAATTTTCCTAACCACATGACGAGTAGCTCACAAACACATGCTTTTTATTTCAGATTCTACAGTAGATATTTTTTATGAGATATGATTAATTTCACATTCCATGTTACTATAGGTAACACACCGTGTTACCCTAGGTCACAAACCATGTAATTTGAGCAAAATTACTTAGGCATATACTATGTGTACACACTGAGTAAATAACTTGAGTCACGTGATAAGTTCAATAGTACAAATTATGTGAACCCTATACCACTTTTATTAGAAATACACTATGATAAAAAAGATGACTCATTATAAATGTTACACACATCACATTGCTCTTATCATAGATTATGAATTAATTAATGTCTTGACTCAGTGTATTACAGTAACATGAAATGATGGGTCCGTGAATCATACCATCCTTGTACACCAGTTTCGTATGTCACGTATTATTGTGTAATAATATAACAGCATTACTTATGATTTGGTAAGATTAATAATATGTACCTTTATTCCCCGATGCCATTTCCCTTTGAGAAATACTATGTATGGGGACTTCACATGGATTCTGTGTGGAATACAGATGTCTAGTATTTCTTGAGAAACATATACGCCATGTACTATACATGACATGCCAAGTACTGGGATATTTGTAACATTCATCATGATTTAATTCCATCGTGTTAGTTTAAGAAAAATTAGTAGTCCAATATAGGTAAATATCCACATTGAACATTATTGAACATTTATCTTCATTATCTAGTATCTTTATTTAGGTTATTTAATGGATCAAGGATTCATATTGATGTTTTCATCTATGGATAGATAATTAAAGAATCTATGTTGCATGTAACGATATTTGAGAATATATATATGTGAATGGTATATTTAATCAATCTATATATTTGTGTAGTTATCCCTCTAATATGGATTTTGTATAGGCATTGTACTTAAGAATTTGTCGACTATAATGACACAACCTTTAAAATTACATAATCTCGATTCAATTCAATAATCTTACTATATCTGACATTTAAAAATAAGTCATATTTAGAGCTTTAAATAATTAATCCATGAGACATACATAAGAACTAAAATATTCCAATATAGAATCCTCTAATCAATATCCTTTTTTTCTTAATAAAAAACATTTAAAAATGAAACAAGGTTTCATTTCATGTTTAAAATTCATAAATTATCCTTGATCTTATCCTTGACTCTATTTGTATTCAAATATAGTGAATGAAATTCCAAAACATGGGATGACCATAAAAATAATATAAATGGATACAAAAATATGGAAAACTATTAGTCCTACGAAAATATGTAAACCATGACTACACTATCATAAAGTAATAATTTTATCCTTTAATGAGCAGTAAATAAATTTCACCAAATATAAGCTCATTTCCTACCATTTTTTAATTGAAAAATTACCTTAAGACCCATTAAAAGAAATATATAACAAATAACGGTAACATAGGGAATAATATAATATAGATGGAATAACAAATGGTTTACTTCCACATATATCACTAAATATAATATCCATACAAGAGACTTCCATACCCAATACATTCAAGGTTATAACGTCGCCACCCATCCTTGGATTATCACAAACCACCCATATTTGGTTCATTTTGTGACCTCCCATCTTTGTTTTATCATGTAACAACCCAGGAAATTTCTAAGTACCATTATATAATCATAACACATAAAATATTGCGATTAACAACATTTCAGTCATAAAATTTCATTTTGAATCATAAGAATCAATTTTAAGAAATCTAAATAGTAAATCTAATTTCAATACCATATTCAATATCAAAACACCCTAAATAAATAAGGGATTGATTTTCCTTTTAAAAAAATATGTTTTATACATGAATCCAAATATCAAATAACGGTTACGATGATAGATAATTCCCACTATACGTATAAATTAAAAAAACATTCCTTTTCTCTTTAGTAAAGAATGTAAAACGCTTCATATAAAAATTTTCCATTTGAAAACCTTTAAAATATAGGCATATAATATGATTTATCATCCTTTTATATCCATATATGTAAATATGTAAATTAATATCATAAATAAAATAGGTGATAAACAAATCATTATATGATCAAGGTGTCCCATACCACATTGAACATTTAAATATTAATTTCCATAAATGAGTATATTTACCAAATAATTAAATAACATTACAATAGATACAATATGGATATAAAATTTCATATTGACAATATATACACCAATTAAATGAATAATGTTCCATATTATCTCGAAATTCTTCCATGAAGACAGATTGAGACGAAGTCCCTTATCTTCGGTTTAATACATCACGTTGGTTCTTAATTATTACTGAATAATAAAAATAGTTTAATTTATATTTTATCCAAAAGCCTTTAATTTATATTATTCATTACATATCTTCTATTACAGTGTAATAATAAATAGTTAGTTAATTGAGTTCATGCTAGATGCATTGTCGATATTCGTCAATTTAGTTGAAAATGAATATGGTTTGATATCACTAGTCCATGTAGTCCCAAGTACCTCATCACTAAAATATAAAAAAATATATAAATATCATATATATTCATTATATAGGTATTTATAAAAATACATTAATGTTAAATAAAAACACCATTCTTGTAGATGGTAGGTCGTACGTATCTATGGATTTTTTTTTGTTTTTCCTTCCATATAGAATGAAAAAAATTAATGAAAAGGTATGTAAATGTATATAATATATTTAACGTTTCATTAATTTTTATATTTTAACATATATGTTAACTAAAAAAATCCTTAATATATTCAATGTGATCCGTAAAGGAATCACATCATTTTGAGGAGGTAGTAGTCCACACAACCCCAAAGGTAGTTATCATATAAAACAAATATTAAAATCAGGATGGTATTCATAATATATAATTTCTAGAAATTTAAATAGGTCATAATATACATAATATAATATTATATGAAAATAAAAATAGTTTTAGGGCCATCCATGAATGCAGTAATGGAAAAATAATGAAAGCATTACTCAATGGAGGCGAATAACCAACATAACCTGGACAATAATTTCGTCTCTTTGAATAAGAGGAGGCGAGAAATGAAATGAACATGATATATTCAATTATTTACATACAAATATAAGATATATATGATTTTTAGTAATTATTAATGTATTTATGAATGATGTGAGGAGAAGGTAGAAAAATAATAGAAATTAAGAATGGTACTTTTAGAAAATTACCTCTTGAATATCCCCTTCTTAAAAGACTCTTGAGGACCCTTGATTTGGAATTTTATTGAGATTTGTAGAACATGAATGTATGGAAATTGATGAGGATAATTGTTTTTAGAGATTTGAGGACATTAGTGTTTTGTTATCAAAATAGGGAGGTGAGGGTTGTTATTTATATTTGAGGAGAGGTGTGTTCATGTGATTAATATATTGATTATTTTTTTATTAAAACTTAATCATATTGTGGTAGAATTGATTTAAGATAATTAAGAATTAATTTGTTATTATTTATTATGGTTAATGTCAAGACACACCTCACCCAAACATTAAATTTTGTGACTATTAGGTATGTTAAACTTTTACTTTTTATCTTTTAACTTGGTCACAATTATACCAAGACAATAGTAAATAATTTTTTCCAATTGGAACTATATTTATATATAAAAATGAAATTGACCTTAAAAATAAATCTGGATCTTATTATTCTAAATAAGGAATCCATTTTACATAATTCAAACCATATAATTGGGAAAATTATATTTAAAATTAATTCCACAGTCAAAACAAATAAATAGGTTTCTAAAGTAATATTTTTAGAAGTTTGAATCAAATTTATATATAATTTCAATTATAAATTTATCCCAATGAACTATATTTTATTAAATAATAAATAATAATCTAAATATACATTAAAACCTATTAAAATTATCATATATCAATAGTAATAAATTAGAAGAAAAAGCAGTATTTTTACTATTCATTAAAAATGAATATCTTTTAAAACAATTACATAAAATTTTCCAAAGTAAAATTTTATGTACTAATTTAAAATAAAAAGTATATTATGTAATAAATAAATTATATAGTTTTGAAAAACTAGATTCAAAATGAGTTCTCCATCAAAAGAATAAAAAATGCACTTTTTTTGAAAAATTCCTTCTTTTATCTGAACGTTATAAATTTGTTTTAAATCATGTATAGAAAACATATTAGATAAATTTAAAAAATTATTTTAAATATATTACATATAAATTTCATTACTAAAACTCATAATGAGTGATTTTATTATTTCATGAATCACTTATTTTCATTTAAACAGCTTTTTCTGAAAAAACATTTTCTTTTATTTAATCTGGGGTTTACATTTATTTATAATTAATTATTCACAAAAGAATTATTTATATAAATTTTAAACCTTATTTTAATAAATCAATTGATACTTCTCATTTATTCCATTTTATAAGCTATGTTATATGGTAACCTAATAATATTTAGTTGTTCACATATGTTCGACGTGGCATATTATGTAGTCTATCGAACATTGTGTCTCTTTTTAAAAACATGGGATATTACATCGTTCCCACCATTGATATATTGTTTCCTTGAAATATAAATTTGTGGTATATAACTAACGTATTATTTTTCAAAATAGATTTAGTTAACTATGACTTTGGGAAAATGATTAATAAAAATACCACTTTAAAAAATCAAATAGAAGTTCGAAGATCACCAATGATAAAAAAAATACCATGTTTCCATCTAGTGAAAAAATGAAATAGAAGAGAAAAAAAAAGTCAAGTTATGATGTAGAGTGATAGAAAAACATTTTTGGGGAAATCTAACAGTCCCAGAGAAATACAATATTGATGGGTTAAATGTTCATTGAATTTTTAGTATGAAAAGTAAACAGAATATGTTTCTATTTTAGGATCCGTTTTCATAGTGTTTAGGAATTAAATTATTACTTGAAAAAATATCATACAAGAGAATAATTAATTGGAAAGTATATTTTCTTACAATAATAAATTTCCACCATAAAATCATCTTTTTATCCACACAATTAGTACTTAAGATTATTTTTTCAGGCCCGAATCACTAGAATAAACATTTGGAGATTCACGTAACCCACGAATGATAAAATACATGTTTCTACATTCATTTGAAAATAAAAAAAATCTAAAAGAAGTTATTTCCCAATGGAATAAAACATATTATGTCCAAAAATGTCTTTTAATATATAAAATCAAACAAAAATACCCATGTTTCTCATAGACCATTCAATAATGAACTGTCCATAAAATTCTTTAAAACATTCCAAACTAAAATAAAAAACAAAAATCAACAGGATTTGATAACATAAAATACGAGGAAAAATTTAAAATTACACTCCTAATATCATTGATTACTTTTGAAGTATCAAACAAAAAGATATAATTGTGCTTATTTTATTTATGATATTTTAACTATTTCAATAAATTACTCGAATCGCCATAAGTCCACCGTAGATTGTTCCATAATATAATTCAACATTTAAATATCGAATAAAATCACGCATTTTTTTGTTTACCTCATACTAAAATGATTCCCAAAAAAGTAAACATATTCTGAAAGGAAAACATTAATCACTTAATCACCCAATATTTTTACAATACCATTGTTATCTATTCAATAATACATGGTTTATAAAAATCAAATTATTCTTAATATACCAACGCAT
This sequence comes from Viscum album, assembly GCA_963277665.1. NCBI lineage: Eukaryota > Viridiplantae > Streptophyta > Magnoliopsida > Santalales > Viscaceae > Viscum > Viscum album. Next base: position 289,916,383 of record OY728141.1, read on the forward strand.
TTAATTAAAATAAAAATTTTATTCTAAAGATAGAATTCATGTTTCCCAGTTGTAGATGATAATTCTTTCTCTCACATTGGTTGTGCGTTCGATTCCCATAGCCCAATCTGATACGATGGGTGTCACACTGTAATCATGTTATGATATTTCAAAAACTATTTAATTATTATTACATTACAAAAATATGATGATTTCCTCAAAATTAACTAAAACATATTTTAATATCTATGTTTTTCTTATGCCTTTCATTTTTCATCCAAAAATTTAATATCCTATAATTGCCTCAAAATAAAGGATCATATAAACATTAAAGGTTGTTTATAACTTTATAATTATTTCTACACAAGAAAAGACAAATCTTCCTAAAATAAAATTTTCACATAAAAAACATTAGGGTTACACATACTATAAAAAATAGTTCTACTGAAGTAATTCTGTCATCAAAAGATCATTAATTATTTTAAACATTTCATCTTCTATAGATCGAACACAACTCTTTAATTCCTAAAATGTAGAAATATTAATAATTCCACATTCTTCATGATCCATTAGAAATATTTTTTCCATATTATTGTTTAATATATATTTCCTACAAAAAAACATAAATCATATCGTATGTTTCAATAATGTCAATAAATTCATCAATAAATAATCCATACCTTTCATATGACATTTTCATTTTCCTCATCATCAATTAGAATGGAAGTAGGTATCACTAAACACAATTTTGTATCGTCCTGGTGATTGGATCTACAAAAATTCTTCATATGACATTGATTTTCTTAATTACCATACTACCAAAATATAAAAAATTCAATTGATAACTCAAAATTAACTTATTTACCATTCTTGGAGTCAGCTAAACACATAATTTTTTCTTCATAGGTATTTCTTTACGACCTCTATTACCACATCTATAACATCTTATCCCCCATTAATACATTTTTCTTAGTGTTTATTTCTATATTAATGAAACAAATTTCATTTAATGTATTTTCAATTATGATTATCATTTCCTGAATATTTATGGGGATTTATTTCTCTCTTATTTGAAGCATCATTAAAATCAACAAGGTTCAAGTGTTTAATAATTACTCTAAATAGTTGGTTTAGAATAACCATGAGAGTTATCATTAAAACTAAAATTTCACTCATTCTCTTATTCATAGAACCACCAAATTCTCCTTTACATACAATGTTACTTTGGTGCATGCTATATCCCTCAATTTACTAAAAACAAACATGTTAGTATGTGTTTATATATATAATCATCATATATTATAGTTTTAGGATGATATTCATTATGATATAATTATTCATGTTATCTCAAACTCATTTAATTAATTTAAAATAACTATGAGTCTTTATAATATGCTAACCATTATGGTTATATAAAACTTATAATGTATTATTATATACCAACATAACCTCTAAAGATATCAAAACCGACCTCTTATAACAATTATAAGGCCTCAACCTTAAACATTGTATAATCATGATTTATTCCAATAATTTCAGTTTATCTCACACTGAGGATCCTTTAATGTTTATTGATTTATAGAATTAGTTTATATCTCATAAATAATAACTCAAATATTATAATGTAGAAATTTCTACTCACTATCCATTTTTTCCTAAAAAACCATTAAAAAAGAAACATGGTTTTGTTTCATGTTTAAACAATAAAATTTCATTCATCACATACTTGAGTATATTATTCATTAAATCCTATAAAAACATTTAAAATATGGTAATGATCAAAAAAATCTACGTATGGGATACATCATAAATGAAAAATGATAGTGTTGTGACAGTATGTAAACCCTGAATACATTGTCATAAAGTAATACTTTTCACCATTAGGAAGTAGTAAAAACATTTCACTAAATATATGCACATTTCTTACACGTTTGTAATAAAAATATTAACACAAAACCCATAAGAACTAATATATAACATATAATAGTATATTGATACATAATATTACTTATATAGAATAATTATACTGTTGACTTCATCATATATCTCTTATTAGAATACTCATATATCCAACTTCCATCCCCAATTCATTGAAGGTTATAACGTAGCCACCCATCATTGGTTTACCATGGAACCACTAGTCTATAGTTTATCACATAACCACTCATCTTTTTTTATCATGTAACCATGCCTCAAATATCCAAGTACCATTATATAATCATAACACATTAAATATTTCAATTTTCAACATGTAACTCATAAAATTTTATTCAACATCACATGAAATCTTTCAAGATTTTGAAATAGTAAATCCTATTTCAGAACCATTTTAAATACTAAAACACGAAAAAAGGAATAAGGGATATTTATTCAATTTAAAATCATTAAGGATTATAAAATAATCCAAATATAAAATAACAATTATGGTGATAGAGAAACCATTATCACTGCATATGTTAAAAAACTTTCCTTTTGTAAATTTTAACGAAATTAAACTTCATTGTGTAAAAATATTACTTTTGAAAATATCTAAAATTAAATCTTTAAACGTTCAAGGTGTCCCATACAACTTTGAACATGTAAATATTAATCTACATGAATTAATATATTTAAAAAACAATAAATAATATTATTATAGAACAAATATGGATATGAAATGTCTTATTTTTTAGTATATACACCTAATAAAACAATAATGGTAATTGTTATCAAGAAACACATCAATAAAAAAAGATTTAGATGAAGTCCCTTACCACGAGTTCGATGTGTCACATATGTTCCTTGTTCTTCCCAAATAATAAAAATAGGATAATTTATACATGGATCAAGACCATTTAATTTTCATTAATCATTTTATATCACTAATCACCATTTTATAATATTTAGATAATTATTTCAGTTCATGTCTAATGTTTTGTTGATATTTGATACTTGAGTTGAGAATGACCATAGTTTGATGTCACAAGTCCATGTGGACATAAGTCCCATATTTAAAAAATATAATATATGATTTAAATATCATATATATTCATTATATAACAATTTATGGTAATCATTGATGGTAACATAAAAATAGTGTTCATGGAGACAGTTGGTTGTAAGTACGCGCGAGCACTATTTTTATTTTTCATGCCGTGTTGAAAGAACGAAATTAAATAAAATTTCTAAAAATTTATATAATATATAGTTTTATTAGTATGTATTTATATCATATATTTTTACTACAATAATATTTAATACATTCAATGTGACTGTGAACGAATAACATCATTTTGAGGAGGCGGTAGTCCACTCATCCTCTAATGAAGTTAGTGTATTACCACAATATGGAAATCATGAAGGTATATTTAATATACCATTTACAGACCATTAATTATGTTATAGTTTACATATTAAAATATTATTTTTCATGAAACATAGTATTAAGAGATGCCATAAAGGAGGTAATGGAATAAGAATCAAAACATTAATCACAGAAGCAATTAACCGTAAAAAATTGGACACAAATTTCATTTAATTGAATTAGAGGAAGTGAGAAATTAAATGAGAAAGAGATATTAAATTTGATACAAGAAAATATACTATATACATTATTATGGAGTAATCATGCCTTTAATTATGTGGTTGGTGAAGAGAAATTAGAAAAATAAAAAAAAATTAAGTGAGGTACATTGAGAAAATTACGTCTTCAATATCCCCTCCTCAAGAAACCCTTGAAGACCTTGGATTTGGTTTTTTAGTGAGACCAGAAGCACTTGGTCGTGATGTGAGTGAGAATGAGAGGTTTGGGTAGATATTTCTGGATCTAAAAGTCTTTTTCTATCGAAATATGGAGGTGAGGGTTGTTATTTATAGTTGAGGAGAGGTGGGTTCAAGTGATAAATTTGTTGATTATTTTACATTAAAAGATAACCACATTGAGGTGGAATTGATTTAAACTAATTTTAAATAAATTAATTTTGTTTAGGTAGGTTAGGGACGTACCATACCTCAAACAACCATTAAATTTTTCAATTTTGTGGTATGTTATGCTTTTACATTTTAGCATTAACCCGTATAAAATTTTATCTCTAAAATGATAAATAAATTTTTTACCATTGTAAATTTTTTATATATAAAAATAAAATTGAACCTAAAAAATAATTTAGACTTTCTTATTCCAAATATTTCATCCATTTTTCATAATTAAATTCACATAATTTGGAAAATTAGAATTATAAAAAATTACACAGACAAAATTAAAATCTGGTTTATAAAGTGAATCTTTCTGAGGATTGAATTGTTTTTATATCTAATATCAATTTGAAATTAATACCAATGACCAAAATTTTATTAAATAATTAAAAAATTATATGAATATAAATTAAAACATATTAAAGGGATATTATATCAATAGGAATAAATTAGACAAATAAGAACTTTTGAATTAAAATGATGTATTTATCATTATTCATTAAAAAATTAATATCATCCGAAAATACCAAAAAATTTATCTAAACTAAATTTTCTCCCCAAATAAAAATAAAAAGTTTATTTTTTCAGGAATAACATATAAATGGTTCAAAAAATGGTTTAAAATTATTTCAATATTAAAAGGCTACAAAACAATTTTTTTATAAATACTTATTTTATCTAAAAAAATTCAAATTTGTTCTTATATCATGTCTACAAAATATAACATGATGTTTAAAAATTAAAATAAATATATTCAGTTGAAATTTAATTAATAAAAACTATAAAGTGTGATTTTATAATTTTTTAAAATCACTTATTTGAATTCAAATAGTTTTTTAGAAGAACATTTCATTTTATTTAAAAATGTTTTTTTATTTACGATTAGTTTTTCACAAAATTATTAATTATATACATGCATAAAACATAATTTCATAAATAAATTAATAATTTTCCTTCTATCCACTTTAACAGTTAGGTTATAAGGTAACATAATAATAATTTTTTTCTTCTCTTATTTTTAATGTGGTGTATTATGCACACTATAGAACATAGTGTATCTTTTTAGAAACTCTAAATGTTACATTGACTATATAAAAAAATTTATTTTAATAATGTCAGTGTATAACTCTTCTATACCAACCAATAAACATTCCAAGATGTATCCTATATTGAGATATATGTCCCAAATTAATTCTTCTACTAATGGATTTGGTGGATGTGATATGAGTGAAAAAATTTAGGTCCACTAGCTTCTATAGTGATGTAGGTAATTTTTATTTCATTTTATTTTTAAGGATATTTAGAGCTATGTAATGGGGATCATTTTACATTTCTATGAATTAACATTGTTTGAATTCTTAGTGCCAGAGTGGGGTCATAAGGATTATGAAATCATTTTTTATTTGGATAATAAATAAGTAAATGATATCCATGGTTTTTATTATGACTCAATATATAAAGAGTTGAAATCTAATGGTATTTGGATTATTGATATTATCCTAACCCACTAATAAGCTGTATCTTATAGATAGGATTTGGGAATGAGACTCTTGTTTTCATATTTATACCTTAGAATCAATAAATGTATTTATGACTTTATTCTTCATAAAGACGAGCTAAACTATGACTATATCATGATTGCCTATGTTCCTATGTTTTTTTACTATTAATAATACATGGACTTCCCCTTACATTCTAGAGAATCATTTGTGAGAACTGTTTGTATCTAATTAATTTTCACTTATTTCATTTATTATTTGAAGGAATACTACTTATTATTTTTATACTCACCCCTTCAAAGGTCTTAAACCCTCTAATTTTTTTGTCTTTATAGAAAATTTATTGTTTATAGATGTGTTTGATGATCATGGAAGTTGATCAGTATATTCCTAAAAGATACTGGATGAAACACTATGATACTTGGAAATAGTAGTTTAAATTATACATCGTCATCATGAAATAATTACTTTTGGGGACACGTAGTGGAACCTTTTAGGTTATATTGATTTAAGGAAATGGTGTTTCCTTTGTAAACAACGATTATAAAATGTATTACAGTTGGAATTTTGGTTATTTATTAGGATTTAGTATCAAAAATATTATTCTATAGTTTATTTTCCACTATTAATTAATATATATTTCATGTATTAAATTATTCTAAATGAAGTTGACAGTTATATTAATCAAATTGTTTTGAAACTTTTATAGTGTTTTATAGTCTAATATGACTTATGTATGATTACTTCATCTTTTTGTTAGTCTACATACCTTATCCTAATAGATGATTGATTTTGGAGCCACCTATAGTTCGTCATTAGAAATGATGTTCCTAGGTTATTAAAGTAATGCCAGAATTCTATTCAAGTAATTTAGATTCAAAATTAAGAGTGTCGATATAGTAGTCTCATATTTTATTATTTTAGATATTATGAAATGATTTTTAGAGTTTTAATTTTTGATTAAAATACTAGAGAAAAAAATTTGGGTGTTGTGGTTTGATTATTCATTCACTAGTATTCCAATAATCTATATGTAAAATTGAAACCCTACAAAATCATTTATGGGTTATGTTCAAGATGGTTTATCCATCATATAGCATAAAATCAGGTATTCAATTAATTTAAATGTTATCTCACCTAGATATGTGTTAATAATTATGTTTTTATCCTATAAGAAGATGGATTTCACCCATATATAGTTTCATTTCATATAGGGATATGGTAGTGCGAACCCATTAATATATTTGAGCCTCTCCCCATAATTCATTTGGGTTACACTAACTTGATTTAGAATTGGTTGAGGGTTATCAAGGGCCATGTGCAGGGTCTGGTTCTCATTCCATTTTATTATTAGTTTATACATTATTGTATAGGATATTTAGGCACCCAAATTTTAATATTAGATAAAATTTATGCCGCATACTCTATCATATTTCTATCCAAAATGGTTTATAATACTCAAACATTAACCAATTCATCAAAACAAATATGGTTAGTTGGTGTTCCAATAAATTATCTTAGTCTAGTCTGAAAACCCTTGGACTAGATAGAAATTATTTCTTGAGATGTTATACAATATTTTTATCCAAATAGATATGATGGTTAATTAAAACTCAAAATTGTCAACTCTACCATGGTTTGAGGTTGAGAAATTTTTCAGATGAGGTTATATATTATGATATATTTTAGGCTAGTGTTCAAGACATGTTGAGCCCTTCTCAAGTTATAATGAATGTGTCATCATCCGATCCTATACTCTTTTTCAAGGCCAAAATAGGATGGTTATGAGACCTAAAGTATGCATCCTCATATATTGAAGTCTACAAACTAATAGTGGGGGTGTGATAATTTTAGCGGGAAGACTATACCCTTGATTATAGAGGTACAACATAGAAGAATAAACCAATACAATTAATGATAATATACGTATCAAAGATTGAAAAAATAAAAATAATAAAATAAAGAGTAATATCAACAATAAATTTCAATTTAATTATCAAATAAATAATAATTGAATAATGTAAGTATGTGCTATAATATAATTACATATCATGCTATGAGGAAAAAAAATAAAAGAATAGAATAATCAGAAAAAGACTCTATTGTCCCTATCCTGAACCCCATGTTGGTCCCATTTCTAGACACATTCCCATCTAGAAAGAAAACTATCCTTAGTAAGGTTCTTTTTCCTTGTCTAGACCTGCATACAAATAGTCATCTCGGGTACCAAATGGTTAACTGAATACATTTTGAGTATTACTCAGTATGTAGACACCACCATGTCTAATTATATGCATTATGATAATAATTTTAGTCAATAATACAATAAATAAGTGTATTAATTAATTAATAAATTAAATTACTACCTGATCTACATACTCCGGGTCCATATGGGAATATCTCTTAGCATGTAACCATGCCATGCCATCCATATCCTTAAAACCAAGGTATATATCAAACCAATCTAGGTCAAAAACTCTAGAGAATCATTTTTGCATTTAAACAGGATCAAGACTACATTATATGAAGTTCAATATGTGTTAATCTTCATATCCCCATATATAATCATTTTAGCATGTAATCTAGGAATTACTCTCTATACAAGCATTTATGTACGTATAACTGGTCGTAGTCTGTTATATGAACGTTTCAGGATGGGTCACTAGGCCAATGAATTATATAATCATTTCATCATGTAATCAAAACTAAATCAATATTATCAAGGATATCACAATATCAAATCATATATCCTAATGGTAAATTATGAAAATTACCATATATTATGAGAAAAAATCCCTCAAGGTATCATTGCAGAATTTTTGGGTTGCTTGTGTTTGTTGACAATGCATTTTTTCCTGTAAGATTTTTGAGTACCATGGATTTTTTTGAGAATTCATGTTTACAAAGAATAATGAAAAATGAATGTATGACCTAGAGTTGGTACAAAAGAACAGAAACCAGGTGGTACCGATTTCTAGTGTTTACAAATTTTTTGGGGTCATAAATTTGGAGTTTTGTGAGCATCACGAAAAGTGGATATCATTGAATATCTCATAAAAATATGGAAAAAGTATGAATTTCGTGAAGATAGGATTCATGTATTTAATTTCCCGAAGATATGAAAAATGTTGACGATGTTTATTCATGATTATGACGAGCTTCGCGAACAGTAGTGTTGAATAGAATTGTAGTGGCGAAGGGTATTACGATTGGAGATTCATGGTGATGGTGCGAAGTAAATGACGGAACGCTCTGCAATTATGATGACCTCTGCAATCAGAAAATTGACATGGTGATTTTCGATTATGAGAGAATTTTGGTGGGATCTTTGGAGCTTTGAAATTTTAGCTGGCGTGGTGTTGAATTCTCACAGAAAGATCGAGGTTCAGTAAAATTTCCTATAAGTAGGCCTCGACCACCTCGAGAAAATTAGAGAGAGTTTTCAAAGAAAATATTTAGCTCTTGGATCTTGAAGGTGGTTCGTGAAGGCATCGTGCTTTGCGAAAGAAAGAAGCTTCATGGCGGAAAATTTAGCTCCACGAAAGTGGTGTTCTTCACGTTGGCTAAGTGAGGTTCATGAAGGAACTTGCTTTGCGATGACTTGAGCTTTGAGACAGTCTGAGCTCCAGAAAAGCAGTGTGCTCCGTGAGGTAGGAGCTCTACGAAGGTGTGTGCTTCGTGGAATGATATGGAATTTGTGAAGGATTATTTGGGCTTCATGAAATTGGGAGCCTCGCGAAGTAGGGTTCTTTATGAAGGGATTTCCAAAGGAATTTCCCTTTGTTCAGTAGAAAATGGGTATTCATTAGTGGATGAAATTTTCAATTTAATAGAGAATCTACATACTATGGAGGATACATTCGTTAGTTGTAACGAAGATAACTACAGGTCTATAAACTGTAATTGGATCTTCTGAAGAAGCAGTGAGATCACTTCAGTTGAGAGAGTAGTGTGTTCTCAAATTGAGAGTGGTTGTGATCCCTGAGGGACAGTGAGTCCGCAACGAACTTGTAAACAACAGTGCGCTTATAGTAGAATTGGTACATCGGCACACCGCTGGTGTATTCTCCTTGGATGTAGCCCAGTGAGGGTGAACCAAGTAAAAATTGTTGTGTCATGTGCATGAATTAAGGTTTATGCAAACTCTACAACAAGAAGGAGAGAGAATATGGGTTTTTCTAACAGCAAAACAAGATCAAAAGAGGCAGTTGTTTTAATTTGTTATACACTGATTCACCCCCCTCTCAGGGTATCTAGCCTTGTGTACCTATCAATTGGTATCAGAGGGAAAATTTTATATTAGTGTTTCTCTCTTAAATGGAGTTCCCCATTCATAAATGGATCCAGATTTTCGACAGGAACCATTTACAGCTATGGAAGAATCGGATGCAACACTACTTTTGATCTTTAGGGGTGGATGTTTTCACAGTATCAATTCATGGCATAACAGCTTATACTAATAGTGGTGCACTATTAGAGGTTGAGTGTAGAGAATTTGATGCCGATGCCAAGGGAGTTAATGATTTAGGGGGAGCCCTATCCAATTCTATCTATACGAAGGTGATGTCTTGCAAAACATCACATGCCATGTGGGAAAAGCTATTGAATACATAGGAAGGATATAAAAAGTTCATAGATGCATTGCTGCTAGTGTTGTGGAAGAAGTATGAAGATCTGAGAATAAACCCAAATGAGTCTGTTGAGGCAGACATTGATAGGTTAAATGTTGTAGTGAAAGACATTTCTGGTCATGGTGATGTTATTGAAGACATAATGATTGTAAATTGAATCTTTAGGACACTTCAACCTCAGTTTAATCAGAAAGTTTCGGTTTTGGATGATAAATCCCTAGAAGAACTAACATTAGATAACCTGCACAACACCCTTGTTGCATATGAAATTAGAAATGATGATAACGATGCTGTGGGAAATTGGAAATCCAAAGAGGTGGAATTCAAGGCCATGAAGGAGCTCACAATTGAAGATTCAAAGGAAGAAGAAGAGACAGATGAGGTGATATCATTCTTCTCATCAAAAAATTATAGAAGAAAAGGAAAGTTTATAGGGAAGCTTCCAGTTTCTTGTTTTAGATGTGGAAAGGTTGGACATCTTGCAGCAAGGTGCCCCAAAATTTTCCAAGTGGATGATGATGTCGATGAAATTGAAATTCCCATGATGAATCCTCCAGACTAAGGGAAAGGCAAGAAACCGTTCAAGAGAAATTTCCTTAAGAAGAAGAACCTTCATTCAAAAGAAAATGACAGTTCAAACGAGTCTGAGGTTGAGGTGGCTGAAGAGATAGAGAACTGTAGAGATCATGGAGAAATACTATGGTGGAAACTGTCGGTAGTTCTTAGAATAAGAATGAAACCGAAGCTAATAAATATGAAGAATAATTTGAGGTAAGAGTTGATATTTAAGCTCAGTTAGAGGATTATATTGAGGAGATAGTGTTTGGAGGCCCAAAACCAGGAAATCCAACAAAAGTTGTTCGTGATGCCAAACTCTATATGCAACATCAGGAAGAAGAGAATTATGAGTGTATGGATGAAATTGAGAAACATAGTCCATCAACAGAAAAGGACTCATAATCAGGTAGTAAGTATAAAATATAAATTGAAGAACAAAAAAGAGATATTGATAGCTAGAACAACACAAGGAAATATCAAATCAATCGTAATTAAGAACACGAATGAGAAGATTTTGGTTTTAGAAAACAAGTTAAGTATCAAGAAAAACTCTTCACTCTCGCTGGGACATCATGAAAGTAGACCACTCAGAAAAATGAGAAGTTAAAATTGGATTAGCAGAAAGGAATCATCAAGTATGTTAGGGTTTCTTAGGCTGAGAGGGGGCTTGACTGGAAACAAAATAATATGAAAACTGAAGTCAAACAACACGCACCCATTCTAAGATTGAAGGTAGTCCTGGGAACAAATCAGAACAAGAATATTCAGAGATCCCAAGGGAAAGTAGAAGTGAAGTAGTGACACAAAGGAATGGACCTTATAACAGGTGTTATTTTTGTGGAATGCTGGGATATTCACAGAATGTGTGTTCCATTTCCAAGAGATATCGAAGGGCATAAGAACATAGGTGGAAGGAAAACAAGGAACAGTTCCCTAGAACATACTTCGAACAACACTGTTTTGGGTGCAGAGGATTTGGACACATGGCTAGGTACTGTACATCGACCATACATATGAATGTGCCAAATAAGAGTCAAAATGTTTGCAAGTTTCCAAATCAATGAAACAACAGCTGAGTTGAAAATGAAAAATAGATTTTTAGCTTTGCATGATGAAGCTGGTTCATCATTTTCTGAGAAAGATCAAAAGTCTCAATCCATGCCAAAAGTGAAGGGAAAAATATTGACCAAGAAGAAAAAGGATGAGAAGGTAGTGGTGGCCAAAATTTACCTTAAAGCATCATATCGCATTGGTGCGTGGATCCTTTACAGTGGTTGCACGTGTCACATGATTGGTAATAAAGATTATGTTATAGGAATTATATATGAAAAATATGGAGTTTTTGAGTTAGGAAACGATTAATCTGTAGAGATTATTGGATTAGGAAAGGCCACGTTTGGGGGAAAAGAGATGAGTCGTGCTGATGTCTTAGTAGTAGAATGCCTTAGTCACAATTTTCATAGCATCAGTCAAGTATGTGACTCAATACATTCAATAATATTTACTAAGAAGGTGTGTATCATCAAAGGAAGAGTCGGGGCAGTGGTTCTATAGTGAAAAAGAACAATGGGAAATCTATACCTAGTTAGTGGATAAGAAGATATGTGATTTCTGTCCAAAGAGGAAGAAAACAAGTTGTTGGATAAACGACATGGTCATTTATGCCAACCATCATAGGAAGATATGGTAATGTGTGATGCAGTAAGAGACCTCCCTAATCTATCATGTGATCATACTCACACATACGATGCATGAAAACAAGGGAAGCTCATCAAAAATATGTATAAGGCAAAGAAAAGAAGTCAACAAGAGTGCTCAAATTAGAGCATGCTGATGTATGTGGGCCTATCACACCAATAGAAATTAACAGAAAGAGGTACTATGTTATTTTTATTGATGAATATAGAAGAATTACATGGGTATTTGTTATTGACCATAATATTGATGTGTTCAAATGCATAAAATAGAACCAAATGGAGTTTCAATGGATGCATGGATACAAAATTTTAAATATTTGTACTGATAGTGGTACGAAATTCACAAACGGTTAGGTGGAAGACTATCTCGAGAAACACAAGACAAGGCATTAAGTTTCTTCAGTGAGAACTCACTAATAGAATGGCATGGTTGAAAGGAGAAATCAGATCATCAAAAACATGGCTTAAATAATGCTCATATAAAATTTTGTAATAGAGATATTTTTGAAGGAAGTAGTTTAGATATCAGTCTACATTTCTGACAGGGATCTTTTGTCTTCAAAGGAAGGAAAGACTCCGTACGAGATGTGGTATGGAAAAAAGACAACAGTGAAATAAATTTGATTATTTGGAAGTATGTGCTTTATCCCCAACAAGGAAAAACATAGTAAATATGAGTTATGAGGAGATGAGAGGATATTCATAGGCTACTCATGAAAAAGTAAAGCATAAAAATTCATTAACAAATGTTTGGGAAAAGTAGCTTGAGAGAAATGATGTCATTGTAGTGGAGAATGAGGAGATCATTCAACAACATAGTGAACAAATTCATGATGATAGTGATGAGGAAGAAAGCCACACATGGGGAGTAGAAGTGGATGATATTGATTCGGAATAAGATACTGATGATGAGCATGAGGAAGTAAAATCCGTATCTGCACAAAAGCTGAGGAGTCGAGCAGAAATTGACAGGAAGAATATCTTTGGTGATTAGTCAGATCTATTTTAGAAACATAGAATGAAATAAATACAGCAGAAATCCTTCCTATCTCAGGTTGAGCTGAAGTGCTTCACTGATGTAGCTGAAGATGCGAACTGGATTCAGACAATTAATGAAGTGCATGATCATATTGAGAAAAATCAGACGTGGGAGATTGTTTCGAGACCAGAAAAAAAGAATGTCATCATGACTAATTGGACCTATCTCAACAAGATGAATGTAGATGGCACAGTACTTCGGAACAAAGAATGACTAGTATTCAAAGGATACTCTGAGATAGAAGGAATAGATGCTGATGAAACATTTTCACTCGTTGTAAGACTAGAGACAATCAGGTTATTCCTAGCCATTGCAGTGAAACATAAGTTTAATGTTTTCCAGATGGATGTAAAATCTACATTCCTGAACAAGGTTCTAGAGGAAGAGGTGTATACCGAGCAGTGAGATTTTTTTACCATTCCTAAGGATGAGAAAAAGGTTTGTAGACAGAAGAAGGTTCCATATGGGCTGAAAAAAGAACCAAGAGCATGGTACTGAAGGATTAATATGTACTTGAAGAATCATTGTTTCTAGCAAGGGGGAGTTTATTAAAATATCTATTTCAACAACAACAATAATCGAAGGATGATGGTCCTAATTTATATTGACGAAATATTCTTTGGTGGATCAAATAAATATTAGTGCAGAAAGTTCTTCGAATTCTAGAAATGTGAGTTCGAAATGTCAATGATTGAAGAGGTAACGTTTTTTCTTAGACTACAGGTGATACAAGGAGGAAATGGAACATTCATTTCTTAATCCAAATACACCAATGAGGTTTTGAGAAGATTTGGAATGAAAAATTCCAAGGAGATAAGAATCTAGTTGCTAACCGAATGAAACTATCAAAATATAAGGGTGGAAAGGTAGTTAATACCATAGAATATAGGTAAATCATTGGAAGTTTTATATACATGACTACAAAAAGGCCTGACATTATATTCGCCACCTACCAAGTAGTGAGATATCAGAGTAATCACATGGAAATCCACATGCTTGTTGTGAAATGAATACTTCAGCATATCAAGGGCACAATGGATTTCGGTTTGATATATAGTGAAAAATCACAGTCAGAATTACTGGGATATATAGATGCAAGTTGGGCCAGTTTATCGGATGACAAGAAATCAACGTCATGAGGTGCTTTGTATCTTGGCGGATTGTGTGTTTCTTGGCTAATAAAGAAGTAATATTGCATTTCCTTAAACACCCCATAAGCTGAGTATAATGCTTCAAATCAATATTGCACACAGTTATTGTGGATGAAACAGTAGCTTGATGGTATGGGTGTTGAAATGTAGTATCCGATCGGAATTTAGTGTGATAACTCAAGTGATAAAAATCATAGAAAAAATCTCATACATCACTCCAAGATGAAGAAAATTGAGATAAAGTATCATTTTATCAAGCAGAAGGTTGAGCAAGGAATCATGAAGTTTTAGTATGTGCCTATAAAGCTACAGGTTGGAGACATCCTGACAAAGGCCTTACCCAATGAATCTTTTGAAAGGCATCAACTGGCTTTGAGAGTTCAGTACAGTCCCTGCACTTGAAAAAGTGTGGCTATGGTACCCCCTCCCCCCTCTCCTTGGGGTATGGTGTGTTTTCTCTAATGTGCTAACATGTATTCTGTGTAATGTCTCTGACCACCAAGGGGTCACTATAATAAAAACTGGGTTTAGCGGCGGTTTTGTGGCGGCGGTTCACAAAACTGCCGCTAAACGTTTTCACCGAAAGGTTTCGCTGCAGTTTATAATAAACCACAGTGAAACCTGTAATTTATTTTAACAATCCCGACCATTCCCTACCCCCCAACCCGATCGTTCCCCAAAACCCCCCCGCCCTCCCTTCTTCCCCTAACCCCCGGTGACCCGCAACACTCGACCCCCAACCGTCCGGTGACCCCCAACCGTCTGGCGACCCGCGACCTCCGGCGACCCCACGACCTCCGTCTCCGGCGACCCCGTGACCTCCATCTCCAACGACCCATCTTTTCCAGGTATGTATCCATTTATGTTTTTGGATAAATCTCTTAGAGTTAGGGTTCCTTTCATTTAAACCATATTTGTTAAGCCTTTATCTAGTTCGATTCGTTGTTTCATATTGAAGAAGTATGCGAGTTTCTTTATAGATGAAAAATAAATTTATTGATGTTATGAATTCCCAATTCATTATGTGAATTTCCAGGAGAACCCCATGAATTCCCAATTCATTATGAATTGATGTTATGAATTCCCACGAATCAATGTTATGAATTCCCAATTCATTATGTGGATTAGTTGTTTTGGGAAATCCGCAAAACAATAATTCACTTCATTAAATATATTCATGACATGAAATTAGTTTAATTCAGTTTTTAAAGTGAGGTGATAAATTTTTCAACATATATGGGAATTGAGGAATTCATGATGTGAATTCCCCATTCACATCATGAATTATATCTTCCAAGAATTTTAACAATCCAACACCTATGTTCTAAAATTTCCTATCTCCTTTATGATTCCATCAAACCTTCCATGGAGGACCTAGGAGAATACTATTTGATCTATAAGCAAGACCATGTTGGATATTGGTGTTCTGAACATATATTTTTGAGGTAAACCTTCCAGTTCATCTTCCTCTTCTTGATCTATTGTTGATTAAAATTATAGTTATCATTGAACGGAAGGGGGAATCTGATTGCTACCATGAACATTAGGATTTTTAAAAAACATTTCTTATTTTGAGTTGGGTGGTCTTGGAAATCTCCCTTTAGTCTGTTCTGATTATGCTAGTATGTACAAAACTATGATCGCATCGACATGCCACATGAACAACCTAAATAATTGGAATTATCCCTTCTTTCTTAAATCCTCTTGTTGATCCCTCCCAAGGATCCCTTTTTTCTCTCTTAGAATTATGGTTAGGACTTGCATTAACATTTGTTGTGTTCCAACCCCTCATGATTTTATGAGATCCTTTGCAATCATGGCTTAGTTAAAGATCTTTACATTACATGTGAAATATATAAAATGGTTTAAGATGATTTTGGTGATTCGTATCTATAAGAGAATTTGAAAATTAGGAATAAATGGTAAAATTAATAAGTTATGGGATGAATTAACTAATATTTCTTGTAATAATATTTTAGTCCTGATTGATATATACTATCAGTGATTCATCCTAATAAAAGAGAATCCAGCATTTGACTCGACACACACACACTCAATGTCCTCACCCTACTAAAGAGTGTCACACTTTTAGGTAGTATAGACACCTCCATAGGTTTTCCAGTGTCTCTCAGGAGCAGAGTAGTGGTAGGGGATCTAGAGAAACCCCAAATTCTAGTAAAGACATAGATTCCCCTCCAAAAACCAATAACTGGATTTCCAACAGATGATTACACTGAACAAGGGGACATAGTAATCTCGTACAATAGCAGTAGTATCAGCCAGTAGGGTAAGTAAAGGGGAGTCACGTTGGATCATATAGTAGAGGGGTGAGAGAGATGCATTCTATGCAATCTACTATGACTAGTCTGGAGGTAGTACCTTCTACCACCAGAGGTACAACTCTTGTGTCATTATTTCTACTCAAGTTACTCATAGTAGTGATCATTGCATTCCATGATTCAAGGGGTGATGATAGTACCAACAGCACCGATTCCAGATCCTTGAAATCCACCTTAACTAACTCCAATTGAATTCTTATTATGTTGAAGTTGTTAATATGAATTACAATAAACTTCTCTTCTTACATACTCATGCCAAATGATATCTTTAGTAAGAACATTTTATTTATCACCATGATATTATCAAACATGTTAGAAAAGATCTTTAGAAGTTCTGAACTAGTGTCACTTACTAAATATTTTAAATTTATTATGATTGAATTAAGTATAATAGTTTGTGTTAAAGTTTTAAATTCATTTCTAAATCATTACTTCAAATTAAATGTGCTTAGGACTTGAAATATACATAAATGTTTGAAGTAAAAATTGGACATGTCCTTTTTATTATATCAAATCCAAATTTTATGGTTTGCCTGATTTTTTTAATATGAGTTGTTTGAAATATTGAAGATAATTTTTTATAGCACTAAACACAAAACATATTTAAGTGAAAATAACATACATCATTCATTAGTTTTTGAAAGATATTTTAATGAGAACCCCACTATGGAAATCCAAGTGGACGAATTAAAATTGCACAACCTAATAATATAATGAATAACAAAGGTCTCTCCAAATTCAAGGAAATAAGAAACACTATCAAATTCAAAAAGATAGGTAAATTCAAATAGATAGTGAAAAGATTGAAAAACATAAAGAGCGATGAAACATGACCAATTTTCATGAACTAACCTAGGCTACCCATAATCCAGGTACCCAATCTAGCCTGCGATAAGTCTCAAAGGGTGTCATATAAGGGATAAAGATTTCTAGTAATGTCGTTGTACTAATGGTATGAAAATTGTGCATCTTTGGTGTGTTCAATGACATCACTTTAAATGGGGTGTTTTTTGAGGCAACATAAATGTGTGATTGACAGTGTCATGATAATTGTGTAACCTGATATTCTTACTGCTCCTCAGTGAGGTGTACACGCTGTCTCTAAGATACCAGACTTGTTTGGTTTGTCTCGGCATGCTAAGTAAGTGGTAAATGTGATCAATGAATCATCTTTATTATATTATGCATACTTTATGATCAATGGGTCATCTTTATTATATTATGATTATGAAATCTTACACTATCGTATATTTTGTGTAGGCACATTGTGATATACATGGATAAAAGTTGGATCACATTACCGAGGAACACACCTCAGTATGTTAAGGGTTTGAATGAGTTTTTAGATTTTTCGATTTCTAATCGATCCATTGAAGGGTGAATAAGATGTCCATGTCCTAAATGTAAATTTAGAACATGGTTGAAAGGAGATGAAGTTTATGAACATTTAATACTGAAGCAATTCCCTGGTCAATATTTGTGTTGGACTTGGCATGAAGAATCGAAAAATACAGAAAGATTGAGCACTGATGCTAATCCACATAATGAGGTCCCAAGTTCGTCGACAATGGAAAATTAAATGCAAAACCTCATAAATGATGCATTCGGCACTACAAGACACCACTATCAGCATCAAAACATATCAGAACAACCAGAAGAGGGTGCTACAAATTGTAACGTGACATGTGATGTTTTTGAGACTGTAACACAAGTAGATCAAGATTGGAACATATCATTGGATCCTCCTCTTGATTCTGTAGAGGCAAATGTAACATAATAATTCACTGAGAAAAATGTGTTTCATGATTTAGTTGACGACAGAAATCAGGAGTTGTATAGTGGGTGTTTGAAATATTCTAAGCATTCATTTCTGCTTAAGTTGAACCATATCAAATGTCTATGTGGAATTACAAACAAGGAAATGTCTATGATATTTGAATTGATTCGTGATGCATTTCGTGAAGAAAAAATCCCAGAAACCTTTTATGATATGAAAAAAGTTGTTAACAAGCTTGGTCTGAATTATATAAAAATACATGTGTGTCCCAATGATTGTATGCTTTATTAGGGAGAGGATTCAAGTAGACAGAATTGCATGAAATGTTATTTTTCTAGATTAAAGTGAAAGGGTGATGTTGGTAGTCTGACTGAACATAATTTCATGAAGAAGAAGAAAATGAACACACCTTCAAAGGTTTTGCGTTACATTCCTTTGAAACCACGATTGCAAAGATTATTCATGTCATCAAAAACCGCCGAACACATGAAGTGGCATTCTGTATATAATAATAATGATGGGTTAATGAGACATCCACGAGATTCTCAATCATGGAAGAAATTTGATTCATTACATCCAGATTTCTTAGCTGATCTTAGGAATGTTCGATTGGGATTGGATGCCTATGGATTCAACCCATTTTGGACTTTGAGTACAAGTTATAGAATTTGGCCAGTTGTTTTGATCCCTTATAATCTGCCTCAGTGGATGTGTATGCAACAATCGTCTTTTATCATTTCAATGATTATTCCTGGAAAACAAATGCCTGGAAATTATATTGATGTACACTTGCAGCCTTTGATTGAAGAATTGCAGGAGTTATGGAGTAACGGTGTTGAGACATTTGATATTTCTTCTAAAACAATGTTCAAAATGCTTGCTGCTTTACTGTGTACCATTAGTGACTTCCCTGGGCTTGGGAATTTATCTGGTTGGAACACTTATACGAGTTTGGATTGTCCCATTTGTAACTTTGATTTTGAGCCCAAATGGCTACCTCACTGTAGAAAATGGTGCTTCTTATGCCATCGAAGATTTCTCGATGCATCTCATAGATTTTGGCTGAAAAAATCAAAATTTAATGGTTTCATTGATCGTAGACCACCTCCAAAGTTTTTAACCGGTTCTAAAATATTGACACAGCTTGAAAATGTTGAAACAGAATTTTGGAAGGTTCATCATTTGAATGATAGCGGAAAACGGGTCTGAAGTGCATCGTCAAGTGAAATCAGAACGCAACAATGGAAGAAATAAAGTATATTATTCAAACATTCGTATTGGGAATTTAATTTGTTGCACCAAAATCTTGATGTGATGCATATTGAGAAGAATGTCTGTGATAATTTGATTTTAACATTACTTAATGAGCATTGAAAGTAGAAGGATCATCTTATTGCTCGCAAATACTTACAAGTAATGAACATAAAACGCGATCTCTGGCCAGATGAGAATGAAAAGTATGCTCCGGCCATTTTCACAATGAAAAATAAGGATAAAGATACGTTCTTCTAATTTTAAATAATGTGAAGGTATCTGATGGGTATTCGAGTAACATCACTAGGTGTGTTGACTTGAAGAATCGTAAGATACATGGATTGAAAAGTCACGATTCACATATTTTGTTACAGTAGTTACTACCATTGGCATTGCGTACATTATTACCTAAAAAACATACTCCTGTTGTACTCCAATTCTGCACTTTTTTCAGGCAATTATGTGAGAAAGTTGTACATCCATTTCATCTTGAAAACCTCCAAGAGAGGTTTTTATTGACTCTTTGTGCAATGGAGATGATCTTTCCTCCATCATTTTTTACTATCATGATGCATTTAACTATGCATTTGGTTGAAGAAGCTAAATTAGGAGGACCCGTTCATTATCGATGGATGTATCCAATCGAGAGGTATTCTATTTATATGTTTTCCAGTTAAGTAAACATTTTTTGACATTTAAATAAATGCATAATATTATTGTTTTATTTCACAGATATCTTGGGCATTTGAAATCACACGTGAGAAATAAAGCTCAATCAGAAGGCTCTATTGCTGAAGGCTATTTGGCCGAGGAGTGTCTTACCTTTTGTTCCAGGTATTTAGATGATATTGAGACAATATTTAATCGAGTTGGACGTGTTGATGACACATCAACTCAATCTGAAATGCATCAGAAATCAAAAATATTTCTTGCTATTGGCCGATCAGTTGGGAGGACCTCAAATGTGACACTGACAAAATTGGAATTATTACAGGCACATAGATATGTGTTGCTGAATAGTGAAATTACAGATCCATTTATTGAAGAGTTGAGGATACAAAAAAAGAGACGAATGAGAGGCCGAACACGAAATGAGAAAGATGTAACGAAAGTTGTGAATAAAGAGCTTGTAGAATGGTTTGCATGACGTGTAAGTTCACAAATATTTCAACAAATATGAATATTAGTTTGACACATACAATTTGTAAATCTATTAAATTATATTTCATTTTTCAGATCATGAATACTGATACTTGAGCATACTTGTCAGAAGATTTGATTATTCTTGCTAGAGGTCCTATAAAGCAAGTTAGAAAGTTTGATGCTTATAATGTGAACGACTTTAGATTTCGTACAGTCGATTGAGAAGTGGGTTTGAAAACACAGAATAGTGGTATATTTACATTTCCTGAAGTGGGATACTATGGAAAGCTACATGATATTATTGAATTAAACTACCATGGAAATTTTTCTGTTGTTTTATTCAAATGCAAATGGGTCAATATTATCAGAGGTGTTAAAAGAGATTCATTTCAATTTACTTCTGTGAACTTCTCTCACTTGATGGATTTTGGTGATTGTGAAATGCATGATCAATATATCTTAGCATCACATGAAAAAATGGTATATTATGTGAATGATGTTGTGGATGAAGGGTGGAGTGTAGTTACTATTGTAATACAATGAGATTTGTATGATATGGGTGATGAAGTGGAAGATTTGACCTCTGAAATTGAATGTCATCAATAACAGGAAGCAGAATTATTTGTCCATCATGATATTGAAAATATTAGTCTTGCAAGGATAAAGGAAGTGTATGAAGCAATGAAGCAAGAAACCGACATGATTGAATCGGAAAATGATTGTATGTACAATTATTCATTCATGCAGCAACCACTTGTTTCATTTCTGCAGTCATTCATTATCATTGTTATATATATTTTGTTTGTTATTACTGGGCATCTATTATCATTTTTAATTTTTTTTCTGCATAATTTTTTTGAAATATTTATTCTGAACTTAATTTTATTTGATTAAATGATAGGAATGCCAAGGAGGAAGCGGTCTACTATTTCTTCTAGTTCTGTGATGGATGACTATCCATCTGGGTCACTCCCCACGACATCTGAGGTAGCACCTGCCTACACCCCAGCACCATCTCCTCCTGCAACATCTCTCACACCATCAGAGGGCCTCCCATTAGAGGCTGAGTCGTCGAATCCCCCTACAAGTGCCTCATCACTTGGGTGGTAACATACCCCTTCCAGTTCACCCCAGACATACTGGAGGGTCACAGTCATAGGTATAAATTTTAAATAAATAAATTTATTTCATTTTGTTTATACTAATTGTTTGCTCATTTAAGATGACAAAAATGAAACCATGGAGAAACACGTAAAAAGCTCAGATGTTTGGAACTTGAATGGCCAAAAGATAGTCATGCCATTTGATTATTATGAGGTCCCTACGGATGATGTCGTGTGGTTACTTTCCAGATTATAGGTCAGTTGGGAGTGGAGCCCATTTCCCATCCAATTTCATATGATGATTGGATACATATTCCTCAAAACTTGAAAAATGAAGTTTTCGATTATCAAATAAAGGTAATTTTATTACATTATGGTTTAATTGAATGTCATGTTACTAATATGTTCAAAATGAATTTCTGTATACATATGTTCTTCCACTTCACAATTGCTGATGTGATAGCACAGATGTGGAATTTGAAAAATCTTGGTAAAGAATGGAAGGATTGCAAATGGAGATTGTGATGTCAACGATACTTCATTGACCTTGGAACAAATGTATGACAAGCTACCCAGTGGGGTACCGAAAGAGAAGTGGAAAGTTTTTGTTGACAGGCATCGTGATGGGAAGCGGATGGTATTGAAATATATATTATTATATTATCCTCATTTTACATTAATACATGTTTATGAAGAGGATATGACATTGGATGCATTACTATTAAATTGAATTTTATTTATTTCAGGATCTATCACGACAGAATGCATCAAATAGGGCGAAGCAAGTCATCCCTCACACGGCGGGCTCAAAAAGCTCTTCTACAAAACGAATGTCATTAGTAATATTTTAAATACTTTAAATATTTATAATAAAATATTATCTATTTAACATATTGAATTTTTTATTTATCTTTACTTAATGTAGTCACCGAATTTAGGGCACGAAGCCTCCCGGACTGAACTGTGGTTGGATGTTAACAGAATATTAGATGGCTCTTTTGTTGATGAGCCTTCCAAAGAAGATGGGGTATGAAGTCAAATTTTTATTATAATAACTTATTATTAGTTTTCACTATGTTAATATGTATTGATATTTGATTTATATGTAAAAATAAATGAACTATGGGATGCCAATCCTAGGAATTCCTACTCAGTCTCCCAGGATGACCTGATTGCTCAAGTCCTTGGGAAAGAGAATCCTAGTAGAGTGCGCGGGATGGGTTTGGGACCTGTACCATCTGAGATCTTTAGCAGGCCATCAGGGATTCCAGACTCTTCTACTCCTGGTTATAGTCATTTCATACCTGAAGATGCTCAGAGGGGTATTTCTTCTCTACGAGCCACAGTTCAAGACCAAGGGGCTCAGATATCCGCTACGCAAAAAGCGTTGACTGATTTATATCAACAGATGAGCAGATATGCCCCCAGTAGTAGTGCACCGAGTGGTGGTGAGAAGGTAAATCACAAAAAATCAAAATCAGTTAGTATGGAAAAATTTATTGGTTTTATGTTTAATTATAAATATGCAATAATATTTAATTTTCAATATAATGTTCTTACCGGTGGCAGTAGGATATAGAGGTGGAGAGGGTGATGATGCATCATCAGACCGTGAGTAGTATTGTTGATGTGTTGAACAAATATGGGAAAGGTTGGTTTGTATATATATCATGTGTGGTGTATGGAACATTTAAAAAACCATGGGTCTTGGAGGAGCTTCAGTGGCTAACCTTGAATGATCACAATAACCTCAGGTGGTAAAGAGAATGGTGTGATTGATTCATTGGTTAGATGATATATGGTAATAGGCACTTTGATGTTTCTGTTGTAAATTAAGCATTGGGAATTGGACTCATTAATTTGTTTCATGTCCAAACAGCCATGTTGAATGGATATCACTAGATCAAGATGGTTTTCTGAGGTGATTTTCTTGATCATTAATAGTTTTTATGAGGCACATAACCACATCACATGAAAACCAATGCAACTCCATTCCCATGAAGCATCCCTCTTTTCTAACTTTTATTTAATGAACATATTGTGAGATTGTTAGATGAAATGTCATTTGATAAAAAAGAATAATCAGAGGGGTTTTACATGATTAATTGGGCTATTTGATGGGGCATTACATGATCAGGAACAGATCACACGAATTACATAACCCCTTTGCATGATGTTCCTAGGGTCATGTGATCAAGAGCCTCATTGAAGTTCACATGGTCCTTGTAACCTAGGTGATTAATCTATATATATACATGATATAATTTTCTTTCCTTTGGGTATATATTAATACCTATGCTTTGGGTATTTATTTGTTCCTAAAATATACAATGCTCATTTGGATAGCGTCAAAAAATGCCCCCCCACAAAAGTGATGTTCGAAGGAACAAGGACTCAGTTATGATGTAGGAAATTATTTCATGAGTCTATTATGCTTTCTCTGGTTGGAATTCAAAACATATTTTGACCTTATATAAGTCCATTCATATTCCTTGAGGTTCCCTATAAATAGGGGGTGAGAGGCTGGCCATTTGACCGGTTACATGATGCTCCATAGCTCTCAAAACCTCCTCTCTCGAGCAATTGTTTTGTAAGACAACTTTTCATGACATCATCACAAGAACCATACAAGAGACCTAATCATGTGATCATGTCACTTGACCTATTTGTGTGATCACCTTGTCTAAATATCTCACTTAATCAATCCATGAACTAATCAATGGTAATTTATTTGAACTTTGATGTACACCCTTGGCCATTAGTCTATCTTATGTGATTCGGTTGTCTCTTGAGTATTTTTTCATGATCTACTAATCCTTATGTGATTCATGTGACCTTCACATGGTAACATGATTATATGTATTAAGAAAAATCATGTGATCAAAAGATGTTTTATGGGTTATGTGATTTTCATGACCTAGAATGGATAATGTTGTCCACGTAATGTCATCCATGTTATGAACTTATTTTGTTTGATTAACACAACTGATTCTCTCTTAATGGTTACATATCTTCTAATATATTCTCTATTCTCTTTAAATATGTCCTCTATTTCTCAAATGTATTCTTATGTGGTAGACTGGAGAGACCTTATTTCCAGGAACCATAATGTCAATCATCGATACAAAGTATTTTACAACAATGAGGTTTTAAAGGTTCTTATTCTGACTGAACATAAAAATTATCCTCTATTGAACAGACAGCCTTTATATAGATTTGGACATCAAGATGATAGTTCTATTCTTCACCAGAATACAACCTTTAGTCTCACATGGTTTCACTCTCTTTTGACTATATTAAAATGATATTTTCTGAGGATAGTCAGTTAATTGTGGCACCGTTCCTAGGGAAATATTATACATTTAAAAATTCACCATGGTTTCATATATTCATGATCTCACTCATCAATTGATTTCTCATATTTAATCAAACATGCTCATCTTTTCTCTAGAAAACCAAAAAAAGTGTCTTGAGCTGAAAGTGTGATTGGCACCCTAGTGGTAATTTCTCTGATGAATGGGCTTGGTCATTTTGGGTTAGGTAGATCTACACAATAGTCCCCTATCAATTGCATTATATTCATCATTATGAGGAGACATATATTTTTTAGTTTACCATGTACCATAAACCATAATTCCATAGTGAGTTGATTAGTTGATGGTTTCTAGGAACCAAAACTTTTTATCCAGCCCATGGTGAGGTAGAAATTGGCCTATGAAATATTTTTATGCTTGGGGGAATACTTCTGTTAGTGGAAACATATGATGAATTCCTTCCCATTGAGAATGTTTGGGATGGAAATAAATAGACTCAGACCTTAGCAGGAGACATTTTTTCCATTGTAAAGGAGAGGTAGAAAAAGGATTTGTACTTTCATTTGATTATTTCATTCAATGATTGGATTAATATCTTCTTTTATGGAATTGGGGCTTAGACATCTATCGTAAGCCTTCATCTATGCCCTTCTCGACAAGTTTGTAATGTCATGGTATCATTTTGTGCTACTCTAGAAGTTAGAGAGTATGCCTCATGGGGCTACCAGGTGAGACTACATGTATCCCTAAGTCTTTGGTTAGCAGGATACTTGGCCATGTTTTTAAATGGACGGATCTTCTCTGTTGGAGATTCACATTTGGGAATCTAGGTCTTCATGTTGGTTATAGAAGCATGAATGGTAGAAGAGAAACCTCTCAACCTAACCATTCCAAAACTTTCTTATTTTTATCAGCATCACGGCCATTTTCAACAGGGTAATATACCTTATCAAAATAGTGACCGTTTTAAATTATTATTTTGTTGGATAAGTGATCATTTTTAGCGTTATGAGCATCAGAATACTACCAAAATTCCTGATGCTCTATTATTTCCATGGATGCTAAATGTCTCTGGGGTTGAGGTGATGTATTTAGGTAATGAAAAGGTTATGAAATGACGTTTCCCATATTATTAGTGATATTTGATATATCATGCCTAGTTGTTGTTTGAGAATCCCATATGTCTTTCTATAGAAGTTGATATGTGGTATGTTAATACATGGTCCCTTTGATGTTATTAAATGATGTTTTTCATAATAGTTACAAGAGGAATTGGCCATGTAATTGTTGTTATGAATTTTATTTTTCTTAGAATTCTTGTTTGGTTTGTTTTTCAGGGCAGTGGTGCAGTGTAAGCAGAAATGCTATTTTTTTGGGTCAACATTTCACGGCGGTTTTAACCACCTCTAATATTTTACCAGTTATACATTTAGTGGCGGTTTAAACCGCCACTAAATGTAATCAGTAATACACTTAGTGGTGGTTAAAACCTCCACGAAATGACACTTAAATTAGCGGCAGTTTTAACCGCCGCTATGCAGGCGCATGACGCGCCTAAATTTCTCTGCGAGTATAGTCGCCAGTAATTAAATAGCCCATAAAACTGCCGCTAAATTTACCTAAAACCTCCGCAAAAATGAGGTACTACGACGCTTTTCTTTGACTACCGCAAAATGCATAAAACCGCCACTAATAGATTGCCGACGCCCAGTTTAGTGGTGTCTTAAACCACTGCTAATAGGTGGTTTTCTTGTAGTGGGTTCCCTTTTGGGTTTGTTGACAAAGGGGGATAAATAGAAACTCCTCAAGTGAGAGAAAATGTGGTAAATAAAGGGAGAAATGTCTTTGTCAAAGACTTGGGGAGAAGCTGGTAGGCGGAGTAGCGAGATAGGGGGAGAGAAATTAGATAGGGGGAGAGATTTTAAATATGATGAATCTAGAAGTGATCAATCAATGAAAAGATATCACGACAACATAGGATCGTGATAAAAGAAACACAATGATGATGAAAAGGTGTGAGAAGGTTTCCAGCTTTCACCAATTGGTATAAATCTGGTATCAACAATTGGAATCAGATTTAAAATTGTTATCAGCTAGGTTTCAATAGTTGTTTGTATAAATGAAGTGATTATTGATGATCTTTTCATTTACTCTAGTATCACATGATGAGCATTGATCGTGTGGGCT
Organism: Viscum album; assembly: GCA_963277665.1. Classification (NCBI taxonomy): domain Eukaryota; kingdom Viridiplantae; phylum Streptophyta; class Magnoliopsida; order Santalales; family Viscaceae; genus Viscum; species Viscum album. The sequence goes on from OY728141.1 coordinate 289,944,008, forward strand.
CAGAGTATGTGGTGAGTGAATATTTGGTCTCTATATTAATCACAAGAGGTGAAGGTTGGGTGATGATGGGAGGAGACTCAATGAGGTATCAAATTGCAGAAAAGCATTATGAGAAGATTTTTCAACAAACCCAAAGGGAGAGATTGTTGGGCAAAAATCCATCAATGTATCATTGAGGAATTTTTTTGGTTTCTTGTGTTTGTTGACAATGATGGTTTCCATGGTGAATTTTTGAGTTCCATATATGTTATTGGAAATTCATTTTGACAAAGAACAATGAAAAATTAATGGATAATCTGAAGGCAGTACAAATAAACAGATACAAGGTGGGGTCGTTTTCTAATGTTTTCCCAGTTTTGGGGTACCAAAATTTAAAGTTTGGTGAGCATCGAAAAAAGTGGATATCCTTGAACATCTCATCAAAATATGGAAAAGGCATGAATTTTGGGAAGATAGGTTTCCTGGATTAGATTTCATGAAGACATGAAAAATGTTGACGCTGTTTCATTGTGATTAAGACAAGCTTCACGAACGGAAGCGTTGATGGGAATTACGGCGGTGAAGGGCATTGAGAGTGGAGCTTCGAGGCGAACTTGTGAAGTAAATGATGGAACGCTCTGCAATTATGACGAGCTCGGCGATCGGAAAATTTCTGTGGTGCTTCGTGATTTTGAGAGAATTTTGATGGGAACCTTTAACATCGCGATTTGAGCTGACGTGGCATTGAATTTGTGAGGAAAGTTCAGGGGTCTGTAAAATTTCCAATAAATAGACCTCGACCCCCTCGAGCGAAGTATAGAGTGTTTTTGAAGAAAATATTTTTCTCTCTGATCACGGAGATGGTTCGCGAATGAAGTGTGCTTTGCGAAAGGAAGGATCTTCGCATAGGAAAAATTTGCATTGTGAAAGTGGTGTGCTTCACGTTGGCAAAGTAAGCTTCGCGAAGTAAGTCTCTCTATAAAGACATGATCTTTACGATGGTCTGAGCTCCGCAAAAGTAGTGTGATCTGCAATGTAGGAACTCTACGAAGGTGTGTGCACTGTGATGAGGTATGGACTTCATGAAGTCTTGCTTGGGCTTTGTGAAATTGGGAGCCTTGCGAAGTAGGGTGCTTTGCGAAGGGTTTTACAAATGAATTGCCCAGTGTTCAGTGGAAAAGGGGTATTCATCTTTGGATAAACTTTTCACTTCAATAGAGCATCTACATACAGTGAAAGATGAATTCATTAGTGGTAATGAAGAGACCTACCTGACTATAAACTGTGAGTGGATCTTCTGAAGAAGTATTGAGCTCACATCAGTTGAAAAAATAGTGAGTTCTCAAATTGTTAGTGGTTGTAAACCAGGAGGGATAGTGAGTCCGCCTTGAACTTGTAAAGAGTAGTGCACTTATAGTAGAATTGCTACATCATTAGACCGCTGGTGTATGCTCCTTGGACATATCACAACGAGGATGAACCAAGTAAATTTTTTTATTTCTGGTGCTTGCATTATAGTTTATGCATACTATGAAATGGGAATGAGAGAGAAGAGGGTTCTGTCTAACAACAAAACAAGATCAAAAGTTGATATTGTTTTAATTTTCCATACCCTGATTCACCCCCCTCTCAGGGTATCTAGCCTAGTGGACCTAACAATATATCGTTCATCTAAAAACATTATGTATCAATTGGTCCCAAACCAAAACATGTTTTTTACCTTAAAAAATATACATGCCAATGTGAAACTATATTAATACATTCCCCATAATTTATGTCATTCTAAACACACTTTACTAAATTAAACAATTCAAATATATTCATGATTTTCTCACCTGAATGGAAATCAAATATTAGTTAAATTATCAATTAAATCTAAAGGGACTCTACGTAATATCTTAATTCATTATTTCAATTTATTTTTCACATGATATGTTGGTGAAATTGAACTATTACCCATGCATGACAGTTATCAAACCACAGGGTTATGGTTTTTACCACCAACTTTTAACTCACGATCAACCACCAATTCGAATAGAAAACTCCCATGAGGATGAAGTTGAGGATGATCACAAGAAGGATCCTAGATCAAAACTAACCCGGATAAAAACAAAAAACCAACAAGGATAAGACATTACACTGTAGTGATTGGACAAGAGAGAAGGAGAAAGGAAAAAATGTGGCAAAAGAAATTACCTGGGATTGATCACACATGCAGGAAATCTAGAAGAGAGGTTGAAATTATTACATTACCTAGATGGTCTCAAAATATTGATAGGACAAAAACCACACATGGTGGAAAGGAAAAAGATTCCTTAAAACATACATTATAATTGCAGTTCTTCAAATCACACATTATGAAATTTAGTTACACGTCATGTAATGTTTTTAATAAGAGATGCTAAAATAACTACCAGGTAAGATTATTATTTATTAATATCAAACATTACATAAAATATAATATATTTAAACAATTTTTTCACATTTTATGTAATGTATTATTTATTGACCTGTAAACATTCATGACATGTGTATGGAAACATTTCCATGGAGTGTAGTACGATTACATGATGTTTTACTATTTTTATGATAATTTTTATCTGTTTACTTATAAAATATGTAAACACATTTAAGGATTCATGAAAAACAATGAACTGATGATATAACTTGAACCACTTTTACTCGGACTCCATTAATTCAAATAGAAATCCCGTATGGAACCCTATGTGGATCCTATTTGATTCTCTCAAGTTTTCTCCCAACCCAAGACTACAATTTTTTCAAAAAGAAAACAAAAATATTAATTTTGAAATTTTTACCAAGAATGTATACATATCTCTGAACAAGACACAACCACTAAAGCTCAAACCAAAACCTCAAAGAGGGGAATACCTAAAAAAAGTTGGATCTTACAGCCTCCCCAACATATAAAATATCATTCTTGAGGTTCATTAAGAAACACTGTGTGGTCCTAGAGAACAAGTCTCAACACTGTGCTATTATACTAGAGTCCCCCTCCTAGATATTATCCATAATAAGACTATGATACCACTATGATCAATAAAAAGTATAATTATACCACATGAGATTTCTCCCAATGGCCAGAAATCTATATCGGCTATTCTTCAATGGTGGGATCCTCACTAAACGTAAAAAATGATTTTTATATTTCATGGGAAGTGTTTGAATAATATATTTGAGTCTCTGACATGTGGAAAACATTAGGTTTGGATTAATAACACTATAGAAGAGATAAATGTTACAACACCAAACCAACCCCACCCACTGTCTCATGCATCCCAAAAATCTTGGGTGCAAGCTTATCTTATTTCGAGCTATGGGGTTGTCCCAATCTTAATAAATCATGAAAAAAACATGATGACCAAAATGGATCTCCATAGGCCATCTCTGATGATCAGTGTATGATATCTTCTAACCCTACATGGTCACCAACTGCTATCTATTAAACTGAACGTCCTCATACATCTCTTGTATGATATTAGGCCTAATAAGCATTGACTCACCTACCTCTAAACCAAAAAAGAGGTTATTGGAAGGTCCATCAATACATAAGCTCAAATGGTTCTATAATTATAGAATCATCTAAGATTTTATAATATAAAAACTAAATTAATGACATATGTTACTCTATTAAACCATTGAAATATAGATCATAGGATCATAACAAATAAACAAAATCCTTAAAAGCCCTATCCAATTGTTCATTGGTTAGATGATTCTAGGCCATAATGAAAAGAACCACTGATCCCAAATACTTCTAAAGACCCTTCCAAATATTCAACATGAAATGAGAATCTCTATCTGAAATGATTCTCTTGGGAACATTGTGCAGATTGACGACCTCACACACATAAACAATTCATACATCATCAACTAAGAAGGTTTCCCTGACTACACAGAACTGGGCTCCCTTCAAAAGTTGTTCCACAATAACTAATTCAAAAACATTCTTACGGGTTGTCATGTGTAATCCTATAAATAAATCCATAGCTACAATATCCTAATACCAACCATTAATGGGAAAAATCCGCAAGAGGCCATTGGGATTTTGATGCCTAGTATTCACTAGCTGACAAGTGACATATCTTTCCCCAAATACTACTACTTTTTCTACATTTCAAACCAAAATTAATGTCTATAGAGATCACAATACTTATTTTTGAAACAATAATTTGCCTCCTATCTAGATGTATGAAACACTCTCATTAGATCCTTTCGCAATCCCACTGCAACCCATACTCAGACAAAAAAACTAATAGAATTTACACTTCCAATAGACCAAACCAATGGTGTATCCCAACCATTGATGTTTTCAATCAGAATTATTCCCTCATAATCTGATTACTTTTTGATCTTAATCTATTCCAAAATAATTGGTATAACTAATTCATAGGAATATCTACTCTTCCCTCCTAACCCTAAACATCTAGCTTCATGTATTCAAATTCGTCCATCACCCATAACTCATTTGAAGAAGTGCATATTGTCTCTTTTGGAATCAGTTATCTCATTTAATATTAAATTATGATGAATTTTTCTGATGTATAAGATATATCAATGTCGAAAGACTGTAGATACTCATCCCACATCCTCACTAAATGATTAGGACCTGTTGAAAAAAATGTGCCTAAGACACATGTGTTCAATGTATTACACAAACCTATCACCCATGAGATAATGTAACAAGCTTCTATAGGCACGTACTAATTCTATAAACTATAAATAATGAAAAGGTAAATTCCTCTAATGTGGTCTTAGTTTTTTGGATCCATATGAAACCACTCAATCTTATAGCATTAGAATTACTGCAATTCCAATTTTAGATGCATCAATCTGTATGATATATTCTTTAACTAGAATAGGTTATGTGGGGATTGGTGGTGAGTTCATGCAACCCTTCATCACCAAAAACATTATTTCTAAAAAAATATAACAAAAAAATCACCCCTTTTTTAGTCATCCATAACATCGGTTCATCTAAATTAGATAATTCCAAAATAAATCACCCAAAATAACTATCTATATACAAAATTCTTTAAAGATATAAGACATTGATGTGATTTTCCCACGATACCATTTCTACAAAATTTTTTGGGTCACTAACACTCCTTCCTATAAGATTCCATGGCCTATGAATTTCACCTTATAAATCAAAAAACATCATTTCGTTATTATGATATAATGTCAATGACCTCTCATTATAATCAAGACACTTTAATGATGCGTGGAATGATTGTAGGGTTAATTTAATTATGCTATGATAACCTCATAAAAAATCACAACGAAATGGTCTAGAAAAGGATGAATGATATGATCCATCAAGTCCATGAATACTTACAATGCATTGGTCGAACCGAACATCATCACAACAAACAAATTAATGTCATACCAACTTCTAAGAGAATTCCAAGGGATGTTGGATAGTATCACACTCATATAATGGTATCTTTATCCAAAATCAATCATAGAGTAGATCTTATAACCTCTCAAATAATTGAAGAGAATATCATTGTACAGAAAGGGATACTAGTTCTTGGCTTCCATCTGGTTCAATATCTAATAATACCAACATTAGAACAAACTAAAATCAGATTTGTTGGAGAAGATAAATATAGAACCCCAAGGAGATGTGCTCATATCTATGAAACAATTGTCTTCTTGAACATCTAATTTGATGTTATACTCTCAATGCTCTGTTGGTGTCATTCTATAAGGCTTGATAGAAAATGGAACTACTACCAACAACAACATGATTGTAAACTAGATCTCTCCCTAGGGTGATAAGACATAGAACTCATTAAAAAACAGCATAAAATTGGTCTCACACTAGATGAAAAGTATGTAGATTCATCCCAACATCTTCTAAAGAATTACTATCTATATGTGCTATGAGAAAATCTAATCTGTATTGAGTTTGCGATGTATGACTATCATGAAGATACCACTCGCATTTGATATAATAACATCCTCCCACAATAGATAAAAAGGATTATCCCCTCTGGTAATAGTGGATACGAGCATGGTAATGAACTAAAAAATTCATACCAACAATGAAATAGAATCATTGGAGGACACATAGTGAAACATTTGATATTCTATGATTTCATTCCCAATAGTGTGTTTATGGTTAAAACAACATGAAATAACTCCACATACATTCCAAATACATTTTAAAAAATATCTGATAAAATGGATTGAGATGATCCTATATTAAACAAAAAAGACAAAAGGGTAAATGATTAAGATGTGTAAATCTATTAGTAGGAATTCATGCTACCATAATAGTTGGAGTAGTGTGCTGAATGTTTAGAAAACCAACTCCAGTACTAGGGTACCATGTATCTTATCTCGACCATTACATCATGTGGAACTCTTTCTATCTATCTACTAGGGGATAGTTTAGTCCTTCCTAGAATATGATTCCTATCATATTACGATTCCATGGTTTATTCATTATATGCCCCTTAAAACAGTTTTGATAAGCCAAGTTGTTTCAAGCATGAGACTTCAAATGGGGGTATGGTCACTATGTTCATTTGTGGCCCATCATGGATAATTGATACCCTAGAAACTGAAAACAATCATGAGATGGTTTCCTAGGTCCCTGAATGCTCTGAACACTGATGCCTTGGTGAAATCTATGATAGAGATGCTTCATTCCACTAGAAGAAGAGTTCATAGTTTTCCCAACTAGAATTTCATGTCCGGTGCTCTAAGCATCTCTCATATTTAATTTCCTGATGAGTTGATGATTTATTATGTATGAAAACCTCCTCAGATGGAGCTTGCTCACCTATAAACTAATCTCATAGAAAAGATGACCCTTAAAATGTTTCTCCTTAGGGATCCTATCACATATCCACGATTTTGAAATTCACTACAGACCAGAAAAACATTCAATGTTATAATAAACTTATATTCCCTCTTATGTCGGGTTCGTAAACTAATGGGAAATTCCATCCGTTAACCCCATGGGATATGAATGGCTTTGGAAGATCATCTCTATGTCCTTTTAGTATAACTCCTAATGATTCCCTACCTTTCTATAATGACCAAACAATGTTTTTCTGTTCTTAGAAGAATATATTAAATATATCTCAATCTCATATCTATGGGATTTTCAAGATTCATATTGTTCATCTAGAATGACTTGATGCAACTCTTTACTAACTAGGGGATTCCATCCGAAGTGAACATAGGTGGATGCTATAGTCGAAACTGACTTGTCAGCTCAGACATCGAAGGAATAGTGTGAACAATATCTCTTCACATAGATCTCATGACCCAAAGGATGATGTCAAGGAGATGAACATCCATCTGACCCTTAATAACTAAAAGAATATCTGGTTTATATGCATTAGCAGTGTGATGATTGAAACTCTCTTGAAACTCAAATCGGAGATGATGATGATGAATTTTATCTACAAGACAAACACCCTCCTTTGAATAAATGTTACAATCATGTTATCCTCAATAGGTGACAACAACAAATAACTAATGACTCTTTCTCTCTCTAAACATGACTTACAAGTATTTTAGTATGAAATAATATTTCACTTATATCATATCTCAAATATATTAGACATCATATATCAAAGATCAATAGTCTTGTATATATCAAATGAAAAATAAAAATGTTAGTATCATGAACAATTGACATAAATAAAAATCTATTGTTACTATTATGATGCATGCATACTCATCACATTCCATACTGGGCCAACAATTATAAAACTCAAAAACTAATAACATAGTTAAACAATAACATAACACAACACGTTAATTAATCAGGGTGAAATAACATCAATTGTAACAATCACATAGTATAAACCATAGTTCTCTAATGAGAACTCATATTATCCCCTTTACATTGGTTCAATATTCCCATGAATATGATCATTACAATTTTCTAACACATAGTAGACTCTTATTTTCCTTTCCTATATTATATGTAAATACCGAAGATCAATGGTGTCCTCTGATATAGCTTTTTAATGTCCCTTGATCTAGCACTCTTTCATGTTAATGAAGCAGTTTTGTAGTTTGACTTCAAGTGCACCTCCCCATATGCCATAAGATTTCGACTAGTAGAAATGATGTGATAATTAAAGTCAGGAGACTATAACCCCTAGTTAGAGGGTTTCAACACAGTGTAAAAAACAAATACCAATAATAATAATAATATCATACTTTGTAAACAATTTAAATAATACAATATTTTAGAATATCATGAATCAAACTAATTAATAATCCAACAAATTGTAAAGAAATAACATACTAACTTGTTTGAATGTTACTAAATGTCATGATAGAATTAAGAAAACATAAAAGTCATGAATAATCAACAGATGACTCTAATGAACCTGGTCTCTAACCCCTTTTTAGTCCATTCTCTATAATCTATCATGTGCACCATGAATAAAATCTACAACAAGGTCCTTTTCACTTATCTAGCCATGCATCCACATAATCTAAATAGATACTAAATGGTGGCCCAAATGGGATGTCAGTATAACACTGTAGGTCAAAACCACCCTATCTAATAATAACCAATATTTTAATAATTGTGTACAATAATACAATAAACATGTGTATTATTTAAATAAATAATTTAATTAAAACCATATCAACCTTTTTTGTCTCCATGCTGGAATATCCTTGAGCATGTTTCATAAAAATTCCAACCACAAAAAAATAATTGTAGTATAAAAATTTTTTGGATAAAATCCCCTATATAATTATTTCAACCTTTAAATAGGTTCGAGAAAGTATTTAAGTATGTCCTCATGTGTCACTATGCCTAGCCAATTATATAATCATTTTATCATGTCAACTGGGACTATACCGCAATATAATCATTTTAACATGTAACATTGGTCATGTGCTATTATATAATTATTTCATGATGTGTCATTGGTACAACACCCTATTTTATCATTTAAGCGTATAATGAGAACATAAGCCACAGAAATAAGGATATCAAAATATCACATCATTTGGACAAACGAATAATTATGAATATTACCACTTATATTTCAAATATCATGTATCAATTTTTTCAAACTAATAACATTATTTTTACCTCCAAAAACAAGTCAATATAATGTGAATATAATTTAATAAATTTCCCATAATCCATGACATGCTAATCAAACATTAATACATTAAACAATCCATTTAAATTCATGTGTTCACCAATAAAAATTATAGCAACAAGCCAAATCAATATTCAATTGGATCCCAAGGGACTCAAAGGAATAACTTATTTCATTATTTCAATTTATTTGAAACATGATATGATTCAAAAATTTCACTATTCCACATAGTGGACATTTATCAAACCATAAGGTTGTAGATTAGAACCTATGCCATTAATTGATGATTAGACAATGGTTCCAATAGAAAGTTCCCCTGATTATGAAGGTTTGGATGATCGTAAAATGGATCATGGATGAAAACTACTGAAGATTAAAACCAAACATGTGTAAAAAAAGTTTATATAGAAACATTTTGATTAACAAAGGATATAATTGAAAATTAGACCAATGGACTTACTAGGGATTGATCACACAGGGGGATTCCAAGAAGGGTAGTTGGTACTAAAAATCTCATTGGTGGCCTCCCAAGGTTGAGTGGAGAAAAAATGCATGCGGTTGAATGGAAAAATTAGCTCTAGAGATTACATTAAAATAATAGGATGGTGAATTAAAAGTCCTAGATTTCAGTTTCAAGTCATGTGTTTCATTTTAATGTGATATGATGAAAAATTGATCACCTCAGGGTGTTATTTATTCCCATCAAACATTACATGATATGCAATATAGTTACATGATTTGTACTCTGGTCATACTATGAATATGTTCACCACCTATAACCCTTCATAACATGTGGAAAAAAATAATTACCTGACGTTTATTATAGGTATATGACATGTAACTCTTCTGTAGACAGTTTTTCATCATTGTTTCCTTATAAAAGGTCGAACATCCTCAAACGGTTCTCAACACACGATGAACTAGTGGTAACACTTGACCTATTTTCTCTCAAACTCTATTTATTCAAACAGAAAATCTCATATAGATCCCTGTGTGGATCCTCTCTAGTTTTATCATGCTTATAGACATATAATGAATGAATTTTATCAAAATGCGGATTTCAAATAACTAATATTCATTTCCCCCGACAATGACTATTCTTCTTCGAACAAGGCAGAACCACTAAGGATCAAACAAAAAACTCAGAAAGGGACATACCTAGAAAATAACCGAATCATACATTTAACATCTTCTATACCATATTTGGGCCATATATGTAACACCCAATGAATTTAAAATTTACTTTCTTCATTTAATATATTTTACATCATGTCGTATATGGAACCACATGCTTAATGGAACAACAATATACTACGTAAATATTACAATTTAATTATGACTTTTATGACTTATACATTGGTTTTCTATGTATGAATCAATATAAAAATATTAAGAAATATATTTTAACATTTTTTCTTAAATTAAATGAATAATAAATCCTGCATTTATTATTATTTAGTTTAGTGTGACGATGTAATCATTTGAATGTAAAAGTTCTGTTTTTCATATAACTAATTTTATGTGCACATGTATTATTATCATAATAGATTGAATTTATCATCATTGATTCATAGTTATAATAAAATATATTTGTTATATTATCAATTTAATGAATAAACATTATTTTAATTATGGGTTTTATGTAAGAAATGTGAATATATTCATTTTATTTGTCAAAAATAAAAAATATTCAAAATGTTTTTTTTTGAGAATAGGTATTATAAGAAAATAAATTGTTTAGTATAAATTGTATTTCAAAAAATTGAAATTTATTTCTAATTTAAAAATTAATAATAAGATATTGATTATTTTTTGTGGTTTAAATAATTATTTTTTGTCGAATGATGATAAATATTTATTTTTGTAAAGCTTTAAAATCTTCTCTATAAATAAATTATATTAAATGTGCAATTATATATTGTATTTTTTTTAAAATAATATATGATACCGTTGATTAAAATTAATATAATTTATTACATTGAAATAATAATTATATTATATTTTAGTATATGTTCATTGTAATGATTATAAATACAATTTTTTAAAAACATTTTTCATTGTCTTTTGTACACTAATATTAAAACTATTTTTTTCAATTTGGATGAAATAATCATCTAAAATTATTTTAAAATTGGAATCATAATTTAGAACAAATTTTTTTAAGGGAAAGTTTATTATTGATAAAAAATAGGCTACCAAGTAAAATAATGAGTCATCACAGTAAAGGTAAATTATTATAAGATTGAAAATTAATTAAATAGAACAAAAAATTCCTAAAAAACATAACTTATTTATGTGGATGATATAAGGATCAAACTAAAAAATATATATTAATATTTTTCATGTATTTATTTTAAATCATGGTTTGAATCCCAAATAAAGAAGTTTTACATTTAATTTATGTCATTTCAAATAAATAGTTTTGAAACCATTAAAAGTTATATTATTTAGAATATATTTCATACCAGTTTAGGCCTCGTTCTCTCCCGATAGATGTGTTCCCTTCCGTCTAGGGTTTCTTGGTTTCATTGAGGTGGTGGAGATGGTGATTCATATGGCTCCTCCTCATGTGATGCATCAGATGATTCTACGAATCCTTTATGGGCGACGTTAAAGACGAGGTGCAGTGTCCATCGACTCTGACTCCCAGCCTTCATACGACTTCATCTGGTTTCTCCATGCACCACTATCCATAGGACCTCCATCGCTTACAGATCCCGCTGCCACGATTTCATCGTCGTTGCCTTGACTCTCCCAGACCCTATCACATGTGGCCCAAATCTATTTTGGTGAAGAAAAACAATGCAGAGTCAGGATTTCTGTCGGTGAAATTACCCCCTTCCAATGCGGTGGTTTAGATCTTTAGAAACAGAATCCTCCGGTGTTTATATTGACATTATTATGTGTGGGGACTTTATTCGGTGGAGTTTTTCCAGATCTGTCTTCGATTTTGTATTTGTGCTTCTTCCCTTTCATATGCAGGTCCTGGTGTCTTTGAGGGGGAGCATTGTTTTTTTCTCCATTGTTAGTACGCATATGGGGATGACTGATGCTAGAATGCTTTGTACGAATGATGTTCTCTCCCCATAAGTTCTGAATTCTTATTTTCTTTCCGGTTGGAATAAGATGGGACAACTTCTTCTCTCAGGTCAATACGAGGTCACATAGGGTGACATCAGGAACGCTCGGTGATTGAGAAATTTCCTCGCCTATTCTCTCCTCTGTTTTGTTGTTTGGTCCTTTGGGGTTATGTTTTTGTTTTCTAGTGTCTGATAACTTCATTTGATGATTCTCTTCTACTCTTTTGGCCTTTACCTTCATGCACACACCAGCTTTGGGCTGGTTTAATGGTTTCTTTGGCAAATTGGGATGGTGTTGGCGGATCTGATGATGACATTTCTGATCATGGAGGATACTATGTTTGGTTCTCACATTTCCACAAAGTGATGGTTTGCATGTTTTTGTGGTTTTTTTGACGGGTTTGGTCCTCGACAGGGTTCTTTTTCTATCCTGTTAATGGTCCCTTGTGATGTTATGTCGGTTCTCACTTAGCCTTAAAGTGATTTGTACGGTGGGTTCTCACTTAACCAAATAGTGTTTCAAAAATAAAAAAACATGAATTTGTTGATATATTTCATACCAATTTAATTTTTAAACACTTTTTATGTATAAGTGATTACTTCAGTGTTTTAATTATATCTAAATTGTTATATTGATGCCTTTAAACTAATTTTTTTGAATAGGCCTGGAATGACATCAAATGGTATATAATTTGTTAAAAAACATTAAAAATTATAAATTCACTATAGTCCTATAATATTTTAATTTTTCAAGCAATTTCAAATGATATAATGAATGTTCTATTTTTTTACTTTTAAATATTATAATTACATTAAGGACCCGTTAGTTTTTAAAATTGGTTAACACTAGGTAAGGTTATATAATGTTTAGGATGAAGTAAAATAATGTTTAGAATAACAGATAAGCCATTATTAATATTATTTTATGGTTATATATAGATACCATACAACATATATTTTATTATATTGGTCATTGGATCCATTTTAATTGTGTTAGAGACCAATTATATATTAATATTTATTATAATTACAAGATTGTCACCCATATCAATTTTAAAATGAAATCTCATATCCTCTATTACTCAAACCTCTAGATCCATTTATATTATGCAATAAAAATTAAAATAAAATAAAAAAATTCATACCCATGCCGTGTAAGTTACGATAACACCAAAACACCAACCTATAAAGGCCTATAGTGTATCCCAAGAGAGATTTTGGAAAGAATAGATATAATTCAAAACATATTATATCAAGTTCATTTCTTCTTATACGTCCTTAAAATACTATTTAAAAATTATAAAAAAATAAATTTATTTTATTCCATAAACAAAATTTTTATTATTATTATGATAATCCAATCTATTATATCCTTATACATTTTATGGGAAATGACATTATAACTCTTGCATACATGTGATCTACCACCTATATAAATAGATGTGTTCCATTTTCTATAACCCCCTCAAGTAGATGCATTTAATGATGGAATTAAGGAATAAATAGTTTTTTCAAGAAATAATTAATATTATAATAAGGTAAAAATTTATCACCCAATTACCAAGTGCGTCCATTAGAAAATGAAAATGTCGTTTGTGGGTACGTTCTGAAAACATCTTCTGTGAACTGATGTGATTAAATTTTCATTAATTCCACTCACGGTTGGTCATAAGGATGGAAATAATGAGTAAATATGACAATTATGACAAAATAATTTTTATGGATACAAAAAATATTATTTACCTGATTTTGTTTATATCAACAATAAATTTTTTGAATTCTCCTATGTTTATGTGAAAATGGCTTCTTCTATGATACAACATATTTCATGTTTCACTAGCACTTTCCTTGGATTATAAATAATTCAATTAATGTTTATTAGTATTAATTTATTCATGATTTTGAGTTTGGAGATGATATAAATTGGATCACTTGGACATTAGTGAGCTTGTTGAAGTCATTATCAACTTATAAACATAATTTCCTCATGACATCCAATATGAAGTCAACATATTTTAGTAAATAAAAATCATGGTAAAATATTATAGAAATGAAATAATGATAAAATAATGATCCATAATATTATTGTTTTGGAATTATAAAGTAATATTTTTTAACTATAGAGGGTATAAATACCATGAATATGGGTCAATACTCAAGGTAAGGGATATTATTTTAAAATTTTTATATTAATGATTTATTTGAAGCTCATTTTTTCACCAAGTTAATGTTCCTTTATATATTTCTGAAATTTTCATTACTAGGATTCAAATTTATATAGAGGTTATTTTAAAAAAAATTGAACTTCAGTAAAAATTATAAATAATGAATCTTATCATCATTTTCCATATGGGTATTTTTTTCTTTTAAAAAAATTCTCATTTTTAACATATTCAGTTTGACTACTAGTTATTTTGGTCATAGATGTTATTTGTTATCATTATTAATTTTCATCCATCTGCATTAATTTTTGAAGAAAATTATTATATATATATATATTATAAATTATTTTAATATGTTTTTTATGAAAATGTAAATTTGTTCCCATTTTTTTAATAGAACAAAATTTTATCATTATTATGTACTTGACTAAATATTCAAATGATTTTCACTATTAAAGTATCAATTTTATTAGTTTTATTAATGATATGATCCTTTTACAATATATATGAATTGTGGTTGATCCTAAACCTGCTTGGATGATGAGTGTTCCAGATATAACACTCTAATGAATTGGGTAATAGAAATTTACTGATGATATGATACTCCAAAAAAATTTGTCAAATATCTAGTTAAGTTATTATTTAGTATGCTATATCTAAATGATAACGGGACATGTAAATTTTTTTAATTATTTATTTTTATATTAATGGAAATATTTTTATTTCATATTGAAAGAAAATGAATGCCCGATTTAATGATTTTTATGATCCAATAATGGTGATAAGAATATTTTCATGAGTTCTCATGTTATCTAAAGTAAATTTTAAGAATTGAAAATTGGATTATTATTTCTTATAAATTTATCTTTGAAAACTATTGGATGGAAACAAGATTTAATGAATATTAGTATTCATATTCTGATCTCAAAATATTATTATATAAAATGGAAAACATCCTTATGTATTTTCACTAATTCTAACTAGATTAATGGTCTTCCATTATTTTACTATCCTTTAATGATAGTTGTTTCTTTTCTAATGGTTTCAAAATAAATTACATGTTTTATAGATGTTTAAATATTATAATAAGTTTAATATTGACAAGTATTTAGTAAATAAATAGTATCACAAATGATAAGAGAGTATAAACCTAAGAACCTATTTCTCTATAAAAAATAATATTTTAGTGGAAATATCTACTTTTTTAATATTTTTATTTATAATAATTTTAATTTATTTCTTAAAAATCAAATATAAAAAAATCCTTCATATTTTTAAAATTATGAACACTTTTATAAATACTGTAATTATAGTTTTTTTATGATATGGAGAGTTATAATTAAAATAATAAGAAATATTTTGATAACATTTGATGTTAATATGGTTCAGATGATGATACATTACGTGTTTTAAAAACCATCATGGGTGAATAAGTTCATGGGTTATCATAGGAATAAATTAATTAATACTCTCGTGATTATTAACATGATGTGAGTAACAAAAATAATTTTACTGAGTTTTAGTTTATGTTTCTGGTATATATAACCCATTACATTAGGTTTTTTTAAAAACTAATATGGTTGCTTAAGGAAATTTTTTTCTATATTTGGTGGAGACATGTTGAAATATATTGATATACTATAAAGTTAATATGAAAATATATATTGAGGTAATTTTGTATAATTCTAATAAACAAGTTATTTCATTTCTAAAACTTATATTTAATTATATAGATACCCATCGGATTGTAAATTCATTTACTTAAAATTTGACTAAAGTCATTTTTTTGATTTTTAATATATTTGGAATGAAATATGATTGAATAAATATAAATATTATTATCTAAGAGGGGATTTCTTCTGAAAATTAATTTTTTTAATTTTCTTTTGGGATTTTATATGGTTTCAGTATAGAGTTATTATAATTAAGGTTATTTGTGGAAAATATTTTCATTTTTTAAATTAGGTGATCAGGTAATATATATTATTTTACTTAGTTTAGGTGTTATTAATATTATTTATAGTAAAAATTTAGGTTTACTTGGAAGAATATTTGAAAAAATAATTGTAATATCAGGGTTTCCGAATTTTTAGGTATATATTAATGTTTTTAATGTTAGTTACATATGGAATGATTCATGTTGTACTTCGGGTGTTATTATTGAAGAATTGGAGATTAAGGTTTCATTTCATGATATAAATATTTTTTCACATTTTATATGATCAGAAAACATGCTTAACAGTTTTAGTTTTCATTAATTGATAGAAATATGAGAAATAATTTTTTATCCATTTGTAGATCTTGTGATTTATTTGATGCTATTTTTAGTATTTTAGGCATGAAAAATTCATTATCTATCATTTTGAATATGGGATAATAAAGGTGTTGATAAATAAATAAAAAAATTAATGGACAAAAATGTTTTTAAAATTTGAAGAAAAAATATGGATATTTTCTCATGTTCTCATGCTTAATAGTAATAAATCCCTCAAATATTATTAAAATTATCTATAAATGAATTTTTTTCACATTTAAAATCCATTAAATTGATTTGAGGGCATCTTATTCCAATCAAGAAATGAAATGTTCATTCAATGTTTCTTCATTGTTGAAAACATTCATTAAAAGTAGAAAATTGTTGATAACAGTTTCCGTTATCTTTAATGGTGATTTCTCTTCCATGAACATATTTTTAATTATCTCATATGTTCTACTAATTTGGGAATTTGATTATATATTATTCCAGGGGGAATTAAATTTCCCTTTACTAATTTTCCAAAATACATATCACAATACCATATATTCAATACTAGTTTGAACTATGTTATTTTAATTTTTTTAAAAAAATTATTTTTTATCTCTTACTCCTTGAAATTGATGTTAAATCTTGTTTTGATGATTTTTTTTATATGGGAAATATTTTTGAGTATGATATTTATTTAAATGGGTAGAAATTGACACCTTAATATTTTATAATTTATATTCATTCAATAATATATTTTATAGTTTCCAATATATGGAACAATGTCCCTAAAAATCCATGATTTACAATAGAAATATAATTATTAATTTTTGATAGTTATGACCTAGCTGTTTGACTAGATATAATGAACATGGATAACCTTATTATTAAATATATTTAATGATTTTTCCATTATATAATTAATAGTCATTCATTCATTTACTATCAATTCATATGTAATAAATATATAATCATTTGAAGGATACAAAAATGTATTACGTAAAAACATTTTTATGTGTGTAATTTTTATTTCATTTTAATTGATTAAATTTATTAAAATGGTTAAATTATTATAATTAAATTTTTATATTATATATCCATTTTAATTAATTAAAATTCATTTAAATAGTTTCATTAAAAAATTAATGAGAATAATTTCATTTTTATATCAAAAATACTTTTTATCCAAAAATGGTTTTTATTAAGTATTATGCATGCATATAATAATAATTTTATCTATACATATATATTTATTAAAAAATAATCAATGTTGGATTAAAAATTTATTAATATTCTTATAATTATTTTGTAGGGTTTTTTTGAAATGATTTTTTTGTCTAAATAGTGAAAAATGATAATCATTCAAAAATAATTATGTCTTTGGTATAAAATTTAAAAATAAAAAAGTTCTTGTATTTGGGGTTTTCTCTTAATGATACAGATGATACATTGAGTTAACATTATCTAATTAAATTAATAGTAATAAAAATTATTTTTTTTGTAAATTATATAATTTTTATGATTGAAAAAACAATTTTGTAAACATTTTTTATCCCTTTATTTGATTAACTAATATTAAAAATAATATCTTCCACTTATTAAATATTATTATTATAAAAAATAAGATAGGTAATAATAAATTCCATATTATTTATATTCTATATTTATTTATGATATATTAATAATTTACCATGGTAAAATTCAGTTATCAGAGTAATGTAAAATAGAGGTAAAAATGAAATTAAATAGAAAATTTAAAAAAAATTATTAACTATTTATATAGATGACATATGGATCAACATATGAACCTTATTATAATATTTGGTTATTCTTTATTTGAAATGTTATTTTTCTTTCGAGAGGAGATATTTTTATATTTAATAAATTTCATTATCTCTCAATTTAAAAAAATTAGCTCCCATGAATAAAATGAGAATAAATAAACATTATTAAAGAAAAAATATTATACTGATGATTATAAATATTTTCATTTGAGGTTGTTTATTTTTTTTTAAATAGTACATTTTTTAAAATTCTTATGCAATGTCGATATGACATTTGTGCAAGAATTAGGGAAAATGTAATTGGTTTTAATAATTTGTTAGGACTTATTATCAAGAATAAATATTATATTTCAGGACTTTTATTTACTAGTTTTGATGTAAAAGTGATTATGTAATATTTTGACTTCTAATTAAAATTTAAACATGATGCAATTAGATTCAATTATTTAAAATTCTTGAAATTGACATTAAAAGGTATTTAATGATTTATAATCATTTTAAAATTAGTAGAAATTATTAATAAATCACAAATAAATAAATTTCATGGGAAATGCTATGGGATCTCATGAATTGTTCATTTATGTTAAACATGGTATTTTTAAAATTACATTCATGGACATATTATATAGAAATTGTTTTATAACATTAAAAGATAAATATGGTTAATTGTAACACCCCAGGTAAATAGAGAATATGACATTTTCATATTTATCCGTATTTGTGAATAAAATATTAATATGACTTTTAAGGGGACGCTATGCTCGATGGCGTACCCAACACGCAACAACGAGTTTCTTGGGAATCTTATGTTGCACTCTAATAATAAAATAATATTATTTTAAATGGAAGTTAACATGTAGTCGTTGTATTGGCGGGAATGGATAGAAATAACTAAAATATGATTATATATGTTTTTAAATGTTTTTATATTTATCCAATAAAAGATAAAGGCTTAAAATACGGAAAGAATTCAATTTTAGGCTTTTATAACCTAATTTTCACTAAAGGCTCACTTATCTCCTTTTGATGGAGAACTGTCATTAAAAATAGTTTTGATCACTCTTATACATTCTTTTGGACCAAATAAAACTCTTCTTTAGAATAGGGACATCAAATTTTACTTTGTGTAAATTTTTGGTATTTTTCCGATAAAGTTAATTTTTTAATGAATAGTGTAAAATGTTGTTTTTTAATTCAAAACCTCTTTTTAATATAATTTATTTATATGATTAGATTATCTTTTTAATTGGTTTTAAAGTGAAATTAGAATATATTTTTACCATTAAATCCAATAGTGGTCGTTGGAATTAATTTCACTTTGAAATCAGACATAATCCAGTGTCAATCTTTTGATACTTATTGTTTCATAAAAACATGCTATTTGCTCTGACAGCGGGAGTTAATTATTCAATTAATTAATGTGACTTATATGTTTTGAATTTTTTAAAATATACTTCATTTTTGAATTCGGAATATCAAATATAGCTTAGGGTGAATTTTTAGGATTTTTCTGAAATACATCAATTTTTGATGAATAGTGACACCACTAAGTGGTACTTATAAAAACTGATTTTTCCGTTTAAATGAAATTTTGCCATCTTTGTGTTTTGAATTTCAAAAATCCGACATACATGGTTTTCATTAAGAAGTAAAATGTGGTTCAATGGAATAAAAATAATTTTTTGGTGAATAGTATCTTATTATGTTTTTAATCGCGATTAGAGGTAATTAGTGTAGTTTAAAGTAAAAATAATGTTTTAATAATATGAAATGAACTTTACACTTGTCCTAACCTCATTTTATGTGTAATGGCCGACCAAGAAAAGACATGGGTCAACTTGGGGACCCCATGGATCCACTTTGGTTGGAAAGTGACATAAATAACTTTTTATTTAATGTAAAAGTAAAAATGACACAAACATGATATGTTTTACTAAAACAATTTTTAAGTGGGGTTATAAAAGTCATATTTTTTATTATAAATAGTCATTGGAAAGATAAAAAGATTTCCTACATCATAGTAATTTTTTAATAATTTTTAGACATTAAATAAATTAAATTATTTATGACATTATAATGATGCAGCGATGACATCATTATCTGACGATTTAAATAATATGAGAAGATAATGTAACCTATTTGACCTACACATGTCCAAAACTTATTGGATGGGTGGATTTAGAACCATTATAACCTTATACACGAATTATATCAATGTGGGACCTTATAAAACCGAAAAACATTTTCAAATAAATTAATATTTCTTACTTTCCAAAAGTATCCCTCCTTTCCTCTTATAAAAGGCCCCCACCTCTACCTCATTTCACACACTCCTCAAGCCTTTGGCTCGGCCAAACCCTGCCCATTTACTCTCTCCACATCCCTCTCCTAATCCTAGAGGTTTCCCTTTGGGAATAATCCTTTCAAAGGAATCCTTTAGGCTCAAATCAAAAGGAGTTACACTTTTAAAGGTAATTCATTCTCTCATGTTCATTTGTTTTATTTTGCTTCTCCAACCCCATAAACTCTTTTTATTTACTTCTTTTGTAACAATAACAGTATATTCAATATACTAGGATGTTTTTATAAGATTTATTCGAGCTACACTATCAAACAACTACATAAAATGGTTAATGAACATACGGTTTCTGTGGATGGCGAAATTCTGCCTCCCGAAACGATGATTGTTCAATACTCATTTAACACCTTCAAAGGTGGCCATTATGATGTCACTATTTTTATATGATATATAATATGTTTATGTTTTACTTATGATTCTTTATTTTTCATTTGTGTCTTACCTTTATGTCTTCCATTATGGGTATATGCGATATCTTCATTTTAGGAAGTGCGGACTACCGCCCCCTCAAATTGATGTGATTCGTTAATGCCCTACGTGGGACGTATAAAGGATGGATTTAATGTTATTATATATGATGTTATACTGGAAGTATTATATACCTCTATATCATTATTATTTCTTTCCATTAAAGTATGAGATAGAAATGAAAGTAGCGTTCATGCGTACGTACGGCTTACCGTCTTCATAAACGGTGCATTTCATTTCTTATCCCCAAATGTAATGTACTATTATAAGTACATGTATATAATGGATATATATGATTAATGATACATATAAATGATTAAAATAATTCTGGAATTAAAATATACATAACTCTCATTTAATTTTAATTCCATTAATATGAGAAAGAAATGAAAGTAGCGTTCATGCGTACGTACGGCTTACCATCTCCATTAACGGTGCATTTCATTTCTTACCTCTAAATGATTATGTAATATTATAAATACATTTATATGCTGGATATATATGATATATATGATATCCAAATCAAGAATGTCATTCTTGATATAAAGAACCTTTGACCACACGAACAACATGTAATTGTAAGAACTCCACTTTCGACTTAAGAACCAAATATCGGCAAAACAAATATTATTAACTTAAATGATTACATAATGTTTATGACATGGTAATAAGTGATATAAAAGGAATAATGAACTTGAAAAAGGTTCTTAAGGAAGTATAAATTAACTCAAGTTTATTATTCAGGACATTAAAGAACGATCGAGTCAAGTCGGACCCGAGGTAAGGGATCTTACTCCTCTCTTTCTTTTTAAGTACGTACTTTTATGTCATTCCTTTTAAAGCTCATATTTAATGTTATTGGGATGATATTTTATATTACAATTACTGTAATTTTTATTTTCATGTGATGAGAGACCCTATTCTCTCTCATCAATCCATTTTGTATGTATTGAGTGGTGCCATTAGGCTGCCGAACATTCGTAAGAGATCTAACCTCTCTCTTTCTTTTTAAGTACTCTCCTTTATGTCTCTTCTTTTAAGCTCCTCTTTGTAATGTTGGGGGATGTTATTTTATATTCCTATTTCTGTACATTTTATTGTAATGTGATGAGATACCCTATTTGATCTCATAAATCCATATTCGGAAGTTTTATGTGGCGCCGTTAGGCTGCCGAGTTTTCGTAAGGGAATTTCTTAACCCAACTTCCATTCTTTTGGTTAATCTCCTACTTTCAAATTATGTCATGATAATATTATGTCCTATTTTGTATTTTTACTTTCTTTATGTGTACCTATAATGAAGACACATAATAGTTCTATTTTATTTTAAGGATGATCTTTTAAGCACTTCGTCTCAATCTCCTTTCATTGAGCCATATTTGGTTTTATACACAACTTTCTTTTATACGGTGTATAAACCCCTTTGACTTTTACATTTATTCAAAAGGAATCTTTTTTATACGAAGCGTTTTACTAAATGACAAAAATGGAATGTTTTTATTTCCGTACTTATGCGGCAACAATGACTTATCTGCCGCCGTGACCATTATTTGAGTTTCGGCTTCCTCTACAAGCCATCACTTTTTTTTTAAAATAAAAACCATGTTTTACTTTTTTTTATTTTGGTATTGAAAATGGTTTTCACAATGTTTTTATTATATCAATGTGTTGTATTGATATCTTGTGATTGAAATTTCGAAATTTTATGTTTCTTTTATGCATGTTTTATGTGATACGATTATGTTATGGTTCTTGGGCATTATTATGAAGACGGGTGGTTCCGTGATAAACTAAGGGTGGGTGAGCCCGATATAGCTCTCCAATGCATTGGGTAACGTGAAGGAGTGAAACGTTAAGGTTTCTCCGAAGAGATTTAGGGAATATACTGTGATGGGTATTCCAAACGTAACCAAGAGGGTTACTCCCTACGTAAGAATGTTATGAATGCCTCAAGTTACCTTTATGTCATATGTTTTCTATGATTTATTCATGATTTGATATGCCTATGTTTTATGGGTAAAGTGTGATTTCATTCTATTGTATATATGAACTCATCTTTCCTTTCCATATTTTTATAACTCTTACTGAGCTTTTTATGCTCATCCCAAGTTTTTGAAATGTTTTTCATAGGTCAAGGGAAAGGTACAAGATAGGATGATAGTGTCAAGGATGTGTCAAGAAAGAATCTGTGTTATATTTTAAATATGTTTTCTGTTGATGGGAAGAATGAATACTGTCTTTTATGTAACCACTTTGTTTAAATGTGGAATGTAATGTATGTTTCATGATCTAATTCTCTAAAACTCTAAACCTGAAAAGATCCTCAATGTGTAATCTTGTAATAACTCAAGATTAAGTAAGGATTAAGGCTGGGGCCTTATAGTTGGTATCAAAGGTCGGTTTAGATAACTTTAGAGGTTAGGGTATTCTTTAAGCATAAGTGACATTACCATAATGGTTATGATTTCAGAAAGAGTCCTAGTTTTAGATAAATTGAATGAGTAAGTATATCTCAGTGTTTATCTTACTCACTAGTACATGATGGTTTTGTTGATACACTCAGACTGACCTTTTTGGTTTTAGTAAATGGCTGGATCTAGTAGGCACCAAAGAGACAACAGGTTTTAAGGATACTATGGTGGTTCTATGATTAATATACTCGAGAAAATGGGGGATTCAATGAGGAAACTCGTGGTTGTTATAAACCAACTATCAAGGAGTCATGATCAACCACTTGAACCTTGGTATGTTCTATAATGCATTATGTACGAGATGACCAATCGATGAGGAAGTTCAGGTAATAATTATAAACGTAACAACTAGAGTTTATATGATCCATACTTTTGAGGTAATTATGGGTTATTATATGATATGCTGGAAAATGAAAGGCATGAGATAAACTTGAGGTTAAAATATGTTATAATCATTTTTGATGATTTTATCTCTTTTTGGGGAATGATTTGAGAATTATATAGTTTTGGAAAAAGGACAACACGCAGACCGTGTGACATCCCGTCGCGTCAGACAAAGCTGCGGGAATCGAACCCACAACCAAAGTGCGACTGGTATTTATCGCCTACCACTGGACTACGTGAAGTCCCTGGTTAGTTTGACTGATTCTTTTTAGTTATATGATTTTATGAATTAAGAGTAAGTTAATTTTGGGTTATTTATGAAAATGATTAACCTATCATGGAGGATATGTGATTAGGTTAATTACTTTTCAATACGAGACTTTAGGAGCAACTGATGTTGTTTAGAGATAAATGTTACGATTTAACTTGGAAGACTATGTGACTAAATCCTTCAAATATTTGGGTTTCAATCATAGATTGGTTTACTTTGAATAATTTTATGGGAAAATTGTTTATCGGATGGTCCTCGTTGAATTTTGGGTTTTGTTGGAAAAATTTTGGAGATTAAGAATAGATTTTCTTTTTATAAAGGGTTATCCTTTTTTGGATTATCTGATCTTGTAGTAACCTTTTTTGTTTTAGTTTTGGTTAATGTTTGAAGACATGGGAAATGTATAGTTATTTTTTTGTGGATTAGGTGCTCATCTAGAAGTTTTTTATAGTACTCTTAATGCGAACAAGTCTTCCTAAATACTCGTCTTTTGGAGAAAGTATGAGTCTGTGTGAGAAATCTAGTAAAAGTTGAAAGTCAACATGACAAGTAAGTATGTTTCCTTATGTTTTATTTAAGCTCAAAAATAAATTCCTCAATAAAAAGTAACATAAAACAAAAATGTTGTCTATTAACTTTTCCTACTGGGGAACCCAGCACCGTTTAACCCATCACAAGTTTGTGATTTTCTTATTGTTAACTTTCTCCTAAACATGTTTTCTATCACTCTTCATCAGAACATGACCCTATGTTTTCTCCTCCATGTCCATGTTTTCCTACAAGGAATCCTAGTATGGGTTTACTTGGGTGACCTCTATACTTATCTTTATTTATTTTAAAGTGATTTTTTTTACCGACTCCTGTTCCGATGTGGGATTTTCGATGATGTTTCCAAGCCCAGTTTTAAAATTGCGAGGACGCAATTCCCATAAGGGGGGAAGGATGTAACACCCCAGGTAAATAAAGAATATGACATTTTCATATTTATCCGTATTTGTGAATAAAATATTAATATGACTTTTAAGGGGACGCTATGCTCGATGGCGTACCCAACACGCAACAACGAGTTTCTTGGGAATCTTACGTTGCACTCTAATAATAAAATAATATTATTTTAAATTGCAGTTAACATGTAGCCGTTGTATTGGCGGGAATGGATAGAAATAACTAAAATATGATTATATATGTTTTTAAATGTTTTTACATTTATCCAATAAAAGATAAAGGCTTAAAATACGGAAAGAATTCAATTTTAGGCTTTTATACCCTAATTTTCACTAAAGGTTCACTTATCGCCTTTTGATGGAGAACTGTCATTAAAAATAGTTTTGATCACTCTTATACATTTTTTTGGACCAAATAAAACTCTTCTTTAGAATCAGGACATCAAATTTTACTTTGTGTAAATTTTTGGTATTTTTCCGATAAAGTTCATTTTTTTAATGAATAGTGTAAAATGTTGTTTTTTAATTCAAAACCACTTTTTAATCTAATTTATTTATATTATTAGATTATATTTTTAATTGGTTTTAAAGTTAAATTATAATATATTTTTACCATTAAATCCAATAGTGATCGTTGGAATTAATTTCACTTTGAAATCAGACTTAAACCAGTGTCAATCTTTTGATACTTATTGTTTCATAAAAACACGCTATTTGCTTTGACAGCGGGAGTTAATTATTAAATTAATTAATGTGACTTATATGTTTTGAATTTTGTAAAATAGACTTCATTTTTGAATTCAGAATATCAAATATAGTTTAGGGTGAATTTTTGGTATTTTTCTGAAAAACATCAATTTCTGATGAATAGTGACACCACTAAGTGGTACTTATAAAAACTGATTTTTCCGTTTAAATGAAATTTTGCCATCTTTGTATTTTGAATATCAAAAATCCGACATACATGGTTTTCATTAAGAAGTAAAATGTGGTTCAATGGAATAAAAATAATTTTTTGGTGAATAGTAACTTATTAAGTTTTTAATCGCGATTAGAGGTAATTGTTGTAGTTTAAGGTAAAAATAATGTTTTAATAATAAGAAATGAACTTTACACATGTCCTAACCTCATTGGATGTGTAATGGCCGACCAAGAAAAGACATGGGTCAACTTGGGGACCCCATGGAGCCACTTTGGTTGGGAAATGACATAAATAACTTTTTATTTAATGTAAAAGTAAAAATGACACAAACATGATATGTTTTACTAAAACAATTTTTAAGTGGGGTTATACAAGTAATATTTTTTATTATAAATAGTAATTGGAAAGATAAAAAGATTTCCTACATCATAGAAATTTGTTTATAATTTTTATACTTTAAATAAATTAAATTATTTATGACATTATAATGATGCAGCGATGACATCATTATGTGACGATTTAAATAAAATGAGAGGATAATGTAAACTCTATGACCTACACATGTCCAAAACTTATTGGATGGGTGGATTTAGAACCCTTATCACCTTATACACGAATTATATCAATGTGGGACCTTTTAAAACCGAAAAACATTTTCAAATAAAGTATTATTTCTTACTTTCCAAAAGTGCCCCTCCTCTCCTCTTATAAATGGCCCCCACCTCTACCTCATTTCACACACTCCTCAAGCCTTTGGATTGGCCAACCCCTGCCCATTTACTCTCTCCACATCCCTATACTCATCCTAGAGGTTTCCCTTTGGGAATAATCCTTTCAAAAGAAGCCTTTAGGCTCAAATCAAAAGGAGTTACACTTTTAAAGGTAATTCATTCTCTCATGTTCATTTGTTTTATTTTGCTTCTCCAACCCCCTAAACTCTTTTTATTTACTTCTTTTGTAACAAAACCAATATATTAAATATAATAGGATGTTTTTATAATATTTATTCGATCTACACTCTCACAAAACTACATCAAATGGTTAATGAACATACAGTTTCTGTGGATGGAGAAATTCTGCCTCCCGAAACGATGATTGTTTAATACTCATTTAACACCTTCAAAGGTGGCCATTATGATGTCACTATTTTTATATGATATATAATATGTTTATGTTTTACTTATTCTTCTGTATTTATCATTTGTGTCTTACCTTTATGGCTTCCATTATGGGTATACGCGATATCTTCATTTTAGGAAGTGCGGACTACCGCCCCCTCAAAGTGATGTGATTTGTTAATGCCATACGTGGGACGTATAAAGGATGGATTTAATGTTATTATATATGATGTTATACTGGAACTATTAAATACCTCTATATCATTATTATTTCTTTACATTAAAGTATGAGATAGAAATGAAATTAGCGTTCATGCGTACGTACGGCTTACCGTCTCCATGAATGGTGCATTTCATTTCTTATCCCCAAATGTAATGTACTATTATAAGTACACGTATATAATGGATATATATGATTAATGATACATCTAAATGATGAATATAATTCTTGAATTAAAATATACATACCTCTCATTTAATTTTAATTCCATTAATATGAGAAAGAAATGAAAGTAGCGTTCATGCGTACGTACGACTTACCGTCTCCATGAACGGTGCATTTCATTTCTTACCTCTAAATGATTATGTAATATTATAAATACATGTATATGCTGGATATATATGATATATATGATATCCAAATCAGGAATGTCATTCTGGATATAAAGAACCTTTGACCACACGAACAACATGTAATTGTAAGAAGTCCACTTTCGACTTAAGAACCAAATATCGGCAAAACAAATATTATTAACTTAAATGATTACATAATGTTTATGACATGGTAATAAGTGATATAAAAGTAATAATGAACTTGAAAAAGTTTCTTAAGGAATTATAAATTAACTCAAGTTTATTATTCAGGAGATTAAAGAACTATCGAGTCAAGTCGGACCCGAGGTAAGGGATCTTACTCCTCTGTTTCTTTTTAAGTACACACTTTTATGTCATTACTTTTAAAGCTCATCTTTCTTGTTATTGGGATGATCTTTTATATTAAACTTACTGTAATTTTTATGTTCATGTGATGAGAGACCCTATTCCCTCTCATCAATCCATTTTGGATGTTTTGAGTGGCGCCGTTAGGCTGCCGAACTTTCGTAAGAGATCTAATCTCTCTCTTTCTTTTTAAGTACTCTCCTTTATGTCTCTTCTTTTAAGCTCCTCTTTGTAATGTTGGGGGATGTTATTTTATATTCCTCTTTCTGTACATTTTATTGTAATGTGATGAGATACCCTATTTGATCTCATCAATCCATATTCGGAAGTTTTATGTGGCGCCGTTAGGCTGTCGAGTTTTCGTAAGGGAATTTCATAACCCAACTTCCATTCTTTGGGTTAATCTCCTACTTTCAAATTATGTCATGATATTATTATGTCCAATTTTTGTATTTTTACTTTCATTATGTGTACCTATAGTGAATACACATAATAGTTCTATTTTATTTTAAAAATGATCTTTTAAGGACTTCATCTCAATCTCCTTTCATTGAGGCATATTTGGTTTTATACACAACTTTCTTTTATACGGTGTATAAACCCCTTTGACTTTTACGTTTAATCAAAAGAAATCTTTTTTATAAGAAGCATTTTACTAAATGACAAAAAGGGAATGTTTTTATTTCCGTACTTACGCGGCGACAATGACTTCTCTGCCGCCGTGACCATTATTTGAGTTTCGGCTTCCTCTACAAGCCATCACTTTTTTTTAAAATAAATACCATGTTTTACTTTTTTTTTATTTTGGTATTGAAAATGGTTTTCACAATGTTTTTATTATATCAATGTGTTGTATTGATATCTTGTGATTGAAATGTGGAAATGTTATTTTTACTTTATGCATGTTTTGTGTGCTACGATTATGTTATGGTTCTTGGGCATTATTATGAAGACGGGTGGTTCCGTGATAAACTAAGGGAGGGTGATCCTGATAGAGCTCTCCAATGCATTGGGTAACGCGAAGGAGTGAAACGTTAAGGTTTCTCCAAAGAGATTTAGGGAAAATACTGTGATGGGTATTCCAAACGTAACCAAGAGGGTTACTCCCTACGTACGAATGTTATGAATGCCTCAAGTTAACTTTATGTCTTATGTTTTCAATGATTTATTCATGATTTTATATGCCTATGTTTTATAGGTAAAGTGTGATTTCAATCTAATGTATATATGAACTCATGTTTCCTTTCCTTATTTTTATAACTCTTACTGAGCTTTTAATGCTCATCCCAAGTTTTTGAAATGTTTTTCACAGGTCAAGGGAAAGGTACATGATGTGATGATAGTGTCAAGGATGTGTCAAGAAAGAATCTGTGTTATATTTTAAATATGTTTTCCGTTGATGGGAAGAATGAATATTGTCTTTTATGTAACCACTTTGTTTAAATGTGGAATGTAATGTATGTTTCATGATCTAATTCTCTAAAACTCTAAACCTAAAAAGATCCTCAATGTGTAATCTTGTAATAACTCAAGATTAAGTATGGATTAAGGCTGGGGCCTTATATTAATGGTGTGTTTAAAAAAAGGATAATCTTTATAATGACACCTAATCCCATATATATTTTACATAGTGATAATATTTATATAATAAAATTATTATCTTCAATAATATTGATTTTCAGAGTTATTTTACAAGGGTTTGAAACATTTTATATATTAAAATTTCATTTATTTACAATATTATCACCCAACTCAAATATAAATGGCATCTCATCTTCTATCTTTGTCACACATTTTGAGTGATATAGCTTAACCAATATCTATATAAATAACATCCCAAAATTTTTAAACAATTATTATAGGTTATGTATCAACGAAATACCATCATATGAAGGCTTCTTGTGCAAGGTGAGGGAAATTTTACAAGGAAGTGGTATAATTCCTAACTGAGTGTTTCATGTTTATTTCATCATCCACCCTATTAAAATATTCTTTGAACAATGTTAAATAATGAATTAATTATCTTAAATAAAATAAATTTTTATGATTATGGTAATACAATTTGTCATCTAATTTTACATTCTATTGTAGATGAAAACATCTCACTTTTCCAAATGTGAACATCATATCAAATAATGGATATGGTAAATTTTTCATAGACTCTATAAATGGAAGCTTAAAAATATAGATTAGTGAAAATTAAAAATTTATATGAAATTTTTATAATTTTATGTAGACAGAATATTACATACCTTATCAATGATTTCATCTGTTGAAAAATAATAACATTTCTCATGCACACGACAGGTGTTCCACCTACATGAAGAGTTAAAAATTATTTTCCATTATCACCTCACATTATTTCCCATAAGGATGAACTACTTAATAAATATGAATATTTTAAAATAATTATGATTAATTATATTTATAAAAATATATACCACATTACATTTTCATCTAGTATAAAAATGGAAACATAACTCGTGTGTACATGCACACTAGAACACCCTAGAAATGACATTATAAATATATAAAATTGAACTTATGTGGATATTTCTGAAAATTTATTTAATATATAAATATAATATTTGGTTATGTTTAATAATTTGGTGATGATATAACCATGATCCCTTTGTTTATGGTAAACATACCGAAGTCATTTTGGTCTAACCAATAGAACATCCTCAATATGTCAAATATAATGATTTCCATTTTAGAAACTATATAAAACATAATCGAAAAGAAAAAATAATTTAATAGTAATGGATTGAGAAATAATATGGATCTTATTAAATTAGAAACTTGTATAATTTTAGTATTCATAATGACAGACATATGAATTATAAGATTCGAGGCTTGAGGAAATGTCCATTATTTTAAAAGATAGTTATTAACATATTCTTTACAAATATTTTTTTCCTCGTCATGGTTTATTAAAATTTATCAAATAATATATTTATTTATCTTTCAAATTTTGATAAATCCCATTTTTATTTATTTTGGAATTTCCTTACAACTTATTAATAATTAATCTTTGAAATTCATTATATATGGTTTATAAAAAAAATTAAATTAAATGAAAAATAATATTTTTTTAACATATGCAACCTCACTACTAATTCAATCCATCATAATTTTTATTTATTATCAATATTCCTTCAAAAGTATAAAAAATTATTTAAAATGAAATAATTTTTCATGATATTTTTAAAAAAGCTAGATTCGAATATTTTGTCATAAGATATAGAAAATTATTCATACTTTCACATGATAAAGTGAAGTATCATTGGATATGGTAAAAATTTTAATTCATATGAATTTCATAGTTAATGTGAATGATATATAATTTTTATTCATTTTATGGTTCTTGTCAATTATATATGAATAAAATGTGATCATTTTATAAATTTGATTATGGGTGATCCTAATATAAATCTCCAATGAATTTGGTAATATGTCATGGTTTATAGATTATTGGTTACTTATATTAGATTTGAGAATTATTTGGTTAAGTTATTTCATGTTATTTTATATTGTAAGGATAATGTAAAAATTTACATGCTAGGATTTTAAATTATTTATACGGGTTTTTTGTAATTCCCCAACCTCAGAAGCCCATATCTGGTACATTACTTTATTACATTTTAATGGTTATAATAAACCATATCCAAAAGGATTTATCATTTTAGCTTTATTGGAATTCCATATTTCATACATGATACCCTTATTAAATTGGTAAATATAAAATAAAATCATGATACATAAAAAAAATAAATAAACAATTTCCTTGAAATCTTATCAAATGATTTATTCATTATAAACAGGGGAATGGAAACACAATAATCGTGAGGAAAAATTCTCATTAATTGGAGGTAAAGACGAAGAAATAATGAATTAGTGATATTAAATCAACATAGAAATGTAAATAAATAACAGAACATGGAATTTACATAACTAGATAAGGAAAAATCAATATATAAATGAAAGATACTAAAACACAGGCCACCCAATCAATAAACTGATAATAGATTACATCTATAAATATGTCAATGAAAAATATCATGGATTATATCAATTATAAATTAAAAATATATGATGGAAATAATTAATTATTTTAAATAATTAATTAGGCACATAAGAACCTATACTATCAAGATCCATCTTCTAGATATTTTAATACTATCGGTATAAACATATTTATTTTAGAAAACTTAATTGCCTTATGAGAACTTGTCGATGCATCGGGGTGATATATATAGTTTGGGATTCAGCTATCATTTCATTTCAAATGAATTGCTCATTTAAAAAATTAATATAGTAAATAGACAAAATCCCTTACCAAATATATTTATTTAACTAAACATGTAGATTTATTAATAATTACCCATTCAATCAAAAAACATTCATTGTAAACACTATATTTTAAATGATATACATTTTAGGAAATATTAATATATATTGTATGAAAATATGGATATTAAAATAAATTTACTATGAGAAATTAATTACATTAAAATTATTTTTCAATAGAATGGTAATCAATCAATAAAGGAACTGAGATTACAAAGGCATTCCTTAAGAACATTCATTTAGACAATAATCCTTAATAATTCCAATATGTCCCATACCACATTAAAACATTGTAATACTAATATTAATGATGTAATAAAATTAAATGAATAATATAATATCATGAAAATAATGGAAATCATGATACTTCAATAAAAGGGTATTATATACACCCAATAATAGTGATGAATTGAACTAGAACAAATTTGTCTCAATGGAATATACTTTCATACAAAATCCCTTAACTTGCGTTTCATTTTGGTAGATTATACATTAAACTCATTTATAGTGCTGTAAAATCTGTTACTGACTTATAAAATAAACATAATACATTTCATGATATCTTATGTCATATTCTTATAATATTTTATTACCTGTTTTTTAATAATTGTTTATTATCTTTACTATTTCAGATGTAAATTTCCTAGTTTTCTCAAGTATGTTTTGAATTGATAATTTTTGTTTCTATTACTTATATAATGATTTCATCATCTAATAAAATTAAACCAAGACATAATTATCTTTTATTTTTAGTAAATATGTATTTATATTAATCTATAAATCATGGAGATAAGAAATGAAATTCCTCATTCATCTAGACGGTATGTCATATGCACACATGAAGACTACATTCATTTGATTGTCATATTAAAAGAATAAAAGGTAAATGATATATATATATATATATATTATTTATTATATAATATAAATTAAATATATTCTACATGGTCTTATTTAAACTATCCTTAAAATGTTCCATGTAAATAGTGAATGAATGACATCACTTTTAAGAGGTGGTAGTCCACACTTCCACAAATGACGTAATAGTATTGACTAAAAGTGGAAAGTATATTAGAATTCATTATAAAAAAATTAATTAATAATAATTACATAGTTAATATAATATTTTTAATAAATAAACAGCATTTCAATTATAATTTCCACCACGAGAGGTGGTAAAGGAAAAACAAAAAAATCATCATTTTGTGAGACAATATTCAACTGTTCCCATAAATTGTATGTTTGTTACCCATTACATGGAAGTGGGAATAAGTGTCGGTATAATACACAACATTAATACAAAAATTTATATTTTGGGATATTGGTTTTGTTATATAATACGGGAATAAAAATATTCTATGGAGTAGAGCAAGAAAATATAATAAAAGAACATGATGAAGAATGTGACCTCATATTTAAGAAACTTCTTTTGGTTTTCCCAAAATAGATTCCTTTGATGTATTTCATTATATGGTTAGGATTATATAATGAGGATATGAATTTTTAAGAGTTGTTTTGGCATAGATTTTTCTATCCTCAGTGGCTTTAGATATGTGAAGAATTGGCAGTAGATGAGGCTTTCTTATAGTGGAGGAGGAGTAACATAATAATATATTTTGGGAAATAAAATTACACCAATTTTTCTCCCATTGAAATTTGATCCCATAAAAAACAAAAATCTAGGAAATTTATTATGAGGTAAAAAAATATATAGAAAATGGAACTTATAAACGTTTCTAGGTCATTTGGTCCCTTAATATTAGGGTTTAGTCATTTATTAATCTTAATTTTACTTTAATCATTGTAGTTAATTTAAATCACCTTCACTAATATATTTGGTCAATAAATATATTGGAATTTTTATACATTATAATTTATTATGATTCCAAATATTTACTAAATAATTCAATTTACAATCGCAAAATTTTATTGAAATTAATTTATATTTAATCTTTCAGACGGTTTGACAAAAGGGGTTTCAAGGTAAAAACATCTGAAAGTTTACTATGTTTTTATAGCCATTTTAAAAATTAAAATTGATTAAAAGGAACTAAAATGGATTGATTTATAAAATCTGTGTGTAATTAATCTATTAAACCTATTGAAAATCTAATTTATACATGGAAATAATTTAGAAAAATATTAGTTTTGGAGTAAGATTCAATATTTTTCACTATTCATTAAAAAAGGAAACCCCAGAGAAATATACCAAAAATTCTATCCGACCTAATTTTTAAGGCTATAATAAAAAGATGAATTTTATTGTGAAATATATAATCTAAAAATTTCAATATTTTTTTATTTAAAATTACTTCCCAATTTAATGAATGTTAAAATGCTTTAATAACAATGTTTGTTTTTTTGTGTAAAATTGGGTGTGTTATATCATATTCATATCAAATCTATTTGATGAATACCAAATAATTATATTAATTATATAATATATATATATATATATATTAAATTATTATTACTCAATAGTTTTTATTAATTTAATTTATTAGGGTAAAATAACATTATGATCATAAAAATTGTTTTATATAAAAGTATTCCCATTATACTCAATTGGTTCATTTTATATGTTTATAATTAGATAGAGACAAAATAATTCATATAACATTTTAATAAGTCATCGATTTCCTTATGTTAGTTAATAATATTGATAACTTCTAATTTAATTTCTATGTTATATCATAATATATTATACAATAATATTTAATAATATATTATTTTTCAGTAAATCTTGTTATTGAATGTAATGAAATATATCGATGAAATTATCTCTTACATATAACACATGCTAACTTTGTGTTACATGTGTTGAAATATATATAGAATATATAAAATCTGTTTAAAATTTTAAATATATTTTAATTACTAGATATATTATATTCCTTTATGCGCTTGGTGATGCATTTCATACAAGCTATCGAATAAAATATTTTAATTTTCAATTTCATGGTGCTACATTCTCCCCAAAATAATTAAATTGATTGCATGAAATTCAAATATGATCTTACAGATATATTTTTTGATATTTCCTATGTTTAAATCCCACATCATGGGAAGGGTTCGTTAAACATCTACTAGAAAAGAGAAAACGGGTAGTGAAAATTTCAAATTTTCTAGCATATAATTAAGTCTCTATGTATGTTAAAATTCATGGAATGTAGTGAAACATACTAAGATGAAAAGATTAAATATTTATGTGGAGGCTTTGAGGTCAAATATTAGAAATAAGTGAATTATAAATAGAAATTTGAGGGCCTCAATTCCATAAATCATAGATGATTTAGAAGGCCGTTATTTTAACAAAAATTGAGGTTTAAGTACAAATATTTTTCATTCAAAACACTATAGCGGAACTCATTCACTCTATAAAAATATAAGGAATATATATATTTTTATAAACATAATATTATTATTTTGTTATTCATTGAGCTATTTTTACTTCATCTCTTAGCATGTGATTCATAATATGGTGATGTAATACATTAACCACTAAAATATCATCTAATAGTGAACCATTTTATAAATGGTTATGTTTTCTTCAATATTATGATGGAACACATCAGAATGAAGGTATTTGAATTTTCAAATTGATCTTATTATTTTCCTTCATTATTTATAAATTATCTATTTAATCATCACAACCTGAATATGTGAACACCATCATCATGTATTATATAGAAATATATCAATAAATAGAATTAATATATTACTTTATTGGGAACATTCATGTGTCCTTATTCCTTAAGTAAAACACATGTTATTTGATTTATCTTATAAAACCAAATGTGATTTAAACTCCATGAATTATAGAATGAACCACTTTGTCAATAAAATAATAAATCTTTCAAAGTTATTCAACATATATCATATTAAATCCATTGATTATCCAAATCTCATTGTCCAAACATTAGGAATATATTATTGGTTATCATTCCCTCAACCATGTGTTTAACAAAAATAATTACTTTATATTGAAATTTTTTTTCTTGGTACCATTATGCATATGATCTAAAATCATTAACGAAAAGGTAATACATTGAAATCCTCATATATTCTGTTATTCATATAATTAGTACATCATTGATAAAACACTCAAATGAAAAAAATTCATGAATCAAATTATATAGTCAACATCTATGATTCCACTTCATCTGTAAACCATTAGAAAGAAAACCTCATCTAATTACTCAATATATTTTACTTTAATATTTCACAAGTAGTCTCATCATAAACAACAATATAACCATTACCGAATCAATATTTCTCATTCTATTAATGATAATTACACATAGAATAGTTATTGGCATAATTACCATTCATTCTACAGTTAATGAAATCAACTATTTATGATGTCATAAAATGGGATAATATTCTCGTTCATTACATAAATAATACACTTTATTTTTTCTTGGTATTAACATCTGTTGAGTATTTATTTTCTATAGTCAAAATATATTCTTTCCCCTACAGCAAAATAAAATGGGGGATTATTTCCACATTAATTATATAGAGGTACCAGAATATGCTTTCTTCCATGGTCTCTCTTACGCGAACACTTTGTGAACTCCTCCCTTATCTTCTTTGGTGAGTCAGAGAGTCGGTCAAGGTACAAATTTTTAATCATGTTCCATGAAAACTAATAATCCATTATATCATCATAATTTACTCTAATGATAATTCCATTTAATATCTCAGGTGAAAAATGTCAATCAGATTCAAGATTAACCCAGTTCTTTCAGGTTCCGACTTATTAGAAGGACCAAAAATATTAGTGTGATAATTAATTATCAACATAGAATACCATATATTCATGAAAAAGTAACTATTGTATTCCAAAATCATGGATTATACTTATTTAATCTATGAAATTGTAGGTTTATCCTAGGTTATCCAGAGTCATTTTCTACTTAAATTAATCAAGATGGTTCATGATAAAAAATTTGAGTTATGTTAGCATATCCCCATTAAGTATCATACTAGGTGAGTGGTAGGGATAATTTTCAGGTAATAAGTTACACCATGATAGGCCAAACACATCTTATCAAAATTGTTTCCACTAGTTAAATATGCTTCATAAACATGTCCACTTGTACTATCATTACATGGATGTATTCATAAAAATACCAACATAGTCTATACCCTACCATAATTATAGGTTGTTGTTCTATACTTATCCTCAAATTATACCTTAGGGTTACGACCCCTAATCCATGTTTTCTTAATATAGCATCCATGGGTCCTGTTAAACATCATCTGATACCAATAGTAATGCCGTGACCCCATAATCTCAGAGATAGTGTTTATTTTATTTTACATTGGCGTGATTAGAAGGAATCAAATCTTGATGTACTAATCTATTTATTAGTTGTTGAAAATAATATTAAAAAATGGTTTCTATATTTCATTGGAAAAAATAAATTAGAAACATGATTCATAATAACATGAAATAAAAAACAACCTTCAACCTTTATTTAACAATATGTTCTTCATAATCTAGGGAAAAGAAACATAATAAGGGAGATCTCAAATGTTTAGTAATGGTAATTAATAAAGATCAAAAAATGAATCAGTGATAATAAATAAACATTGTAATGAAAATAAATTATAACACATTACATATAAATAACTAGAGAGAGGGGAAATCAATTTTAAAAGGTAGAAATTGAATCATGAGCCATAAATCAATAAAAAAGTAGTAGAATGTATCCATAGATACATCGATGAAAAATCACATGAATAATAAAAATAATATAAAAAAATATATGAAGGAAACTATTAATTATAGAAATCATGAATAAGTAACATGAAGACATATATTATAATGTCCCATCCTCTAGATAGTTTAAAACTATATGTAGATGGAAATTTAATTTGGCCAACTTAATTGTCTCATGATATCCAATCAAAGCATCAATGAGCAATATAATGTTTAGACTAAAACTATCATTGTATGTCCAAATAATTAGAAATATCAAATAATAAACATAGTTAATTAAAAATATTCCTTATGAATTAATTTTATAGAATAAAATATATAGATTTATCAATAATTCTCCATTTAACGAAACAACTATCTATGTAAACACAGAATGTAAATTGATATATTGTTTAGGTAACAATAATGTTAATCATATCACAATTTTTATATTCATCAAAATTTGTAATGAAAAATATAATAAAATTACTGTTTCTAGATAATGTTATAAATCACATAGGGATGTATTGATTCCACAAATAATCCTTGAGAACATTTTTGTGGATAATAATCATTAAATATTAAAATCATTCCCATAAAACTTTGAAATATTAGAATATTAATATCCATGAAGATATAACATTAAATAAAACTTATAAAATAATGAAAATAATTTTATTCATGCTAAAATAAAAAATTTGTAGCATATACACCATATAAAGATTAAGTTTCGTAAAACAACAAAAAGACTCAATGAAATGTAAATAAAGATGAAATCCATTACCATTAGTTTTCATTTTTGTGATCTTTCATTAACCTCCTTTATAGTTGGGTAAGATATGTTACAAACTGATACCAAAACCATATTCATTTTTATAATATCATATATCATCTTTTTATAATATCTTTTACCAATTTTTTTAATAATCATTCATTATATTCACTATTTTAGGTGTTAATTAAATAGTTTTTTCGCATTTGTTTTGACTTGTCACTTTTTATTCATATTATATATATCACTATATCATTATATTAATAATTTAAACCATGAATTAATTATCAAAAATATATTCATTAAATATTTATTTATAATAGTCTATAATTATTGGAGATAAGAAATTAAATACACAATTCATAGAGATAGTAGGTCGTACGTAGACATGAAAACAACTTTCTTTTCTTTTTTGTATTAATTGAATGAAAAGTAAATGATACATATAGATATTAATATTTCATTATCATGTTTATTTAATATATTTGAAATAGTTTTATTAAAATTATCCTTAATATGTATGATGTATAACATCAATAAATCAAATCTCTTTGATGAGGTGGTAGTCCACACTTCCACAAACTATGATATCATATTTACACAAAATGGAAAGTATATAGGTATGAGTTATAAAAGAATTAAATAAGAATAATGAAATAATAAATATCATATATATCATATATAATCATTTTTTCAACATAATTCAAACCATGGGAGGCGGTAAAGGAAGCACGATTAATCATCGTTTCATGAGGCGATAGTTCTATGTTCATATAAACATAATCCATGGTACACATTATATAGATGTTTTTGAAGGTTACAGTAGCAAAAATAATAGAAAACTGTAATAGAATATTTAAGATATTGGTTTTTATATAAGAATCTAAAAATATTAGATTAGGGATTACCTAATGAAAATAAAATAAAATAACTTGAGGAAGTGTGTTAGATCTTATTTAAGTAACTCCTTTTAGTTTTCACCAATGGGATTCCACGGATGGATTTATATACATGGTGAGGCTTACAATATTAGTGTATAGATTTTTATGATCTATTTTGGTATATAATGGTTGATCCAATGTATCATGAGATATGTGACAAACTGGGAGGAGATGACTTTTTATAGTGGTCAAGGAGTGACACTGTTGTAAATTTTGGGAAAGGGAATTCCACCAACATTTTCCCATGGAAAATGGCTCCCATAATGAAATAAATATTATCCAATGGTTATAGGTTATATATATTTACATATAATGTCTTTTTGATAGGATTATGTTTATTTTTTCCTATATGTTTAATGTTTATTCCCTCATTAAGCTTAATTTTTCATTAATTTTTGTAAATAATTTTTATTACATTCAATAATATATAATTTTAAAAACTAATTTGAACTTTTTAAAAATTATAATTTATGATCTTTCCAAATATTGAATCCATTTTTTCTATTTCTAGACTCATTAGTGGTAGAAATTAATTGAAATTAAATCCCATAAATGGGACCCCAATGGGTGTTTTTGAAGTAAAAACATTCAGATGTTTTCTAGTTTTTATTGTCCTTTTTAAAGTAATGTTGATTCAAAGGAAATCACTTAGATTAATTCCTATGAAAGTTTATCTATTTATATTTTAAAAAAAATTAAAATATAATTTATCTATATAAATAAATTAGATGAAAAAATAAGTTTTTAACTAAAATTAAGTATGTTTCAAAATTCATTACAAAGTGAAACTTCATAGAAAAATACCAAATAATAATATTATCATATTTTTTTATGTTAATATTTCAAATAATAGGTATATATTGACATATATAATCTTATAAAGTGCAATAATGTTTTTTAAAATAGGTTCTCAATTAAAAAGGCAGTAAAAATTCCCTAAAATATATAAGTTTTTATGTGTAAAATTGGGTTTTTTCTTAGAATACGCTTACCAAATATATTAGATTAATATAAGAAATATTATATTCAATAATATATATATATATATATATATTAAATCAATATTTCTCAATAATTTTAATTAATTTAATTTGTTAGTGTAAATCATATTTTTTAGAAAAAAAAATGTTTTATAAAGAAACAATCCCTTTATATTCAATTAGTTATTATTTTCATTTCAAATTAATTTTGAACAAATGTATTTATTTTATATTTGTGTAGACTATAGATTTTAAAGTTTCAGTTAATACTATTCATAACTACTAATTTAATTTCTTTGTTATATCTTAATATATTAGACAATAATATTTAATAATATTGTGTTATTTGGGAAAACTCTGTCTTCAGTGAAATAAATGATATCAAATAAATTATGTCTAGTTTTTAACACAGGATTTCTCTTAATTTAAATCATTTAAATCTATATAATATATAAAATCTATTTAAATTAGTAACAAGACTTTAAATTGTTAGGATATAACATTCCCTTATACTATCGGTGATGTTTCTCATACACACTATGGAATCCAATGTTTTAATTTAGAATTTTGTGGTGTTGTAGTTTAAAACGAAATATTATTTTTTTAAATGTATTAAAATTAAATATTTATTAAAGTAACTTTTATGATATTATAAATTTTAATATATTGTCTACATGTGTTCTCATGTATTCCTAAGTAAATAGTAAGATAATTATTTTTTCCATTATTATTTCTAGAAAGAGGTTTTATGGATACTCTAGAATTTGATGTTGATTTCATTTGTAATTAAATTCTAATTTTGAACATAGAAAATTATTATGAAAAATGGAATTAAACCTTATGTGTATCATGAATTTCAAATGGATTAATGGGTTTTCATTTCATTTTATATCCCTTAACTGGTGATTTTTTATCATCCAGAACATTCAAATGTTTTTCAATTGGACTAAGGATATATAAGTATTTTTATAAGGTAAATTATAAAAGATATTGGACAAATACAATGTTCCATGAAATAGATGTTATTGTAAATATAAAAAATGGTT
Organism: Viscum album; assembly: GCA_963277665.1. Taxonomy (NCBI): domain Eukaryota; kingdom Viridiplantae; phylum Streptophyta; class Magnoliopsida; order Santalales; family Viscaceae; genus Viscum; species Viscum album. The sequence continues at coordinate 289,986,043 of OY728141.1, forward strand.
TTTAGAACTGTTGAAATCCAATGGAGGTGTCGACTATGATTTTTTATTATTTTATATATTATATATTTTTTCTAATTCCTTAAAAATATAAGAAAAAAACTAAAAATAAACAAAAATTGAAACTCAATTTATAAAACATTTAATTAATGTGGTTTTATGTTATGAATAATTATAATATACCACAGAAGGTGTTTATTCAACACAATTTGTTGATGATTTTGTTTATGTTTGGTGATTCTATCATATCTCTCCATGGAATGATATAGGTCATGTTTGTTCTTATATGAATCACCAACTATGATAATGTTCATGGTAGGGAAAAGGTAGATTAATGATAAATGTAATATATACAACCTTTTTTGGAAGGAACAATAGTACTACCTAGTGGTTTCCTATTTGGTTCCACAGAGGGTCCTTTACACTGAAGACAACAATGAGGTTAGAGATCGTCTATTTTTTATGAATAACAGAACACTCGAGAATAATTTTTTCTGATGAATATTTAATACCAATACCCTAATACGAACCTCAGATGATTCTTTTTTAAACATTACATAATAAATATTCTGGATATGGGATGAAACAACCAATTAGTAGTTATGGTTAGATGATTTCTGACATAGTATAATGTGTGAAATATTTTCTATCCCCACAATATATTATTTTTATTTATATAGAAATTATCTTTTCATTATTCTCAATTTATTTTAGGGATATAGATTACAATGGAACTCCATTCTTATCCTCTAGAAACTAGAGAATATCTATGATTGACAATTTATATCAGTCACATATTTAAATGAAGTGAGTTTGACCTTGATTGATGAATGGTCCTTTCAGGGAATTCCATTATTATAGGTATGATATGCAGTGGTTATATCATCAAAGAAGTATTTATTGAAAATTACTCTTCTTACATGGTTATTGGATTTCATAAATATTGAATATTTTAATGTTTGAGTGATCAATGTTTAATAGTAGATATGTAGTATCAGAAATATTTTAGGGAGTGATGTGCTCTGTTAATGTTCATGATGTTTGTGTATATAGGCATTTTGGTTGATCATCTCATAGAAAATCATGCTATAAGATATATTATGTAATAAAAGCCTCTAGTTCATCCCAACACATAGTGATTCCGATTATAAAATAGAGTATGAATTCATAATTATTTTGGTTTTAGTAACTCATGTTTATTAGGTGTTATCCTGGTGGTTTGAGTTACAAAACATATTTATCTAAATTTTTATGAGTAATAATATTTTATTTTAGTATGAAATGTATCCTAAGGACCACTATATGTTACTATGTATCATAATACCGTTGTCGTTGAATTCATAATATTCTTTTTCATACCATTTATTGAAGAGAGGAATTTATAAAAAATGGTCGTTTCATATGACTGAGATACATTTTTTGGATTGAAAATGTAGATGTGGAATTTTTTTTATTATGAGTAAGAATGGGTATTTTTTTTTATATGCCAATATTTTTTTTCATATTCCCTATTATATATAGATGATGAAAGTATATATTAGACCAGAGATAAAATTCTACCTAGAATATATCATGAAGTTATTATGGAGTATTTTTTTGATTTCATTTATAGTATTTGATAAAGATAATATTATTCAATATAATATTAATCTATATTTCTATTAATAAACAACAATGTAATTCTAATAGTGGATGTATTTTAGGTCAAAATACATTTTATGTTAATTTTAAGGGTTTTATATTTATCCTTTTCTCCTGAATTTTGTTGACATATATATGAGGAGTATGGTATGGGGATGTAGTTTACCAAAAAAGGATTATAAAAATGAAACTAAATTTCTAAAAAGATTCATAGAATCTATCATATGTTGATAATGATTCTAATATAGTGGAAATTGAGTTGATAAATATAAATTTTCGGTAATAAAAGAGTATGTTCCTTCCCAATATTGTTTAATTTTTTTTCTTTTATAGTATTATACACCAGGAGAATATTATATACATGAAAGGATATATTTTTTGCAATATAAGTTTTTTTTATGGATTACCAATTAGAATTTCAAATTTATTCCTTTTTGATAATGAAATGATTTAAAATAACGGTGGATATATTACGGTTTATTTTTAGATATTTGGTAAAATTTTATTTTCGTGTGGGATATCCCAAGTCTCTAGAAGATTAAAATACTAATTTCACTATAGATAAATATATTTTACATTTTTAAAATTTATTTTTGGTAATGAAATTTGGTGTTTATCCCCTGGTTATTTTTTTATGTTATAAATATTAAATTTTTGGTATAATTATTGTATATTAATACATTAATATTTACTTCTTGATCATTTATATTCATATGATTAAACAAATGCATAGATGAATCCATCAACAAAATAGTTGGGTCCAGAATGGGTTGTTTTTCTAAAAGAAGGATCATTTTATGTTCATATGTGTTGAGCCATAGAAAGATAAATTTCTAGAATTGTTTTATTATTATTATTATTATATTATATGTGGTGATGTAAAAGGGTCATATTTCTAAAACATGTCAATGGAATTCCACATGTCATGATAGATTATTTTTGGATGAATTATAGTTTTAAATTATTCAATGAATTTATGTGATGTTTTTTATTCATTCTGTTATTACATAAAATTTATTAGATTCTTTATTTGAATAGAAAATGAAATCATTAATTTTTTCATTCTAACATAAAATGCATTAAATTGTATGAAATTCATAGTATAATATATATATATATATATATTCTTATTTGGTTAGTAAAAAAACATTAAAATAATAGTAATATCAGTCTCTATTCACTTAAAGTTTAGTTACATCATATTCGTGGGGTTTTCACTGAAAAAAATTACTGAATCATTTTTAACAATAAAAAAACAACCAATGTGTTGAGACATTTTTTAATTTATTTCATCATAACTCTCCATTTGTTTAATATCTTTATTAATGATGAAACCTCTTAAGAATTCATATAAAAAGCAAATGATATGTTGGAATTTAAAAATAGATTAGATATTCAATATTGTTTTGATAAAGGTAAATTAATGTTGTTATTCCGAAAATGGATTGTTTTCCTGATGAAATTTGATTATTTTGTTGAAAAATATGGGAAATTATATAACATTGATAAATATAAATTGCAAGAAATTACTTTTTAGATTAAATTTCAGGAATAAATTTTGATAATTATCATCATATAAATTCATATATACTAACAGTAATTTTATTTCTATTAATATTTTTAGTTTGGTAAGAAAATTATTCTCATCATGAATTTGAATTTTTAACATGAAATTATAGTGTAGATCAACATAATATTTCATTTATTAGAAAATTTATTACATAAATTATGAAGATATCATGTTAACATTATTATATAATTATGCGTTGATTTTGCCACAAACTAATATAGATATATATCACCTAATAATTATTTTTGGAAATGCATCCATTATTTTCTAACATATCATAGTAGAATAAATGTTTCACGTTGCATGATAATAGAATTATTTTGAAACAAATATCATATAAAATGAAAATAATAATTTAGGAAACTATGTCATTATGATTATGTACTATTAACTTTATCTAATGTGGGGTCAGAATTATCCATAAATTGATTAATTTCCATGGTATATATTTTTTCCAATGGTTTCCATAATATTAAATCCTTTAGAACATCAGTTTAAAAAAAATATTTCTAGTCATTTCACACATCATTTGATAAGGAGTTCATTATCATCAATCATCCGACTAATTTTTTTAAAATATTATCCACATTTCATACATGTTTAAATTGTATCTTCATATAATGATTCAATAATATAATGTTTGGTATCATTCATTTTTGTTTTGGGGTGGAAATTGAAGTGTTTTTCTAGTATTGGATATCCCATAAATGGAAAACACTTCTTGATGTTTAAATTATATGAAACAACATTCATTATGGAAGAAGTAGAGACTCTAGGGTATGATGGGAACCATCATGGGTGATGTTGGAGATATGATTATTTTTATTTACTACTGGAAAGGTAATATGAAACGTATATGTAATTTATTGAATTTTCTCAAATACAATCCATTTAGTCTCTGAAAAACAATCTATGTTTGTTATATTTTATAAAAACAATTTTTTCTATTTTATGTAAAATTTCAAACATAGTTCGATCCATTATCAAATTTCATCTAATTGGGTCATGCCTTTTTACTATGTACTAGTGTTACAAGCATAGATACTCAAAAAACATAGTCTTTTTTTACCCATCCACATGTTTTTTAAAAAATAATTTGTTTTCTCACGTACATGGGTACATTATGCTTTAGTTGATAGGTCCCAACAACAAAATGGGCCATATCTGATTTCCTGTATTATTAAATTTCATGACTCCATATATGGATGAAAAGTTTCCAAATGGGTTTGAAAGTCTCACATTCCTTGAATACAAAGTTTGACCATTCGTATATTATTTTGTATGAATATACTGTCATTCATTATACATGTGTATGATAAAAACCATTTCATTCTTATCTCCACGTGTTGGGTACCCACTATAAATCTTGTGTATGGGGTCTTCTTATTGATTGAGTAATGTTAGTTCATTGCTAAAGTTGTCCAAGGAAACTAAACTCCAAATACACAATCGGAAATATATTTTACTCATTTTTTACAACATTTTTTATTATCTCCATCATGTATGGTAGTGTTAGTCATATGAGTAGTATAATGTGAGTAATGTTTCTCCTAGAAAATGATAGTGTTTATACCATCATCATCTAGTTTTTATATTCATAACATTTTATGGACAGAGCCTTTAAAGGGATTATAATGTGTCTTACTATATGATTAGACAACCAATGAGGAAGGTATCCTTTTTTGAGAATATCTTACAGTAGTGAATGTTTCCACCATGTTTATTGTTGAGTATGTAACACTATCATTGAAAAGATGGTTTGGTCCTCCACTCATTGAGTTTAGAACCCCATAAAACAAGGAACAATAAACATTTTATGGTATATTCCCTTAATATTGGTTGGTAACCCTCTAGGTGTATTGTTCCTCCAATTGGTATCCACACTCCTATACAAATTATATTGTTATTTCTATGGGGATTACTGGTGTGATGTAGTTTAGATACACTAAGATTTATTGTTATTCGAGAACGTTAGAATCCATTCTGGTTCCAAGCATCAACAGAGATGAGCTTTTTCTATTGGAATACATTTCACTGATGATGTGAAATACTACTTCTTAGTGTTAGTGTTTTGATATAATGATTTTAATGATTCCATTTTAAATGGTGTGGATCCTATGATATCTATGGATTAAATCATAAAATCAGTTATGAGGAGCTAAAAAATTTGGTGTTTTCATTTTTCTACAACCCTTACTTACAATCACTGTGTGGAGTAAATCTAGATTGTAAACTTTGGACACAATGGGTTTTATGTAAAAGCATGCTTCCCCAGATATTTTTAATGTTAGTAATCATAGATTTAGGGTGATAAATATTGAAAAAAGACTTCAAAATATTATTTTTTATCTCTAATTGCGTATAATTTTTATTTTTATTCCATTTTTGTTTCTCATTTTCCTCAATGGGTTTTAAGATGACCATTTTTACAGGAGTTATTTTTTTTGTTCCCTAAAGAATTTATTTCTAATTACTCAACTATGTGTTTTTAACCAACATGTTTTTCACTCAAATGCAATTTCACAGTTCCAATATGAGTTAGGTGATCTTGGAGTTGGGGAAATTTCTGTGGAGGGAATTTTGTATGATGTTTGGTTATACTTGTTAGTGGAATTTTCCATGAAATACCATCTCCATATTCTTAAGCATATGAAGACACATGGTGTATCCACTTTTTTGGACCTCTATATGGTGTTAATATTTTATTTATACATATATGATTCATATTATAGTATTCAATGGGTAATGCTAACCATTCATTTTAATCCATGAGATGACATGATATATACATATTATCATATATTCATTGATATATAGTTCAATGATTCATATATTATGATAAACTTTATATGTTATAGTCAACATGTTTTACTCCATATCTTTGGTTGTTTCATCTCTTCAAAGGACTCTATTTAAAACTATGCATTCAATATTCGATATTCTAGTTTATAGAATGTGGATAAAAGATTGGGGTTCTAAATAGACTCATCATTAGTGAAGAAGAGGTATTGATGGTTTTGTTGATCTCATATACTAAATAAAATAATCATTATTCTTAATTGAGTATCATGTTTTAAAATTAGCCAATAATGATATTTATCGAATATATTCCCCCAAAATTATGGAACCATATAAACCATTTATAATAGTTGGATACTGTTCATATTTTACAATTATTTGTATCAAATATTTATTTTCTTTTATTGGTAGTCTATTTAGGAATGAAATATTGTATACTATATAGAATATAAATATTTAATAGTAGATTATAAATATTTATAATGTTTTTCATATAATGAATTATAAAAATATACTTCCCCTAGTAGTATAATATTATTAGGATCACTAAATATTGTGTAACTCAAATCTCATAGCTATAAATGGGAATTAAATCCTACAAGAGTCGCCCATTATTATATATATTACACATAAAAATTTCTGAGCACACATTTTTGGAAAGACATAACCATTTGATACATCACTGTTTTTATAGGTGTTTAGATTAGACGGAATCGTATACTTTGTATTTTAAAGTATTTCAAAATGATCACACTATTTCATTATAAATATCACTAATGATTCTTATTATCCATTCACTATAAGAAGGAATGATTCTAATATTTTTTATATATTCATTATATTCTATTAACACAATACACATGTTTTAATTATTTTAATTAAGAAAACTTGAATAATATATTATCTTTATTTTAAATTTATTGTAAATTTTAATATATTGTTATATTCATCAACATAATAATGATAAATAAATGGTAAAATATATTCCAATAATGAATGAAGATAAAAAAGAATATTTGAACATACACATGAACATTTATGGTGTGAAAGGTAGTCAACCTCGAGCTATCTTGATATATCATTGATAAAAAACATAAGAATTATATATCATAGTGTTGTATAAATATATCTCATAGATTTTTATATATAATTATAGTGATATAAAAATATTACTTTATATTATGCATGATACCACACAATTCAAATTTTATTTCATCCCACTTTTCTATTGAAATTTTGTTTTAAACATGATATGATGATGATTGATGGAATTATAAGGCTTTATAATAGATATTTAAAATTGAAATATTAATTTATGGTTTTAATCCAATGAAATGTTAATTGAAAAATTTCACGTAATGTATATTTTATTTAAATTGTTGAGTATTTTTCATAAATATGATAAATCTATAAGATTCGTATATAAATCTGATCAAATTGATAGGAATAGTGTGATTAATGTGAGATTATTCTTTCAAAAATATTATATTTATCTATCTATCTCTTCTAATCTGATAATTATAAAATATAACCTAAATATTAATTATTAAATATTCCAGGGTAACATTATAGTAAGGGTTATTATATTTTTATCATTTTAAGTGGACATGTTAGTGTACATCAAAACCCAATAATTGTGTTAGATACATTTATATGATCATTAGAATAATAATGTTTTAATGGAAATTATGAACATTTTAATTTATATTCATGTCATTATAAGGGATATTATTATAATTCTTGGTGTGATATATACATGGATGGAATAATATAATCAACATCACTGATCATGATATTGTTGATAATTATATGACATAACCCTTTCTATGATAACACTAGTTTTCAAATTCAAAAACAATGTGCTGTAGAAATATGATGATATTTGATGCAAAATAGTGTATTATAGTTTTCATACATGTTATTTATTAACATATAGTGGCATATACTAATTTATAACCAGGATTTTTGAATGGTGGATAGTGATAAAATTTTAATTTTAGTGCCTTTTATACCATAACTGGTGATATGTGAATGAATTCATAGTATAGAAAATATGGACAATGATATATGATATTATAGAGTGGCTATATCAATACTATAGATCTATTTAGAAAACATGTAACATTCCTCGATCTAAATCTCACTCACATGACCTAAATAGGGTGGTTTGGAGATGTCAAGTGAGCCTAGCATTGTGAAAAATTCTTCCAACTCTAAGCGAGGATGTGGCATGGATAATGGGGAGACTGTACCCACAGTTATAGAGTAACAATCTAATAGAAACATTATATATATATAATAAATAAATATCATATTCTTGAAAAACAATTGTTATAATATAATAATATGGAAATCTAAATAATAGAATCCAATTAGTTAACCAATAAAATAATAAGGAAATAGTGTAATTTCATGTTGGAATGTAATATAATTTTAACCTAGAAGTAATAAAAATAAAATACTAGTAGACTGAAATGACACTGGTCATAATCACCAGGTGTTTCCCATATCCAAACTCCAACCCATCTGGCATGAAACAATAAATTGAACATTCCTCTTATCTTATCCAATTATTCATATATGTAATCCTCTCGAGTATAAAATGGAATCCCGAGTAGGGTGTGAGTATAACCTAGTAAGTCGATAACACCAGGTCTAAACATAAACTTTCTAATAATAGGTGCATGTAATTGTATAATAAACATGCATATTAATTAACTAGACAAAAAAATTAATACCACATATATGATCTTTGGAACCATGATAGAATGTCTCAAATCATATATCACATCCATGAAAACTAAAACCATATGATCCATGGTAAAATATTACCAACCTCGACATGATATCAGAATGTTTCTGAGCTTGTATCATAATAATTATGACAATAACCATATGTCTATAATATCAATCACACAAATTTGTGGAAAACCAATTATATATGTAATTCAGTATGTAAATCAGGGCTGAGTCTAGTGTATAACAAATTTATCATGCCTCAAAGACAATCATAGTATATAAGTATCTTAACATGTGTAATGGAAAATCCGGATATGAAAGCATTTCAGCATGTATCAGTGGAAAGATCATTTTATATAATAATTTTACCATGTGTCACTTGGTATATCCTAATATCTATTAATTTCAAGATCAAACTATGCGAATGACCTATATAAGCATTTCATCATGCAACGAAGAACACATGTCTGGGAAAAAAAGGTTATCATAACAAAAAATCATAACGATCAATGAATAACTATGAAAATTATCATTTCAATTTAAATTTCATGTTTTTCATATCATTTGGTATTAAACTAGTAACATTTCTGTCGCTTTAAAAATCAGGTCAATCCAAGGTGAATCTATGTCAATTAATAAGCTAAAAAAACACTAAGCCATTAGTCTACTCAGTTATAATCATGGGTTAACTCACCCAAACAATATTTGTAATCTTAGTAAAAAACCAATTGGATCTAAAGGTATTCTATGTAATAACACAATTCATCATTTAATTAACTATTAGACAAGTTATGTTGGAATAATTATAATGTTTCACATAATTTGTAATTAAATAGGCTTTAGGTTTAATGTTTAAACCCTTAACTTTAACTAATGATCTACCACTACATCCAGTAGGAATCACCAAAAATAATGAAGGTGAATAAGTTAGAAATAAGTATTCTAGAAGATAAATGATCATGATCAAAACCAACAATGAATACATTCATGAATAATGCATTATAATGACCAAGTATCAAATAGAGAGTTGGGAAAACCGATCAAAAACCACATACTAAGAATTAGAGGCTTTATTAGGACTTCTAGAATCCTGAGAGGTGCTCCAAAATTTTCTTGGAAGACTCCCTAGGTTTTAGCTGAGGAATATGATAGTGAGTAAAAAAGAAAAATCTCAGGCATGACAACATTTAAAAAGTTTCTTGGAAAATTACACGGTGTGTAACTCATTCGTAAGCCATGAAATGATTTATGGGGAGTGAATCTAAAATACAAATCACCTCATATTATGATTTTACCTTAATGAAATAGTATATAAAATGAGGTGTTTAAATTGAGTGTATCAATTTCACCACTGTACTTGTTCATGATATGTCTAGTAACAGTTACATGTTGTGTAACATTTATATGGTTCAGAATTTTCTAGTAGATATTTTCTGATCCTGAATTCTATATAAGGACTTGGAACACCTCAAAAGCCATTCGTAGCATAGAAAACCCTCTTAAACACATTCAATATGTTTATATACAGAAAAATGAAATTAAATAAAACATAAATTAATTTAATTTATGTCAATTTCAACAACAAAGTATCTCTATATCTGAATAAGACATGACCACCTAGGCTCAAATGAAAAAATCCAAGATGTTTGAACATGAATAATGCATGATCTTTAAACCAATCTATCATATAAGTGATTGTCCCTGTGCTTCCCCAAGAATCACTTTTGTGTCTAAAAGAACATGTCTATCCATTATTCTCACATATGAGACTCTCTCTCCCTTGTCTCCCATAAAAATCTCCCATGCTTCCACTACACTCGAACCAAATTATTTTTTATACCCTAGATATACATCCCCATATTCTCTATAATCTATATCGGATGCTCCTCAAATGTCTCATCCAAGAAATGGTTGATATTTAATACAAATACCATATGACAGGAGTCTATATAATATCTCTGAAGTTTCAATACATGAAAAAAGACATTCATGGAACTATATTATTTTGGATGGGATAATCGGTGCACCACTATACTGACACTATTAACTATCTCAAATGGCCTAACTCCTAGGTTTTAGCTACAATTGTTTTCAGATATGAAATTTCCCCAACCCAAGCGGCACCCGAAGAAATATCTGATAACCAACCTTGAACTCTAGAGGTCATCTCTGATTGTCAATGTATGATTTCTTCCTTCTAGGCATTGCCACCTACTTCTCCTTGATCAATAGAATGTGATTAAATGTATCCTCCATGACACTAGCCGCAACAAGTATAATCTTACCAAACTCTACCCAACATAGTTGGGAAGGAAATAGATTTCCATACATGGACTCAGAAGGTGCAATATGGATGGATGAATGGAAGATGTTATTTTATGAAAAGTCCAATAGTCACATAAGTTTCTCCCACTAACCACTAAAATCCAAAACACATGCTCACAACATATCTTTGAGAACCTGAAAATCCCTCTCATATTGAATATCATTCCAAGGATGACGGGTCATACTCAAAATAAAATGAGATCTCATAGAATTATAAAGACCCTTCATGAACAACGATGTTCTGTGGAAATTTTCTTAAAAGGATAAACCTTAAAAAAACTGAAGTGCCCAGATCAGTGTGAATCACTGAGAGGGGGAGGGGGTGAATCAGTGATCCTTTAAAACTTTTTACTAATTGATTCTTAATCAATTAAACCTCTATGGCTGGTTAAAGCCTCGATCCACTCTTCTTGTATCTCTCAACCTTTCCTCAAGTGATGTAGTAAATGTAAAGGCACAGGACACAAGTATTTACAAGGTTCGGCACCAAAGGCCTACGTCCTTGCCATGATGGTTATACGCCCCAACATGGTTTCTCCATTATAACTTGTTAGAATTACAATGGTCGATACAGCATCCCACTATATCTCTCCTGAGTCCCACAGGAGGGTCATTATACTGCGTCCCACAGTGTTACTAGAGTCCCACTGGCCTGCTCCAGAATCCCACTGAAGACTTCTTCCACCCTGAGTCTCACAGGGGGCTTCTCCTGGCTCCTCGAGTCACACGAGTAACTCTTCTTCACTTTATGTTCTTCAAGTATCCTCAGCAGCCTGGGATAAAGGCTGCTGGCCTTGCTCTGTACCTCTGATCACTTGAGTTGATCAGGTCTTCTCGTCTTGCTCAGGATTTATCTCCTTCTTCTAAGGATGACCTGGATTCTCTCCAACTACTGAATACTCAGACAACTGATATCTTTAACTTCAGTCTGGTCCAGTCTCACATCAATTCAACTTCATGCACTGAATGCATGGAAACTCTGATTCTTCAATATCTTCTTGTCTTGGACTTCTCAATTGCACACAGCCTGATTGAGCTTTGTTCACGTGTGCACGTGAATGCATGCATGCATGCACTCCCCTTATCTTTCTTTGGTGTGATAAACCCTCAAAGGGTGTAAACACTTTCAGAACACCCACCTTCCTTGAACATCACACACTTTGTTCAATTTTTTCACACACTTAAAAGTGTGTTATACTTTAGTGTGGAAGTCTTCCACTTCTTCTAAGTGTATACACTTCACTTAGTGCACACACTAGGTTCGGCCTTTTTATTCCTTTGCACACACACCACTAAGTTAAGTCTTTAGCCTTCCTCCGTCACTTTGCACACACACAAAATGTGTGGTCTTCACATGGTGCCCACACATAGGCTTAGGCCTTGTTCCTCTTCTTGTTTTGCACACACACAAAATATGTTCTTTTATTTGTTCTTCAAAGTGTGCACCCACAAGGCTACGACCTTCCTCCTTTGCACACCCACTGCCCGTAGGGTGTTCTCCCAAGTGGCACACACACAAGGTGCACTCCTTCCTTGCACTTAGCACACACAAAGTGTGTTCTTCAATTTGGCACACACACAAGGTATGGACTTGGCCTTCTTGTTCACTTTGCACCCACAAATGGTGTATGTCTTCACTTGGTGCACACAAAAGTATGGTCTCGGGTTCTCCTTGCACACACAAAACCGTAGGGTCCTCTTACTCCATTTGCACACACACACTATGTATGCACTCCACTGTTCTTTAAGAGCCGCGCAAGGTACACTTGGATCCAAGGCTACACGGGCGCGCAGGGTGCAAGGTGCAACCAGCCTTGGGAGAGAAAGGTTGCTACTGCCTCGGGTGTGCAAGGTGCAACACCGCGGGGCGCGCAAGCTACTCCTGCCGTGCATGTATGCGGGCAGAGAGAGCTCCTTCCTGTCGTGCAAGGGAGACGCGCAGGGGTCTTCTCCCCTTCTTCTTTCATGAAAGGACTGCGCAAAAGGAACCAATAGAGCCATGGGATGGCTCCGGGCTTCACTGCCGCGCAAGTAGTGCGTGCAGGTTGTTCTTCGCTAAGCACCGAGGCTTCACGGGACTTCAGATCTTCAACAAAGATTCAACAAACAATTTAAGAGCCTCGGGTGCTCCTTTTATAGGCAGAGGGATGCCAAATCTTCCGCGTGAGATATCTCTCAAATTCCCAAACTTCTCTGGTTTTCAAGATTTTCTAAATTGTAATATTCTTCTCTCTATTTACGCGGGTTCACTTATGTTTCGGCTTTCTTCACGTGCATGCATTTTAACATGTGCATGTCCTCTGTTTAGGCCCACTTATGCAAAGCACGAACACCCGATGCCTCGGCAACGTTCTTTGCCTCGGCCTTCTTCGGATTCTTCCAAAAATTGCATGCATGGTCATTTTTAGGCATGGTCATGTTCAGTGTGGCCAGATGATCACCATGGACCCTTCGGTTTGATTGGAGGTGGCCGGGAACTCGAATTCTTCATTCGGGAGGCCTCTGGTTCAGCAGCGGCTTCGCGGGGTGGTCTTCAGCTGAGCTCGAGGATGACGATGTGGCAGCCGTCGGATCAGCTCTTTGGACGGCCGTGATCAGAATGGGCTGTGGCAGATTAGATGTGCGGATGATATCTGGCGCGCGATCAATCGAGTGGCCAGGATCTGCTCCTAGAGATTTTTCCGCGTCCCACATCGAAACGGAGCGCGGTTTTTCCGCGGCTTATCAACCTAGCGCTCCCTTTCAACGCTCAGTTGCACTTCCCCCTCCACGATGTCGCCCCGCACCGTGTTCTCTCTGCGGGCGCGCTCTTGCGCCCACCTCTACTCCTCGCGGGCGCGCTATGCGCCCACTATGCACACACGGGCACGCTCCTTGCGCTCACGCTGCCCGAGCTTCATCACCGCGTGGCCTCGGGGCTAATACACGGCCCCAACCTCTTCTGCCTCAGGGATATGCTGCCTTGGCCTGAGGGTTCCCCATGGGCGTGGTGACCTCGAGTCCCACATGAGCCTTGGGTGATGACCCTCGGCTGGCCTTCCTTGGTAGATATTTTTTGCTACTTAAAAACACAAGTGCTTTGTTAAGAAAAACAAAGTGACAAGTGTAAATGCCAATTGCTATTCAAGCCATCTTCTAAGACATTCCCCTAATCTATTCTTCTTCTTCACTAGAATTCCTCCAATTCTCTTCAACATGTATTCATCACTTTGGAATGGAATTCCCGAAGGTTTTTCATCTTCAACCGAACTCCTGAATCAAAGATTTCTTCAATATGCTTCACTGATCTAATTAGAAATCAATTGTATCAACTTCAAATTCACATGCACTAAGTGATAGTGCATGCACTTCATTAATCCACTTCATCCACTTAGGAGGTGTGGATGGATCATCTTCATCTCCTCATGCATTGTCTTAACAATGCATGGTCTTCTAACATTGTTGTGACATTGTATCTACTTGATACAAGTTCTTAGAACATAAAGATCAGCTCTACAATCGTCTGATTTTATGATGATGCTCCATCATCATCCATTCTTCGAGTGTTGTAACTTAGTATCATCTTGATACAAGTATTTAAACATTAAGATCAGTTCTTCAATCGTCTGATATACATAGAGAATGTTTAAACCACAACATCCTATGTCACTTAGTGAATCTCCTAAGTGACATGCATCTTAGTACCATGGCCATTCTCCATTCCTCACCAACATCATCACATCCTTTGTCATTCACATCTTTACATTCCTTGACATCCATCCATTCATTCCTTGACAACAACATACCTCATTGACAACAAATGCAACACAGTGCACTTCAATCTCCCCCTTTGTATTTGTTGGCAATATACTAGAGCACATATGAATGGGTCAATATGTGTGGCAATATTTTCTCCCCCTTATTGGAAATCAAATGCAAAGGTGTGGTGTGGTTCTCTTTCAAAAATCTCTTCCTCCCTTTGAAAAGTATTTTCTTGAAAAACACTGAGAGAGGGATGATGTCACATTTTCTCTTTAGCAAAGAACCTTTAGTAAATCATCTCTAAGTCTACTTGGGCTAACCCGGTGTAGAAAACAAGAGTGATGTAACCAAGGTACTCAATGCTGTCCAACATTCACTGTACATGTGAGATCATGCTTCAGGGGTTTGAAATTTTTCAGATATAACAATGAATTGCTAAATCCTGCACATACTTCACAAAACTCATTAGAACGTTCAGTGCAAAGATAAAGCTCCCCCTTTCATCCATTTGTCTTCAATCTATACTCCCCCTTAATTGACAAGATAAACTCGATTAAGAAACAAGGGATGAAAGTATGATTGGAATACCTTTACTTTTCTCAAGATGGTATTAATCTAAGAATCCCATATTCTTCATATTGGCTCCCCCTCAAGGGGTGCACTCCATTCTGTCCAAACCATCCTCCAGTTGAGAATGATCATCATCTTCAATTCCATGTAATGTTAGCATATGTAAATACAAGTGATTAGGGAATAAGATGGAACCTCCTTGGTTTATCAATGTGAACAACAAGGTTGAGAAGATTCTCTCAACCGAGATATCCCATTTTCACCATTCTTCACACTTGCACATTTGATCTTCAATGATGTTTGTGCTGGTGTGGATCTCAACGCATCTTCATGTGAAATCTTTTGTTTCCTTTTTGCCTTAGAAATTGCCAGTGCTCTCTCTTCAGCTCTCTGCAGCTCTCTGGCAAGTTGCAACTGATTAGGCCATATGACTAACAAGTCATTTGGGAGTGAGGCCTCAGTTTTGGAAATTCCACATGGTTCTTTTGATGCTGTTAAGCTACCTTTCTTAGGCAACTTATTTTCAATCAATCCCTTCTGCTTCTTCTGGATTGATTGTCTTTTTGAGTCCAGTCTGCTTCTATTCAGTTCCATGGCTTGTTCACAAAGATCCATGGTGTGTCCTTTCATTCCACAGTAGAAGCATGTTTTCATGGTGGTCCTTCTGGATGCATCACCCTTCTTGTATTTAGACTCCAAGGACTTCTTTTCCTTTTTCAAAACCTTCTTGGGATCATCTTCAACTTTATTATGCTTTCTTCCCAAGGATTCTTTCTGAGATAGGTTCTGTGATCTTTTCTTCTTTTTAGCTCTGGATACAGTTGGAGATTAACATGTATCTTTTTGACCACTTTTGCAATCATCCCAGATGTTGTCAAGTAATCCAAATATATTTGCAGTAAACAGATGTCTCTGGACCTGTGGATGCTGCTTCTTTTCTTCTGGATTGCTCCCCCTAGGCATGGGCTTCCTCTGTGCTTTGGCATTCAGTGGATTGTACCAACTATCCTTTGCACAATTCCCATACTTGTTACAACACCAACATTGACCCAAAAATCTTGACTTTTTGATTCCTTCTGATTGCAGGGTACTTGTCTTGAATTGTTGTGCTGCTTCAGGAGAGCTTTCTTTCTTCATTGTCTTCATCCATACTTGTTTGGAATTATTCTTCCATCCTGCACTTTTTGTGGAAACACAATTAGAAGAATTAGTACAAGATGGGATGGATGGTACCTTCTTTTTAGAAGATGTTTCCCTTTCATTAGAGGATTTCTTTCTCTTAGAATCCTCCTTATCAAAGCTCACTTGAGTAGCAACATTTTTTCTTTCAGCTGACTGGGAGGCTTCAGCTTTGGGTGATTGCAGATTTTTCAATATCACCTCCAGTTCAAATCATTTCATGTTGAGGGAGTTCTTCTCATCCTCAACCAATCTTAGCCTACCTTCCCAATTCTGTTTCAGCTATTCCATCTGGTCATCATGCACCTTCTTTATTTCATGCAATGAGTTGTCAATCTCCTTCACCATTTTGACTTTGTCTTCAATTTGAGCATCTCTGACATTCATTGACACTTTGTGCAACTTCTCCAGTGCATGAAACACATCTTTGATTATTATCATAAAGATTTCTTTCTCAGAAGAGGTTCTTTTCAATTCTTCAGTAGTGTCTTCATATCTTTCATTGCAAAGCGATACTATTTCATCTTTAGCCTTCACCAGCTTTCTGAGAGTGTTGGTTATGCCAACCCTTTTAGCCAATTGGACTTCCAGAGAATTGGCTTCATCTTCTAGCAGTAATTTTTCTTCTTGAAGATCAAGGATGCCTGTAGCTATAGACATTGTCACTTCCTTGGGGACTATCTTCTGAAGATATTTGATTGCATTTAGAAGATCATTGTGCCTTCCATATACATCACAGCTGGAGCAGGCTTCATCAGAAGAATGATAAAAGGAATTGTCATCTGATGTGACTTTCACATTTCTTTCCATAGAAGGAGTTTCTCTGATTGCAACAACCTTCTTCTTCATCTTCTTTGCCTGTTTCTTCATTTTGTTTTTCAGAGTCTTGGCTGATATCTCCATTTGAGGCTGTTCTTTCATTTCCTCAAATATGCACTCCATATAGACTCCCTTGGATCATTTAGAGGTAACCTTCCCTCTGATACCAATTGAAGTGCCCAGATCAGTGTGAATAACTGAGAGGGGGAGGGGGTGAATCAGTGATCCTTTAAAACTTTTTACTAATTGATTCTTAATCAATTAAACCTCTATGGCTGGTTAAAGCCTCGATCCACTCTTCTTGTATCTCTCAACATTTCCTCGAGTGATGTAGTAAATGTAAAGGCACAGGACACAAGGATTTACAAGGTTCGGTACCAAAGGCCTACGTCCTTGCCATGTGGGTAATACGCCCCAACATGGTTTCTCCATTATAACTTGTTAGAATTACAATGGTCAATACAGCATCCCACTGTATCTCTACTGAGTCCCACAGGAGGGTCTTTATACTGCGTCCCACAGTGTTACCAGAGTCCCACTGGCCTGCTCCAGAATCCCACTGAAGACTTCTTCCACCCTGAGTCTCACAGGGGGATTCTCCTGGCTCCTCGAGTCACACGAGTAACTCTTCTTCACATTAAGTTCTTCAAGTATCCTTAGCAGCCTGGGATAAAGGCTGCTGGCCTTGCTCTGTACCTCTGATCACTTGAGTTGATCAGGTATTCTCGTCTTGCTCAGGATTTATCTCCTTCTTCTAAGGATGACCTGGCTTCTCTCCAACTACTGAATACTCAGACAACTGATATCTTTAACTTCAGTCTGGTCCAGTCTCACAGCAATTCAACTTCATGCACTGAATGCATGGAAACTCTGATTCTTCAAGATCCTCTGGTCTTGGACTTCTCAATTGCACACAGCCTGATTTAGCTTTGTTCACGTATGCACGTGCATGCATGCATGCATTCACTCCCCTTCTCTTTCTTTGGTGTGATAAACCCTAAAAGGGTGTAAACACTTTCAGCACACACACCTTCCTTGAACTTCACACAATTTGTTCAATTTGTTCACACACTTAAAAGTGTGTTATACTTTAGTGTGGAAGTCTTCCACTTCTTCTAAGTGTATACACTTCACTTAGTGCACACACTAGGTTCGGCCTTTTTATTCCTTTGCACACACACCACTAAGGTAAGTCTTTAGCCTTCCTCCTTCACTTTGCACACACACAAAATGTGTGGTCTTCACTTGGTGCCCACACATAGGCTTCGGCCTTGTTCCTCTTCTTGTTTTGCACACACACAAAATATGTTCTTTTATTTGTTCTTCAAAGTGTGCACCCCCAAGGCTATGGCCTTCCTCCTTTGCACACCCACTGTCCGTAGGGTGTTCTCCCAAGTGGTACACACATAAGGTGCACTCCTTCCTTGCACTTAGCACACACAAAGTGTGTTCTTCAATTTGGCACACACACAAGGTATGGCCTTGGCCTTCTTGTTCACTTTGCACCCACAAATGGTGTATGTCTTCACTTGGTGCACACACAAGTATGGTCTCGGGTTCTCTTTGCACACACACAACCGTAGGGTCCTCTTACTCAATTTGCACACACACACTAGGTATGCACTCCACTGTTGTTTAAGAGACGTGCAAGGTACACTTGGATCCAAGGCTACACAGGCGCGCAGGGTGCAAGGTGCAACCAGCCTTGGGAGAGCAAGGTTTCTACTGCCTCGGGTGTGCAAGGTGCAACACCGCGGGGCGCGCAAGCTACTCCTGCCGCGCAAGTATGCGGGCAGAGAGATCTCCTTCCTGTCGTGCAAGGGAGACACACATGGGTCTTCTCCCCTTCTTCTTTCACGCAAGGAGTGCGCAAAAGGAACTAACAGAGCCAAGGGATGGCTCCGGGCTTCACTGCCGCGCAAGTAGTGCGCGCAGGCTATTCTTCGCTAAGCACCGAGGCTTCGCGGGACTTCAGATCTTCAACAAAGATTCAGCAAACAAATTCAGAGCCTCGGGTGCTCCTTTTATAGGCAGAGGGATGCCAAATCTTCCGCGTGAGATATCTCTCGAATTCCTGAACTTCTCGGGTTTTCAAGATTTTCTAAATCTTAATATTCTTTTCTCTGTTTATGCAGGTTCACTTATGTTTCGGCTTTCTTCACGTGGATGCATTTTAACATGTGAATGGCCTCTGTTTAGGCCCATTTATGCAAATCACGAACACCCGATGCCTCGGCAACGTTGTTTGCCTCGACCTTCTTCGGATTCTACCAAACATTGCATGCATGGTCATTTTTAGGCATGATCGTGTTCTGTGTGGCCAGACGATCACCATGGACCCTTCGGTTTGATCAGAGGTGGTCGGGAACTCGAATTCTTCATTCGGGAGGCCTCTGGTTCAGCAGCGGCTTCACGGGGTGGTCTTTGGCTGAGCTCGAGGAAGACGATGTGGTAGCCGTCAGATCAGCTCTTTGGACGGCCGCGATCAGAATGGGCCGCGAAAGATTAGATGTGCGGCCGAGATCTGGCGCGCGATCAATCGAGCGGCCAGGATCCGCTCCTGGATATTTTTCCGCATCCCACATCGAAACGGAGCGCGGTTTTTCCGCGGCTTATCAACCTAGCGCTCCCTTTCAACGCTCAGTTGCACTTCCCCCTCCACGGTGCCACCCCGCACCGTGTTCTCTCTGCGGGCGCGCTCTTGCGCCCACCTCTGCTCCTCGCGGGCGCGCTATGCGCCCACTATGCACACACGGGCGTGCTCCTCGCGCTCACGCTGCCCGGGCTTCATCACCGCGTGGCCTCGGGGCTAATACATGGCCCCGACCTCTTATGCGTCAGGGATATGCTGCCTTGGCCTGAGGGTTCCCCATGGGCGTGGTGACCTCGAGTCCCACATGAGCCTTGGGTGATGACCCTCGGATGGCCTTCCTTGGTGGCTATTTTTTGCAACATAAAAACACAAGTTCTTTGTTAAGAAAAACAAAGTGACAAGTGTAAATGCCAATTTCCATTCAAGCCATCTTCTAAGACATTCCCCTCATCTATTCTTCTTCTTCATTAGAATTCCTCCAATTCTCTTCAACATGTATTCATCACTTTGGAATGGAATTCCCGAAGGTTTTTCATCTTCAACCGAAATCCTGAATCAAAGATTTCTTCAATATGCTTCATTGATCTAATCAGAGATCAATTGGATCAACTTCAAATTCACATGCACTAAGTGATAGTGCATGGACTTCATTAATCCACTTCATCCACTTAGGAGGTGTGGATAGATCATCTTCATCTCCTCATGCACTGTCTTAACAATGCATGGTCTTCTAACATTGCTGTGACATTGTATCTACTTGATACAAGTTCTTAGAACTTAAAGATCAGCTCTACAATCGTCTGATTTTATGATGATGCTCCATAATCATCCATTCTTCGAGTGGTGTAACTTAGTATCATCTTGATACAAGTATTGAAACATTAAGATCAGTTCTTAAATCGTCTGATATACATAGAGAATGTTTCAACCACAACATCCTATGTCACTTAGTGAATCTCCTAAGTGACATGCATCTTAGTACCATGGCCATTCTACATTCCTCACCAACACCATCACATCCTTTGTCATTCACATCTTGACATTCCTTGACATCCATCCATTCATTCCTTGACAACAACATACCTCATTGACAGCAAATGCAACACAGTGCACTTCAAAAACTATATTTGACTACAAAAGGAACATTAATACTACCAAAATAATCAACTATTAATGTCTCCATAATAAAAAAATAGGTCGGAAACATTCTTTATTTGATCCGGAATTACCGATATCGAATCATTATTATGGGTTTTCCTAGGTAATCATTACAAAAAATCAATTATGACATAATCAAATTTCCTCTCTAGAATAGGTAAAATCTACAAAAGGCAATCTAGCCTCTAATTCAAGAAATTTACATTTTGATAGGTGAGAAAAATTACCACAATGCATCATATAACCTCCTTTATTCCTATATAACAATTCGGTCTATGCACATCATAATACATATTTTTCAAAACACGATGTAATGCCATTATAAATTCATGATACTCTGTCATTATCTACTCATTAAATATCATTGAAACCCATACATAGAAACACAAATGAAAAACATTTTAGTACCAAAAGACCATCCTAATGGTCACTCCAAACCGTAAAAGCAATCTCTCAGAACTAAGACCTCCAAATCAGAAAACTTTTTAGTCTTAATCCTATAAAAAAGTATGGGTATAAAAGATTTAGATGTTAATAATATCCCTAAGACTCTTTAACATCTAGTTTTATTTCTATAAAGAAGGAAAAATTCCACCAATCGGTATAAGACTCTCCTGTGACCTTTTTATACATATTTCATCTAAATTAATCAGAAATAATGTTTTTTGTTCCCAATTTGTAATGAAACTCAATTTTGAAAGAATGAAAATACTCATCCCACCTCCACTTTCGATTGTTTTGTTCCTTCTAAGGAAATATGTACCTGAGGCTCTTGTGGTCTATTTGCAACATAGAACACTCAACCCTGATATGTTTGATGCATCATATGAGGGAATGTACTACTTCTACTATCACCAACCCATGAGTAGGAAAATTCACCTCATGCCATCTCAACTCTCCAGATCCATAAGAAACCACCTGATCCTCCAACATTAGAACATCTATGAGTCCAACACTGGATGAATCAAAGTACATGAAATTTTCTTTGTAAAACACATTTCATTTTAGTATAGGTGTTCTGGCCAGACTACATTCTATATCCTAAAAACATCTCTCATAAGCATCTGAACAAACAAAATCGAACCCTTTCTTTTTCATCCTAGACTTTTTTTTCAAACAAGAGAATTTTTGGATAAAGATCAAATAATAACATTATAAACCCAAAAATATCTAAATCATAACGAAAATATTTGGATTCTCTCAATATACCATGGATATAAAATTATATGGTTCTACAAACACTATCTCATTGGAGATGAAACACCCTAATAAGTTCACATTATCAAATTAGAAATTGATTTTTTTTAATATTGGCATAAAGACGTTGCTCAATTATTTTACTGAGGGTGATGTTCGTATTTTGGTCATGATCTTCTACTACATAAGAGTACAAATATATTTCATTTAAAAACCTAGAACCAAATGATCACGAAAAGTAAGAATGATAATATTTATCAAGGCTATGGATACTGATGGTGCATGGGTCAATCCAAATATAATCACAATGAACACATAGAAGAAATAACATCACGAAAAAGTAGTCTAAGGAATGTATGATGTTCTCACCCACAACAGGGGTTATATAGTACTAAAATAAATATTATTGGAGTCCATACAACCTCTCATTTGATCAAAGAGATAATTGATTCGTGGTAGGTTATATTGGTTCTTGAGCATCATCTGGTTTAATCTCTAATAAACAACAGAGAATCGAAAAGTCCCAGAATCCTTCTTAGTGAAGATAAATAGAGAACACCAATGAGAGGTACTAGGTTGTATAAAACCAATAATTTATAAATATTACAACTGAACATTAAACACCCAAATATCTCCATGTGATATTCTATATGGCTATAGGAAGAGAAATAACGTTTCCTCAAAATATTTTAAATATATTGATTATATAGAAGATCCAAAAGATCTCATTCTCAATAGATAATCCATAAAAATTGAATGAAATAATATCCTACAAATATTATACCATTGGATAAGAAAATATTGTTTCCTTCCTCTATCCTCTATATAATGATCTACCATCTGATCCATGAGACAATCCAATCTGCATTGAATTGGTCATGCATGACCATCCTAAAGATCTAAATATCCTTAGTGAGAATAGCTGCTCCTTATAGATATAAAAATATTACTCCCATTGGTAATTGTCGATATGAGAATCATATAGAACTAACCAATCTATAGAAAGAATCAAATCAATGCTTTTCATTTCTATCCCGAATCATTCCCAATTTAAATGGTAACCACAAATCTCTAGATAAAACTCCTAGAAATGTTTTATATTATCTAAATTCATTCCTAGAAGTGTGTTTATTGTGGAAACACCATCCAATATTTCCAAATCCATGATCAAATAGTTAAAAAAAATCAAAAAGTGGAATATGTTTCTATTGTAATAATAAATTATAGGAAAGGGTAGATGATAAAATATTTTTAACTCAGTTAGAACAAGATCTTGTATCCACAGTCGCTGGAGTACTCTACATAACATGTTGTTGAATGTCCCCTCTACCATAGGATCCCTCATGACTCCCTTGACCAATAACTTTTTCCTACTAATTCTATTTAAGAACTATTGTACCATATCTAATGCCTCAACAAAAATGTCCTATGAAACTCTAGATACCTACAAGATAAAGAGTAGTTGAGTCTTTCCTAGACTCTAGTTCCTATCAGGATCTCTTGCCACTTCTCTTTTGTTTCAAACCCCTGAAATACATATGTACATGGCCCAATATTCTACACAAAACACTTCAATTATTGTTATGGACTCTAGGGACGATCATAACCTATTTTTAAACAATAAAAGAACTACAATGTTATATGAACATGAAATGGATTTCCACTTCCCTAACTGATCTGAAAACTATTACCTTGGAGAAAACTATTAAGGCAATGCTTCATTCTAGTAGAAGAACAAATCATAGTTTTTCTTATATAAATACTCTGGTATTTCTTTAGGCCCTCTCTTAGATACCCTTCAATGAAGAGATATTGGTTCATCACATCTGCAAATATACTCATATTGAACACATTCCCCATTGACCTGATCTCAATGTGATGACCAACCCAAAAATGTAGATCCTTGAAGATGTCATCATCTACCAAATATGGAACAAAGCACTCTAGGACACTGAAATGTTTATCATAGTTCATCGCTGATAGTCCCTATGGTGTTAGGTCAATGAACATATGATCCTTATCATCCTTAAACATATAGTTATAGGAATGGCTTAGGAACACTGTCTTATTGTTTGGACAATATAAAACCTACTACTGCCCCACCTACACAAGAATATCCATCCAATGCTTGATAGGACATCAAATATGAATATGCATCACAATTAACCCTCCAATATGTAGTCTTAACAATATTTATAAATATATTAAAGAATAACTAAATCTAGAAAACATGTTCTTGGGGACCTATCTTCCTTGTGAATATAGAAAAATGATATAGCATAATCTCTCACTGCATCTTGAACATCAAATGTACAGTGTGAACAGTCTCCCTATCCAAGGAAAATATTACCCTATGGAAGATGATTCTAATATGAAAATCCATATTATCCTAAAAAGATAATGGAATCCATGAATCAGATATATTTGGATCAAGATAATATCCCATCTCCTACCATTTAACTCGATGGTGACACAGAGTCGTTTTATCTATAGGAAAAGAACCCTCCATAGAAAACTGGCTATAATAAATTCATTCTGATCACTTGAATATAATAATGAACCAATGAATCATGGTCTCTATAATCGTGGATTAGAATTGTTTGAAATGGAATAATAGTTAATTTATTTTATTTCTCTATTATAATTGGTTCATTACGTCTCAACTAAACCCTAAAAGTATATGTCATATGCAATAGATGTGTCGTTACAAAGAATAATTCATGATAATTTATATACCTATATTCCTATCATGATGAATTAGAACTCTCCCTATTCTATACTGGGTGATGTGTATAATTATAATTATTCAATGACATTATTAAATAATAAAATCACACAACATGTCAATCACTCATAGTGAAATAGCATCAACACTAACAAGAAAAAAATATGAATAGAAATCCACCGATTGGGACATGGATTTCCCCCATTCGTGGGTTAGATAATCCTATGCTAAAGATCATTACCATGTCCTAGAAATTCAGATTTACATTTTTAAAGTTTGTAAATTATAAAGATATAGAAAAGAGGCATAATCAATCAATATCACGTTATAACATCCCTGGATCTAGTACTCACTCATGTGGCCAAAAGATGTTGGTTAGGAGACATCAAGTGCTACTCCCCATATGCGAGAGGCTACTGGATAGTAGTAGGAGTGTGATATGGATTGTAATGAGAATTTATACCTAGATATAGATTTATAACCTAGTATAACAATCATACCATAATAATAAAAAAATATCAGAGAATTTTAAAATAATGGAAGTGATACAATAATGTGGAAACCCAACTAATAAAATCTAATAAATTAATCCAATAAAATAATAAGGGAATAGTTTATTGTATTTTTTGAATGTAACTAAATGTCATGATAGAATTAATACAAATAAAAGACTATAAAAATCAAAATCCCTTGTCATGGACCCCATGTCGGAGATGTCTCCATATTTCATCCCATCCAATAAGAAACAATTTAAAGAAAAGTGATTTTTTCATTGTCTAATCCTGAATCCATGTAATCTATAATGGGTACCAAATAGAAGGCTATGTTGGGTGTAAATATAACTCAATAGGTAGAAAAAACATGCATAAACATCACCAGAATGATAATAAGTGCATTCAAATAATCAATAAATATGTGAATTAATTAAATTTATAATTAAATTAGTAATGCGTAGAACTATTCCCACACCATACTTGTGTTTCTCTAATCATTTTTCACAACAACGGCTAACAAAACCAAATAACCAAGATAAAACAAAACCTACATTGATACCATTCTTGAATATCTCAGAGAAAGTATCACAACCATGATGATTATAACCACATATCCACAATACGAATAAAAAAATTATAGTTCAAACAAGATCTATAATAATTTCCACATTTAAATCATGGATGATCCCACACAATAAGTAATTTTGGATATCTCGGGACCAAGACCAGTATATGAACAATTCGGTTTGTGTTCGAACCAAGCATTGTATATAATCATTTCAACATATATTATTTGTTTTTTCCTACTATATAAGAATTTAAATGTGTTTCACTATGAATATATTAACATATAAGCAATTAATTATTGAATTGGTCGAATGCACCATATAATCATTACAACATGGAAAAAAGATCACACCTCAATAAAATAAAGTTATCACAATAACAATTCATAAGGCTTAATGATTAATTTTGAAAATCACCATTTATCTTTCAATTTCACATTTCACTTATCTATTGGTTTAAAATAACAAATTTTAAGTCACCTAAAAAATTTGGCAAAGCTAAAGTGATTCTATATCATGAAATAACTTAATTCCATATCATCTTAAAAACACTTTAATCCATTAGTAAAATCTTTTATAATCAAGGGTTCAGTCCCCCAAACGGTAGCCATAATCAATTTCAATAGTTAACTAGATAGAAAATAACTATAATTAATAATCCAATTCATTATTTATTTTATTCAGGTGCACATTATGTTAGAGCAATTTAAATATTTCACATACATTTCAATCAAACAGACCATATGGCTAAGAATTATACCGTTACTTTAATTAAAGATCAAATATTTCTCCCAGGTGGAATAACTAAGTTGAACGAAGGCACATATGATCACAAGATGGATACTAAACCATAGACAATTATGATAAAAAAATGACCATGGTCAAGAATAGTACACCATAGCAGCCATAGATCAATGTATGTGAAGGGAAATCCTAACAAAAAACACGAATAATGGATCATATGTGTGATTGGGATGATTGAAACTAATGTGGTACACCATATTATCATGGAATACTCCCCACGTTAGGGAGAAAGAAGCTACAGATAAGGGAATTAGAATAATCTCTTGTGGGACACTATAAAAAATATTCTTAGGATATTACACATTGTGTAACTAATTTTCATAAAATTTTGTTGTTTTTAAAGAGTTATTAAAAAAACGATGCACCTAATATTATTATTTAACCATACTCAACATCTATATTATTTTAATGGTTTATACAACATATAACGCTTTCAGTCCATGTACTTGTTCATAACATGTCCTCTAGTAGTAACATGCCACATAACATGTACATTGTGTGTAATCTCATATCAAACACATATAGATACCTAATTCTAAAATATGATACAAAACACCTCTAATGATTTTACAAACATGGAAAATGCTAGTAAACCTATTTGATATTTTTATATCCATACTACATTAATTCAATCAGATATACATCACCAAAAAATAAATCATTTTTTGTGAAAAAGGTATATCTGTCCCTGAATAATACATGTCCACTGTGGCTCAAATGAAAAAAATCAAAGAGGTACATACCTAGAAAAGGTATTGTCATTACATAACCAGCAGTGATAAAGGGTATAGAGTAACCTTCCATATAAATTATTAGCATTTATTTTTCTTTTATTCACTTGTCTAATGTTTTTTTAATTTGTACAGTAATATTAAATCTTATAATTCTTTATTTAAATAAATTATTTAATCAATAAAGTTTTAATAAATCACAAATAAAATTATGTTGTTTTATAGTTAGTTATTAAATATTTAATAAATAATTAGTAAAAAATAATTATTATTTTTAATTTTAGGATATTTTATTTACGTGTTAAAAAACATATGGTTTTAATGTAAATTTTTCAATTAAAATTTTTGTGTATTATATTATTTTATATCATTAATTAAATTTTTTATGTATACAATTAATTTCTTTATAATGTTTAAAGAACTATTTTTCAATTGAAAGATATTACATTTTATAAAATGAATCCTAATTACCTAAAATTGTTTTATGTGAGGTGTGATTTGAGTGGCATATGGTCATTCGAAAGGAGAATGATGTTTAGTATTCTCTATTCTCTGAAAGTTTCTTTGTATGTGTATTTTGTTATGCTGCTTTCATGGTGGAAATTAGGGGGTTATATGGTGGAAAATTGATGAAAATGTTGATGAATGTTGATGAATTAGTGAAGATGTTGAAGGGATATTTAGGTTTTTTTCTCTTTTCATTTTATCTAATGGTGATAGATTATAATAACTATGATGTTGGATCACTAGGCCAATGATGGTGGTTTGAAGGAATCACGACTCTGCCATTTATTGGTTGATCATGGTATGAGGCCTTTATGGGTTGGGTGTATTTTTTTATTTAAAATTTATTCCATGAATAATTTTACCTCAGACTCCCTCTTGATTTTTCTAGTTAGCACATAAAATTATAATGGCTATTTTGTCACTGAAAAGATTGAGCTCAGATGATTCAAAATGATTTAAAATCTAAAGACCCATAATTCCCCAAATTTGTTTTAAAATACATGGGAATTTTACGAGTCCTCAATTTCTGACGTTGCATGATTCTGAATCCCGTTGTGTCTGGAATCAATTTCTGATGTTTTTTTCTAGTTCGTTCAGTAAACGTACGAGTAAGTTTCTATAACTTTTCTACCAGTGCTCGGAATGGATATCTGAGGGAAGCGTTGAACTTGTAGTGCCAGTTTTCCCTAAATAATACTTTCACTTCGACAATAGTGAGTCGAGAATAAAAGATAGATTTTGGATTTTTATAAAAAAATAAAAAAAGTACAACACTGTATTTTATTTTTAAGATTCCATGTGTTGAGTTTGTTGGTTAAAACCACATCTTGGAGGTTGGTGGTTAGACCACTACACCCTAACCTCCCATGAGAGGTTATGGTGGTGGGGCCCACCCGAGCATAACCTCCCATGGGAGGATATTTAATGTCGGGACAACCTAAGTTACAAAACCCCCTATTAATGATAGGTGTAGAAACCACCTGACCCATATTGATGGTGGAGTATAAAACTTTTACACTCTCCCTCATTAATTTGGGGGAGCCTTTGAACACCTTGTGTAATTATTTACGCCAATGCTTGTGTTTTAATATGGAGAGGCTCTTGGTATCCTCCAAATTAATGAGAAAATAGTTGTGCATTTAATTTGAAGGTTCTTGGATTTTAATTCTCCTTTTTGAATTACGTGCCACCACATAAAATAATAGGTAAACTATGATTTTATTTGGGTTGGAAATCTATTCTAGTGGGATTGTTGGAGAAAGATCCTAACAAAGAACTGTCCTCCCAACGAAGAACGCGAATAACGTCCACGACAATTTTCTTCTTCGACCTTCTTCCTCAGACCCCTTCGACGTGAGACGTTATCATCTACCATGGACTGACGACCATCCTTCCTCGATGTCAACGAATGACTACCGTAAAATCAATGGTAGGAAGATTTGAATTATTTTATATTTGAATATAAAACTCAGTCTTCGTCGAACAAAGATATGGTATGATAATCGCCAATTTCTATAAATGTAACGAAGAGGGCTCGGGCCGCACGAACACGGTCTGACCCTTCCCTTGTGTGGTTTTGTTCGATTACAAAGACTTCACAAAGAGGTGATGATGACGATGATGGCGAACAAGGTTTGTGCTACATGAAGCCTCCGTGCACTGCGCCGCCCCCACGACACCCCGACGCGCTTCCCGCGCCCTCACGTGCTACCTCGGTGCACTGGCCGCATGCCCCACGCCCTACCCGGCTCTACCGGCGCACCGCTGGTGCACTACCCGGCACCCCCGCGCCCCTCCTGGGCGTTGCTCGGTGCCCCGTGCCCCGTCGGCACGCTGCCCGCGGCCCCTGCGCCCCCGGTGTGCTTCCCGACACACCTGTGCCCCGCCGGCGTGCTGCTCGATGTCATCGCGCCCCATCAGAATGCTGCCTAGTGCCCCCGCACCCTGTCGTCGGCCAGCCCGGCGCCCCCGCACCCCTCCAACGGACTACCTGGTGCCCCCGCGCCCTACCGGCGGGCTGCCCGATCCCAGCCGGTAGCCTGCCCGGCACCCCGGTGCCCTGCCCGGCACCCCAACGTGCCCCTGCCACGGTCTGCCCGATGCCCTGGCGCGCTACCCACGCCCCATCGCGCTTGCTTGGTGCGCTGCCTTGCACCCATCCTGGTGCACCCATGGCCAACCAGTGAACAGCCAGGCCACCCGCACCCTGCGTGGCCTGCCTGCTGGCATCCTGGCCACCGGTATCCAGAGCCGACCCGCGTCGTCCCCCGTGGTGTCTCTGGCCGTACTGACTGAGTCTCCCTGGCCGAGTTACCAAGCCGCCTACGTGGCGACTACCGGTCTGAACCACCTTGGCGGTCTGCTGGGCCGATCCCAGGGGACCGGATCAAAACTGAGCTGGATGACCCACCCAATGGGCCAGGTCAGACCCAGCGAGTCTGACTGGTTCGACCAAGACCAGGTCGGCCCAGACCGGGTTGGGCCGAGTCGGTCTGACCTGGTCGGACAGGACCATGGCCCATTACTGACCCATTACCTTCATGGGATATATCTTTGGAACCTGATGTCTGTTTGATGTACTGTCAGTGGCACATATATTCTTGGAGCATAGACATCCCTTGGAGTATAACCCACTGGAGTTTGGGGTATAGTTGAGTCACTGTCAGGTTGGTTCGTACACGAATCCAATCGGGAACGCGGGACTAAAATGCTAATAACTCACAGACCGGGCATCTGATTGATGCGTCATCTATTGTGTTGATAACCATTTGACATATAGTTCTATTTAGATACTTATATGTGAGAATGCTTGACACTTGGAGTATCGACCAGTAGCTCGTGGAGAGGATCCTTCTAGTGACGAGCAAACGGAGTGTGGAGACCATGTAGCTATAGACCTGACAACTGATTGATCGATTCGACTCAGAATGATCTTACTAGCCCAATGGGGAGCACCTAGTATTTGGAGGTAGACCCTTGGGGGACGGAACACCTGGTAGTTGGCAGCAGACCTGTGGTACTCGACAGGAGGAGTACCTCTATAGGCTATTAGGGGGAGCGCACGATATTTGGTGGCAGACCCACAGTGGACGAAGCAACTTGTAGTTGGTAGCAGACCTGCGGTACTCGACAGGAGGAGTACCTCAGCAGTCTACGGTTAGTGAGAAGCACCTCAGTTTCGTGAAAGGACCACTATATTCGACATAGGAGGAGTTCTCCCGCAGCTGTGGTTTCGATGATGAAAATCCTGTTTTGAGCTGAGTCAATGACCTTTCTATTTTCCTCATGATTGAGATTGGTTATTTTATAATTTAGGTATAGGCATGGAAATATACCTAAGTAATGGTTATCCATTGATTTTATACTCTTTGGTTTATCCTTGTTGGATTTTGTGAGACTTTCAGGGTCTTGGGGTCCGTACATATTATCATTATACTCACCTCTACACAAGCTACGCCCACACCTCGTTGTGTTGGATGCAGACGATGGACTGTTATGATGGAGGCCGAGAGCGCTAGGACTGGACGGTACCCAGAGGAGGACCTTATGATGTATCGATACATGGTGGAGTCTGACAGACATGGAGTAGTGAGGAGGCCATCTGTACCTACCCTTCAGGTAGGATCCCCGGTGGACGATCCATGCTCTTCTTTAACGCTTCAGTTATTTGTCCCGTTAATAGTTGTACTTGTTTTTAGTGGTATTTGTACTTTATAGTTGGGCATGTATTTTGGCACCCCTTTACTTTCATTAATCTTGTTATACATATTTAACATAGTGTTTGATTCCCCTTGTACTCCGGTTGGGTGTGTTTACGATTTATAAAGGCAATTCCTTCCAATTTTATGGAATTACACCTTTGGTACTAGAAACTAGCCCCTATCCTATGAAAGGTGGGCTTGGGTTAGTCATGATGTAGGCCCCGGGGGACGGGTCGTTACAAATTGGTATTAGAGGATGTTGGTTCTATGGCAGAACATAGGACTGTTATTTCTTTTCAGCGAAGAAATAGTGTTAAGGGTACTCAGTGTGGTTTTCAATACATGGAGTCTAGTGTTGGTGTGGGCAGCCGAAGTATTCATACACCAGGACCATGACTTATGATTTCCGACTCAGTGCATGAAAACACTGATTACGTGTGTGCTTTCAAATGTTTTCATTAATTCAGCTCAAACCAGGACATCTCACTAGGTATAGTCTTTTTACCGTGTCACATCAGTTTCTTTCAGGATGCCTCCCTGTGGACGACTCGCTAGAGCCCTGAGAGTTGTACATACTGAAAGCCTGCCGAGTGATGATGCCTCAGTATAGGGCCACTTCTAGTCGAGGTTCCAGCGGTACTACTCCCCATTAGGCCACCGATGCCACTAGCCCCAACAGCAGAGAGTCCACGCCGCTTAAGCACGCTGCATGAGTTCCAGTGCTAGAGGCCACCTAGGTTCTAGGGAGAGACTATCCCACATGCAGTCGAGGATTGGCTGGAGGATGTGGCGAGAGTCTTCATACTGGTATGGACATAGGCCGACATCATGGAGATCCTTGTTCCCACCCTCCTATAGGTAGTTGTAGGTAGATGGTGGAGCCTGATGCTCTAGATGAATAAGGAGGCATCACTTTTATTGGCTGACTTTGAGAGCCTGTTACGGGTGGAGTTTGTAACAGCCACCCTTCGAGAGGTGCAGATATAGGAGCTACATCATCTGCAGTAGGGCAACATGAGTGTAGCTCAGTACTCAACAAGGTTCACCGAACTCTCGCGCTACTCCATTGATATGGTACGAGACCCGTTCTTTAGTGCCCAGACCATTGATCAGTGACTCAGGTGAGGGATTAGAGCTTTATTTTTCTCAGAAAACATCCCGGTGCATGCAGGAGTGTTGGAGTGAGCCCTCCTAGTGGAGATTTTCATTGGTGAGCTATCTACAGTAGTGAGACCCACTACTAGCTGACATACAGTGGAGTCTTCTACAGCTGGTTGTAGATAGATGACACAGAGGTCCAAGAGGACCATACCTACAGGATTTCGACCGCACGACTTAGGATCGGATGTGCAGGGCTCCCAGAGTGGAGATAAAGCATGTCATGCCAGGAGAATATAGTGTTACTCCAGTGGCAGGCTTGGTCATATTGCTCGTGACTGTCCGACCTGCCGATCTGACGATCAGTAGACAGCTTAGGGACCTCCCAGGCAGAAGAAGAAGTTTGATCGAGGCGGTCCGCATCGCGGAGGTAGACATAGCATAGGAGCTGTCCATGTAGCTAGCGGTGGATGACGTTTTGAGGTGCTACCGCCACCACCACCCTGAATACAGGGAGCTCGTGGACAGGGTAGAGCACAGCTTCAGGCAGCTAATACCTATGATCAGGACGCTCCAGAGATGATTCGTGGTATGATCTGTGTTTATTCCACATTAGCTGCAGTGCTTACAGAAATTGGTGCCAGTCACTCCATTATTGCCACATCCCTCATTCGTAGCTTGGTGATTTAGAAGAAGCCATTGGTACGATTCTTAAAGATAGAGACTCCCACGGGAGCAGACTCGACGATTACACATTGGTGCCAACAGTGTGAGCTTACTCTAGGAGGCGAGAACTTCGGCTGGGATCTCCTCGTAGCAGCGTCGAGGCCTTACGACGTCATCTTGGGTGTGGACTGGTTATCTATTGTCCATCCATAGATCGGCTATATTAGATTCAAAGTGCGTTGTGTCCACACGGATAGAACCAGGTTCACCTTCACCGGTGAGAAGGGAGCCTTTGCAGCACAAGACAGACTTACTCGGAGGAGGGTGCAAGCGATCACTAACCAGTTGTCTTGCCTTACGCTCAGAGTAGTTGATGTGGAGAGTCTGATAAATCTTATATTGGTGGACCAGTATGCGGATGTTTTCCCTGATGATGTTCCATGGATACCTCCTCATAGAGCGGTGGAATTATACATTGACATGAACCCCATGATGACACTGATATCTAATCCAGCATGTCGGATTGATCCCGCTGAGCTTTGTGGGCAGCGGGTACAACTAGAGGACATACAGGGAATGGGATTCATCTGGCCTCGTGTTTCCCCCAGGGTAGCCCTGATCTTATTAGCCATGAAGGAGGATGACAACTTGAGGCTCTATTTCCACTATCGTCGCCTAAACCTGGTGATTGTGAAGAACAAGTACCCACTCTTGAAGATTGATGGCCTCTTTGATCAGCTCAAGGGAGATTGATGGTTCTTAACGATAGACCTCAAATCAGGCTATCACCAGCGTAGAGTTCGATATGAGGATGTGCAATAGACAGCCTTCAGATGTCGGTATAACTACTATGAGTTATTTGTTATTCCCTTCGGCGTAACCAACATTGTAGCTGTGTTCATGAGTCTCATGAACAGGATCTTCCACCCTTACATCGAATGTTTTTTCATAGTCTTCATTGAAGTCATAATGATCTACTCGACAGATGAGGAGGAGCATGCCTACCATTTACAGGTAGTACTAGACACACTCCGAGAGCACCAACATTATGGTAAGCTCTCGAAGTGCCAGTTTTGGATTAGAGATGTTAGATTTTTTGGGCACGTCATCTCGGTGGCTAGAGTTTCTGTGGACCCAACAATGTTTGAGGAGGTACTTGATTTGGAGACACCTAGGAGTGTGACAGAGGTATGGAGTTTCCTAGGCTTGGCTAGATACTACCAGTGATTCGTTTCAGATTTCTACAGAGTTGCAGCACTGCTATCAGCCTTGACGAAGAAGGGGAAATCCTTCGTGAGGTCGGAGAGATGCCAGCTGAGCATTCATGAGTTAAGGTAGAGGCTGACTACTTCCCCCATCATGAGTCTCCAAGAGGAAGGAATAGGATACAAAGTCTTCTGCGATTCATCAGAGACTGGACTCTGGTGTGTTCGGATGTAGGAGCGATCAGTGATCGCTTGTGGTTCTTTGCAGTTGAGACAGCATGAGTAGAACTACGCTTCCCCTTACCTGGAGTTAGCAACAGTGGTATTCACCTTGATGATGTGGAGGCACAATCTTATGGGTAAATGTTTTACTGTATTCTCTTATCACAAGAGTCTCAGGTATATCTTCTCTCAGAAGGACCTGAACATGAGACAACGAAGATGGCTTGAGTTCCACCAGGACAATGACTTTGTAATAGTCTATAATCCTGGGAAGGGGAATGTTTTTGCGGATTTGATCAACATGTGGATTGGTATAAAGCTTCTAGGAGAGGAAACAGACCATCTGGCTGCCGTACAAATATCATTTTTGGATAGAGAGGGAGCAGCCTATCTATAGTCTCTTACAGTCACTCCCCCACTTCATCAGCGAGTCAGGGAGGCACATAATGGGGACGCTGACTACGAGATGTGACGTGCTCAGTTATCTATAGGGTAGGAACCTAATGGATTTTCTAAAGGTGGGGAGCACATCAACCTCTTCAGAAGATGTACCATGGTACCAGTTGCACTTCAGAATGAAGTGTTGAGGGAATTCCACACTTCCCCTCTAGAGGTATATCCAGAAGTGGTGAAAATGTACTAGGACCTTCGACGACGGCACTGGTGGCCAGGTATGAAAAAGGGGGTAGCAGAGTTTGTCTCTCAGTTCCCCAGTTGTCAGTAACTGAAGGCGGAGGACCATGTTCCCGCAGGCTAGGTTCATCCATTCGGGTCCCAGATTGGAAGTGGGATGGGATATACATGGACTTCGTGACGGGTCTTGCACGTACATCCAGGGTTCATGATTTGATTTGGGTGATCATCGACCTACTCACCAAGTTATCCCACTTCCTATTGATAAGAGAGCAGGGCTCAGTTGATAGTATGTGACACCTCTATGTGCAGGAGATTGTGCGGTTACATGGAGTACCTTCTTCTATTATCTCCGACCGTGACCGACAGTTTACTTACCAACTATGGAAGGGGTTGTAGGAAGATTTCGGGACACAAATTCTCTTGAGCACCGCCTTCCATCCTCAGACGGATGGTCAGACTGAGACAACAATTCAGACCCTCGAGGAGATTCTCTGTGCGTGTGTCCTCTACATCGGTCGCAGTTGGGAGGATCACATGCCTTTGGTGGAGTTTTCCAACAACAACAGCTATCAATCCACCAAAATGATTATAAATTTTGATGCCTTATATGGTATGCCTTTCTAGACAGACCCAGGGGTGTCAGCACTAGTGGGACGAGTGATGGTACGGGATACCACGGAGAAGATGCAGATCATCCAGGAGTGGATGAAGACTGCACCGAGTAGGATGAAGTCATATGATGACAGGAGAGGGAGGCCTCTAGAGTTCGAGGATAGCGACCACATCTTCCTATGGGTCTCACCTCGACGAGGTCTATAGAGATTTGGACATGGTGTAAAGTTATCTCCTCGATTTATCAGTCCTTTCCAGGTCCTCAGTGGAGTAGGCGAGCTAGCTTACCTCCTGGATCTTCCACCTCAGTTGCACTGGGTGCATGGCGTCTTCCATGTATCCCAACTGAGGATATGTGTGAACGACCCATCCCACATCACCGACCATGGAGAGCTGGACATCGATGACGAAGCAACATTCATGAAGGTTCTAGTGAATATTGAGGATCGACAAGAGCGGGTCCTACGTGGATGATTAATACCTCTAGTGCATGTTTACGGGCAGCAATGGAACCTCTGGGAGAGAAAATGGGAGCAGGTGGCTCATATGCGTGCTCAGTACCCCCATTTGTTCCCTTAGTTTGTGTTTTAGCTTACAGGGGCGCAAAAACCTGAGGTGGGGAGAATGTAAAGACTCATAATTCCAGTGATTTTTTTAAATATATGGGAATTTTACGAGTCTACAGTTTCTGAGAGAGCTTGATTCTGAGGCCCGGTGTGTCCAGAATCTATTTTTGATGTTTTTTTTCGGGTACATTCAAAAAATGTTTGGGTGGGTTTTTATAACATTAGAACCAGTGCTTGGAATGGATATCTGAGGGCACCATTGAACTCATAGCCGTGGTTTTCGCTTAATAAGACTTTCAATTTCACCGTAGTGAGTCGGGAATAAAAGTTAGTTTTTTTCTTTTTATAAAAAAATAATAAAATAATGTCCAACACTTTATTTTATTTTTAAGCTGCCATGTGTTTAGTGTGTTGGTTAAAACCTCCCCTTGGAGGTCGGTGGTGGGACCGCCACACCCTAACCTCACATGAGAGGTTATGGTGGTGGGGCCCATCCAAACATAACCTCACATGGGAGGATATTTGAGGTGGGGACCACCCGAGTAGCAAAACCTCCCTATTAATGACAGGGGTGGGGACCACCTGACCACTATTTATGGGGGAGGTTTAAACCTCTCCATTATCCCTAATTAATGAGAGAGAGCCTTTAATATCCTTGCACAATTAATTGCACCAATTATTGTGTTTTAATAAGGGGAGCCTCTTGGAATCCTCCAAATTAATGAGACAACACTTGTGCATTTTATTTGGTGGAGCGGAGATTTGAATTCTCCATTTTGAATTATGTTCCTACACTTAAAATAATTGGCAAACTATTATTGTTTTGGGGTTGGTATTCTGTTATGCAGGGATTGTTGGAGAAAGATCCCAATGAAGAACATTCCACCCAATGAAGAATGCGGAGAACGCGAATAATGCGAAGAATGCCAGTGACTCTCTTCTTCTCTGACCATCTCCCTCGGACCCCTTCGACATGAGACGTGATCGTCTACCACAGATTGATGTCCATCCTTCCGCGATGTCAATGAATGACTACCAAAAAATCAAAGGTAGGGAGATTTTTGTTATTATACTTTTGAATATAAACCTCATTCTTCGTCGAACAATGATATTGTAGGAGAATCACCAATTTCTATCACCGTAACGAGGAGGGATCAGGCCACACGAACTCGGTCCAACCATTCCCTTGGTTTTTCTTGTTCGATGATGATGGCTACTCAAAGAGGCGACAGCGACGAAGGCGATGAACAAGAGTCGTGCTACCCATGGCCTCCGTGAACCACGCTGCCCTCACGGCGCCCCGTCGCGCTTCTGGTACCCCATCGTGCTACCTCAGTGTGATGCCCGCATGCCCCATGTGCTGCCCAGCTTTGTCTGTGCCCCACCGGCGCGCTTCTCAGTGCCCCCGTGCCCCACCGACACCTTGCCAGGTGCCCCCACACCCTGTAGGTGCACTGCCCGGCACGCCCCCGTGCCGCCGGCATGCTGCTCGGTGCCCCCGCGCCACGCCGGCGCCGCCATGCCCAGTCGACACCCCCACGTCCCTCTGGTGGCCTACTCAGCACCCCCGGGCCAAACCGGCATCCTGCCCAGAACCTCGGCGCCCTGCCGGGCGCCCCCACGGCTCCCTACCGCGGTCTTCCCGGCATGGTGCCCGCACACCATGGAACTGCCCTGGTGCGCTGGCTAGAACCCCTGCGCCCTACCTGGTACAACAGTGGCCTGCCGGGGACCAGCCGGCCTAGCCGCGCCCCGCGCGGACTACCTGCTCGCCTTCCGAGCTGACCCGCGGTGTCGCTCGCGGTGTCGTAGGCTGAACCAACCCGTTCTCCCGGGCCAAGTTACCAATCCACCTATATGGCAACTACCGGCCCGAACCACCCTCACGGTCCGCTAGGCCGGGCACTGTGGACCGGGTCAAAACATAGCGGGCTGACCCGCCTAATGGGCCGGGTCAGACCCAGTGACTCTGACCGGGTCGACCCTGACCTGGTCGAACCAGGCCAGGGCCCATTACTGACCCATTACCTTCTTGGGCCATATCTTTGGCACCAGATGTTCGTTTGATGAAACTTCAGCGGCGCCGGTATTCATGGATCATAGCCATCCCTTTGAGTATACCCCACTAGAGTTCGAGTTATAGGTCAGTCACGGTCAGGTTGGTTCGTACACGAATCCAACTGGGCCCCAGGACTAAAATGACAATAACTCACAGACCGGTCATCCGATTGACGCGTTGTTTGTTGAGTTGATACCCCTATGACGTGGCAGTCCTTTGAGATAATTCTATGTGAGACTTTGTGACACTTGGAAGATCGACCAGTAGCTCGTGGAAGGGATCCTTCTAGTGATGATTAGACAAGGTCTGGTGACCTAGTAGTTTTATACCTGACGACTGCTTCACCAATTTTGACTTAGAATGATTTGACTAGCCCATTGGGGAGCACTCGGTATTTGGAAGAAGGCCCATGGCAGATAGAGTGCCTGGTAGTTGGAAGCTGACCCACGGTACTCGACAGGAAGAGTACCTCTATAGGCTATTAGGGGGAGCACCCAGTATTTGGCAGCAGACCCAAAACAGACGGAGCGCTTGGTAGTTGGAAGAAGACCCGCGGTACTCGATAGGATGAGTACCTCAGCAGTCTAAGGTTATTTTGATGCGCCTCTATGTCGTGAAAATCCCACTGTACAAGACAGAGGAAGAGTTATTTAGTATCCATGGTTTCGATAATGAAAATCCAGGTTTGAGCTGAGTTAATGACCTTTGTGTTTTCCTTATGATTGAGAAGGGTTACATGAAAACTTAGTTATAGGTATGGTCATTTATCTAAGTAGTGGTTATCCATTGATTTCATACTTTTTGGTTTATCCATGTTGGGTTTAGTGAGACCTTGAGGGTCTCGAAGTCCCTAGTGAGTATCGTTATACTCACCCTTGCGTGGGATATGCCCGCACCGTGTTGTGTTGGATTTAGATGACGGACAACGCTGACGGAGGCCAGGAGCGCCTGGACTGGATGGTACCCAGAGGATGACCTTACGATATAGTGGTACATGGTGGATTCTGATAGATGTGGAGTGATTAGGAGTCCATATGTACCTACCCATCAGGTATGAAAACCCGTAGGACTATCCTGGAGCTTCTTTCACCTTTCAGCTATTTGCCCCGTTTTCAATTGTACATGTTTTCAGTTGTATTTTCACTTTATAGTTGGTCTTGTATTCTGGCCCCCTTTTACTTTCAGTACTCTTTTTATATCGATTTTACTTAGTGTTTTTTTCCACTTGTACTCTGGTTGTGTTTGTCTACGTTTTATAAAGGAAATGCCTTTACAGTTTTAGGGAATTACCCCTTTGGTGGTAGTCAGAAGCCCCTGGCCTTTGGAATACGGGCTTGGGATAGTCATGATGTGGGCCCCAGGGGATGGGTCGTGACATAAAAATTAGATATCAATGGTCACATAAACATAAGATAAGAATTAATGAATGGTAAAAATAGACTACAATTTGAAAAACTTTACATGCCTTTAAAAGATTGAAATTTTGAATCTTGTAACAATGATTTATAGTCCATATTACATCAATCATAAAGGAAACAATGAACATAATACATGAGAGAATAATGCTTAAATAATACATAAAAGTGTCAAAAAAACATAATAAGTGAAAATAATTTCAATAGCAGTCTTGGATTTTGGATAAGACTTTCACAGTATATAAGGCTCACTCCCCAAACAATCTTTATTGTTAAGGTTCACTCCCAAGACTATCATAGTTAAATAATTCACATAATGTAATCAGATAACTTCAAATTCCATTTCTATATATCTAATTAGATATGCAAGTTTACCTAATAAATTGGTGGAATATATTAATTCTAGAGCACATATCAACTAATGATATCCATACCTTTATGTTCTACATTAGTATTAAAAATTAATCATATCATCATAAAATATCATATGGAAATAAGACAGGTTCCATAAAAATTTAATCACGACATAACCTATGGAAAATAATTGGTTTATTAAAAATATTTCCATCCAAATCATACACCAAATAGAGAAATAATTGGGGTTGTATATTTAGAATATTTCCCCACCAATGATCATGAAATGTCCATAGATTCTATATTATTTTTAAATTATATTAAAATATCACTTAGACAATTTTTTGAGGAAAATAATTTTTTATATTAAAATTACATATTAAAAAATAAATAAATATCATATAATAATGAACAAATTTACATTAGAAATTAACATTCAAAAATGTAAGTGATTCATCAAATAATTGACCTTTCATGATGAAAAAAACATTTTCATGCCTTATATGTTATCCAAATATTCCATAAACACATTTTATTAAAAATTAAAAACTACCTACTACAAAAATGACAAGAATATTACATTTAAATAATTATATTAAATTTATATCATGGGATAAAATTTATTTAATCAATGATTGCATATTATAAAAAAATAAATTGATATTTTTTTTGAAAAATGGACCATAATGATAATTTATTTTTTAACATAATAGAGTAATAAAGTAAATTTTACATAAAATCATTATCTTTGTGTCCTAAGTATATAATGAGAGGATAATTAAAGGTAATAATATATTATATTATGGTAAACTATGAAAAATATTTTATAGTTTTCTTGAGAGGTAGAATACGGAGTTTCATTATTGGGAACATAATCATTAAATATCATGATAAACAATGAGATTATAACAAAATACCCTCACCTCAGTTATAACTTCCTATATACACCATAAAACATCATGTATAATAGATATATATTAATTATAAACATATTATAGATTGAAATTAAAATATATAATACAATAAATTAGTAATTATAACATTTTTCACTCTTTTAAATATAATTTTTTATGAATAACAATGTCTTGGGTGATAACTACTCGGTATTTCATGTATTTTTTTGAATGTTTTTGTCCGAATGAATTGATCACGGTTACATAATGTTGAGAATTTGAAACAATGATATAAATTTAATACACCACTATTTTATACAGATGTGGAGACATCCATAAACATGAGATAGGGAAAAATGAACTACACCAATAATAGATAAGGCAGTTCATACAAATGCGTAAATGTTATTTTCATGTTTTTCATGGATGGAATAAAAGATATGTTAAATATAATTCTAATTTATATAATTATTATTATATAAAATA
The DNA here is from genome assembly GCA_963277665.1 of Viscum album. Classification (NCBI taxonomy): domain Eukaryota; kingdom Viridiplantae; phylum Streptophyta; class Magnoliopsida; order Santalales; family Viscaceae; genus Viscum; species Viscum album. The sequence goes on from OY728141.1 coordinate 290,028,111, forward strand.
AATCATATATATTTATGAAATACATACATATTATAATATATGTACAAAAATGAATAACTAACCTCGTTAATTTTTATTTGTGGTAGTCCATAAGTATGCATTTGCGACATTATCATTTTCTAATAGATTGGAATGTAAGAATGTGTAGATGAATTTAAAATAAGATAATTATAACTATATAATAAAAATGATATATATATATACATTAAATATATCATTATATATATATATATATTTGAGAGGCAGTGATGTAAATTGAATTACTTCAATTTTTGAGGTAGTAGCCCATCGTGTACATAATATATTGTTGATTTCCCCATTAAATGGAGGTGTAAATTGATATAAGTTATGATATTAACATAAAAAAATTAATGTGTATGAAAGATACTTGTATAATTATTTAATCATGGTTGAATAAGGTCTGAAATATTTATAATAAGAAACAATATGAAAATGAACGGTTATGAAATATACCCCTTCTTTGGAAAAAACACTTTATGTTTATTTCTAATGCATTACTATGATGTTTTTATGATCAAAATATGTATTTTTTGTATTTAATATTGATTTAAATAATATATTTTGGTAGATCTTGGACGAAAATAGTGGATATAGAAGTTTTGATAGGATGGGTATATGTGTTTACCTTTTATATGTTGGGGAGAATTCACACATGGAATACATGAAATGAAAAATATATATTAATGTATTATTTAAAAGAAATGACTCAAAAATTGAAAAATCCTAAATAATAGATTTTATAGGCTCAAATATTTTATATAAAAATTAATTAAGAAATTATTTTTGGGTCATTTTGACCCTTTTCTCTTTAGTTAAACCCCTAGTAAACATATTTTAATCTTAACAAAAGTAATAGTTTTTTTAAAGTTATTACTATTCAATATGAGAACATTTTTTGATAAACATATGAACTAATATTATCTAATATTAATAATTTTTATTCTATGTATGTATTTTATTTTATAAAATTATATTCACAAATGTTTTAGAATTTTATTTAAATTCAACTCAAAAAATTGGATGAAAAATAATTTTCCAAAGAAAATATTTTCTCATGTATGAAAAGTTTTCATAATACAATTAAATATTTAACTGATTCCAAAAACCTAAATTGGAATAAAATAAAAATAAAGAACATATTTTACATTTAATACCATTGTATAAAATTGTAACTTTCTAAATTTATTAGATGAAAATATAATTGTTAATAAAAATAAGTATTTTTCACTATACATTAAAAAATTAATCTCCTCATAAAATTCTAAAAAATTCAATCTATTATTAATATTCAATATTGAATTAAAAAATGAATTCCTTTTTATCAAATCAATTCTATAAAACTTGAAAAATTATTTATATTTTATTCTCAAAAAAATAAATAATACTATATTAACGAAACTATATTTTATGAATTATATACATGAAGTAATAAAAATATATTTTCTTTATAAAAGAAATTAAATATTTTTTGAATGTGGTTATTTATATTAATAAATTAAATATATAAACTATATTATAATAGTACACAATATTTTACTTTATTGAGACGTTGGGTTCTATGTATATCATGATATCAAAAAAATTATTAGAAAAGAAATATATCATAACATTAAAGGGTGTTTTATTCTGCACACCTCAAAATGGATTGTTCCAACAATACTCCATTATATAGATAGAAAAAAGGAGGATTTATTTATTTCATCACATCATTAGGTTCCCAAGATGCACAATCAAATTTTCAATTCCTCCAAATAACATTAATAATGTGATTAGTCTTGTTCCTTTACTTATAATTATTATTATCCATTATTTTTTTATATTGTTCTTAGTAGTATAGATCATGATCCTATAGTATTAAATAATATTTGGTTACTTTTTTAGAGTTATGTATGGAATTTCAGAGGGGGGATACATAAAACACATCTTGAAATTTTGAGAGGTTTTTTGGATATGTGAAGTGGTAATCTACCATAAGTACTCGATCTAGAATCTCTAAGGAGAATATATACCCAGGGATTTTAAATATTTTATTTTAAAATCACATAACCATATTAAATGGAGAAATTTTTAAAAATATATTCTCAACAACATCATGCTCCATATGATTCTAATGATTATAAAAATAATATTTATCCTACACTAAGATGACATGATGATTCATTGAATGTATTTCAATTTATATACAATTTTCATTGATTTCAAATTTTACAATAGCTTTATTTGTCTAACATAATGACATTATTTTGGGTTTGTACTATTAATTCCATTTAGATATTCATAATGATCCTTCTAAAATGAATTGTGATGGAAATTGTCATAATAAAACATAACTAAATTAATATATTGTTACCAACTACAATGAAAATAACTAGGAAAAGATCACATCATATATTATAGGATTTGTATGGTTCTCTTAGGATAACCTTTTTTGTGAAGATGATGTTCCACACTGATACTAAACTCTATATATAGAACATTCTATAAACCTTTTTAAAACATTACAGTAAACCATGGATCCAGATTAGGAATAATATAACGTGGTACTCCATTATAAATTACCACCACCATAATATATATTATGAAAATATAATTAAGGTAAAAATATTCTATTATAGCGATGATGTGTGGTGTGTTTTTATGGAGTTTTACTAAATCCTAAATAACATAATTTCACTTAAATGTTTTGGGAACTATCATAATTATATTAATCGTGATGTTTTTTCATTTCCATTCTGATATTAGTAATTGTTGTCACATCCCTGTTGAATTCTATCTCTCATCCATTACATATTTAAATTCAATAAAACCATATATATACTTGTTAATATGTGTATTCATGAATACCCAAAAGAAATACTCAATTAAATATCTATAAACCACTGTAATTTTAAGATTAATTCAGAATGATGAACTGCGAGCATCATCCAACAACTCCTTCAAAAATGTAATGGACAGAACACACACATGGTTCTTAAACCATATCATCAATTACAATAAATATTGAATTGAGAAAAAATTCTATCTAACTTATAATGTTACAAATATTCTTTATACACCTATTTAGTAATTACATAGTTAAATATTTAAACACTTTTTTGTGGATGAAATTCCTTACCCAGTCCATCATGATTTCGAAAAAATCCTTTGTATATCCAAAATATTAGTTATTTATTATATTAATCAAAGATATTACAGAAATTTATTTTCAATACAATGGATCATCCACCTTCTTTTTATTCTCATGGTTGTAACGCATTGATAATTAATAATATTTCATCATCTAAAACTCTATATATTGGTTCATATTCATGTATTTTGGTGTGAAAATATTATTTAAATATGAATTTTATTTATATTGGAAATACCATTATAGGTAATGATAAATCCACTATATCATCATTGAAAATATACCACAGCTTACTCAAAACATTATCTTGGTAATGTTTCTCAATAACCCTCAATTTTGGGTAGGAATAATCTATCAAAATAACATTTTACATCAATATTCAACAAACACCATTCATGGAAGCATCATTACAGATTAAAAACCCATTTCCACTGTATCATATTGAAATCATTGGTCTTTTGATTAACCTCCTTGTTAGACGGTTGATATTTTCCTCATATTTAGTTTTCTAAAGGAACTTATCTCCCTAATAAGTTAACATTGTATTTGGATTACATAAACATGATAAAATATCCATAAATAACCAATGTTATATAAAAAATATAAGAAAACTATGGATCTCGTTCATATTTGTTAGAATGGGCCAACAGTTAATAAATTCAATCACTAACAGTGGTTTTTATAAGTCCAATATCACAATGTATTCGTAGTTTCCAATCAGTTCATGGTATGAAAACTTGGTTATATACACCTTCATAACCCTGAATTGATGATATGAAGAATGGAGATCAATCATTGAAATGAATTGATCTATATGATGCTGATTAAAAAATTCATCAATTTGAGGCTTATGATTTTTATTATTTATTTTGATCTATATAATCAACATAGATTCATGTTTATTGATAATTATTTTAAAAAAAAATCACACCCAACGATGATGAACTTTCTTGAATAACACCACATTTCATGGATCTCGTAGAGTTTCTACATCAATTCCTACAACACAATCGATGGAATTTTATTGGGTGTCATTTAAATAGGTTTATAATAATGTATGAGCTCTATTGGGAACCCAACAACATGATCTAATGGTTGTAAAGGTTGTTATTAATTAAATGTATCAATATAGACCCATAAAATAGGAATATCATTTTTTTTTGAGTTAAACCCTAAAAATTTAAGATAAATATTCATTATTAATAAGAATCATGACCAATAAGTTGAATAAAATATATATTATAATTTCTTATTTACCATCACACTAATAGATGATCATATACCATTAGGAATATAAAATGATACATCTGGTCCATTAAAATTGATGGAGTATTTATGTAAATAATATGAATACATGCCCAAAATAACATAGAATTAAACCCATGGGGAAAAATATATATAAAGGAATCACATTTCCACAATCCTTAATGGGTGATGATTTATAAGCTTTTGTTTTGATAATTATATCATTGGATTTTGTCACTAATAATACCACTTTTAATTATTAAGTATATAAATTATAATTCATAGAGACATTTAGTAATATATTGGAATTTATATAACTATAAAAAAGGATAACTATTTATTTAAACCTACATATTAACACATTAGAATCCACAATATATCATGAAACCTTAGAAATTAAACAACTAGTATGAACATATGAAATTATTGATCATATTTATGAATACTGAAAAACAATTTTTCAGATATCTAAATCATGAATCCTTATTTTAGATTAATGGAAATACAGGATTATCCTAAAAAATTCAAGGTTGAAAACTATTTAAATCCTTCATAATGGTTTTTAATGAAAATTTTATTTTACCTAAAAAGTTTCCCTATAGTGTCAAACCAGGTGCACATTTATGAAAACTCTCCATGATCTAAAATAATTGATATAATATACTTCAATACTTATTTGTGCAGTTATTATCCCAATATGAATCTTTTCAAAAACCAAATCCATATATAGTATCGAGATAAGTATATTTTTCATGGAAAACCACACCCAATTTATTATAATAATATTTCAAATTCTACATTAAATAGAGATATCGAAAGAGTTAACACTAATGTTTTCTCATAAATATTTCTTAATACTTTGAATTCCTCTATTTCATACCATATATTATTACCCAATAATTTCATACCATGATATTATATTTTATTAGAATAATACTAATTATAGAACTCATTAACCCCTTCCAAAATCATAAATGCTCTAGTATGTTTCAAAACATAGTTAGATACAAAAACTAGTTCATAATTGAAATACACCATCTCCCAATAATTTATTAATAACTATAACCCATCATAAATTTATAAAACATAATAGTTTTCATTATAATTGGGGAAAAGTAAATGTAATAATTTGTGATCTTAGATTACTTATAAGGGTTAATAGTGGAGACATCAATGATCACATAAATATAATATTACAATAAGGGTATGATAATTTGTACCTCAAATTTTAAAATAATACCATTAATATCATAGATATTAATTTTGAATTATGGAATAATTCATGGAAGTTCATATGTCTTAGTTCCTAAAGTATTAAAAGAATTTAATAAATAAGAGTATAACATTAGAATAATACAAATAATAATGGAATAGAAATAATATTGGAAAATAATTTCTTTTGTAGGAATGACTTATTGTTGGGGATATAATAGTGGGATTGGATTCACGCCCTAAACTATCATAATATTCAATGTTTACAAAAAATAATATCATAGTAGATAAAGTCCCTTATTGAATTAGGTTTATTACCCAATCCAGTCTTGTTAATATCTTGGGATATCTCTCATTACTAAATTCTTTGAAGTGATATATAATTATGGGATAACCCATCACCTATTGAAAACCATGTATATTTCATTGAAAATATTATATAAAAATTCATCATATATTTATAACCGAACATGTGGAAAGTAAACAGTGGTTCCTAAAAATTTCATCCTAGAATAAACCATGGGAAAAAATTTCATAAACATATTTCTATCATAATAATTAACTATAAAGAGAAAGAAAAACGATTTTATAATTAGATCATGTCCCCAGTAAATATTAATAAACACCAATGGGTTCCATCCTATATGAAAAATACTTTTAAAAGGAATTTGGGAAAATTTCATGGAGAAAATACACATTTTACATTGAAACCGCTTATTTAGAAAACTTCCCTTATATAAATGAAATTTTATTATATCAATGTAAGATTGTTATAATTAAAAGTAATAATATAATCATTTATCTTTCATGGTATTTGAAAATTCAATTCATGACGTATACATTAAAAAGATGATTGTTTTCAGATTTACAGTATTGAGTCAAATATACCTAATTTGAAATATGACAAGATATTCATTTTAAACCATTTCATAAATAATAAAACATTGTTAAAAAATATTTCATAAAGTAATTCTATAATACTAAATATAGTCTTGAAATAATTTTGAAAATATATTAAAATATGAGATAAATGCTTTTAGAATGAAAGAGAAAAACTAATATATATTTTCCTATAAAATATTTTTTTGGTCACATGAGTATATTAAGAGTGGAAATGAAAGGAAATAATATATTAAATATATGTAATTCATGGATAGTAATAATAATTTAATTATTTATTTTTAGATCATGATAGTTTATTTTTGGAAACATAATCATAATCCAACCTAATAAACTTTGAGATGGTAAAATAAAACTGTCACCTTAGGTCTGACATCCATTATACATGTTTGAAATTAATTTATAAAAATTAAAAATTTATTATAAATATACTCTATAACATTAATCATAAATAACATAAAAAATATTATTACTTAAAACCTTTTATCACCCGTTTATTAAAAATTGTTTATTTTAAACACTTTTCCTTTGGATAATTGTTGTGTTTTTCACATATGTTTTGCTTCGACATGTTTTTCACCTCTAATTTTATCCTGGTTCCATAACCATAATGATTTTAATAATAATATAAATATAATATATATTCATCATGTACGTTTTAATATTCATCAATAAAAGTTAGAGATTGAAATATTAAATTCATTGTTAATGGAGATAATAGGTCGTATTCACGCTTGAACGTTGTATTAAATTTTTTCAATGGGGGAAAATATTATATTTAAATACCAATTCACCTTTTAATAATGATTATTATACCATAAAAATCATATATATTCATAAAATAAATCCCTATGAACATCTATTTAAACTAAAAATCATAAACTAACAACATCACATTATGGAGGTGATATTCCACACGTACACACGAGAGACAATAAAAATTTACAATAGATTGAAATGTTATAATATAGATGTTATATTATAATTAAATATATACAATATTTTTACCAATATCATGTATATAAATTAAATCCATCAATATATCTAGTTGTGAGAGTTGGTAATGGAAGACAAATTACATCAGTTCAAAACGCTGTAGTATATCAGACAGACGATCAAATGTTTTGTTTCTCATTTGATGGGATAGAATATTGAAAAAGATAAGTTAATTGAAAATATAAAATATTATAATATTGTAGATCATAATTTTTTTATTTCATCATGGTTTATTATGGTTTGATGGAGTTATAAGAAGAAATAAAACAAAATCACACGGTTAAGAACTATATATCTTCATCAAAATTCAACCTTCAGTTTACATTCAATGCCTCCATAGAATGGTATTCTATTTAAAACAAGGAATCAAGAAAATAGGGATAGATATAAGTAATATATTATGAAATTTTATTTTTGATCAGAATGGATCATTATGTGTTAATAGGAGAGGAGTGTGGGTATCCTTTTATAAATTGGGGAGAGGACATTCATGGAATTTGTGATAAGAACAAAATGTAATGATATCTTATGTATATAAAATGGATCCAAAATGGTCAATTAAATAATATAATATTGTATAGGGTTCCAATATGGTGATGTAAATGTAATTATCTTCATTTTTTGGAATTTTTAAACCCTTATATATATATATATATATATATTCCCCATGGAAAACCAATATTATCCTTTAAAAAGGTAATAGATTTTTTTTCAATTTCATATTGAAAAATAAGTTGAAATTATTATATAATATAAATTAAAAAAATTAAAAATATGGAAATATGTTTATCAATTTCAATTCATTGAATTGATATAATTAAATTTAAACTTAAACATGAAAATGTGACGAAAATATGGGTTGTCTAATGAAGTTTTTTTCTTATGTATAATTTTTTATATATTAGAATCCAGAATAAAAATTATTCAAATAAACTAAATTAAATTAATTTTACTATAATATTACTAATTTTACATTTAAATACATTTTAAAATAATATGGATCTTTTTAAATTTTTTGTATTGAAGGAAAATGTTTGTGAAAAATAGTATTTCTCAATATACATGAAAAATTAACATTTTCAAAAAATTCTCAAAAATATTATTTACGATAATTAATTAATACTTATTTAAAAATGGATGTTATGTTTTTAGAATACATTTTTTAGAGGATTCAAAAATTCTTCATATTATTTCCTCATAAAAATAATGAAAAACTATTTTATTGATTTTTTTTAAAATATAACGTCATTAATAAAGATATATTTTCTTTATGTAGATCCTTTATAAATACTCTTAAAATTTTGTTATTGGTAATTTTGAAACCTTTTTAATAACTTGGTAATAATAAATACAATATTATGACTCATTTACACTCGGGGGTGGAGGCATCACAAGATATCCCAAAAATAAATCTATTTGAAATGAAATATGTCATAAAATTTTGAAATGCTACATAAATTGTTTATGAATGTTGTAATATGAAATGTACATATTAGTGAGATATTTTAATTAATTTATGTGAAAAAATATATTTTTATGGGTTTTTGGTCTACATACATATAGAATATATAATATTTAAATTAATAAATTTTTATATTTATTTGGATATGTGTATATGAATTGGACATTCTTAATTGACCATATTATTTAGAATAATATAGTAATTCATGAATAATTTAATATTTTGGAAGCATATATGTAGAATAAGATGTTTTTATATTTATGATATAAATGAGTTTTTTATATTTATATTATGAGGACATCTCAATATATTGTATAATGAATTATAAATTTTATATATTCATGTTTTAAAAAAATATTTTTCTCATAATGATTTTTTTATTTTTAATTTCTTTATTTATTCCCTTATTTATGAATATAAATTATTTATATAATTAATGTTATTATGATTCAGTATAAATAGTTCAAACTACATTGATATATTTCATACCATTCATTTATGTATCTTTATGATACAATATAATAAAAAAATTATTTTTGTTTAACCGTGGTTTGATATTTATTTTTTATAATTCCAAAGTAAATATTTTACTTCGATAATTTGTGTTTATTTTTACATAATACCATGTTGGTATATTTAATAACCTGTAAGTAATTATAAAATTATATTGAGAGTCTGGGTAAAATTTTCACCGATCTAGGGATAGATGTAATATCTAAAAAGTTGGGTTTGAAATATTATCATGAATCATTTTCATAAGATATATATGGATATGTAATAAATTTTATAATTTAAATTCTCAATGGATGAAAATATTAATTTTCGATTGTATACAAAGCTGTACAATATTTTTAAAAAAAAATATGTTACATTATAAGTAAACATTAAATAAAATATATGTATTTATATAAATATATAAAAAATATGTATTGTATACAAAATTGGTCTTCCGTATGATGGTTTAATAGAATCAATGCGAACTCAATTTGGTGTTTTTTCCTTGGATAATTATTAATTCATGAAATGGATGATATGGGATGATATATACATAGATTAAGAAATGGTTAATTCAGATATAAAGGATAAAATCAATACAACATGGAATCCTTATACGAAATACTCATACTAATACATTTATATACAATACCCACCATATCCACCCACTTTGTGTGGTATAAATTATAAATTTTTTATACTCATGATTTCATTAGTAAATTGTTTTAATTTTTATCATTATCACTAAAATAAGTGCAGTGATAGATGGGATAACACATCATCAAATTCCAATATTATTCTGTGGACTACATATTATAATTATCATATTTCATATATTCCTATAAATTAATTATTCCAGGATTCACATTTTTGATGATTTTTATATGTGTATTGGGGTAAATTTCAAAATGGGATGAAAAATGTAAATAGGCTACAAAAAATACACCATCATTCATAGTAGTGAATGAGATTAAATTCGGTAAACCCAAATTTGAACCAACATGTGAGAAATATATAAATTTATTTATTCCATGAATAATATGATATATAACTAGTTGGAACTCCATGAACATTTTTTTCTACTATAGTGAATAAAATAGAGACATAAAAATTTTAACTGGATAAATTATTAAAAAAGTATGAGGAATGTTGGATTCCCCTTTATTTCATATCTAAATCAAATTATCATATTAAAGTTTTGGTAGACTTGTTATATAAGCAACATTAATTTTCCTAGTATATAGATCATATTGATTTGATACACATTTCTTTCACACTCTGGAAATATTCTCTCTACCAATTTTTGATTATACATTTCCTATCACATTCCAAAAATATGAATCTATTATCCTTTATGTTCGTAGATATAATGGTTTATTGGATAATATGATTTCACATCCCCCATCATTGAGACAATGTATGTTACTAACTCGTGAACACAAATTCCTCTATCTACGATCTCATTTTAGATTTCCTCCTTGTAACAAGAATGATTTAGTTTTTTAATTGTTAATACATGAGTTTGTTCCATATGTTTTTGGGAAACAAAGGAAGATAAATTTTATCTTTCAAGTTTATAAGGAATTTTAATGTGGACCATGTCATGGATACGTGTGGTGGATACATGTAGATGTTGGAAGTGGAATAGAAAAGATTCCTATAGTATAGAGTCTAATACACAGACTGTTTTGAGATACATCCAGCTTTAACATGGATAAACCATGCATAAGGGGATATGGTTTAATCCTTTGGTTCAGTTGAACTCAAAAACATGGTGGAAGAGTTTGTGGTAGGGAGTTCCATGTAAGTATGTTGGGCGTTTTTCCTTTTTGGGAAAATGTTTGACATATTTCATGGGATGCGCTGGGTGTATATGATCTGTGTAAGGAGTATGATGTGGTTTCTTAGGCCATATTTTTTGCGGTGATTAAAAAATTACACAACGGGATGCACCATAGCTTTAGTTTTAAACCTGAAGACATTCTTTGGATGGTGGTTATGCTCCATTGTCATTTGGTATTGTGACATGATGATAATATATATTTTGTTGTATTATATTTCGAAGACATTCTTTAGAAACACACAACCCATTAAATTAATCCATTATTATGACATCTCTCTTAGTTATTGCCAGAACCAAGTGCATAAATATTATTTATTTCTCCCCTTTCATTGGATATGAACCTCAATACTTGCGAGATCATTTCTTATTTGTTCAGATTGTTTATTTAGTATGTGTATCTATGAAACAGTTCTAATTCATGAATAACAGGATGTTATTATATAATTCCTTTTGATTATTTTATGAAAAGTTTTTATTTGGTGAAAAGTTGTATTTGTTATGTGAGATCTATGTTTTAATAACGTTTTTTTATTAAATTTTGTCTTTGGAACATGATTTGTTGGTGAAAAACCAGAAAGATTTATTTTATTACAAAATTTATTTTAATTTGGGGAAGTAGTATTTCTTCATTTTGAATATTTACTATAATTGTTTACTATGTTTTTAAAATTTCTATTAGAAAACATAATATAGATGGATACATTGGTGCATTAGTAAATAGAATTGTAACTTTTTTTTGTAATACCACTAGTGGGTTGATATCAATTAAAGGTGATTGCACTCGATATTAGTAAGATTCACATGATTTATATACTAGTGTTTTATTTTTTATGTATAAATATGCACTCTTATAAGATAGAGCTAAGATATTATTAATTCTCACTTAATCATGGTTTTACCCATTATCGTATATTTCATTGAAGGTTACATACTGCAATATCTTATATTGAATCCACAGATGGTTTTTCGTAGGCTATCATGATTACATAAATATACCTATCATATAACAGGTTTGGGTGAATAAGAGAGGATTTCATGAAATCTGATAGCAGTTTTCCAAAAAACATATATATTGTAAAATATTTATAAACTATATGTTTTTTTAATTGTAGATCTGATATTGTCGAGGAATTAAACTTGGTATATAATATTTAGGGAAATACTACTATCCTTTATAATCACACAATAATTTTAAATTGTTTCTATGTATTATGTTATTAATTTTAATCATATCTGTATTTCAATTGATTATCTCATGGATATGTTTTTTTCTTCTGATTTTCACTCTATTTTTTCTTCACTTTTATATGATAATTATTTTATTTGTTACACTTCTGATTTTGGAAAAAATCATTGACAATTAAACTATTTGACCAAGGAGGGCTCATTAAAAAATTTAATCAGAGTGACTTGACGACCAAAAGTGTTACAATACTCCATGGGTTTGGTTTAAGGTCATCGTTAGATTGCATCTAGGATCATTTGAATTTAAGTTGTTGGTGTAAGAGGGTGCTTGGTCATCTCACTTCCTCTATTGAACTCGAGTCACCATGGGTGGTCGAGAATCATTTCTAGGATACAGCCTTAGTTTTTGAGGTTGTTTGAATGAACAAGATTTATTGTTTATTTATGGTAACATATTCTTTCCCAAAGTTTTGACTTTTTTCATATAATTCATGCATGATTTTAAATTCTCGTTATTTAAAAAAATAGATATGGGTTCCTAAATTTGTTCTTATGATTTTTTTCATTAATTTTCTCTTCAAATTATTGGTTATTGTCTTATGTTAATTTGAAAATTAATCCAAGAATAAAATTTTGAATTTGAGTGATGATGTTGTATGAAAATTTCTACAAAAAAATCCTCAGGTGGACCCATCTTTGGTACAATATGTAATCCGAACTATTTAGAATCATGGTAAGGAGGGTATTGAAAAGCATATAAATATGGAGGATCATTGATTAGAAATTACTATATAGAATCAAACCATTTTATGAGGTTATAATAGACCGCAATAATACGAGTAATGGATTGATGAAATAGAGATGATCATCAATTTTTTTAAGTCACCAGAAGATTACAATATTGGGTTTTATACTAACATGTTTGAGTGACTTGGAGGGATGTGGTGGGACAACATATTCAAAACCCCATTTCATGAAAATATTAACTGTTATAGTTTTAGTAATATGTTAGAAAATTTTGTATCTATAAATATTTTTAGTGGAATATAATTAAGTATTTCAGACATAAGATTTGGGGGAGTGTCGGTTTTTGGATTATTACATAGATTTTTATGAGTAGGTACTAGTAGAACCTGATGTTTTTACTAATTATTTCCTTATGGATCATAGATTTGATTAGGGTTGAGGGATTATGTTCTATAAATAACAACTCTCAGATTCTTTCTTAACTTTTTATTGGTAGTAGATAATGATTAAATTTATTAGGAATACAAAGATACGGAAACTATTATAGGTGTAGATTTTGTTGATGTACTTGTTATATATGGTTTGTTTTCTTTAAAGAAAAGGAAATTATAGGATGCTCTGTTTTCTTCAGGACTAGTTTTTGGTGGTTCTATAGATATTATATGGGTGTTTTCTACTTATTTTGAAGTCAATTTATACTATGAATAATTTTATGGAATCCACCCATGAATTTCACCATTGTAGAAATTCTTTTCATCTCAAGTATTTTGTTGAAATAATGTCACAATGATGTAAGGATTCATCCACTATCGCTAAGGATTCAAAGGTTTATCTAATTCTTTCAATGGTGTTTAGTCTAATCTATTTTCTATAGAGTATTTTCATGAAGTTAATAGGTATCAAGATGGATTATAGTATGGACGGATTTATATAGCATGGTATATACCAATGAAATTTAAGCACAATTAGATTTTTTATAGGTATATTGATTATGTCATCCTCTATGGTAGTAGCTTTATTTGATTCACGTTAAACTTATTAATTTATATTATCTACATAAATTTTCATGATTTGTTTGAATTTGAAAATTACTCTATTCCAGTAGAATCAATCCATATATTTTGGAATGTGGTCTGAACACTGTTTCAAATGTATGATGTGTATTGTAACAATAAATGACTTTTAATTGGGGTGAAATATATAATTTCATTATCTTTATATATTCAACATGATCATTGGATGATTTTAGAATATAAATTTTATTTATAGTTTAAAATTTCTTTATTAGTAATGTATGTTTTTATATCTCGATAGGATCTCTGATTTCATTCAGGTTGATTGTAACTAAATGTTTAGGAGGGTAGGACATATTTTTCTTTATACGAAAATAATCCCATGTCAATTATATGAGGTTTTTCCTAATCCTATTGATCCTCATTAGAGTATTTTACTTCCAACAGTGTTTATTGTGTACCCTGATTACTTTTATGATGATTTTTATGGGATACCATTATATAGAGAGTTTCATTTCACTATTGACATGCTCTATTATATGATGATAATTTATATACCATTGTATCACATGAAACCTTCTATGATAAATTATATTAAAGTCTTCATTTCAAAAATTTATTCTAATGGATTTATTCATCCTATCATGTCACCTTAGGATTTTTCTAGCCTCTTTATTAATAAGGTAGACAAAAGCCTTAACATTCAGATTAATTTTTAAAATCTAAATAAAATGGCCATTAAGAAAATATATTAATTTCCCATAATTGATGATCATATTTATCAACTACAAGGTCCTCATTGTTTTTTTAATATTGACCATTAGGAAATTTTTAATTTGTGAAAATATAAGAATATGATATACATTAAACCGCTTTTAAAAGATAGTATGAAAATTTCATGTTCCTGGTTTTTCCATTCATTCTCATTATCGCCCTTATAGTATTTATGGAACCAATTAACCTGATATTCCAATTATTCATAGACCCATTCATTGTTGTTTTTTGGATAATATATAGGTATAATCTATATTATAGGATGAATATGTGGATCATCTAGTTATCATCATTGGGCCCTTTTGACAAACTTTCTAATATAGTAATATTTCCAAGTGTCTATTTGGGATTAATGATGTGAACATTATGTCAAATTTTATATCATAAATGGAGTCTCAATAGACCATGAAAATTTACTTGAAGTAATTTCATAGGAGAATTGTGGAAATTTTCGTGATATCTAATGATTCTTCGGTGTTGCTGGTTAGTGTGGGTGGTGTGTTAAATAATTCCCCATGATTATAAATCCAATGAAAGAATTTTTTATAAAATAGGTTCATTTTGAATGGAATTGAAAATTTAATAGATCCATTAATGAATTTAATGCAAAGTTGACTTTTTTTTATTACGATTATTTTGGAAATTATTTCAAATTTATTATATTTTCTATGATGATTCTGGTACATTATTAAGGTGTGTATTTATGTCTGGAAAATAAGTGGCAGCCAATGTCTCTCTCTAATAACACCCTCACAAGAAGAACATCCCTAGAAATGATTTAGTGTTTTAATCTATTATTCATGCACTCAAATGTTCTCCTCTATATTTATTTGGGGAGTGGTTTCATTTTTATTCAGATCCAAATAAAATGAAGTATTTATTTACATATAGGGAAATGAATGTATTATAGAGGTGATGGATTGAGAATCCTCAAACTATTAAAAAATAAATTTCATATATTTTTTTAATGGGAATTTGTCCATGGATGATTATTATAGGAAATTAAAAATTCCATCAAGAAAATAATCATTGGAGGGTTTGTCTCTTTTGTGTTTGCTTGTTGGGATGAGATGGGGAGTGGTAGAGGCTAGTAGACTACTGTTCTTGTCTTTTATAATGGTTTTGTTGTCATTTCCTTATTATATTTCGAACAAAAATGTGATATATAATAGTTTACTCTATTTTTGTAATTTGCTAAGTGATTAGCTGACCTTATGTGATTTGTTATGGTCTCCCATAAGAATTTTCTATTTTAAGGTAGGTTGGTTGTTCCTATTTTATTGAGGCTAGAACTGATGTATGATAGACAAAGGCCTTTTTTGTCTAAATAACCTAGGATTATTAAGTTGTATTAAGATCAGGGACGTTAGTATTAGTCGATGAGGAAGAGTCATATGAATACAATTATCTTGTCATGATGCCGTAATTTTCAAATAATTAAAGAGAACACTAGATTCTTATTAGTATACTAAAACCATTTCCCATTCTGGTTTGGGTGTGGGATGAGATATATAATGACTTTTCTCAATTGGTTTCAATATTCTATAGTGGGAAGGATGTGGTTTAGGTGATAATTTATTGGATATCAATTTCATCTCATTTCATTCATATCATGGAGAGGATAAAGGTGGATAATATAGATAACAAGTTTGTCTAGTAGGTTGCGATATTTTATGTGGTTATATCTATACTATAGTTATGATTGCTACTAGAGTTTCACATCCTTTTATTTCGAATGGATTTAAAGAGGTGATGGGTTACCGGTAAAAATTAATCATAACATGACTTCCAAAAATGAATGGATCGGTTGAGATTGTTATCTAGATTCTTGATGATGTGATATGCGAATATATTTATTATTTTTGTTTTTCACTATAAAACATATTCTTCTAGTTAGTTTTATCTTAAAACAATAGATATTGGGATTAGATTAATATGGTTTCCATTAAATCAATATATTGGTGTCTATATAGAATTCTATTTTTATTTGTAGAGTTGGGAGGGTGGTCCATGGTTAAGCTATGCATTGTTGATCAGATTATGAAATAATTTATTTGATCCAAATGATACTAGTCATAGAATAGAGCTATTGAAAAAACTGGAATAACCATCATCCTTAGGTACTATAGTTTTAGGGATGTAGTTGGTATTTACTCTCAGTTTGACCTCGCTTGTGAAAATATTGGTCAGGATTATTTGGATTAATGGTGCCAAGGATTTCTATCCCCTTTTAGATCATTGAATGAATTTTAATGGTGGAATAAAATTTTTAATTTCCATCATATTTGACATCAATTATTGATTTGTTCCATGTTTCATCGATTAAGAGGTATCAAATGCACCCTTCTTGTGTGATTGAATAATATAAAATTAATCATTATTTTGAAACAACTGTGATTGAGAAACTAGTTCAGCATATGGATCACTAATAAAATTTAATATGAAGATAAACAATTCTTTTGTATTCTACTATGGTGGTGCATATGGTATAACCACAAGTAATGGGAATAAAAAAATTGGTTAAGGGAGTAGTGGGATTCACTCCCCGTGAGATATAAATCCAGGGAACTTCCTATGGAAAAAATGATTCTATAAGCCACCGACCTTAAAAATTAAATATATTATTGTTTTTGAACTAGAATCCTTATACAAGGATTTTTTGTTTATAGTTTTACAAAATTATGAAGAACTTTTTAAAATTAAACACATACATAAAAGTTGACACATATTCTCAATATTCATTTTTCAAGAATATAATAGTCTTTTCAATAAAACACGATTTCTCTATTTGAAAAATTATCAAAATTATCCCATTGATTTCATCATTTTATCTATTCCCCCTAAACCCATATTAAATACATTTTAAAAACATAATATGAGAATAAATTCCCAATAAGGGATATAATAATAATGAAAACTATTTGTTTATTAAAAACATGAAATCTAATATAAATTCTGCAGTTATCATCATTTTATTCGATAATATTTAATAAAACATTTCCAAATGAAAAAACCAAACAATTCCTTTAAATTAATCCTTAAAATACACTATAATAATTATATACCCATCTAGGTGACATATAGAATCATATAAATAAATGCCTTTAAAAACCCTTTCAATTGGAATACCCATACGACTAACATCAAATTATGCTATTATAGGTTTAGCTGGTGCTATCTGGGAAACACTATATTTATGTAATGGGCACACCATGTGACATCTGTCCTACCACATGTAAAACTATAATGGGATTACCTAACACAATCAGGGACACCCCATGATATATTGTTATAGGTTTACCCCGCACCATCTTGGCAACCCCATTTTAAGGTGTAATGGGTTTCCTCAATGCAATCTAGACCACCCCATGTTTAAGCTATATAAAAAACACCAATTTCCTATAAAAAACAAGTAACATATTATTAAAAAATCTTTATCATAAAAACCATTTAAAAAAAGATTGTAATCCCATAGGAAAAAAACATTCATTCAAAAATACTTTATTCATTTAAAATCCGTTTTTCAAGTCAAAACCACCAAAAAAGGAAAATAAGGGATTTCATTTATGAAATCATTTATGTTTTTAAAAACTATAAATAAAAAAATATTCCCTGAAATAGACATTCATTGTTTCAATGTACATTATGAATAAAATATTCATTTTTTCGTTTGTCAAAACATTCCTTATAAAACATGTTAAAAGATTACTATTGAAAAATAATTAATGAAAATTAAAATTGGCATTAAATTTAACTATTAATAGCTTATTATACCTGTAAATTAACATATAAAATAATATCATAAATAGTTACATGGATACATATATTATATAATTAAATCATTAAACATTAGAATTGTCACATATCACATTGAATTTTTAAATCATAAGGTACTTGAAGAAATGAAATTTAAGAAAATATTAAATAACATGAAAATAAATAAATTCATGACATTATATTTAAGAGGAGGTATATATACACCTCGTAATGGAGGTTCAGTGTATAACATGAAAATATGCCCTAATAAATGTTGAATTGGATGACGTGCCTTACATATAGTCTAACTCATCATGTAAATTCCTTATATCCTAAAATATTAAACATAAGATCATTATTTTATTTCCTAATAACATTTTAAATATTTATTATTCATTTTATATTTCTTATTAACATGTTACATCAACTACATTATTATTTAAGTTCACATTCGGTGTTTTTATGATATTTTTTGCATGAGTACAAAATGAATTTGGTATGATTCTAAAAGTAAAAAGCAATCCATCATCTATAAAGTAATATTCATGAAATAATATTAACATTTATACAACAATTATAAATTTATATTCATCCATTATATATATATATGAAAAACTAGCTATGTTACAATCATAGATATGGTAAGTTGTAAGTACACATGAGTAAAATTTTTATTTTCAAATGATCATTATAGACTAAAGGTATGTATTATGTTATCAATCTGTAATGATAATAATATAATTACTATAATATAAACAATTTAAATAAACATATATATACCATTCATGTCATGTGGGGATAATAAAAGAATAAAATTGTTTATGGAGGTGATAGTTCACATTTACGCATGAATGATGTTATCATTTTTATGTGTATGGAATGGTAGAAATATAAATGATATATTATATTTTTTTTAATAAAAATTCTTTCATGAACATCATATTTAAACTTTTATTCCATCCTTGAAACATATTTATTTCAATTAGTTTGGTGATCAATGATAATGGTTGATGAAATTTCATTTAGTGGTTTGAGCTCATGTTATTATGGCCATTCTATCATGTGTAAAATAAGGTTTTTGTGATTTCTATTAGATTAATTTCATGACAGTGATGAAAATGTTCTCAGGTGATAATTGGTGAAGATATGTGTATTCTTTTTCAATGAAATTGTGAACATTATATGGTTGGGTCAATTCTGATGATGAGTTAAAAGGAGACATTGGATGGTTCAATTTATGAGAGTTTTATGGGTTTATTATGTTAAGACGATGACCCGTGGGTTCTCCCTGAAAAAGTAGAGATGATGGTTAGTGAGAGGATAGTTATGTAGTTGGTAAGTGGTGGTGATAATGAAGATGATTGTAGTTGATAATGGCAATGAGATGACGATGATGGGGGTGTGATGATGAAGGAAACAATGTTGATGGTGTAATAGACTGAACATGTATTACCTTGTTGTAGGGTATATCAATTAGATTGTGTGATTTGTAGGATTTATCATTTACATGACATCCCTGTGGTGGAAATTGTTTTTATCAATTCTGAATATCTATCCCAATAACATGTGTACTGTTTTGGAAAATGCCTAGGTTGCCACTTGAAAACCTTAATTAAAGGGGTTATAGATAAAATAAGGCCGCTGAAATATAAGGAGGGATTCTATTTAGGGATTTGGGATGCTATTTTCTAAACCAAATAGCTTGTGATGTTTCAAAAAAGTGAATAAGGGGTCACATTTTAAAATAATGGGGAGAGGAAATCATGGAATTAGTGAAAATATTATATTAATATAAATTAAATTTCGATTTTAAATGGATTATAATTAATTGATTTATAATATAGGATGATTATGTGTTAATATACATTTATCCAATGAAAATAATATAGATTTATTTTTGTTTTTTAATCCAAATCATTTTTATTTTACCCATATTTAACCCTCTTAACTCTTACCATGAGATTATTTATTTTAAACATTGATTGTAAATATAATTAATATAAAATGAAAAAAGGCCAATAAAATTGGCATTGATGAAATTTTAAGACTTAACTGAATCAATTGGACAAAATTGAGGTTTCTAATAAATTTTATATAATTTAATATAATATTATCTATTTTAAAATACTAACAATGTCAATTTTTACATTATTCATTACAGAAAATCTTTATAATATCTTAAAAATATGTTAAATATGAAAAAAAATCTTAAAACATAAATAACATGAAAAATAAATCCATAAAGTAATTGTATGAAATTAATCATCTGAAATTGTATTTATATTTGAAATTTTAATATCATTTTCTTGTTTTTTCTTTAATTGAAAAATTACTACTTCGTCGTTATAAAAGAATTTTATTTCATTATTTCTTCTCTGAATATTAAAAATAAATTATCTTGATAAATATAAGAATTTTAGTTTTCATAAATCTATTTATATTCTAAATAATCCCATTTGTAACCCCATATTAAAAATATTTCACTTGTTAAAAACAAATTTAGGACAAAAATAGATTTTCATTGAATATAAAATTAAAAATGGATTACTCTATTTAATGTAAATTCAAAGGTTATAATTTCAACCCAAGGATTCATTTATTTTATCCACACTCAGCCAAATAAATTAGGAATATTTTAAAGGTAATTTGATAATATTCAAAAAATAGTTTTTACCATTAATTATTGGATTTACCTTTAACCATTTTAATAATAATTACTTTAGTTTAATTTATTAATGTAAAAAAATAAAAGGAAAGTATTTAATCAGTTTTGGGATTCTGATTAAAAATATTTAAAGAAATTTTGGAAATTCAAAACACATAAATAGAATAAACTAATTAAAAATTATTACCCTAGACAGAATGATAAAACAAGATTTTATAGTAAAAACCATTAAAAGATTGAAATATTTTTTTTATCTAAATTAAATTTTAAATTTATTAAAATATCCAAAATTTGATTAAATAATAAAAACATTTATGTAATTATACATTAAAACCATTCAAATATATAATTTAATAATACAAATAAATATTATGAAAAATCGTTTTTGAATTAAAATGTAGTATTTTTTACTATTCACCAACGTGAAATTTATAAGAATAATAACAGAAATTTATCTTAATAAAATTTAGATATCAAACATCAAAATAAGAAGTTTATTTTTTCTAATATAAAATATAAAATTTTAAAAAACTAGATTTAATACAATTATGTCGTCAAATGGTAATGAAACTATCTTGTTAGAAAAACACTTCTTTTATGAATAAAAGTTCATTCATTATTATATAGTGTATATAAAACAGATAAGAAAAATTTCATGAATTAGACATAATATTATAAATATATATATCATTAATATTATCTAACAAGAGTTAATTTTTTATACATTCCTATAAAACACAGTTCTGCACAATTAAATATTTTTTTCAAAAACCATTTTATTTTATAATTGAATATGGTTTTAATTTTATTTTTTATTTATTGGTAACAATATAACTCATTAAATATACATGTGTAAACCATATATTTATAATTTTGTTAATCATATTACTTTCCCACAAATATAAAATCTATTTTAAAACTACCATATAAAATAATAATACTTAGTGGATCGTTTAAGCTGGATGAGGCATATCATGTATACTATTTAACATAATTAATCCATTTAAGAACTCATGATTTAATATTCTCTGTCGCCCTTTATAATATTTCATCATCAAACATTTACCTTTGGATTGAAATCTAGGGGTGTGAATTTTCAACTTGTATTTGTTGAAATCCCACACTTGTAAATGGATTAATGAATCATCCTCCTTAAAATAATGATATGGAAGTACAATCATCACATTATATAAAAAATAAGAAAATTCAATGTTAGAAAACATGGATATTTAATAAAAATTAAATATCATGTTCTGATGGAGTGTGATAGAGAACATGATTGTGTGAAAGATAACAATCACAAAACCATAACTGTGTGCTTGGTTAAAAGGTCATTGGTTGCATAATAAGGAAATTAAAAAGATAATTTTCTTTATGATTATTCTTATAGAGTGTTGGAATAATGTTACTTCTTAAAATTGGAACATAATGAAATATACTTACATTAATAGCAGAGTTTCAACCATTAATAAAATTCCACTAAAGTCTCAAATTTTTTATAAACAATGAGTTTTCAAGATAATCTTTTCATGACTGAAGCACTAGAATCAACTTCCTAAGAATAACATAATCCAAAAAAGATTAGAATTATATTTTTACTATAGATAAACATTAACCGAAACCATGATGGTTAGGATAATATATGAAAAATCTGAGAAATATTAAACCTTTTTATGATGAAATACAATTTTTATCTCTAACTTTCTATAGAAATATCAATAGTTCAACATATACCATTTAAAAAAAACAATCCTTAAATTTCCCCAAAAATATTATAACAAAGATTAAAACCAAAAAAATATTTTGGATTTAATCACACATTCTTCAATGATAAATTTTAAAATTTATCTCAAAATAAGATCAATTATTCTTTAAGTCTCATACCAAAAGTATTTTCCCTTTTGGTCTTCAAGAATTTATATATATTTCAATAAATCATAGGAAGTCCACAAAAAAATCCAAAATCATACAAAATATTATTCATCCTTTATTTGAATAAAAAATCCCATAGTAATATTTTTACCTTGACTATATAGGATTCCCAAAATTGGTAATGTCTCCCAAAATAATATTACTCACATAATCACCAAATCATTTTCCAATGACATGAAAATTTATTTGATGAACATTATTTAACCAAAATAAAATTATTCTTTATCCATAAAATCATTTAACTAAAAAGAAAATTTCTCAATAACTAGGATTTTATATTGGCTATTAGTAGGTGATACACCCCTTTTCTCTTTGATTGTGAGTTTGATTCCTACAGCCTTTTTGGACATGATGGGGTTTCACCCTTCATTTGTGTCTTCGCCTTCAAAAATCAATATTTATATGACCCTTATAAAAATATATAAATTTAAATAAATACAAAAAAATAACATTATCCTCAACGTTTATTTCATAACATTCATTTTCAATCCAAAAATGTAATATCCCTTAATTACAAAAAAAATGATTGTATCCAAAAATACAATGACTCTCTTTAAAATTTCATTACCTTAGAGGAAATAAGGGGTTTATAAGATATTAAACATATGATAATACTTAAATTTATAAAACCAAATTTTTATCTATAAATATAAATAATACATCAAAATATTTAAATATGTCTAAACCATCCTTTGATACCAACTATAAAGCCAAAACCTTAAACATTATATATACATGTATTTTTGAACTGGAATTCACATTTGAGAATATTTTCATTTTAGAGTTTTACATAATTAAGAGAAACTCATAAATAGTAATACAAAACATGTCATGTGGAAACTTATACTCAGAATCCATTTTCCACAACATAAAACTCTTTAAAATAAAAAATGATTTTTCATTATGAAAAATCATCACATTTATCACCTTAATTTCATTATTTTCTCTTTTCCCCTAAAACCCTATAAATGTTATTTTAAAAACATGGGATGAGAAAAAAACATATTAAGGGATATAAAATTAATGGAAACAATTATTTCAGTAAAAAATGAAATGCAATATAACATTTATCTTTATATTCATGTTATTAGATAATATAAAAAAAAATTCAGATGAAGAACAATCACACTTTATCTCAAGGAAATCATTAAAACCCATTATAATCAATTAAAACCCACCTAGGTGGCCAAAGGAATAATATATATATATATATATTTCTAAACCATTTCAGTTCAAGTAATCATATTGAATAAAACCAATTAAGATATTACTATTATACCTGGTGCGATATAGGAAAACACATATTTTGTTGTACTCGGTATACCCGATGTTTTTTTGGGCACATTATATTAAAATGTAACTAGCTTAACCAATGCTATCTGGGCCACCCGATGATAATATTTAACATGATTAATCAATGATATCTATTCCACATTATGTATATGATTTATTATATTAACCTATTTCATATAATTCACAAGTGCCTAATCATTAATAAATCACTTTCATCATAAAACCATTTGGAAAAATATTATAATTCCATATAGAAAACCCATTTATATAAAAATAATATTTTATTTTGAAATACCATTTTAAATTCCGAAATACCCAATAATGTAAAATATCACCTTTTATTTATGAAAATATGTGATATTCAAAAGCAAGATACAAATTGAACAATAGTCATGGTGACATAAAAATTGTTGTTGTGGTCTATTTTATGAATAGAATATTATTTTAGTTATTGTCTAAATGTTTTGTATGTAACATGTATAAATATTACTTTTGAAAAGAAATGATTGAAATTTTAAATGTCCATACAGTGTACCTGATAATCCATTTATTTTCATAGAAAGGAAAATATAAAATATTATCAAAAATATTAATGTAGATAAAAATATTTAATTTTTAAATTTTTAAAAATTCAATGTGTCACATACAACATTGAAAAATTAAATCATAAGATAGATTAAATAAAAACATTTAAAAAACAAACTAAATAAAATTAAAATAAATAAATTCATGATAATATATATCAAAGGGTCTACATATTCACATTATAAAATATGGTGGGCGTATAACATGAAAATATACCACAATGGAAGAAGATTGAGTTAAAGTCCTTTATGTTGAGTGTGAATCGTCATGTAAAATATTTATATTCATTAACATTAAACATAGGTTAATTATTATTTTTCATGATAACATTTTTCATGTTAATTATTAATTTTAAATCACTTATTACGATGTTATAACAGTTCAAATATTATTTATGTTCATGTAGTACATTTTTATTATATTTGGTACATCAGTATGAAATTACTATGGTATAATGTTTATAATCAAAATTATCCCATCATATCTAGAATAATATTTATAAAACAATTTTCACATTTATAAATCAATAATAATAGTAAATCGATCAATTAAAAATGTGAATGAATGATAATATATGTAACAATCATGGAGATGGTAAGTCATATATAGGCATGAGTAACATTTTAATTTTTCAATGATCATTATGGAAAGAAGGTAAGTATTATTTCATATTTTCATAATGGTAATATTCTTATTAAGAATAATTTAATTATTTAAATATTGTAATATATATCATTCATGAGATGTGGTGATGAAAAATTAACTATATAGCTTTGTAGAGGTGATAGTTCACACCTACGGACGAATGACGTTATCATTTTCATGTGCATGTAAAGATAAGAATGTAAATGATATATAATCATTTAATAATGATTAATATGTTATTAATATTATATATAATAATTAATTATTTCATTAAAACAGATATTAAGAGACTGTGAAGGAAAAAAACCAATATGATTTCTTGAGGTGGTAGTTCACCACACAAATGAATTATAATTCTTTTCCCATTTGATTTATTTCGAAATGATTTTGGAATATTATTTTAAATTAACAACATAAAATTATATTTAGAATATTTTAGTAATTATTTAATTATGTTTTATAGGGATTTTATGAAATTTATTGACGAAATAAAATAGAAACACTTAATTTAAATTGATATATTTTAATCGGATGATCTCCTTTGACAAACAAATTAACACCTCTATGGATGGAGTTATTAATAATATAATCCCTATATAATTTGTGTAGGTATTATTGGAATGTATTTGGTCAATTGTTTTCTAAAAAATATGTATTTAAGTGTCAATAAAATAGAAAATCGAGTTCCCTTTAGTAACATATGGGTGGGAATCTCTTTGAATTCTTCAAAATATTAATATAATATAAATTAATTTTATAAACTAAATGGATCCGAACTTATTTATTTATAATATTGGATGAATATTGTTAAAAATATATTAATCATATCAAAATTATATAGGTTATTATTTTTTTCCCCATCATTTTTTTCTAACCCCTATTTATCCCTTTTAACTCTTATCGTGATATCATAAAAATTACAATTTTAGGGTTAATATAATTACTATAGTATTAAAAAAATACCCATAATGATTAATTAATGAAATTTTAATACATATCCCAGTCATTTTTCTAAAATTTAATTATTTTTTTAAATTTCGTATATGTTAATAAAATATTTTTTTTAAATATCAATAATAAGAATTTTGACACATTTCATCACTAGACTTTTTAAAAACATCATAGAAACCAGATTAATTTATAAAAATAATTTTAAAACATCACTAATATGTTAAATTAATCGAAATAATTTGTTTATGACATTAAAATTGTTTAATTATATTTATTTTTGTACATTTAATATCATTTATTTAATATTAATTTCAATTAAACAACTACTGGATCATCATTGTGCAAAACTTTATTTTTATTATTTCCTCCCATATAATTTAAAATAAATTATCAGGATAAATTTAAAAATTTTAGATTTGATAACACTATTTTTATCTAAACATATCCCCAATATAACCTGATATTAAAAATATTTCACTTGTAAAAAAAATGTATCACAAAATTGAATTTTATTTGAATATAATATTATAAATTCCAAACCGGTATACAAGTGGCTTTAAAAGGATATTTTTTTAGAAAAAAGATTATTTTTGTCTAAAAACAATCAATAAATTAAATAAGACATGTTTTAACATATTTTTATTATTATTTATACTATTATTTTTACCAATAATTACATTATTTATCATTAATTATGTTAACAAAAAATATTAAAGTTAATATTCAAAATGTACAAATTTAAAAGTTACTAATTTAATAAATTTTTTCATTATGATTCCAAATCATGAATCCATTTTTTAAAACATTTAACAGCAAAATTGAAAAAATTTATTAAATATTAATCTCATTGATGGAATGATATAATATGTTTCAATGTAAAACCTTCAAAAAATTAAAATGTTTTTTTATCCAAATTCAAAGTGAAATTGATTCCAATAACCAATATTTGATTAAATGATATATAATTATTTAATTACACATTAAAACCACTAAAATTTGTAATTTTACGTAATAATAAAATTTGATGCTAAAGTAATTTAAAATTGAAAATCTCTATTTTTTTACTATTCATCCAAACATGATACTTATGAGAAAAATAAAAAAAATTAATCCAACATAATGTTTGATATTATTCTTTAGAAAAGAGGTTTATTTTTTCAAATAGGACCTATAATAGTGTAAAAAACTAGATTTAAAACACGTGTACCATAAAAAGGTGGAAAACATGGCTTTTTAGAAAAAAAATACTACTTTTATGAATAAAATTGGATTTTTTTGTTATATCTAGTCTATTAAAGACATAATATAAATTTTAAACATTATGTTGTGAATTATATGTATATATTTTATTAATAATGTCTAATAAGAATGATCTATTTTCTTATTGGCATAAAACACACTTGAATAAATTATATAGTTTTTTAGAATAACATTTCCTTTTAGTTTAAAAAATGTTTCTGATGTCATTTATAAATAATTCGTTAAAAAAAATTAATTATATATAAATGTCTATGGAGTATTTTTATAAATTATTTAATTATATTTATTCCATCAATTATAAATATTATTCAACAAATAACATATTAAATAATAATTTTTAATTGTTCGTTTAAGATCGATGTAGCGTATCATGTATGTAATGAAACATGTTGTTTCTATTCAAAAACACAAGTTGTTATAACATCAATTGTTTGTAGAATTGTGATTCCATATAGGTCACATGTATGATTTTGTTTTATTCTGGTTTATCCTTGGGGTTGCTCTATTGGATTTCATGAAGAATAAGTAGAAAAATATATTTTAGGGATATAATCATTAGTTTTATAGGGAATCAAACGATGTAAGGGATTAATTGTTACATTGAGTAGTTGGATATATCAGGAAATAATCTATTCTGATGTGGTTTGAGGAATGTGGATATTTTGGGGCCACTCCCATTTTCGGAACGGTTTCACCACAGAATAGAAGTAGTTGTATAAGACTTTTATTTGGTTGAATATTGCATGGTGGAGGTAAAGGTAGATACATTTAGTCTTTTGTGGATGAGTTTGATGGATAAATATTTTTAAAGATAGTTGTCAAATGGTTTATGGTCTGAGGAAAATTCATGATCATTGAACATATGAGATGTGTGTGGTATTCCACAGGATTTCAAGTGGCTACATTGATATAGGTGTCTTCAGAATATTACAACGGGCTTCACCAATGATCTATATAAAACATTTACTATGTAATTGGCTTGGGTTCTACATTATGGTACTCTATTTTCAATACTACGTATAAAAACCCAATGAACTTCGAATCTAAAAATTATTCTCCCTTCACTCTCCAGGCATGGGTGACCCATGTGCATCCATGGAGGTCTTTTGACCACTTTATATTTGATGTCTACCCTGGTATATATGAGAAAAATTCTGGGTTTTTCATCTCTATCCGTGAGGAAGGTTTATTTATATAAATGTTGTACTTGATTAATAACTTTATGTTATTATATGTTTATATTAGAGAATTTTATGATATTTGTTATTTCATTATCACTGTGGTATTATCGTAAGGGTTTTATTTTATAGATGTTTTTTGATTAAAAAACGGTTCATGGACCCCCGATTTATTAGTACAATGCCTTAAAGGTGGTTTTGATTAAAAAATTATTCTCAAGAAATGTTGAAGTAATTCATAACTATGAATTTTTTTATAAATGTCGATAATGTGTATGTGATGGTTTTGGGAAAGCATGGAAAATTAGGAACCATTGGTGCAACGAGAAGTAGACTTATCATTATAGTGTGTGTAATGCCATAATTATTCTATTATCAACAGTCCATGACATGACTCAATATCGATTAGATTCATGTGACTCGAAGATTAATGTTTTCTTTTTTATTCCCATGTACATATTCTCCTAGGTTACAGCCCAAATTTTGTTCTTTTCTATATATGATATATTTTACACAAGGTTTTATATTTCATAGTTGGTTTCACACATGATTATATTATAGTTTATACATATATGGTTTTAATTATGCTATCATAATTTCTTAAATTTACTTGTCATTTTCATTTTTGTGTGTGAATATAAGTTGATTTCATATAATCCATGTAATTTCGTAATAAATTTATCTTCCCAACATTCTTTATAAACATGATGTTATTTTAAATCAAGATCCAAATTTCTCTTTTTATTAGAGTTTTTATAGATTCATTGGTAAAATATTGCAAGGATTTATACTCATAACCAAATATTTTTTTATTTTTATATATTTTTTTGAAGGGCTTAGATAAAGGGAACAACATCATGCAGTTCATCAGCATCCCAGGGATGACTCTAGCTTCATAGTAGGAAATTTTGGTGGTGGTGAACGGTCACCAGGCGATTTTATTTTTGTGTTATCTTGTTTTATTTTCAATTTTAACTTGTTTTTATTAACAATTATTAATTCATTTACTTGAATTATTAATAAAAACTTTATTTTATTTGTTCTATATTTTTACAAGAGACTTGGGTTGTCATCTTCCCTTTATATTGTGGTATACATTCTTGAGTGACTTGACTAGTTTGGTTTTGTAGATTCGTTACAACATTTTACCATTTATGGATAAAAATATATTTAATTTTTATTTTTAATTTCAGTTGTGGAATATATTCACTTTAATAGAGTTTTAATTTGACTATGATCCCACATATTTTCATTTGAGAGTAGAAATCGCATCAAATGATCTTCACTCACGTATTTAGAAATTCATTGCAAATAATTCCCAACATTAAAAACAATAGTATTAAAAATAGTTAAAGGGCTGATTAATAAATTATTAAAGGTTTTATAATTTTCACATAGAATTTTAATAATAAATGAAGTTTATTATATTTTAGAGGATTCTAAGATCATGATGAAAATATAAAAAATCTAAAGCATGATGATCACGACACAGATGAAATTTTGTTACTTGGTATGACTACATCCAAATTGGATCTAAATAATTATCTGGATCTCTTCCATATTTCACAAGGAATTGATGTTTCTTCCAATCCACTAGAAAAATACATATAACCTAAAAATTATTAAAATTTTCGAATAGTAAAAAACCATGGAGACTAAATTGAGTTGGAAACAACTTTATTACATTATTTTTTGGAAATTGATTAAAATAATTCAAATAATTTTATTTACCTAGAAGTTATATTTAATTGTGTGATAAATTCTAAAGTATTATTAAAGGATATTATTGATGAAATTAAATTTATTATAAATATTATATAATTTTATCTTTTAGATTCTAAATATAATAACATTTATCCAAATATCTAGTATTCAGTTACTATCTATTCAAATGAATTTTATTCCCCAAATTTTAAAATTTAGTGTCTTTATTTAATTCCACCTAGTAAATTTTATTGTAATTCATTATTGGGTCATAACATTGGTTATTTGATTTCTTAATATATATAGATGTATGACATAACACTATTGATGATGAAACAATTACAAGAGATATGTTTTTATTAAATCCAAATATTGTTTCATTAATATGTGCATGAATATAAATAAAATTATTTCTTAAAGGGAATGAAAACATTATTAACATATTTTTATTACATTTTTTAATTTAATTTTTGTATAATAAATTATCACTATTTCATTTAAAATTAATAGTATCTAATACTAATATGGAATGGATTAGATCATATATATTTTTATTATTCTCATGACTCTATTCTTGGGATATTTTTATTACGATATTACAAATGTACAATATATAAATGTATATATATTAAAAGGTATATAATTTAGATATTATATCATAATAAAGAAATCATTATCAATTCTCCTGAAAATATATACGAAAGTGATACATTCATTTTATCATTTTTTTATACTTAAAAGAACTATTTTAAAAAACAAAAACCTAATTTTGTAATGTTGAACCTGTATGAAAATTTATGAAATATATATGTTAACATAATAAAAAATATACTATTTTTGTCAGGGGATATTATTTGGTCATCTGATTTCATATATGATGTAGTTAATTCCTTTTTACACATATTTCGTATAATGGTTTATATTAAATATTGATTTTGTAAATATTTTCCTATAAGATTGGTTAATGAGACTGTAATTCTCTATCAAGGTAATTTTTATAGTCAAACATTATAGTTCCTTGAAAACATGAATTCCATATTTTTTCATCAATTTCCATTTTCCCATTTCATTAAATAATAATGATTTATTAAAAGGACTACAAAACATTTAATGTATGTCCATAAAAACTACATAAATTTTTAATTTTTAATTATAAATTTTAATAGAATTGTTCATTTTCAGGCCTTGATGAACTATTGATCAATCCAAACAGATCCTCCATTAAATATACATTATAATCCATCATAAGGTCTCATTTTCTCAAAAAATCACATATTTCTATTCCAATACATTTGTTAAATATTTTTATGATTTTTCAAATATATTATTATGAATGAGACTCATTCAATGAGAGGTATTTTGAGGGGTGAATAGGGATTTTTTATATGTGGATATACATTAACCAATCATTTAATTCATCTTTTAACAATATCATTGTTTATATAAATTAAATATATTAGTATATAAAATATAAAAATTCCCATACTGAACAAAATATATACATCTTGTAGTTATTATACTATTACCCTCACATAATTTTGTAACTATAATATAGATAACCAATTATTTGAAGATATTTAGGGTTTTATATAATCTACTATCAATGATATATTCCATGTTAAATTTATTATAATAATATGGTAATCATTCATAAGAACCATAATTTCTCTAAAATTTTATATAACAATAAATTGAATAAATTTTGTGATAGTGGGGTTATATACAATAATAGGATTCTATTATTATTTATTAAAATTAATGAAATTTGGAAATAAAAGTATTTTCGAAAATTATAACTAAAAACATTATATTTTATGCTTAAATGAATTTTATTTTTTAAAAGTGTAATATACATTTTCATTTGGCTAAGGGTGATGTCTTGTTTTAATTCGTAATTATTCCACAAGAGTGAAATTGTTCTAGTTTTTTGGGTTTTATTCATTACGTCTCTTAAAATATAAATATAAATTTATTTTGGTTTTTAATAGTTTATTTATCAATTTTGAGTGATAATATTTATATTAATTAATTTGTATTTTATTGTAATTATAAATTCTTTATATTATTAGGCTAATTATATATTATTATTATCATGTATTATTATTACAGTCAAAATATTTTATTTAAAATTATTAATATTAAATATTATTATTTTCATCACCTGAGATCCTTGTGTTTAAGTTAGTGAGTAACTTCATAGAGGTTTGGAATTCAAAACTCGATTGAAAAAATTTATGTTGTACTACAGTATAGCACTGTCACGTCTATGTATTTATTTGTAGGTACTTTTCTCATCTATTACTGGCCTATATTTCTCCCAAAGGATCCCTCTAGTCTCCCTTGAATTTTGAAGAAAATGGGCATGTTTTGGGGGGATAGAAGCAGGTCCAAGGATTGGCTACAAAGTTTGCTAAACCATTTACACAAATCATACACAGGTGTCCTGGTCATAATTTTTTTTATTCCAAATGTTCACTCCTATGATTAACACAAGTAAACCCCTTTCTTTTTCTAACTCAACCCTTATATCCATGGAAGGCTCCAAAGCTCCCTCAATATCTTTTGGAACACAATATTCAAGGGATCTTTATTAATGAAACATCATGATTCATCATGTATGTGAATTCATCTGTTTTTCCTAGAATTTTTCTCGATGTTTCATCCCTCATTAATGATGTTGCAAATGTCCAAAAAATAGTGTTTTGTTCCTAGGGTATAATTTTGTGTTTTTGGTTCAATCATATAGAATATTGTTCGTCTTCATCCCCATGTGGTGCGGGGATGGTGCGGTTGAAGTTCCACAAAATGTTTTGGGGTTTTGACATATATGATTGGTGATTCCATGGGTAAAGATTTTTTCTATTAGTTATATTTATTTCACAAACTTTATATCATGTTTTTTACTTATTCTGTGCAGTATGAAAAGTAATTTTGATATAACTGGTGAGCATTTGATTCCAAAGATTCATTTTTTCGTCAAATTGTGTGTTTTTATGTGTAACTCATGTGGTATTATTTGAGGGAATTTTATAATATATTCATGTCATTTATTAAACGTGTATTAGGGATGAAAATTCAATTATTTTATGGTATTTGGGTTTATTTGGCCTTGAATGTGGATTTTGAAACGGATTTTATGTGAAAATCCGTATTTTACATCTTGATTTTTTTGAAACTTTTAAATGGTTTATTTAGTTACACAAAGTGTGAAAAATATTCTTTGTATTTTTTTGTCAGTAAATGATTAAAATGGTATTTTTTTATGAAAATAGAATTTTCTAACTTGTGAAACTTGATTGAGAACAAAGTGGGAAACCCGAGTATTTTGGTTTGTAGACATGGACAAGTATTCCTGTTATCTAGTAAGGGTATCATCCATGTTTTATATAGAATGTTTAATGATAACAAAACTAACTAAACATTGGTGATGTTAGGGATCAGTAGGAAATTGGGGTTTCCCTCCCACTGGCTTTTTTATGAGAAGGATATTGTTTATAGTTACTTCTACACTAATTTACGATGTACTTAGGGCCCCACAGCTAGATAGTGCCTTGGACTGGTCCCGTGACTAGGGCTCATTAGGTATATTATACTCTCCATCAGTATACAGTGTATTTTTTGTAAATATTTAGTATCTTTTCAATTTTATTTAAAATTTTTCCTTCTTCAAATTTTCCTATTGAAAACGATTTTCATTAAATTTTACAGCTTTTAGAAATTTTCTTAGCATTTCTTGTTTATAAAATCATGAAATCGTATGGACATATTATGTTTATCGCATGGAATCATTTGGGTGGATTCCAATTGGGCTTAGTCTCATACCCTACATACACCCTTGTGTATTATTAGACTAGATAATGTTTGACGTGGATAAGGTAAATATTCTAAGATATGTTAGTATAGATTATTAGCTCTTATTTTTGGGTGTGGTGTAGTGGAGGAGGATTGGGTGGGGGGATATCCCCTTGTCATGTGGTGGTTCATTAGTCATGCATATAAAAGAATTTGAAATGTGGACCTCTTGTTTTTTTAATACTATATAATTCAATTATTAATTTTTATTAAGACATATTTGGTGTACATTTCCAGATTCAGTTTGTTGGTTATTATAGATTTATTAATGATTATAAACTCAGGTAACTCAATCCCATGTTTTTTTATGATTCCCAAGCACTTATTCCAGACTATGGTGAATGAGAATTCCATTCTATCCATTACAATTACCGGGTCCAGTGCCATTTTTGAGGGAGATGAGATATAGTTCGTGAAAAAATGGTATTAGAGATTGGTTAAGTTCTTTGGGTAATATTATTTCTGATGAGTCTTGTTAGACATGATCTAGGACTACCAGGGCTCAATGTTTTAGTTGTGAGTAGGGTTCATGGACCGTACCTATAGTGACAGACCATGAGACACCATGGGATTGTGATATCTTTGATTGAATTCACTTCCATGTTAGATGTGCGGGCTTCAGAATGAACATGGACATGGGTTTGATGTGTAGTAGTTGTTTTTTTTTTGCATTTTGTGATGAGTTTGACTTATTAATATTTGACGTTATTATTGACAATTTTCAAAACTATTGTACTATTACTTTATTTTGATACTAGTTTTTTTTATAGCAACATTCCTCTTTGAAAATCTCCCATGTGCCAAGGGGTGGAAGCTAGAGATATTTTTATATAATTGCTTTATTAAATGTAGGTGGAATGTATGGTCCGGGATATCAAAGCTCAAGGACAATGAGTGTCTTCTACTCCTGGTCTAGCTAAAGAATATGAGACTGGTTCTAGGAAAGGCAAAGCCTAGTATTTTCTAAAGATCATGCCTCCTAGTTTCTGACACAGCACAAATCCCAAAGAACTAGAGGAATGTATTGATAAAATCAAGTGCATGTTCATGTTCCATGACACACCTAAGTATTTCGGCGTGAAATGTGCCTTATTTATATTAGAGGGTCCTAGCTGTAGGTGGTGGGAATCAATGTTTCGAGCAAGGAAGCACGAGTAGATGAGCGGGACGGACATCAATGTTACCTTAAATGAGAATGACTATCTGGATGTCTTGGCTTATGAAAAATCTCATGAGTTTATGGAAGTCGTCCTTGGGGATCCATTAGTGATGGAGTATGCCAAATGCTTCCCTGAGCTATTCTAATTTGCACCTAAAATGGTCTCCGATGAGAATATGAACACCCAAAAGTTCAATATGGGTTTGCGGCTGGAGATGTATTCATAGATACTACTATTAAATATGCAGACCTATGCGGAGGTAGTTGATTGGGCTTATATGATGATGATTGATCACAAGGGAAGGTCTATTTTTTCTATCATGGAGTCAGTGATGGGAAGTGGTAGTTCATATGAGGATAAAAGGAACCAGGAATAGTATGATAAAAAGGGAGGTGGTGGTTCAGGCCAAAATCCTAGAAAGTTCTCTTTTGTGGCTTCTGATGTAAGGTCCATAGTGTGACACCAGTGATAGAGGCCAGGGAACACACAAATTGCATGTAAATCTCATATAAGGCCTTGTTATGATTGTGTCCCTATAGTGATCATGTAGTGCTTTTGCAAGGATTCACAACTACTGTAGTGTGGTATATGATTAGTGGCTTCCAAAAGAGTGTTAGTTCAGCAAGAGTTGTCTTGAAAAGTGGTATCTCGGTTTTGTGGCCATGGCGGTAGGGTTGGATCATTTTATAGGAAGATCCATTTTAGGGTACAACCAAAGGATAATGACCATTCTCAGATATAAATTAGGCATATTTATGTTGTGGGTCAAGTAACAATGAGATCAGATGCAGGTCCTTTAATAGTTTGAGGAACCATTTTGAGTTCATATTATTTAGTTGTTGATCTCCTTGGCATTAATCTTACTTTTTGTTTTATCTCTTCCCATATTGTGAACCTAATTAAATTTTCCACCGATTTGTTGTATTTTGTGATATAGTTGGTGATGCTGTTGGGTAAGAAGAAGGAGAAAGTTATGAGGTTCCTTCCATGTACACAATCCTTGATCGAGGGTGAGATGGAATGGGACCTCTTAGTCAAGGACATGGAAATTTTTATGCAATCATCAGCATGAATTGGTTAGAGAACATTGAACAAAATCCTTATTATTTTAGGTGCAAGGTGAGTTTCATGGATCCTTATGGGAGTCCTCATGTTTTTCTTGGGGAATGGAATCCTCAGTCGGGTCCTGTAAGAACTCCACTTATAGAGTTCGAAAAACATATCTTCTAGTAATCATCAGTCATGCCAAAGGATGATATAGTTTCACCTATGGGTGTATTACCTCAAGTAGTCGATGAGTTCATAGAGGTATTTCTAGGTGATTTTTTCGCTTTCCCCAAGATCGGGATGTGTAGTTCTCGATTGATTTGGCACTGAGAACACAGATGATATGTGTTCCCTCGTATCATATTCCACCCACCGAGCTGATAGAATAAATATATATATATGGACTATTTGGAACATAAATGATTCATTTTCCATAGAATCTCTCATTGGGGTGATCCTATTCTTTTTGTGAAGAAGGTTGAGGCATCCCTCTAGATGTGCATTGATTACCGGAATCTGAATAAGGAAACAATAAAAAAATACTTTACCCTGAATAGATGACATGTTTGAATAGTTAAAAGGGGGGAAAAGTTTTCCATGATATAATTTCATTGAGGCTACCACTAAGTCAGGGTGAGTGAGGCTGATATCAAAATAATAGAATTCTAATGAAGGTATAACCACTTTAAGTACATGGTTGTGCCTTTTGGATTTACCAACTCTCCCAAAGTCTTTATGGCGATCATGAATAGGTTTTTCTACAAATATCTTGACTCTTTTTCTGTGTTATTCACGAACAACATCATAGTTTAATCTGGATCTAAGGACGAGCTTGAGAATCATATAAGTATTGTGTTCATCAGAATACAAGGTCATCTCCATTACGAAAAGTTGTCCATGTGATCTTTCTGGATTAAAAAGGTGAAGATTATGGGTCAAGTCATCTAGGAAGAGAAGGATTCAGTGGACCCCAAGAATAGCAGTACAATTATGTCATGGGAGTAGTCAAAGAATTTATTTGGGATTAGGCATTTCCTCATCATAGAAGGTTATTATAGATTGTTTTTTTTCAAGATTTATCTCTTCTTTTTTCTCCCATGAGCGCACTCACCTAAAAATGAGTGAAGTTTTAATAGATCCCAGAATTCTTGGCATACATAAATGTGTATAAGCGGAGGTTGACTACTACCCCCATATTGATCTTTCTAGAATATAGAAAGGGTTTTATGGTGTATTGTGATGCATCAGTAATGGTTATCAAGTGTTTTCTTATGCTGGGTGATCAAATGGTGGCATATGGCTCTAGCGAACATTGACCACATGAAAAGAATTACTTGACCCATGAAATGGAGTTAGCATAAGTGGCACATGATTTGATGAAATGTAGTCACTAACTATTTGGAGAGAAGTTTGTTTTATACTCTTTTCATAAGTGTTAACCATACATATTCTCACAATGAGATATTAATCTGAGGCAGCTTCATTAGATAAAGTATTTTTAGGGGTTTGACCTTGATATCATCTATACCCTAGAAAATGGTTTTGTGGTGGCTGATGCCTTGACCTAGAAATTACTGTTGCAGGCTTTGAGGAAGTTTACTAATGAGTAGAAATCGATGGGAAACTTTTCTTTAATTCATTTGAAAACCAAGGAGAACATTGGGGGAGTATTCATGGAAAGAGTACAGTTGAATCATTTTATTTTAGACTTGATTCAGTGGGGAAAGCCCCGTGATGAGCTACGTTAGTGATTGATGTAGTTTCTTCATGGTGGGGAAACATCTTCTGGTTAGTATTCATCTTCCAAGGTCATTTTTTTGTATCAAGGTCCATTTGGTTGTGTCGTTGTCTCTAAATAATGTGGTGATTCATAATAGCATCCAATCTTAGTGGGACATGCATACTAAAGCTATTAAAATATAGTACAATGTTTTTCTACAGTTAAGGTGGCTAGGTATGAGGTGGGATATAACTAATATTGTATCAAGGTGTTACATGTATCAACAAGTGGAAAAATTTGATTAAAGGACCTATGGTTTGATTCATCCATTATCCTTTCCAACCTGGAAATGGAATGAGGTATCCATGAATTTCATTTATTCCTCAAATCATATACCTCTTGGTAAGAAATCTATTTGTGTAGTTATTTATAGACAGACCAAATTAACCCACTTCAGGGTGTAACATTAGTATTTGTCTCATAGAGATACCCTCATTTCACATATTGGTTTCGGGAAGTCCATCAAAATGAATTTGAGTCATAGATTAAGATTATTACAACATAACATCCTCAAAGGGATGGCCAGACAGATCGGAAAAACCATATTCTGGAAGACTTTGTCCATCCATATATCATAGGCTTCGGAGGTTCAGGGGATAGCCATTTGGTATTGGTTGAGTTATCTTATAATAATAGTTATCAATCCTTGATTTTATGGGCTCCTTTTGAGGTGCCTATGGTTGGCCATGTCGACCCCCTTATGTTGTGCTGAGGTAGGTGTGACCACACTATTAGGGTCGAGCCTTGTGAAAGAGACATATGAGAAGGTCTAGATGAACATGAAATAGTTATTGGTAGATCATAGTTTCCATAAATCTTATATTTACTAGAGGAATAGAGACCTTGAGTTCTTTATTGGTGATTATGTATTCTTAAAGGAGTCTTCCCATTTTTGTTATCGTGGTTTTGGAAATAAGGGAGAGCTATTAGCAAGGTATGTCAGACCTTTTGAGATCATTGAGTGTATTGTAATGGTAGAATACTGGTTATCTTTTCCCTCTCATTTGGCAACTATTCAAGATGTATTATATGTCTCTCAATTGAATATGTAATGTTTAGATCTGTCCCAAATGTTAAATTAGGATGACTTGGATATAGAGCCAGATTTATCAGTGTTTGAGAAGCCATTGGGAATATTGTATTCCCAAGATAAGGTGATTTAAGGGAATTCAAGAACACTATTATAGGTTCTTTGGAAGCATAATAATGATGTACATGAGACATTGGATATGATGTCAGGGGTTGAGAAATAATACCCATTCATGTTTCATGATCAAGCTTTCAGTTGACATTCTAAGGTGGAATCTTTTCATAATGGGGATAATTTTCACATACATGTACATATTTTTAGGTATATTTATGTTATATTCTTCGAATATTTTCCCTATAGGATCTTTCTATGTTCTCATTGAATTTTTTGTAATATGGAAATGGTTTGGGTTGATAGAAAAATATGCATAATGTTTTGTTGCACGATTTGCTAATGTGTGGTGCCAAACTGCACACCATTGACGAGGTCAGAAAAATTTATTTATTATTCTCTAATTTCTACTCTAGGATTAACCATAGTTCACCCCTTTCTTCCCTAATTGAAACCTTAAAGCCATGGAAATATCCAAAGTACCATCAAGGTCCTTTGGAACCCAATTTCGATAGTGTTTTTGGTGGTGGAAATTCAAGATTCATTTGGTAAATGAATTATTCTCCTATTCAGTTCATTTTTCATAGTGTTTATTCCCGCATTATTGAAGACCAAAAATTATTGAAACTAGTTTTTCAAACATTGTGTATACTTTTTTGTTTCTTGATACACTCGTATGGATTTGGATTCGTTTTCATCCCCCTATGGTTTGGCGGTTGTGCGGTGGATGTTTCATACAAGGATTTGGGGGTTTTGACATATAATTAGGTGAATCCATGTGTATTAATTCATTGTTGATTTATATTTTTATTAACCTTCTTTATCATGATTATAACTTTTTTTTTGTAGAGAAATAAATTTTCGATATCATTGGTTATGCGTTTGATTCTAATGATATGTTTTCCCTTCATATTATGTGTTTTTCATGTGTAAATATTTTGGTATCATTTTATATCATTCTATAATATATGAAAGTGGTTTATTAAATGGTTTTATGGTTTCTAATTTTATATTTCCATGGTATTGGGGTGCATTTGTCCCTAAAAATGGGTTTTGAAATGGATTTTGGTTGAAAATTCTTGTTTTAATTTTTCAAATTATTTTATGAAAATTTTATTTTGTTTATTCAATTTCACAAAGGGAGAAAAACATTTTGGGTACTATTTGCTGTGTTTATGATTTAAAAATTTTATTTTTATGTGAAAATGTTATTTTATTCCATGTGGAATTTTTTTAATCACAAATAGGGAAACTGACGTATCTAGGTGGTGGGACTAGGACAAGTATTCTAGTGATCTGGTAGTGGTATCTTCTTAGTTTAACATAGTAATCTTGACGATGAAAATAATAAAAATACATTAATGATGTTGGGGACCAATAGTACATTTTTATTTCCACAACTAGTGGCTCGTTCATGAGAATTATGTTGGTTATGGTTACTTATACATCAATATATGTGTACCTAGGGCCCCACAACTTGCTAGTGACTAAGGGTGTTCTCATGACTAGTTGTCATTAGATATATTGTACTTACCATCATCATACACTGTGTTTTGTTAGAAAATTAAGTAGCATGTGTGTGTTTATTAAAATATCACCATATTTAATGTTTCCATCTAGAAAACTATATACATTAAAAGTAACAATGTTTAGAAATTTTTCAGGAATTTCTTCTTTATAAAAACCTGAAATATTTTGTCTTAAAATGTATATCACGTATATTATAATGGGTGGAATCCAATATAACTTAGGTTCACACCATAATCACACCCTTGGATGTAATTATAATTCATAATAATTGACAAAGGAAAGGGAAAGTTCCTTGGAGATGATGGTTTGGGTTGTTATCTTCTTTTCCTGGTGTGCTGTTGTGGAGGAGGTTTTGGGCTTATATCCCCTTTCTATGTGGTGGTTCATGGGTCAGACTATCTAATACCATTGATTTTTGGCAGTCTTGAGGTTTTTTGAACTATGTAATTCAGTTCTTAATTTTTGTTACAACTTATTTGGAGTTAATTTTTTGATTTACATTATTTATTATTTTTGGTTGGATAATGTTTCTAGACTCTGGTAAATTGATCCCAAAACATTTTTTTATGATTCTTGTGAAATTTTTCAAGCTCGTCAGGATAGAAAATTCCCTTTTGGAGTTTCTGTGGACCGAGTTAGGTGGGGGATTAGATGGAGACAAGATCTTGTTCATGACCAACACTATACTTTGGAAAACCATATTGGTTTATAACAGAAGTTCATTTTCTATGTTAGATAACTATAATAGGAACTAATTTAAAGGATACGTAAAATTATATTGAATAATATTAGTAGAGATGCAATAATTCAATTCATCATGACCCCAGAAAATAGAAAAATTATAACTTTACCTTAAGTGTAATCCAAAAAAACTAGAGGCTTCTAACATAATCCAAGGGAATACAAGAATATCAGGGTGATTTATACACCATATAATAGTTAATTTCAAATGAAATATTTATTAAAATATCCCACTAATAATACATAATAGTAAAATTAGATAATAAAATGATAATAGTATAATATAGAACATCAATTTAATTTCCAAAATTTTTGTATAAAAAATAATGTCATCAAAATAAATTTGATGTCACATATCTTGATAGAAAAATTTAAAATAAATGTCATAGAAAAGTGTGTAATGTAATGACACATGACTCTTAATGGATATGAAATCTAATATATGATTTCACATTTCAACATCTCTATGTTAATAAGATTTTTGAATTTACCTGAAACATCATGCATATAATCTAAGTCCCCACGAGTATTTTAGTGATATAATGGGATAATAAATTCTTAATCAAAACAAATAAAACTCTAAATTTTATTTAGTGTTTAAAATGATAAAACATAAATTATGTAAACATATTAAATTATTTTTACCAATCATCCTCAAAATTAAATAGAAAATTATTATGTTCTAAACATGTCTCATTATAAAATAAATTATTAACCAATACAATATAATCCTATACATAACATTGGTATAATATAACCTATGTATAACATTTATTAATCACATCTAATTAACTAATCCAACGCCCCTTTTATATTATCCAACATCATGGATTTTTAAAATAAAATAGTTATGTTATAATTTAATGAACACCACATTAATTTCAATTAGTAAATACATTCTCAATCCCTTATTTAACACATAATGTGTCATTATTTTCATAATTAATCAAACAAACAATGAAATTCAAAATACACTCTCTAAATGTGATTAAATCATTTTCATCAATCACAAATAAAATATGAATTCTAAATT
Organism: Viscum album; assembly: GCA_963277665.1. Taxonomy (NCBI): domain Eukaryota; kingdom Viridiplantae; phylum Streptophyta; class Magnoliopsida; order Santalales; family Viscaceae; genus Viscum; species Viscum album. The sequence continues at coordinate 290,071,384 of OY728141.1, forward strand.
ATAAACACTTAAATATAAAGTTTAGCATTTCATCAATAAAAACCTCATTTTATCCATTATAAAAACTGAATAATTTTACACATATTATTATATGATTTTTTAAAATAAATATCCATTAATACAACTCTTGGATTTGGGAAGCGAGGGTCTTGGAAATGTAGGCTCATTATATATCATAGGAAGTTAAAATGAGAAATTCAAATTTTATTTTCCATTGTGTGATTTTAAATCTATATCGGTTCCAAAAACAACATGGAATAACAAAGATAATACATGAATCAAATGAATCATCTAAAAATACATGTAAGGTAATTATCATGATACATGAGAATAAATTGACTGTCAAAAGTATAATAGGATATCATAAAATAGATGGTAAATGAGTAATAAAGTGGAATAATGACATATAAATCATCATATAAAAAGTTTATGAAACATTGGAATGTGGAAATGATATAACATAATACATTAACTTGTATAAAATTATATCTTCCATGAAAACATCACTTAGTAGGCAGAATCCACTAATGGATTAGGTTCCCCCTAATATGTACATGACGTCTCATGAGACTCAAAAATAAAAGTACATATTGGTGGGGTATAAAATTATGGTCCCACGAATAACCTTCATTTCTTGTACATTTATATGTTTTCTACGTAAAAATATCATCAATATTTCATAAATATAGGAATTACCCATGGAATTAAATGGGTTATACAATCATGTCACATAACGTAATCAAAAGAGACTTCTTGAGGAGGGAATCTGATAAATTTTTATGAACAATGTTATAACCCTTAAATAGAAGGTAGAATAATCTACATATATATGACAGTGACACATATATAGTATTTATATGAATTAATTTACATTAAAAAGAGATAAAGTGAGATGGAGATAGAATATTCATAACCCTATGAAAAAGGAGGGTTGGAATGATTCCATATCTCGAGACTGATTTTTCATGGGAGTTCTTTATAAAACAAAATAATAATCATTACTTAATTATATAAATTCTAAGGAAAATATTCTTTGTTTATTAAAACTATTATTTTACTTTTTACCATGATATATTATATAACAAAACTAATTAATTTCACATCAGAGGTTTTAATAATAAATAATTCGTAACTAAAAACTCACTATCATAAAATGAATAAATTAAAGGATAATTTTATTTAATCACACAAATTATTTTAATCATGAAGTAAATATATATTATAAATAAATTATTATTTTTAAACTAGCCAAAAAATATGGTTATGGAAAAGTAACTATGTTACAGGCATTGAATTGTTAGGTCGTACGTATGCATGAGAAATGTTTCAATTTTTCAATGATTATTCTGGATATATATTAAGTGCCATTTTATAATTTCCTATGTATAAATGAAAACATAAATATCACATTATTTATTTAAATAAAATCATATATACCATCAATGTGATGTGGTCAATAACTTAATCACATCGCTTAATGAGGTGGTAGTTTTCCATAAACATGAATGAGGTTTTCATTTATTTAAAAGACAGTATAGTAAGAATGTATAAAATATATTTAACATCCATAGTTGTTAATAATTAATTAATATAATATATTAACATAATATTAATCCTTATTATCATCCATGAAAAGTGTATGTAAAAATCGAGTGACAATAATTCATGAGGGCGGTGTCTGTTTTTTACATGATCAAAGTTATCGAACACTATATAAAATAGAATGTAAAAATTCATATATCATATTATCATTCAAAAATATTAAGTATATCATAAATATAATTTGTAAATTTTTGATATATCATTATATCCATTTGTGAGATGTGTTGATGGAAAACTAATTATGACGATTCGTGAGGCAATAATCTTTCATACACTTGATCAACGTCTTTCATTCCAATTTCTTGGAGGGGAGATAATTCATGTTCATGAACATAACATAAAAAAATATAAATATACTAAAAATAAATACTTTATCATATGATGCTGACTAAATAATATTTGATGGATGTGGAGGAAAAATAAAAGAAAACTCTCGATTAAGGAAATTTCCTCTTCTACAAACAACATAATTTGGTTTCCATGAAACAAATTCTTAGGGTTGATTTTTAACAAAAATGGATTTGATAATGAATATATGGAAGTAGTTAAGTAATTTTGGTAGTTATTTTATGAAATAAATGGGGTTTTTTTTGTCTGTGATGTAGAAGAGTGGGGTGTTATTTTTTAAGTAGGGGTGAGGTTAGACTTGGAATGTTTGAAAATAAAGATTTACATGAATATTTTCTTATTTAAAAGGAATTAAAAATGATCCATTTTCAAATATAATGAAATATAAGGTAGAAATATTACCATAAATTGTGAATTATAAATGTTTTAGGTAATATTTAACCCTTTTCAATTTAGTGTAACCCCCTAATAAACCTATTTTACCTTAACCATTCTCAATAATTTTATGTTTTCCGCTTTTAATTATGGTGAATAATTAATTTGTCATTATTATGAGATATAAATTATGATGATTTAAAATATGGAATCCATTTTTCCAAATTGGAGTAACAAAAGTGGTAGAAAATAATTTTAAAAATTAGAACTATAAACATGTCAAAATATGGGTTTTAAAGAATTCCATTGTTAAGGAAGAGATGATATCAAATTAACTATATGAAAAGTAATCATTATTAGATGAATTCAAATTATTATTTTCAGATTTAAAATCTATAAATTTTATTGAAATCACTCCTGATTATGGTTTATTGTAATTATTTTAAATGGGAAAACATTATAATCATTAAGATTGTTTTCAGAAAATGTGTTTTTAATCCTAAAAATAAACATTTAATAAAATGTAGTAATTTTTTGAAAAAATTATTTAATTGAATTTAATATAACTAAATAATAAATTATGAAATTTTAAATCAAATTAAAATATTAATGAGGTATAATTTATTAAAAATAAAAGATAATTGTACATAAAACTGTGTTTTATCTATTCATAGAAAAGAATATATTTTATAAAAAATCCCAAAAATTAAACCACATGTTAATATTGAAATTCTTATTTCAAAAGTGATATTTATTCTTCCATTCAAATGTTCTAAAATTAAAAAAAAATTAAATTATTTCTTCAAATACAGACTAAACCACCATTTTAGAAAAATTTCATTTGTCATAATGAAATTGTTTTTTTAATAGTAATTAAATAATTTATAAACATTAAATAAAAAATAAATTTATTTATAAATGCTTAAACCACACATTATTTTATTATTTTGTATAAAAAATTCCTACAAGCCAACTTAATGGCCATGTGATAATGGTCATTATTAAAAAATAGTATTTAAATAGTGTATCATGTTATATTTAATCCATTTGTTGTGTTCATCATAATAGATCATTGAAAATTGATTTATTTATAAGTAAAATATATCATCATGTATCTATGTTGTACATTGTTTTCAACAAAAAAAATCACCTGAAAACATTTATATTACAAACTAATGTGAAAATAAGTTAGGGTTATTCTATTTCGTTGCCTCTTTCAGTTCCAATGTTTCTCCCTCAGACCATTGGTTTCTCCACAATACATTGAATATGAGAGTAGTATTATTTCATATAAAATTATCTCTGTGATCAAATATATTCATCAAGTTTTCCTTATATGAATGGTATTTATCAAATGATTCTACCTCTATCCTCTAACATTTTAGGGGTCTGGATTGTTCTTCTTCAAGAGGTATACATGAAACATGTCATATTATTTAGATAGGTTAATTGAGATATCTAGTTTTTATGAAACTAATCTAATGACATCATAGATATCAATAGAGATAATGTATATACAACTAATCATTATCTTATTCCAAAACTACATGACATTATCCTATAATTAAATATTTAAGAATTCCTTCATTGTCACTTTAACCTATAGGTAACATCGATGGTTTTATACAGTGATTTTATGTTGATTTTTTCTACATTTCATGTGATACTAAATGTTGTGTGAAGTATAATTCATATTTTCGGAAGGATGATGCACCATCATCTTTCACTCTCTAAATTCATCCCAACTTGTTAGAGTCTGAAACATTATCCCCAACATATCCACATAATGTTCCTTTTGAATACAGTGATGAAAACTATTTTTATATGAGAACTCTTATAGGGGAATGTTGTGATACCAATATAGTTTTAAATACTATAATCAAGTCATTATATAATTCTATAGTGATTTCATGGTTCATTCAGGTAGACCATCAATCTATGGTTGAATAAAATTACATAAATTGATTTCTATTTCGAACTCTTGGTGAAGGATTCTTCAATTCCTTATGGTAAAACTAAAATATCAATAAAATATAATAGATGGTGAAATTCCATGAAATATTACCACTTGTCTTTTATATATGAAATCAATTTTTTCTAGAGATAAGTATTCCTTGATAGCACTAAATTGTGGAAAATATTTTAGACGATCGACTACCAACAAGACATATTTATTGCCTTTTGATGTCTGGTGAAGTCCTGTGATGAAATATATGGTCCTATTTTCCCATCTTCATACTGGAATAAGAAACTATTTAACAATACCCTTAGACTTTTGTAGTGCACCATTTACTAGTCAGCATACCATCCATTGAGATATAAATTCTTCATTTTCTCTCTTCGTGATATCCTAGAAAAACATTTTCAATATATTTATACATCTTAATGATTCAATGATGAATAAATAAGGTTGATCTATTCACAATGTCTAGATGCTCCCACATAATCTCTAGTTTTTATGGGACAAAAATCCAGGTTCCAAACCTTATTAACCAATATTCATGAATTTGTTTTATGGAGTAGTCACTGCCTTTTTTGTAGCACCACATCCTCTTTCAAGGCCTCCATGATCCTCTCAATAATGGATGACTGATCATCAATTCGAGAAAGTTCAGATAATGTTCATTTTAATATTCCAATATTCATATTTTAGAAATATGAAAATATTATATCCTTGTCAATTATCATTATTGATAATATCACAATATCCCTTATACTTTGAGAATAATCCATTTTTTTTCTTTTTTATTATGAAAATAGATTTCTCAATAACGGTTCTTGGTAACATCTAAGCATGTATGAAAGTTCATCTAAAACTCAATAGGTGTGAATGTATATTTTCAGGATCTTGTGAGCCAAATAGATTTAACAATTAACACTACAAAAATAATATTACAAGATAATTATTGTCAAGATCATTTCCACCAACTTTAGATAATGGGTTTAATAGTTCTGCTCATCGTGACTCAAACTTCATTGAGGCGTAAGTTATAAATTTAAAATAATACATCAGTATATAACCCAAAAACATTTTTAAGCATCATTTTATACAAAAAAAATATTCACATAAGAGTATAATTAGTACTTATGGAGTGATTTTGACAACCCTGCTTTTTTTTAAAACTTAAACATGATTTATAACATAAAATTTCACATGATACAACAAAGAATATCAGGAGGTTTAGTTTCTTTGGGGCTTAATACCATTACCTAAATACATAAAACATTAAATACAACATCTTTATTGAAAACATCATTTACATGACCACTACATTCCCTCGTACTTAGCATTGCATGTGATAACCTGAGGACATGCATAAGAAAAGGGTGAGCTATAAAGACCAGTAAGGGAGTACACATGGAATAACATGAGGAGTACAATACATTTCAGACAATAAGCATATCAATAGAGCATAAAAGAAACATGAACATAAAGGCATGATAAAGCATGATAATCATAACACGGAAATCTGGCAACAACAATTAACATGGAATTAGCATGAGCCAAGGCTCATCGCACATAAAGCATGAGTAAACCCTCACTGAACATGAAGTATGAGTAAACCATCATTTCACTTGAATTATCATGAGTCAACACTCATTGAACATGACGTATCATGATACTATAATTTACCTAATGCATTGCAGAACTATAAGGGTGCACCCTTCTTAATCATTTCATTTCATGCTTAAGTGTGCCACATGGATCATAAAACATGGATTCATAAAACATAAACATATATTACATGATAAAGGAATGTGGAATTCATACATTAATCTTTTTAATAAATATGTAAAGGTGCATAAAGGTGGATACCCTTGATGGAGAAATGGGCATGGTATCCACTACACAATGGCATTGGCTTAGAAAATCTGTGCGATTTCGGCACCGTAATGGCGTGACATAAGAATTCATTAAAAATTGTTGATGAGAGAGAAAGGGGTTCCTCATCATATTAACATGTAATGGACTGTAAGGAGGTCATATAGATACTTATTTCAACAATTGTAATGGAATTTAGATTCATGATACAAAATTATTGCTTGAATGTAAAAGAAGAGAGAGAAGTTCCTTTCGGAATTTCGGTATAGTAACGGGTGTACATGGGAGGAATTTAAAGAGATAGAAAGGGGTCTCCCATCATTCAAACAATAAGTGGGATGTATGAGGGAGGTTTGAAACCATACTCCAACATTCATAATTGAAATTAAAAGGGCAATACAACTTAAAGAAAATTGATAAAAATGAGAAAGGAAGAAAAAACCCTTACTTGGAAGTGTGCTTCCAAAGGCTAGAGAGAGGCTTGTGAGATGCTTCTTGGGAGATTAGGGCACCTTGGGAGGATTCTAGAGAGATTAGGTCAGAGTTTGGACTAACTAAAAGGGATTTTAGTGAGGAGGAAGTGGGAGCTTGGGTGGGTTTATATAGGAAAGGTGAAGGAATTCTTTATTATTTTTGTTTGGGTCCCCTTACATTAAATTAATCCAAACCACAAACCATCCCATGGTTATTGCCCATGGTTTTTGGAAAAGGGAAGAGGAAAAAAATATTTTATAAGGCCAATGTCCGAACTTTTTAAAATAATAAGGATACTTATGTGGATGTGAGTCACCCTCCCAGGGAAATTAATTTAAAAAGGCAAAGTGTTGAATATGTCTTGAGGGGTCCATTAATGCTTTTAAAAGTAAGTCAAAAAAACCCAAAATCACATTATTTTAATGATAAAACATATATTGGCCGAAAATAAGGATTATGGTATTTTATTACATCACCATTGGGTCATTATGATGTCATAAAACACATTATATATTTAAAAGGTATTTAATTTTTACCCAAAAATTTGACTGTCTCATTAAATTATGAAAAACTCATTGTTGGATAATTTGGATATCCTGATTCCAGAAATGACATTTATTTAATCTAAAAAAATTCTAAATATGTTAATTTTCACTTTTAAAATAAAAACCAACATTTATAAAAAATTCACGGGTTTTGACAAAAATGGCTTTCAAACCATTATATAAAATTATAATTGCATTCATAAAATTATAAGATCATTTATATTTAATAAAAATTAATTTAATAATAATATTATTTTTTTATTAAAATATTATTTAATTCAAAAATCCCGTAACTTAATAAAATAGATTTCTTAATTAAATAATAACTAAAAATACCATTTGTACTTTAAAAACTATTTACAATGTATCAAAAATGACTAGAAATTATATTCATTATTATATACAAAAATAATGTACATGAACATAGTACTACTTATTTTTTACATAACCCCTTAGAACAACTGCATAAGACCTAAGGGTAAGGTGTACGATGGTGAGAGACTCTTGGGGTGGCTCGGATAACATCGCTTGAGTGGTAATCTCTATCAACAACCACTTTTACCGTAGACAGTCCCGTTCGAGCTTGACATAGTGAAGCTCTGCTTGGGCTTGGTCAAGGGCGAAGCCCAACAATGCCACCTCTTTTCTGAGCTCCGAAAAATGGGCTTCATATGGGGCAATTCTACTGGATGAGGCCATCACTTCTTTTGTCTGAGTAAATTGGATTTGTTAAGGTCCTATATTTATACTAATCTTGTGATCACTGTTCAACGACTATATTAAAAACGGTCAAAAATATTAACATAAAACCAAAGAAGTTGACAAGTTATAAAAACATTTTAGATAAAGATACATTTATTAATATCAAGAGTGATTTTCCATTAATGAATCTTTGGGTCGTTACAATATTCCCCCCTTAAGAAATTTCTCCCTCGAAATTTTCCTTTTCACACACTAAAACAAATGTGGGTAACTCAGCTTCATCATATCCTCCGATTCCCAAGTGGCTTCTTCAAACTTGTGGTTTCTCCAAAACACCTTGACGAGGGGCACTGTCTTATTTCATAGAACTTTTTCTCAACTATCTTAGATCTTCACTGGTTGCTCCTCATAAGAAGGATCGTCTTCCAATTGTACCACCTCAAGTGAGAGTACATGTGATGGTCCGGTATGTACTTCCTTAAGAGGGATACATGAAATACATCATGAACCTTGGCCATGGTAGGTGGAAGTTCTAGTCGATAGGCCACCACCCCAACACGATCATGAATATCAAAGGGGCCTATGTACCTTGGACTTAACTTCCCTTTCTTTTCGAAACTCATGACCTTTTCCCACGGAGATATGTGTAGAAACACCATGCCTCTAGCTTTAAATTCAAGGTCTCGTCGACGATTATCTGCATAACTCTTCTGTTGACTCTGGGCTGCCTTGATATGCTGCTGAATGGTTTTTACCTTCTCCACCATTTCTTCGACCATTTTTTGTCCAAGCAGCTTACATTCACCGACCTCATCCCAATATTTCGGTGTTCTGCACCTTTTCCCATACAGGGCTTCATATGGTGCCATTTGGATGCTTGAGTGGAAACTGTTATTATAAGAGAACTCAACTAGAGGAAGATGTTGATACCATCTTCCTTTAAAGTCCATTGATCATGATCTCAACATATCATCAAGTGTTTGGATAGTCCCCTCAGATTGACCATTAGTTTGAGGATGATAGGACGTACTGAAGTTCAGTTCAGTATTCAGAGCATGTTGAAGACTCTTCCAAAATTTAGAGGTGAATCTGGTATCTCAGTCAGATATAATAGATAGTGGTACTCCATGCAACCTTACCACTTCCCTGATATATATCAGTTCCAATTTATCCAAAGATAAATCCTCTCGAATAGTAATGAAGTGTGCAGTCTTTGTAAGATGATCCACAACAACCCAGATTGCATTGTTGCCTTTGGATGTCCTTGGAAGTCCGGTGACAAAGTCCATGGTGATGTTCTCCCATTTCCATTCTGGTATGGGCAATGGTTTCATCATCCCCTTATAATTCTGCCTCTCTGTCTTCACTTCCTGACACACCAGGCACTTTGATGTATATTCAGCGATCTCCTTCTTCATATTATACCACCAAATTTTTTCTCAGAGATCTCGATACATCTTTGTGCTCCCTAGGTGAATAGAGAAATTTGAACTATGTGAATCATCCAAAAGTTCTTTCTTCAGCTCCGGACTTGATGGAACACATAGTCTTTTCCCAAACCGCACAATTCCTTCTTCATTAACATTAAACTCTGAAGATTTCTCTTCTTCGATAGCTCCCACTTTTTCCTGAATTCCCACATCATCCTTTTGAGCATCCTTTAACCTTTCCAAAAGAGATGGTTGAGCAATCATTTGTGAAAGGATTGATGATGTACCCTTCTTTATGATTCCCACATCCATCTTCATCAAGTCTAAGAATATTGGATCCTTCTCAATTCTCATCATTGATAGAATCACTGGATCCTTTCTACTTAGGGAATCTACCACCTTGTTTCCTTTCCCAGGGTGGTAATGTATTGAACAGTCATAATCCTCGATGAGCTCTATCCATCTTCTCTAGCGTATATTATGCTCTTTCTATGTGAATATATATTTAAGACTCTTTTGGTCAGTATATATCTCACATTTCTCTCCATAGAGATAATGCCGCCAGATTTTCAAGGTAAAGATCATAGCCGCTAACTGTAGATCATGCATTGGATTGTTTTTCTCATGGATTTTCAACTTCCTTGAGGCATAGGATATCAATTTATCATTCTGCATCAGCACACATCCTAATCCCTTCTTCGAAGCATCACTGAATACCACAAAAAGCTCCCCACTTGTGGGTAAAGTAAGCACGAGTGCAGTGATAAGCCTCTTTTTCAACTCCTTGAAGCATTCTTCTCATTCATCACTCCAAGAAAACTTTAATCCCTTTCTATTTATCTTGGTAAGAGGGTTGGAAAATCGTGAGAAATTTCTCACAAATCGTCGATAATATCCAGCTAACCCCAAGAAGCTACGGATATCTGTTACCGATGTTGGCCTCGACCATCCCTCAATTGCATCTGTTTTGGAAGGGTCCACAGATATCTCATTTCTTGTGATGATATGTCCCAAGAATAAGACCTCCTTCAACTAGAACTCAAACTTTCTGTACATTGCATAGAGCTTCTCCTTGCGCAAAGTCTCTAGTAAAGTTTTTAAATGCTCCTCGTGATCCTCCTTGGTTTTGGAGTATATAAGAATATCATCTATAAAGACTACCACAAATTTGTAAAGGTAATCTCTAAATACTCCATTAATCAAGTCCATGAATATTTCTAGAGCATTGGTGAGTCCGAAAGTCATTACTATGAATTCATAGTGCCCGTACCTTGTACGAAAAGCAGTCTTGGGGACACTTTCCTTCTTCACCCTTACTTGATAATATCCCGACCGCAAATCCAACTTGGAGAAGTATTGTGCTCTACGCAGATGATCAAACAAGTCATCGATTCTTGGGGGAGGATAATTGTTATTTATCGTGATTTTGTTAAGTTCACGATAATTGATGCAAAGCCGCATTGACGCATCCTTCTTCTTGATGAAGAGGACTAGTACACCACATGGTGAAGCACTTTGGCGTATAAACCCTTTATCCAGATTCTCTTGTAGTTGTTTCTTCAGCTCTTCAAGCTTTGCAACAACCATTCTATATGGAGTCTTGGATATTGGTAGCTACCCTGGTATAAGTTCAATTGAGAACTCAACATCTCTTCTTGGAGGAAGACCAGGCAGTTCCTCGGGAAACACATCAGCGAATTCCCTCATAATAGGCATTTGTTTTAGGATGGTTTCTTCCTTGTACTCAATAATCTTAGCCAGATATGCGTGCTCATAAGGCAGTATTATCCACTCTTGAGATGGTGGAGCTAAAGGAGATTCATCTTTATCCTAACACATGTAAAGAATCGGGGTTCGATTCTCCATATGGAGTGTGATTTCCCTCTCCCGACAATTTATGTTGGCTCTATATAAGGAAAGACAATACATGCCAAGAATTGAATCAAATTCCACCAGAGGGAGTATGATGAGGTTTTCCGGGATATTCAATCCACATATTATAACAGGGGAGGACTTATAATCATGGGCTGCAATGATTTCCCCATTTTCCGTACTCAGAGACATCATTACTTCCATGATTTGTGGTGGTGCTAGGATTGTTCTACTAAAAATTCGAGATATAAAAGAATCCGTAGAACCTAAATCAAAAAGTATGTTCACTATTCTTGAATGAATAACTAGCTTACCTATCACCACTTCGTTTTTGGGGTTCACTTCGGCAGAAGTGATGGCAAAAGCTCTTCCTTGCTGTCTTGGAGGTTGTTGGTTGCCTCTGATAACCCTTGGATTCGGGCACTGATTTGCAAAATAACCTGTTTCTTTGCATTTGTAGCATTAAACAATGCATTGAGGTTTGAACGGAGCATTCCTCTCCTATGTCGCAGCCACAGGTCCTTCTTGCCGATAGTTAACAGCTAGGTGCTCTTCTCTTCGACACCAGAAACATTTTCTCGTCCCCTTAAGGCAATTTCCAGGGTGCTTCATTCCTCACTTTTGGAAAGTGGGGTGCTAGATCTTCTTAGCATCGTTGGATTTATCCATCGGACCACCAGCATTGAAGTCCACCTTACGCTTCTTGTCCCCATGATACCCATGTAATTCCCCGATCTCCATTTCAACCTTGAGGGCACATCGGACAATTTCCTCATAGCTGTCGAAGTCACGGATCGCTAATAGTTTCCACAAGCTAGCCTTCAGCCCACCAAAGAAGCGGTCAACCTTGAATTCGGGGGTAGTGAAAAAAATGAGAAGCGTATCGTGCAAGACTCATGAAGTTTTCCTCGTATGATCCAATAGATTCTTCATCTTTTTTATTGAGGGAAAGGTAGTCCCTTTCCATCTTAATCCGGAGGGTGCGCGGAAAATATTTATCAAAAAACGTCTTCTAAAAATCCTTCCATTCTAATGCCTCAATCTCCTCCTCAGGCATCCTATATTTGATCAATGTACACCATTGATCAGCTTCACCCTCCATACGATAAGCCGCTAGGAGAACCTTCTCTTGTTCAGAACATTGGAGGATGAAGAATATCTTTTCAATGGAGTTGATCTATTGTTCAGCAATTGTGGGATCTGATGATCCACTAAAAGTAGGAGACCTTTGTCTCATGAAGCTCTCTATAGATACTTGTTCATTCATGGGGGGGGGGGTTGAACGTTCCTCTTGACCCATGTTTCTATTCAAAACATAGGTAGCTGACAGAGAAGCATGAAAAAGTTTGCGATTCCATCTCCCATTGGATTTGGCATCTCATTAGTACAATCATCACACTGATCTTCACAACAGTTGTTAGCTCGAGACCTCCTATTACTGGCCATTGGCTGGAATAAAAATAAATTTAGGGGTAACACGTAAAGTGTAATCCAAAGACAAAATTTGATGACTCAAAAATAAACTTTTATTTCCTTAACTCATGAGTCTATAGGCTTCAATATAGGCTTTCCATGATCTACTTTCAAACATATATTCTTAGGGGGATTTTTCCCTTAATAAGGGTTCATACTAAGATTGTGAATTTATCAAAACATATCCCCTATGAGTGTCGTAACCAAGAGTGTGACAAGGCCCATTGTCGTGTACGAGTTCCCGTTCGAGTCTAGCTCAAAGCGGTGTTTTCGGGTTTTACACCTAGGATACATCTGCGCCAGAGCCGCCTCTACCTGCTCGTATCCAGACTAGGATGTATTTGTTTGATAAACCAGTTAATTAGTATTTACCAAAACTTAGGGATGTTTTTATTATACTTAGTCTTGTATCTAAGGCTTTACTAGGGTTTCCTAATCCCAAATATAACTAAACCTATCATCTGATACCAACTATGACAACCCTGCTTTTTATTACAACATAAAATCTATTTATTACAGAAAACTTCACTTGATACAACAATGAAGATCGAGAGGTTCAATGTCTTTTTGGATTAGGATCATTAAATAAAAACTTAAAACATGAAATACAACATCTTTATTGAAAACTTCCTTTGCATGACCGCTACATTCCCTCATACTTGGCATTGCATGGGATAACCTGAGGACATGCATAAGAAAAGGGTGAGCTATAAAGCCCAGTAAGGGAGTACACATGGAATAACCTGAGGAGTACAATACGCGTTATACAATAGGCATATCAATAGGGCATAAAATAAACATGAACATAAAGTCATGATAAAGCATGATAATCATAACATTGAAATGTGGCAACAATACTTAACATGGAATTAGCATGAGCCAAGGCTCATTGCACATAAAGCCTGAGTAAACCCTCATTGCACATGAAGAAAGAGTAAACCCTCATTGCACTTGAATTATCACGAGTCAACACTCATTTCACATGACTTATCATGATACTATACTTTACCTAATGCATTGGAGGGTTATAAAGGAGAACCATTCTTAAACATTTCATTTAATGCATAAGTGTGCCACATGGATCATTAAACATGGATTCACAAAACATAAACATTTATTCCACGATAAAGGAATGTGGAATTCATACATGAAACTTTGTAATCAATAAGTAAAGGTGCATACATGTGGATACCCTTGATGGAGAAAAGGGAATGGTATCCACTACACAATGGCATTGGATTAGAAAATCGGTGCGATTTCGGCAACGTAACGACGTGACATAAGAATTCATAAAAAATGGTTGATGAGGGAGAAAGGGGTTCCTAATTATATTTACATGTAATGGAAAGTAAGGAGGTCATATAGATACATGTCCCAACAATTTTAATGGAATTTAGATTCATGATACAAAATTATTGCTTGAATGTAAAAGAAGAGAGAGAAGTTCCTTTTGGAATTTCGGCATAGGAACAGGTGTACATGGGAGGAATTTAATGAGAGAGAAAGGGGTATCCCATAATTAAAAAAATAAGAGGGAAGTATAGGGGAGGTTCAAAACCATACCCCAACATTCATAATTGAAATTAAAAGGGTAATACATCTTAATGAAAATTGATAAAAATGAGAAAGGAAGAAAAAACCCTTACTTGGAAGTGTGCTTCCAAAGGCTAGAGAGAGGTTTGTGAGAGGCTTCTTGGGAGATTGGGGATCCTTGGGAGGTTTCTAGAGAGAGTAGGGCAGAGGTTGGACGAAATCCAATGGATTTTAGTGGGGAGGAAGTGGGAGATTGGGTGGGTTTATATAGGAAAGGTGAGGGAATTCTTTATTATTTAGGTTTGGGTCCCCTTACATTAAATTAATCCAAGCCACAAACCATCCCATGGTTTTTGCCCATTGGTTTTGGCAAAGGGAAGAGGAAAAAAATATTTTATAAGGCCCAAGTGAGATCTTTTTAAAATAATAAGGTTGCTTATGTGGAGGTGAGTCACACTCCCATGGAAATTAATTTAAAAAGGCAAAGTGTTGAATATTTCTTGAGGGGTCCATTAATGCATTGAAAAGTAAGTCAAACAAACCCAAAATCACATTATTTTAATGATAAAACATATATTCGCAGAAAATAAGGATTATGGTATTTTATTACTTCCCCATTGGGTCATTATGATGTTATAAAACACATTATATATTTAAACGGTATTTAATTTTTACCCAAAAATTTGATTGTCTCAGAAAATTATGAAAAATTCACCGTTGGGTAATTTCGTCGTCCTGATTTCAGAAATGAAATTTATTTTATCTAATAAAATTTCTAAATATGTTAATTTTCTATTTTAAAATAAAACCCAACATTTATAAAAAATTCACAAGTTTTGACAGAAATGGCTTTCAAACCATAATATAAAATTTTAATTTCATTAATAAAATTATAAGATCATTTATATTTAATAAAAATTAATTTAATAATAATATTATTATTTTATTAAAATATTATTTAATTAAAAATTCCCTTAATTTAATAAAATATATTTATTAATTAAATAATAACTAAAAACACCATTTGTACTTTAAAAACTATTTACAATGTATCAAAAATGACTAGAAATTATATTCATTATTATATGAAAAAATAATGTACATGAACATAGTACTACTTATTTGTTACATAACCCCTTTAAACAGCTACATAAGACCTAAGGGTACGGTGTGGGATGGTGACAGACTCTTGGGGTGGCTCGGATAACATCGCTCGAGTGCTAATCTCTATCAACTTCTACTTTTCCCGTAGACAGTCCCATTCGATATTGACATGGTGAAGCTCAGCTGGGGCTTGGTCAAGGGTGAAGCCCAAGGATTCCACCTCTTTTCCGAGCTCCGACAAATGGCTCCGTGTGGGGCAATTCTACTGGATGAGGCCATCACTTCTTTTGTCTGAATAAATTGGATTTGTTAAGGTCCTATATTTATACTAATCATGTGATCACTGTTCAACGGCTATATTAACAACGGTCAAAAATCATAACATAAAACCTAAGAAGTTGACTTCTTATAAAAACATTTTATATAAAGATACATTTAATAAGATCAAGAGAGATTGTCCATTAATGAAAATTTGGGTCGTTATAGTGATAATACACATTTTCAAATATTTATATCTCTTTTCACAAAAGTGGACTAGAATAAAAGTACACTATTTATTGTTAGATTGGTTAGTGGTTCTAAAAATAAATATTTTTTTACAAATCATCATTAATATTTGTATATTTCAATGAGGAAATTGATATCCATTATAGATGTTATTCAATGAAATTACTATATTACCCATGTCATAGAAGGGTTTACAAATATACCTTTACTGGTGATAATAATCACCATGAATTATTCTTCCTTTATGAGAAACATAAATTTACATAACTTTTAATATATCTTATCCTATATCATAGAATTTTTCAATGTATTAAAATAATAATCATATTGTTCCTTGATCTTGGAGTGTATCAGAATATAATCAATAAATACTACCTCGAGTTTTGTTAATGTAATCTATAAAGACTCTATTACATATGTCGAAAAATATTTTTGGGGGATTGTGAGTCAAAAAAGAAATCACTATGATGGAATAGTGTTTATAAGTTGTTATATAGGATGTTTTTATATGATCATTATTTTTACCCTTAATTGGTGATATTTTTACGGATGTTCCGCCATATACGAATAATGAGACCCTAATTGTTGATTGAACAATTCATCAATCTCAAATATGTTATAATTTTTCTTTATCCTAAATTTTTCAACCTCACACAAATCAATGAAATAAGGAATTGATCCATCATTCTTCTTGATGAAGAGGACATGTGAACCCCTTTGGCGATCAACTACAACATAATAATAATTTATCTATATTAATCTATAGTTTCTTATTCAGGACCATGATTTCAACAATAACCAATCTATATGGAGTCCAAGATATTGGAAATGATACATGTTCATGATTGACTAAAAATTAATCATTTTTTCTATGATGAAGGTTAATAATCTGTTGTGAAATATATTAGTATAATCATCAATAACAGGCATGTCATAAAAAATGATCATTTCACGAGTCTTAATCATTTTAGAATGAAATGATTTCTTAGATGGAAAAAATATTGACCCTTTAGATGATGATACCAAAGGAGATTCATCCTCAGTCATTCAATTATATATAAATGGATGGGTATTATTGATTCATATGGTTAATTTAGTTTCGTGAAATTTTATTTTGGTTCTATTTATGTAAATCAAATCAACGGAATATATTTAATAAAATTACACTAAAGTAAGTATCATATGGTTTTTTGGGACATTCAACTTTCCAATATAAATAGGCGTTGAAAAATATTTTTGGGATAATATAATAGACACATATATAATCCTCAAAGATAACTCACCATCCTTATATTGAGGTGGTGTTGCATTTTTTACTAAACATTGTTGATATGAATGAATTCATAGAACAAAATTCATAAATTATATTGAATATTATTGAATTAATAACTAGTATACATGTCACCACATCAATATTAGCTTCCACCTCTTTAGTTGTAATCAAACAAGCTCACCCTTGATCCAAATGTCTTGGTTGTTTTTTAGTTATCATAAAAAAATGGGAATAGTGAATTTGTTAACATATTGTCTTTATTCTTTGTAGTGGTATCATTTTACAAGAGGAAGAGGGATGGATGGAGAATTACCCGATTCCATCATATTAGTGGGTTTATCATTTCTATAATCACTAGGTAGGTTTCCTTTCTTTATTCCCATAAAGCACTTCCGGATCTACTTTAAAACATTTCTAGAATACTTACTTTCACAATTTCGACAAGTGGGTTATTAGAATTTCATTCTACCATTATATTTCTACATCATACCACTAGATTTAATCCCTATTTTCCATTTCATAACTCTATGATAACCATGAGATTCAAAAAACTCTATCATCACTTTGATGGAATATCAGATAATTTCCTCATAGATGTCCATGTTGCAAAATTTGAATAAATTTTGTATAATTAGATCTTTCCCACTAAAAAAGAAGTCATAATTATATTTGGTAGAGATTAAAAATTTTGGGGGTGTATCATTAAAGTCTTGTGATGTTTTTTTCATACTCCCTAATAGATTCGCCATCATTTTTCATGAGTTAATGGAAGTAACACACTATTTTATGTTGAAAAATGTGAGGAAAATATATTTAAAAAACATTTTCTTGAATTCCATCAACATTATCTAATTGATGTATTCGTAAGGATTCATGTTGTTGATCATCATCCATAATTGAACGACTCCAACCTCTATATAATAAGAATCTAATGAAATTTCCTATTTCTTAGAGTATTGAAGGGTAATGACTCTTTTTAGTGAATTTAATCCATTGTTATTCAATTAAATTATCCGAAGACCCACAGAAAGTTGAATCACGTTATATTATAAAAGATTTAATATAATTTTTCACATTCTTTAGGGGATTTGAGTATATAACATTATTTATGATTTGGATCACAGTCTGAGTTAGCTGACAAATTATTTTTATTAAGTTCCTGACTCATAATTCCTGTGAGTTGGGAATCTTATTTGAAGACATCATTGTATTTCCCCTCATATTGGTTATTGACTCATTTCTCCTACTTCATGCCATTTTATTGAAAAATATTAATTAGGGATGATTAATTTTTAACTATTAAACACAAAATGGGAAACTATGAAAATAAATGTGACAACTCATAAATGGAATATATTCTTCAACATATGAATTTTTATGTAGAAAACTCTATTATACCCAATCTATAAACTAATAAAGATTATTATGTGGATTTTGTCCATTAAAAATAGATCATAATGATTTTTGAGTTTCAAAATAATATCCCCCATCAATGTAAAACTATGTGAACAATAAGGACAATTGTCATGTACTAGTTCCAGATTTTGTCAATCCCGAAGCTCCTTTTCCAATTTATTACCCATATATTCATATTCACCATAACTATGACCAGTTTTAGTATCTAGATATGTATGTAATTTATTCTAAACCACCTGATACATAATTCACCAATATTCCTTGATATATTCCTATACATAGGATTCTACATATATATATAGCCTTATTATTATCCCTAGTGTTTCACTAATGTTTTCTCATCCCAGTCACCAAAAATTGACTAAAAATTTTCTATGATACCGAATATGGTTATCCAATCATTTATATACATATTTTAAACTGATAAATAACCATAAAAATCTATTAATTACATTATTAAGATCATAATTACCTAGTGTATTTGGAAGAAAAGATTTATAATACATCATAGAAAGCTAAAGGATTAAATAATTATTTTATTTAACATTATCACATCCAAAATCCATTCATTATCCGAAAAATACAAGGAAAAACATAGGAAATACATAAACGAAATGGTTGTGATAAAAATTCCATTAAGGGAATAAAATTGACATGGAAGCATAACTTTTAAGTTAATGTTATTATATGATATCATAAGTTAAAAGGTACCTGATTAATCAAGTGGAATAAAAATATAATGATCATTGAATCATAAGAACATGGAACATATGTAAATGATATAAAATATGAGATAAAAATATGTTACGTATATCTTTCAAGAAAACATGGCATGGTGTGAAGAGTCCAATAATATATTAGGTTCACACTATAATCCCACACATAACTACTATTGAGACTAAAACATTACTAAATGCATTAGAGGGTTATAAAACTACAGTACCAACTTCAAGATTCATCTCATGAACATAAATAAAATATCCACATATGGATACCAATCATAGATCATAAAGGTAAAAAATACCCATGAATAGAAATGGGTTTCATAATCTTACCTCATCTCATAATCCAAAGATATTCTATAAAGATGGAATTTTATATATAGTGAAAAGGTATGGGTTACACCATCAACAGAAGGGAGAATTATATTTTTATAATCATTATAGATTCATATATATAATTTATAATCATTCAATAACATTAAATATAGATAAGTATAGTTGGATATGGAATTGTTATAACCCAATGAAAATAGTTTGTTAGAATGTTTTCTTTTCTTTGTGATTAATTTACCCTTACCACTCTTTATCACATTGAATAATAAATTTAATAAATTATTTACATTATCATAAACCATTTAAGTTTTCTTATTCATTTTATTTTATTTCATACCACATTATATTCACTATCACAACAAAATATTCTCATGTGTGGTGTTTTGAAAAAAAAAGTCTCATATATTGAGAATAAAATTCGTAATTTACCTAAGTCAAAATAGATTATTTTTTTGCATATTAAAAATTAAAATCATAAATTAATTATAATTTAAATAATTAACTTATACTTTTTAAACAAACAATGTTATATGGTAATGAAAAATGAGATATGCTAAAAACAAGGATATGTTAAGCCGTATGAATGTAGGAGTAAGATATCCATTTTCTAAGATCATAATTTAATGATGCTAACTGTTATTTTATTTTTAAAAATTTATAATCACATCCAAAATAATTAAATATTAATTTAAAAACACTTGAATATATATTTAATATGATGTGGTAAAAAATTAATCAAATTTCATTGTGAGGTGGCTGTCCAACAAACACTGAACATCATTATCATTTGTGCAATGAATTTTAATGTTAGAAATTATATAATATATTTATTTTAAAGAATGGTTGATATTTTATGAAAATCATATATAAAAATAAATTTAATCCCAATATCCTTCCATTTAATCATATGTGGAAAACGAATCACATCGCTCCGGGAGGTGGTAGTCCGGTGTACACATGAGTGATGCTATCTTATTTAATACAAAATTGGTAGTAAAAAGATATATATGATATTATAATTTAAAAAATATTGTTATATAAGATATATAATATATATTAATTAGAAACATAATTTTTTATATCCATTACAGGAAGTGATGTAAAACTAATTATGTTTTTTTGTGAGGTTGTGGTCCCTCAAACACATGATCAACAATTTTGGTTCCATTTTTTGGGTGTATGAGATAGGAGTTGCTCATTTCTGTAACATAAAAATAGAATTATTTTTAATATATTGATTATTTTTATCATTACGTTTAAATATTATTTAAATGAGGTGGAAGAATAAATAATATAAAACATTCAATTTAGTATCCTACCTCTTGTTTGGCCAACTTAATTTTTTGTGCACCAATATACTTCCCTGGTTGGATTTTTTACCATTACAAGGATTATAGGATAATGTTAAGGAATTATGGATGTGATTTGGGTGAAAATTTTATAATTCAAAGGTTTATGGTTTCATGTATGATATATGGTAGTGGGTGGAATTGTAAAATTATAGGAGATGACACAGCTGAAATTTTTGAAAAGAAAGAAATACAACCACGTTTCCCTCATGAAAAAGGCTCCAAAACAGACCATCTAGAACCATAGAAGATATATTTTTTAAATATTATAAAAAAAATATAAAATAGTATAGTTTCTGTTCATTTTTAACCCTTATATCTTATTATAACCAATGGATAACCCATTTTTACATAAACCCCAAAAATTAATTTTTATTATTTTCATTATTCATTATAGTAAAAAATTTATATTGAACTTGTTAAATTATATAAATTTCTTTATTTCCAAATATATAATACACTTTTCCAAATTCAACTCATAGATGTAGAAATATTAATTTTAAAAAATTAACGTTGTATCCATGTTGAGTGAATATTTTCTCAACACATGCATTTTTGGGAAAAGATGATATCATATTAAATAGATGGAAAATAATAAAACTTAAATGAATTAAAATAAATATTAAAATAAATATTATCTATAAATTTCATTCAAATAATTTCTTATTAGTGGTTATTTTATTATTTTAAAACAGATTAGTATTATACACTTTAAAACTCTTTTCAGAAAAAAAGGGTTTTAAAGCCTAAAAAAATTACTTATAAAGACAATTTAAATTTATTATTTTTATTTAATATAACGAATTAATTTTTATTTAAATTTTAAATCAAAATAAAAAAATGGTACTTTTTTAAAATATATCATAATTTTATAATGATCGATATTCACATTATTCATTAAAAATGTAATATTTTCCAAAAATTCCAACAATTTCACACTAAGGTAATATTGTTATGATTAATTTAAAAATGGAGTTAATTTTTTAAAATAATTCATCTTAATGTGGAAAAATTTAGTATTGAAATATTTGTAACAAGCCAGAACCTCCACTCACTAATCTGATGCTAAAAACATTATATTTTCATTTTTAACATTGATACCAATAAATGTGACCTAATATCCTCAACATAAAAAATAAAAAACCAAAACGAAATTTTGGATCACATAACTTATAATAGATATTTATGGATTTTAATTTTAGTGATTTTGGAAAAATTATTACATCAAAAATACCCATGAATTCAAGAGAGTATATTTAATACTTTAACTATATTTTCATATTAAATATTAGGTCATCATCATTTTCCATGTGAAACAAATATAAGATTAATTCATCAAAAAAATTATTGATAACATGGTGAAAATGAAATTTAAAAAGTGTGAGATAAAATTCAAAAAAGAAAAAAAATCCAAACTAATTAATAGTTGTCAATGAAAAATGAAGGGCATAATGGTATAAGGATATAATGAAATTACATGTGAGAATAAAATAAAAAATAAATAACCATTAATACATGTATTATCAATAAGGAAACATAGAATAAGGATTTAGAGAAGGAAAAATTCATAAGAATATGTAATTATGATCCATGTGATATCAATCATGATAAAAGGAAACATTATAAGATGATGAACTGAATAAATAAAACATGTTGGTATCATGGAATACTATATTTATAAAAACCATATAGAACAATTATAGAACCCTTAAAATGGAATATCCATATTCCCGACATCCATAAAAATTAATTATAAGGATGTATTCATAATACAATTGAATACGGTATATAGGGCTCACCTAAGGCTATATAGGAACAACCTTCAAATAGCATTGTCCAGTAATTGAAACATGAATAATGTACATATTTCTTTATTCTCATCATAAAACATAAAAAACTAATCATTCTTCCTTTAATTACTAGATTAACACATTGAAAAAATGGGGTCCATGAGATTCTATTTAAAACATGATTAAACCATGGAAAAGATTTTTTTTCTATGATAGTCTCTATAAAACATGATTGAACCCTAGAAAATACATGTGTTTAAAAAAATTCACTTTGAAACATGATTAACTCACATATAAAAGAGTTACATAATAAAAAAGTCAGGTTAAAAAACTCATAAAAAGAATAATTATGGTGTAAATGGTATATATCAATATAAACTATTATGTAGAATCAAAATACAGAATCATAGATAGATAATGATTTTGAAAGATCACTAGAAACATTTCTTGATGAAAATAATTTATATTTTGATTTTATTTTTTGAAAAAACAAAATTCATAAAACATTTTCTAACAAAAAATCAATGATAATAACCATGAATATATATAAATGAAGCCTAAATTAAAATTATTTTCATGATGACAAAAATTACCTTTCATATCGTACACATTAAAACCAATTTTAATTCACATTTTTAGTAAAATCCAAACATTCATTAATTATAAAATGACATATGATTCCAATAAAAAAATTAATAAGTAAAATATGGTTCGAAATTTTATAAATATATAATTTTGGTTGTGTTAAAAAATGTTTGAATTTTTTTTAGAAAACATTATTTTCAGTGAAAAATGAGTTTTTGACTAAAAAGAGAAATAATGACAACTTTTCAAAATAAAAACAATATTTTGAATACTTTAGAGAATAAATTATACAAAATCAATTGTAAATAGTTATTCTTCCAAAATAAACAAATTATATGAAAATCAATTAATTTATTTTGATTTCAATCATAAAATTTCATTGTTGGATGAAAAATAAAGATTAATACAGTTTAATAGTGGGATTGTGAAATTAAACCTTACCAAATTGGTATATTGAATCAGAATCCACATGAAATAATAACAATAAATAGATCCTATATATATTATAATAATAAATAAATTAATTATATTACATGTAAAAGGGTATGTATTTGTACTCAAACAATAAGATAAGTTCATAACATAATGTATGTCTTGGAGAAGGGGAATTGCGAAAAAGATCTCTTATCGATTGGGTATCTTCTGGACCATAAACTCATTGAAATAGAGATAAAAAAATGGAAATTTAAATCCCAATAATTTTCATTAAATGATATATTTAATATATTTATGGATAGTATATTCACCACATGTATGAATATAAGTGGTGAATATGCCACGAAAAGTGAGATGGAAATCCTTTACCACTTTACTAATCTTAATAATATTAATCCTCAATAAATAATAACATATGATGAAATATTTAATATCATGTGAGTATATTATTCAATATATAAAATTTAAACGCGGAAGAATATATTCCACATAAATTAAAGGAGTGGTGAATTTTCATATGTATTGAGGAAATAAAGGAGAGAATAGAAATTCCTTACATTGGGTCTTGAATTCCTACATACTCATTTGAACCTCATGTACAATAAATATATATTAATTATACATATATTATCAATAAATAATTATATATATTATACCTATTCTATTTATTTATGACCATTTATTACCTTTTATTTCCATTTCCTTTCTTAAATCACATATCAAGTAATAACTGCTTTGTTATTCAAATATGTTTTGGTTTGTTATTTTCATTCATCATTAAATAATAATTGTTACATGGTCTTTAGAATTTTAATAATGAATCATTTTCATATTTATACCTAATATATAATTTTACTACTAATCATGAATGTCATTTATTATAAATGGAGTATGTTACCAATATTAAGATGGCAGGTCGCACATATTCATGAGTAATATTTCCATTTACTTCAATGATCAGTGTGGAAAAGTGGTAAGTAATATTTTATCTACAAATAATTATCATAGTATAATTTTATTTAATTATATATATTTATACATATATTTCATTTTATATGGTGATTAAAAAATAGAGTCACATCACTTCATAATTGCAGTAGTCCACATGTACACAAAACAATGTTATCATCGTTCAGTGAGTGAAAATGTGACAATATAAATGATATATTATCCTATCAAAATTAAAAATATATTATTAATAAAATAATTTTGGAAATTTATATCATATTTATTCGTTAAATGTATCCTTATTTACTACTATGTAAATCATTATTGAAAATGAAAGAAATCGCTTCACGGGGCAGTAGTCCATTGTACACACTCGCAATGCTTTCAAATTCAATACGGAATGGATTAAAAAAAACAAATAATTATATAATTAATATATAGGTATAATAATTTTATAATATTCATATATATTATTTATATAAATTTCCATAACGAAACCTGATAGGTGGTAGTAGAAAAATCAATTACATCAGTTTGTGAGGTGGTAGTCCACCGCAAATAGTAATGATGATTTTGTAACTCATTTGATTGAAGTGAGTATAGTTGTAGTTCATTACCACAAAATAAAAAATATCAGTATATATACGCCACTGATTTTATTATATAATCCTCAGTAAATAATAATTTAATTACATTTAATAATAAATAATATAAATATGCATGTTGAATAACGTTACATGTTATTCAGGTCACCTAAGTTGGTTTGCACCAAATTCAGTTAAAAGAAGGATTTGTACCAAAAAGAAGGTATTATAGTATGTAAATATGGATATTTTTTGTGTGTAGGTATTGAATTATACAAAATAGTAATAAGGTCTCAAGAGGAGTAGAGAGGGGTGTTTTTTATAATTGAGTTGAGATTCACAATAGTAATAGTTGAAATTAAATAAATGTACCCACATATTTAAAATATAAAAGGGTATTAACTGGATTATTAAGGATCCTTGTACATGATAAGGTTTAATTATGGCTAGAAAAATAACTTTGGATATGTTTTTAGGGAATTTTAATCATTATTTTTTTAGTTTAACCCCAAGAAACCCCATTTTTTCTTAAGCGTAGGAATTGTTTTACTGCTTTCACTATCCATTATTGTAAAAAATTAATTTGACTATATTATAAAATAAAATTTATTCTTATTAAAAATATGGACTCAATTTTAGAAAATTCAATTCAAAGATGTAGAAAAATTAAATTTAAAATTGAACCAATAGACATGATGATGATACATGTTTTCAAGAACTTCATTAGTAGTTGTTTTAATTAATTAAATATGATAATTATTATAAACATTAAAATTGTTTTCAGAAAATTAACATTGGTAAACCTAAAGGAAAAAATATAGAAAAATAAATATGAGGTTCATTCACTATAAATTTAGTGGATTTAATATAACTAAATAATAATTATTTTATATGAACACAAATTCATATATTAATAGAACTTTTAAATTTCATAACTGAATGAAAATAAATTACAATTTTTTTAAAAAATATATAATTTTCATAATTCACTAAAAATAAATAATTTATGAGAAAATCTGAAAATTTCACTCAATGTATATTATGATATTCCAATTTCATAAATTAATTTAATTTTATAAAATATATTTTTAAGTGTTTAATATAAATTACATTATTTTTTAATTAAAATATATAGAAACTTTTTTCCGGATAATAAATTCTATATAATAAAATTACATTTCAAAAACTCGATTTATTATTAACTAAAAATTTATAAATCATTATTATTTAGGAAGATATATATATCATAAATTATTTAATACTAATCAGACTCGACATTTTATTAGTAATTTTATAATGGTTATACTTATCCTTGGTCAATTAATATCGGTGTTTTGTATGAAATACATTATCGAACACAGTTTCTTATCTAAAATAATGGTGTGTAACATTCTACCACGACATTTAATAATCTTAAAACACACAACATGATAATTTTAATAGTAACCAAATGTTTGAGATTATAAAATTCCTTTTTTAAGAAACCCACATCATAAAAATAGTTAATAAAACATACTCTTGATTATAGTGAAAATAAAAAATGAAGGCCATATGGATTAATAAAACTAGAGTTAAAAATAAGAGAAAAGGTGTGGGAAGTGAATATTTGGACATGAAATAAAATTTTAAATAATTTCATATAGTGATATATATATAATTTATCTTATGAAATTAAATGATCAAGATAAAGTTAAAGACATCAAAACCACAAATCTATGATGTATTCGAAGACCACTGGTTTATTCGAATTTATGTTTCTAGGAAAATATTATATTTCAATATCCTTTTAATAGATATGATGAATTTGGATACCATTTATAATTTAATCCTAGATAAATAATTATACATAACAACTACACTTTCATACATTAGTAAATTTCCAACACAATCATAACTTTTTCTCCAAATGATGTTTATTCAATATGATTTTTTCATGCAAGAAACACTAAAAACCATTTAAGGACCACATAAAAATAAAATGGGTAAAATGACAATCCTTGTGTATTTACACAATAACCAAAAACAAAATCATTATCATATACTAATATGTCTACAAAAATTAATAAGCCATTATATAATAAATTAATCCTTAAAAATAAAAAATATTACACAATGTTAAAACTAAATAATTCCTTAATTATATATCCCAAATATCCTTAATAACCTCATATTTAGTTAGTGATTTAAAATAAATTATTTCCTAATACATTTAATCTTACAAAAAAATTATGGATATCATCACTGGAAATTCCTTTAATCACTTAGTCACCAAATCACATTTCCATCACTAGTTTATATATATTATAAATCACATTTTAATTACAATAATATCAATGATATTATATACCATAAATATTATCAAAAAATGAAAATATATTTCTTTAATAAGTAAATTCATACTTCCCATTAAGACATATAATTTTATATACAACATCTGATAAATTGTTTACAAAAATTTGGCTGATCACTTTATTTTATCATCACATAAAACATTAATGGGGTGTTTATGAAATTAATCTTATTATCATATTAATATGGTATCCATAACTCATAAGATAACCTAACATGGAAACACCATAATCATAAATTTTATCTAAATCCTCTTCTCATAGAAACTATAACATCTTCGAATAGGCACTCTATGATCCCATGAATAAAAACATTATGTTTTCGTTTTATTCTTTTATACGAATGAATGTGACCCAACTATAAACATCTGAAAATATAAATATAAAAAGTAAATATGAAATATATTACCTTCTCAAGGACCTTTTAGGTCTATAATTTTACAAAATTATGAAAAAATCATGCATAAACAATACCTAATAATTCAAGTCCCACTTCGGTGGTCGTGTGGTGGTGAAAGAGAGTGGCATATCCACGCTATTCTTTTAGAGGGTCAGGGATCGAATCGTGGGATTCCACTTTCAAGGCAAGCCTCTCCCTTGGGATCCACCACCCTTTCCAGGTCACTCGGTCTCATCTGGGCGGGAAAAAAGTGGCACGGCCCAATCACTGGTGGATTGCATGACAAACCACCACTATCGGTTCATCACCCTTCGAGACGCTCTTCCATCACGGCTGGAAATAGCTCCTTCCCTAGCTGGGGCGCTACCTCCGGGAGTGACCACTTCATGGGGGAGGGGGGTTTTCATGTGTGGAGGGTTCGAAAAGGCCATAGATGGGAATTCCCTTTTAAAGGTGAAAAAATACCTAATAATTTAAGAGAGTATCTTTCCCAAAATAACCATCTTATTTATATTACAAATTAGTTCATAAATACCATCCATATGTATTCTATATAATCAGAATTCATTCAATATAATTCTAACTAACCTGGTGAAAATTATATATGATAGGGGTGGCATGAAATTATAATTAATTGTAAATATAAAAATTAACAATTGAAAGTTGCAACGAGCTTAAAATGTGAATAAGAATATGAATACATAATTAGAGTCCCTAGTAGAATCATTAAATAACTCACAACAATCAATACCTCAATCATATTTTATAAAACATTGGAAATGTATATATGAAATGAATTATTCCTATGAATCAATAATCTTGAGTCCTGTGAAATGGATATTTAACAATAGAGAAAAGATAAACCCAATAAAATAATAGATCAAACATGTTAGTATCTTAGAAAATCTTCTACATAGAAAACTAACGGAATCCTTTTATAACCCTTACCAATGTTATAACAGTATGTTTAATTCCACACCTAATTCTTTTGAGGCCAAACTAGAAACACCCATCGTATATAATATTCCAGGATCACCAAATTATATATAGGTGCACCCATTATATAATAATTTCTAAGAACCATTATATTAATAAAGAAGACTAAGTTTTTGTTATAAAACTCAAAAAAGACGCTATTTATTTAATAAAATGATTATCATATAGAAGAGAAAAATGTTCCATGACAATAACATTGATTTATGATTAACTTGTGGAAATGTAATCGGTTCCATGAAATCCTTTTTGAAAGATGATTAACCTATGGAAGGGAAATGAGTTCCATGGTAATTTCTTTTAAACATGATTAACCCATGGAAAATAAATGGGTTCAATAACAATATTATCAGGATAAACCATTCATTTAATGAATAATAATGGTATCCTTGGTTCACATGTTTATAATGTCATAAGTTATGTCAAAGGATATCATCTAATATGGAAAATGATTTCGAAAGATCACCTGGAACATTTCTTGAGGGAAAAAATTTTTATTGAAAAAATTTTATAAAATCATTTAAATCCCTTTTATTTAAAAAAACATAGAATACATATAAATTTATCTTTAAATGAAATAATTCACCTTATGTTGGGAAAAAAATTCATGCCACATGTATTAAAAGAATGATTCATTTCACATTTTCAGTAAAATCCAAACATGAATATTACGGAAAATTACATGATGATTCTATTCAAGAATTTGTTTTAAAAAAATTAAATTGTGGTTTAAAATGACATAAATAAATAATTTAATGAGATCTGAATCATTTTTTATTCCATTTTATGAAAAAATAATTTTGGTTGAAAAATTAGTTTTTTACCAAAGAGAGAAATAAAGAAGTATATTAATTATGAAAATATTTGAAACTCTTGAGTACATAATGAGTGGAAAATAAAAGGAAATAATTAATTCTCTATAAATTACAATAGGATCTATACTGGAATGAGTTTATTTATGTTTATATCAAAATATTTCATCATTGGAAGGATTTTCTTGAGAAATACTAATAAATGATAAGATTGTAACATAAAAATCATTTAACATTGGTAATTAAGAAACATAAAAACCATGAAATAATTACACTAAATGAAATATATAGTATCCTAAGAACAAATATATGCAAGAAATTACATTTCAATTGGTCTTTATATACACCATATATTGTTTATTAGTGAATAATATAACATTTGTCTCAAGGAAGGAAAAATGTGACACAAATTCGTCAAATGTTTGCGTATCTTTTGAAATGTAAACCCCTAGTAAGATAGATCAAAAAATATATATTTAAATCTTCATAGTTTCCATGATAATTAATTATAATAAATGATGGATTTTATATATACCACTTAAAATAATGTGGTGCTACAAATGGCATGAAAAGTGAGATTAAAACCCCATATCACATTACTAACATTTTCAATCAAAAGACCCGATAAATAATATCATCAAATGAAGATTTAACATCATAAATATTAGTTGGTTCATGATATAACATTTCATATTGTTACTATATAGACCACACCTACTCAACATGTGGTGAATTTCTCTATGTCTCCCAAAAATAAAAGTGAGAATAAAAATACCTTACCTTGAATCTCAAATTCCATTGTATAAATACAAAAATATAGTAAAATAAATATAATTTAATTATAAATATATGGAATAATAATATAAATTTATATATCATATATTATTTATTTTTTACCATTCGTATCATGATTATTTCCATTTCATTATTAAATTCACGTTTTAGTTAATAACCTATTTGTTTTTCATATAAAATTTTATTTCTTATATTCAGACAACATAAATTGATTAGAGATCCATAATATAAAGAATAATAATAATAAAGAAATTATAATTTAGATACATCAACTAAAATTTTATCGCAAAACAAGAAATATGGTTTTGAACAATGATTTATTTTACGGATGCGGTGACCCTAGGAAGTACATACACATGAGTGAGTTTTCCATTTTTCCTGAATTATTACATAAATATAATACTATAATATTATTTATTAATATATACTGATGTGTATTATCTATATGTTTTGGTGACAGAAAATAGAGTGTCACATCGCTTCATGAAGGTGGTAGTCCACATGTACAAGAACGATGTCATCATCATTCAGTGAGAGAAAAGGTAATAAGGAAAATGCGATATTATATTTTTTGAAAGGAAAAAATATAATTGATTATATTATTTTCTCATTTATAAAAAAATATGAATTAAATTTATCTTTATTGTCTTCTATGTAAAGTGTTATTGAAAAATGAATCACACCACATCGTGAGGTGGTAGTCTTCCAAACCGACGAACATTGTTATCATATATCAAATGTATGGAAGGTAAGAAAAAATCCTGAAAAATGGAATCATAATGAGTAATTATATTATAAATATACTATAAATATAATTTATATCCATAATTAATCCCAACCATGAGAGGTGGTAATGGAAAAATGAAAGACACATGTTCACAATCCGGTTGTCCACCCTATATACGATTAATAATCTTTCAACCCATTTAATGAAAGTGGGATTTGTTTTAGGTCACAATGTTAACATAAAAACATCCTAGTATATATTATATATTATTTTTATAATAAAACAAAGAAAAAATAAGAATTAATGGATGTTAAGAAAGAAATAAAAGAATAATGATCATTGAGGAACATTACCTATTCTTCCGGTAAAGTCCTGAGGTTTTCACCAAAATCCTTCTTATGTTTTATATATTATCAAATAACAAATTCTAGGATTAACTAAAGAAACATTATTTTCATGACCTATCCCTCGGGGCTCATGTCATAACTACCAAATGCCCTCCTTCCATAGGCCAGGGGCTAGTGACTAGAACCGAAAAGGCATATCCCAAAATGGGAAGACATTTACTTTAAACATGTAGATATATAGATTGGGATAACCGCACAAAGCTAACCATGATGGAAAGAAAAGTAATAATAACATCACAATGTAGCACCATTGAGAGTAATTATTTTAAACTAAATGTAAAGGGTATAGAATACAATCACAAATGAATGGAAAGTTCAAAAAATGTACATCCTCCGGAGGATGTCCACCGAGGATCCTACATGAAGGGTAGGTATAACTCTCTATTATACATCACTGCAGCACTCTACATCTATTGATCCACATCCGCGGACCGTCCAGTCTTGGATCCCTAATGTTCATGTCATAGATGTTTATCATCTGAACAAGACATAACAGGTTTGGGCAAAGCCCGTGTAGGGGTGAGTATACCAATACTCAGTAGAGACCGCAAGACCCCCGAAGGTCTCTCAGTAATCCAAGAAGGAAATTATCTCGAAATAAATTCCACATAGGTAATACCCCCAAGAAATATCTCAATCACAGAACAAAAAGTAAAGGCCAGGTCACACTAGCTATATAACTTAAAGAACAAAAATAAAGATGATTAGTAATAAAGAAATAAAATATTATTCTATTAAGAGGCTCAGTTGCTTATCTGAGAAGGGTTTCTCTACTTCTAATCCAAAATGGTTCACTATAATGTTAATCCCTGATAGGTCTCTCTACAGATGGTCCAGGATAGGTCGTGGTACTATGAATCCACATAGGGTCGCTCTCGTGTCGATCTACAGAGGGTCGCTCTCTTGCTGATCTATAGAGGTTAACTCACATGTCGATCAATGGAAGGTCACACCATTGCTAATCCATATAGGGTTATACTATATCTGATCAACAGAGGGTCAGTCTCTTGCCGATCCATGGAGGGTATCTCTTCATTTGACATCCAACCACAAGATTCCCACACATAGTATGTAATAGTTACAAAGGTTCAGCTCCTCAATCCATCTAACGAACATAAACCACTTTGAAGTCCCTCATATAAGTAACCCAAAGGACTATCTTGTTATATGGGATTCAACACAATAGACAACATGTCGTCTGAATTCCTGGTCTGTATGTTATTTGATTTTTAGTAAAAAGGGCATGTTTGGATTCATGTTCGATACAAATAGAATGCAGTCCAAAATACTCCAATACTCAATTGTATTTCATAAAAAAACCTCCTCACTGAAAGGGTCCTCGTGCCATAGAAGACGCCTCAATAGTAAGCCAGGTCTGCATGTTACGATTGTTTCAATGAAACAGTGTCAGCCGGGTCCGAATCCGGTCTGAACCGGTCAGACCAACCAGACCTGACTCGGTCTAGGGGTCCGGCATGGGTGCGGCATGGGTCTGGCTCAACTACCTCATTGGGATTGGGAGGCCAGGCAGGTAGGATGCGTCTGGTTTGGTGGCAGGTCCATCATAGAGGCATGGGTCCGAACATATAGTAGAGGTCCACCACGACGGCGTGTTTATGTCCTAATGGTGCGAGTTCGGACCTCATGATTAGTCTGATGGTGCAACTCCAGCCTAGAGACGCAGGTCTGGCTTGGTAGGCACTTCTAGTTTCCGCTCATTGGTGCCACCACCTCGTCTGACACGACCGACAAGAGGTCGATCATTTTACCCGCACGTGTTCAATTGACCTCATTCCTCCGGTACACCTGACCAGCCTAGGCGGGCCACTCTTCATTGTGGAGATGATGGGAACCACACCTCTTGGCCACCGTAGTGTGCTGGTAGTACCTTCAATAGAAAACTGAAGTCTCTACAGTGGTCCTTTTCTTGAACGGATTGAGTCTTAGGGATCCATATTATGCCACGTTCATTGAAATGCCCTTAGAAGCACATTGCTGGCATGTTGATCATCTGACCTTATTGAATGCAAAATGAATGACTATGACGGTGGGACTGGGTATTTTTTATGTTGGCCTAAGCTGTCCACGTTAGATATTAACCATGGGAAAAACAAAATAATCATCACAAAGCTTGATTAAAACCCCAATTCAAATCCCCACATTAGAACCACCTACACAAACGAGGGAATTTTGAATCACCCTATTAGTCATTTGATCTGTGTTCATAATTTAACATAATAATGGGAAAGGAAACTCAAGAAAATAAAAAACCTTATAGAAAACATTAGTTCTATAGAGGATGAAGGAAGAGTTCTGTGTCATCGTTAATCTGTGATCATTGGTGTTCTTCACTACTCGTCGACTTCCAGATCCAATCCTCCAGCACTCTTCACATCATTCATTATCCATTATTAGATAGGGATTCCACCGGAGGTTTATTATACACCCCCCATGTTTTTAATCCCCAAACTCCAACATTTTTGAATAATAAAAGAACCATGTTTAGGGACGTTTCACTCATTAATGACTCTCATTAATGACCCACATTTAATGTGTCATTAAAGAAAAATTAATATAATATCATCACGGTTAGAAATGACCCATTAATAACCCTTCATTAATGATCATTGTCGTTTCACTACTGTATCTATGTCTGCTACACAATGGTGTGAAAAATAAAATAACATTGTAAATGTTATTTTATTATTTTCTTAAAAAGTTAGAAAATTAACTTCTCAATCCTACATTTTCCTATCGAACATCAACTCCTCCTAAGAGAATCTCAGTGTTACAAGTTCAACTATGCCATCAAATTTCAAATTCGAGCCCCATTTCAAAAGATAAAAAACTATTCTTGCATTTTTACTAAACGTACATTAAAAAAGTTCAAAAATTAATTTTTGGCTCACCAACCCTCAGAATCTTGTGTCATCAAAGCGGGTGGTTTTGAAATAACTCCATATAATTGAAAATAATTACACAAAAATTTCATGAAATTACATTCTCCTCACATTTGGGATTTATATCCAAAAAATACAAAACAAGGGATAATTAAACTAGTGGGGGTACTAAGCACGAATTTGAGCCTCCCGATCCCATGTGCTCTCCTGGAGGTTCCCATGCTACACCCGAACACACACCAAGGGAATCGACCATCCATGAATGACCATATTCTTTTGATCATCTATCTCCACCGGGAACTCTGCAAACGTCGCCCCATCATCAATGTCCAACTCGCCTAAGTCGATTATGTACGATAGATCATGCAAATATCTTCGCATCTGTGACACATGGATGACATCATGCACCCCATGCATCTATGGGGGAATAGCTAGGTAGTACATCACCTCAACAACTATGATTAGGATCTAAAATGGATAGGTGAACCTCATAGATAACCTTCCTTGCCGACCAAATCTCTATAATCCTTGTTGGGTTGAGCCCTAAAGGAATACATGATCGCTGTCCTCAAACCCCAAGGGACTCCATCTCCTATCAACATAAGACTTTTACCTACTATGTATAGTCCTCATCTACTCCTCAATGATCTTCACATTCTCAGTCTTAGCCCATACCAACTTCATACCCATGAGTGCGGACTCCCTTGGGTATGTCTATCATAGAGTTGGTCTACAAGGCCGACCATAAAAGGCCTCAAACACTGTCATGAAAATCATGGAGTGAAAGATACTATTGTATGAAAACTCCACCAGTGGCAGGTGGTCCTCCCAACTGCTCCCAAATTACAGGACACAAGCACGAAGAATGTCCTCCAAGGTATGAATGGTATGCTCCGTCTAACCCTCTGACTAAGGTTGAAAGGCGGTGCTCAAGCATACATGATTCTTGAACTACATCTATAAACCCTTCCACAATCGAGATTTAAAACATGTGTCACTATTTGACCTAATTTTCAAGGTCACCCCGTGAAGCCAAACAATCTACTGGATATAGAGGTGTCCCAAGCCCTCTATCTGTCCATACTTCAGGATGCATAGGAAGTGATCTGACTTGGTGAGTCGGTCAATGAACACCCTGATTGAGTCGTGTCCCCAGGATGTACATGGTAACCCCATCACAAATTCCATGGAGATACCATCCCACTTCCACTCTAGTACATCATGTGGTTGTGTCAAGCCTACCAGGACTTGATACTCGGTCTTCACATGTTGAAAAGTGAGGCATCAAGAAACTAAATTTTCCTCCACATTATTTATCCTAGATCACCAATATTGATGTTGTAGGTCCTGATACATATTTTCTACTCCAGGATATACCCCCAAAGGGGATGTATGGAACTCCCTCAACACCTCCTCTTGCAACATCACTAGAAATATGGTGTGGCCTCTGAAATGGATGATGTGATCTCCATCTATCAACAATCTATTGGTAGCCTATGTTGAGGAAATCAGAGAGTGTCGGGTCCCATATTCAACATTGACAAGTTGTACCACCCTAACTCTCTAACAGAGTGGGGGAGTGAAAATCATGGACTAGAGGTATGTTGCTCTATCATTATCCACAAAGGATACCTGCATCATGGATATCTTCTCTTTCACCTCACTCAAAATATGTAAACCATACCTCATACAAGTTGTGTTTTCCACTTTGTTCCATTTCCATGGAGTGTAGACCATCTCAAATTCATTTTCCTAGAAGAAATACTTCCAATACCACTCTCTCATGTTCAGGTCCTTTTGGGAGAAGATATACATTAGACTCTTTTGGTCGAAGTAGACAGTAATCCTCTTAGGCATCATGTAGTGGCGCTACATCTTCAAGGAAAAGACTGATGCGGCTAACTCCAGGTCAGGGGTTGTGTAGTTATGCTCATGTTTTCTCACCCATTGGGAGCTATAGGTGATCACCACTTTCTCATACATCAGGAAAAAACCTAGTCTTGTCCCTGATGCGTCGCCGTATACTATATACCAAACACCCTTTTCTTAAGATTGGTACACTCATCAGTCTCTGTGTCATCGCCTAGAAACTCTCCTGGTACCTCTCTATCCATATGAACGGTTATACCTTCGTTTTCAAAATGGAAAATGGTGCTGCTACTCTAGAAAACTCGCGTATGAATCTCTTGTAATACCTATCCAACCCCAAGAAAATCTGCAACTTTATCACACTCATGGGTCGATCTGACGAAATCAAAACCTCTATATTTTATAGATCTACTACAACCACAGGATCTAAGATGACAATTACTAGAATGTGGACCTCCCGTATCTAGAACTAATACTTCAAGAGTTTACCAAATACCTGGTGCTCTCGGAGTGTATCCAATACTATATGTAGGTGTGTTGTTTGCTTCTCCTTCGATGCTGAGT
This sequence comes from Viscum album, assembly GCA_963277665.1. Lineage (NCBI taxonomy): Eukaryota > Viridiplantae > Streptophyta > Magnoliopsida > Santalales > Viscaceae > Viscum > Viscum album. The sequence continues at coordinate 290,108,422 of OY728141.1, forward strand.
ACACCAAGATGTAGTTAATGAAAAACACCATGAAATGATTGAGGTATAGATATAAGATCTTGTATGTGAGACCCATGAATACCATTGGGGTGTTGGTCATGCTAAAATGCATCACCAAGAAATCATAGTGGCCTTACCAAAATCTTAAGGTTGTCCATAGTACATCTTCTTCCTAAACCCAAAGATGATGATTTCCCTATATGTGATATATCATTGAGAACCCAAGAAATCCCTTTATATGATCATAGAAGTCATCAATCCTTGGTAGTGGATACTTGTTATTTATGGTCACCTGACTCAAAAATAGATAGACCACACATAATATCAATCTCCCATATGCCTTCTTGAGAAAAAAATTGGGGCTGACTGTGGTGAAATGCTAGGCCATACGAACCCCTTCCTTTTCATGTCCTCCATCTGTACCCTCAATTCATGAATCTGTACGGTAACCATATAAAATGATGTTTTAGATATCAGTGACGTCCTAGGGTATAGATTGATGTAGACTTCTACCTCTATGAAGGGAGGTAGTTCTAGAACATCCTCAGGAAATACATCTTCATACTGGTCCACCACTATAATAAATCTCAAAATCCTATCATCCACTAAACCAAGGGTGAGGCTAGCCAACTGACCAGTGATCGGCTTCACCCTCCTTTAGGAAAGTCCATCTTATGCTGCAAAGGTTCCCTTCTCATCGGTAAAAGAAAACATGATCACATCATTTCCGATAGATGAAAAATTGCACCTAAAACCATCAATCTATTCGTTGACTGTGGATAACTTTTACATACCCAAGATGACGTCGTAAGGCCTCAACACTTATACTATGAGATCCCAGCTAAATATATCACCTCCTAGAGTAAGCTCACACTACTGGAACTAGTGTGTAATTGTTGAATCCCCTCTCGTAGGAGTCTCTAATAGAAAGAATCTATCCAATAGCACCACCAGAATCTCTGAGATCTGAACTGTAGTAGTGGAAATGAAAGAATTATGGGAAAATGTGCCTATAAAAATAGCATATAGGGTTGAGTAGACATATATCATATCTCAAATCAACTCTGGTGTACCATAGTCATAAGCCTCTACTGCCTAAAGTGGAGCAATTCCCTATCTGTCTAGTCCCTGAGGTCAAGGTGGTGGCGGTAGTACATGAAACTGTCTCCCAGCCCCTTCAGATCGGCCTGCTCCCCTGCCACATCTACCACCCTATATACCTCCTCGCTCGAATATATGCCTCTTCCTTGGTGGTCACTCAACTATCTTCTAATCATTAGGATGATGGTTTGGGTTATTTCCATCCACGAGACCCTACCTGGAGCACGAGTAGCACAATATGCTACTCTACTGTCCTCCTCTTCCTCGTGAGCTCTGAACCACCAACCCTATGTCTTAGGATTTTCCTTCGGAATGTCTAGATTGTATAGGCCTCTTCATCATATGCCTACTACCTATTTAAGATGACTGGATTGTCTATCATTAGTTGGTGGCTCTCACTATCATGCTTTCTCAACTAGGAAACTATCCTCCAGTAGTTCTCTCTCTCTCGCACTCTAGCCTACATTGGGATGTTGAAAAAAATCATGGATGCATTGATCTCCCATCATATTACCTGCTCAAAGGTCAAGTCCCAAATGAAAAGGAATTGCACCATATTGGTGGAGTAGAATTATGAGATGGTAAACCTCACAGAGTGTTGGGCCATAGTAAAATTTCCCTACTATAGGTTTAGTAGCTCTTGAATACGCACAAAGAATAGTGTCTCTAGTACAAACTTTTACATGAAGTGGTTCTTGAAGACCGAACATGAAATGGTCACCTCTTAATGTATCTGGATCATCAACCATTATAATATTTCTATCATTCCCTAGAAAAGGCTACTGGTAAGGATCACCATTGTGTTTGTTGGTGTCTCTACCAATCGAAAAACTCATGCCATAGCCTACAGCTAGTCCTCACCATCTTGAGGGTCTATCTCACCTCAAAATCCCTAAGGCCTATATTTCCAGAACAGATGAAGTTATCTCAGCTGGCGTGCACTGTCTTCTAGTGGGTTTGGTCGTATTTTCTACTCTACGGGTGGGGGTGCTGCTAGTACACCACCCATAGCTTCTACAGCTATAAGTGGTCCATGTACTGATGCATCATCACTCAGTGGGCCATCGTTGTGATATCGCACAGGAATCCTGGATGGCTCTCTTCGAGGAGGCATCCTATAAAGAAAATATATGTGCCACAACTAATAATTTATACCTGGTGACCAGACCCAATTGAGAACCAAAAAATAAAATTTCTAAGACTCATGAAACTAGTGTTTTCATGTACCGAGTAAGAAAATAGAATTAATCGTACTGGTGTATGGATACATTATTCTCTTCCACAGCATTGGACTCCCCAAACTGAAATACAATATAACGGCACAAAATACTATTGCTCTATTGAAAATTAAAAACTCTTAGTGTAACATCCTGATTCTGGGTTCCGCCCACAGGTGCCTCATAACTGGTTGGTAAAATGGCGTCAAGTGGATTTCCTTGAATGCCAGTGGATTCTGGCTAGAAGTGAGGGACTTGGGTGTGATGGTGGGGAAACAATGCCCTCATTGGCAGAGTAACACAGTGGAAATAAACAAGTATAGAATAGTGGTAGCAGTAATAGCACGCAATAAATAAACAGCGGATGTCGGAAAGAAATAATGAATTAGAGCACATATATAAATGATGAATGATACATATGTTTACGAAAGAAGACAAAAAAGTCACAATGATGGAATACCATACTAAACCAAAGTACAAAGAAAAAAATACAGTCCAACAACATCCCAATCCTCATCCTGGTCCCATGCTCCCCAGCTCCCTAACAATCAAGTATATGATGTAGGAAGGCACAAGCCCTTATCTATACCTACAACAATATAATATTTTTGGGCCAAAAAGTATGACCCAAACATGGTGTGAGATGAATCCCAGTAGGTACCCACCCAACGATATGCGCATAACAGTCACTAAATATATATGGTAGGTAATAAAAAAATGAACCAGTAAATAAGGATGTGTTCTAAAGTAGTAATTCCTACATGTACAATCCATTCCATTTCATATATATCAAGTAAGAAAATCATCAAAACAGATAACCCCTCCAGTAAGTCCTCATAGACTAACACTTCTAGTTCATTCAAAAAACACTAGAAACCCTATGGTATGTGCTCACAGCCTAACCCCACTGGTTCAGTTTTAAGAAAGACACTCTGAGGAAGCACACACTGTTAATTTCCCATGTGGTCTTTTATAGGTAAACTATAGAATGTATGGGGAAGCACTCAACATCAAATTATTCTTGTGGTCTCGCAATGTGGAACTATAGACACTCTGAGTGACCACTCAGCATCTTTCCCCCCTATAGTCTCACAATGTGAAAGTATATAGACACTTTAGAGATACCCTTAGCATTAATTGTCCATATTTTCTACTAGACCATGTTCCCCTAGCCCTGTGTACACTATCATGCACATTCATTATATGGTATCCAAAGTAAATCTTATGAAATACATGTCTAAATAGTTTATAGAATATCACTGCATCTCAAATAAAATCCCTCCATCCTAACAATACAAGGCATTGAAAACAAAACAACATAACATGAAAAGCTAGACCAAAAGGTCAAAATCCAGAAAACATGGTCAACACATCCATAAAAAGGTAAATTTCCCTATTAACAAACATAAATCATCTACACAAGCACACAAGGCATGGTAGATAATTACAAGTCTAAAATCCCCGATCACACAATACCCCGAACAAGGGTATTGGGTACTTTTGCAAGTATTACTCAACAGCTAACCATGGAAAGGCACAAAATAACAACCTCAACATTGTACGATCGATATGTGTGAACCTAAGTCCTTGAATCTCCCTAGAATGTTGTAGATCTACAAAATGATAAAAATGTTCAACTAAGGATAAATCGTGAAAGATGAGAAAACAAGAAACATGGATCTAGAAGAAGGAAGAACTCACCAATTCAATTCTAATGAAATCTAGGAAGTTCGATTTGGAGTGAAGGCGATGAGATGGGGGCTAATAGAAGAATTGGCAGTCTCGTCTGCTCCTAGATGAGACAGGCAATAAAGAAGGGTGTTCTGATAATTAGACACGACCCTAGTTTGATTATTGAAATAATAAAGAAAGAATAAAGGGGGTCCTTTAAAATAACATGGAATATACATGCCTTTACCAGGCCCCACATTAGGTGGCGTCCAGGTTACCCCACATAGCCATGAACATGTCTGTTACACGGTTAGTACATGCTCACCCACAGAAACCAAGTACACAGTGTGTACTTATAAGTACATCACATGTACTCATGAAACTTCCAGATTCTCCTCTTTTTCTCAAAAACACTAGAAAACAAGATTCATACAATAAAATAAGATCTTTGTTTTTACAAAATTCCCCCTTAATGAAATTCATCCAAAAATTTCTCAAAGAAAGTGGCCTAGAAAAAGAATCCTCTAACAGCTCTAGCCATTGTAATCATACGCCGACCTCCTTCTCCCATGTATGGTCCTCTACCTTCCCATACAGCCATAGAACATGTACTAGAGGAACAAACCAGCCACCAAGATCCTTCTCACTGCGATCAACAATCCGAATAGGATGTATCTTGAGAGATGCATCTACCTCTAGACCAACCCCCTTGGGTTGAGAGACATGATACAGTTCTGAGATGTAATATCTTAGCAGAGAAACATGAAAGACATTGTGCATAGTCCAATACCAATAAGGTAACTAAAATTGATAGGCATCCATCTTGACCCTTTTGAAAAAATTAAACAACCCAAAGTATACTGATGAAAGCTTACCCTGTCTCATAATCCTCCTCTATACCAACCTCGGTGTGACATGTAGAAAAACCTAATCTCAAACCTCGAACTCTAGAGGTTGTCCCTTTGGATCGGCAAAAGAAATTTTCCATGACTGTACAATATCCATCGTCTTTAGAATCAACTATATCTGATCTGTGGTATCCTGAACAAGATGACGTCCCATCATCGCTGCCTCTCCTGATTTTAGCCACCATAGGGGTGATAGGCATGGAATAACGTACAAAGCCTCATAAAATCACATCTGAATAGTTTCTTGAAAACTATTATTATAATAAAAATCCAAAATAGGTATGTATTTTTCCTAAGAACCTCCAAATTCTAGGACGAATTCTCGAACCATGTCCTCCAGCACCTGAATATTATTCTCGGATTAGTCATCTATCTAGCGATGGTATGTTGTACTCATAAGTAAATATATACCAAAAGCCATATGTCGTACCTACCAGACCCAAGAAGTAAAATGTGAATACCAATATAAAACAATGGAGTGTTTAACCCCATGTAAATTTAGAATCTTCTGGATGTACAGCCTTCCTAACTCATCAACACTGAATGTCATCTTGATTGGTAAGAATTGAGAAACCTTTGTGAGTTTCTTAATGACAGCACAAACTACATCATTACCTCAAGGCGGTCTCGGTAACCCTGTCAGGAATTCCATCACAAAATCTTTCCACTTCCTCTTAGGAATGAGTAGCTTCTGCAAAATCCCCACAGGTCACTAATTTTTCACCTTCACCTGCTGATCGGTGGAACACCTCATGACAAAACTAGAAACATATCTCTTCATACCTAGTTATTAATACTAATGGTGCAGATCTCGATACAACATGGTGACACCATGATGAACAACACAAACTGAGGAATGAAAGTCCTGCATTCGCTCCTCGTGCATGTATATTGACACCCAAACGCGCCCCTGAAATTGCATGATCTCATCCTTGCCTATGGTCCATCCAGGATTAGGGTCTTCTCCTGACACACATTCTCATAGGACTAGGCCATTTGAATCAGATACTTGTCTCATTCGGACTCGATCATGTAGAGTAGAGGTAACATCTATATAGGAAACAAACTTCATCCCTTGCCTATCGTGCACCTCCAAATTCATATCAGGGAACAGATACTTAAGATGCCACTCACTACTGGTCTCCTGAACTACCAGTTTAGGAGTCATTATTCTCAATTCATCATCCACTACATTTCCTTTCACAAATGTATAAGCATGCTCAAAGTCAAAGGACTATAGGTACTCAACCCACCTTCACTGTCACAAATTCATATCTCAATGAGGGATGATATACTTGAGCGTTTTGTTGTTAGTGAAAAGCACAAAATGCATACCCAGAAAAAAATGTCTCAAATAGTAAAAGGCATGAACGACAATAGCAAACTAATGATCTTGCATTTGATATTTCTCCCTTGTGGACTCAACTACTGAGACCTGTCTGTAATGAATCCTTCTCCCTGAATAAGCAGAGATCCCAGCCCGATACCTGATGCATCAACGTAGATTGTATAGATCTTTCTCGGCTTTGGAAAGACTAGTATCAGTGATGTATTCAACCACCCTTTCATCTTCTGAAAGACTGACTCACAAAAGTCTTACCATAATTAATTCTCACCCTTCTTAGTCAGGCCCTTCAAGAACACTAGTAGGCATGAAAAGTCCATTATAAAATTCATGTAGTATCTAGTCATCCCAAGAAAACATCATACCTCAAAGAAGTTCTTCGGCAGCTCCAAGGAATCTACTGACTTCACTTTCTCTGTGTCTAATGATACACTTGTCCTTGAGAAGACATGATCCAAGAAGTGAATTTGGATCATCCAAAAGTGTAATTTTGAGACCTTAGCATATAACTGATGCTATCTCATTATACTCAGAATGATTTCAAGATGTTAGGCATGGTCGTGTAGAGTGTGAGAGTACACCAATATATCACCCATGAAGACCACCATGAATGAATCCATGTATGGATGGAACACTCGGTTCATCAGAGCAATGAAAACTATAAGCGCATTAGTGAGACCTAACCTCATAACCACATACTCATATAGACCATACTGCTCTTCAAGGGTATAAGAGGTATATCAGATGGTCTAATGCACAAGTAATGATAACCAGATCTCAAGTCAATCTTTGAGAACACCTGGGTTCCTCAATTTGGATCAAAGAGTTCATCAATCATAAGTAAGGGTTATCAGTTCTTGACTATCAACTGCTTCAGATTCCAATAATCCCCACAAAGTCTGAGGGTACCGTCCTCCTTCTTCACAAACAGGGCAGGCGAACCCCAAGGAGAAGTACTGGGTCAGATGAAAACCTTATCCTGTATCCCCTCTAACTTCTTCTAGAGCTCCTATAACTCTAGTTTAGCCATCCTAAATAGAGGAATGGACACTAGTACCACTCCTTTTAAAATATAAATAGTAAATTTCACTTCTTGCTCTGGAGGAAAACCTGAAAATTCCTCTATAGTGACGTCTCTAAAACGATCCACCATAGGAGAAAAGTCCATAAATGATGTCCCTTGCTTATCCAAATATATACTAGCAATCTGGGATGTAACTCTTCCCAACCCATGATGCTCGGGTCACGCTCTGCTCACCTGGACATCACAATCACCCTTACATAAAAACCATCTACCCTCTAGTGATGTGATGCTCACCCTAAAACAAATGCAATAAACGATGGCCTAGAAGGAAACTAACCGGTCCATTCTGAGAATAACATCATAGCCCGTCATCTCTAACACATAGAGGTCCCATAAGTAGTGTCACCCACAAACCTCAAGAGGTAATTCCTGGCACTGATGTACACTTTCTGGTCTTGTCCCCAACAGAGTTTCCAACTTCAAGATAGCAGCAGATGAAAAGATACCGAGCCAAAGGCTCTCCACAATAGAAAAATTTATAAAGCTATGGTAAGACCCTATACTGAAAAGTGTAGAATCTAAAATAGAGGCAACCAGGATCGTACCTTGCACAGTAGAGGGTCTGGTATCCTGTCCCTACTGGGTCAACTACACTACAAACATCTAGCCTACACCACGACCTTGTGACCCTTCCTGGCCACACTGAGATGATACAACTTTTTGTCACTGAAAGGCTACAGACTGGATACCATGGCCGTTACCTCCACCTCAGCCTGAACAGCCGGAATAACTCCATTTCCCAGACTGATAAGAAACTAGTGGTGCTTCACCTAAACAAGGAGTCATATTAGAACTCTGATAACAAGATGTTGGTGAAAAAACCTGACTGAACCACTGATGATGAACCATATTGTTGCAATATTGTCACTCGACTGGGCCTCTTAGGAAATTTGGCCTCGTATAACCACTCTTTACACACTGGTTTCATACCACCAGGCCACCAAAAAAAGTATCCCACCTACTACGTTCTCCACGTGTAGACTCCCTATGGCGATTCTGGCTGTCAGTCTGAGGGGTACCAACTCCATATGTTGAACCTCCCTAAATCACAGCTCCAGAATCCGTTAGATTTTGCTCTGTGATCAGTGCCTGGTTGACTATAGAGGAGATGGAAGTCAACCTGAAGATATTCACCAGAGATCAGATGTATGCAAGAGACCATACTCAAACATCCTTCCCAAAAATAACTCATCACCTCCAAGGATGTGTGTGAAGGGTTGCAGCTCTGTGAAATGAGAAGTGCACTCCATGACTAAGAGAGTACCCTCCTCTAGACTCATGAACTCTCAGGCTTGATTGGCCCTCAAAGGCTCCAGGTTAATGTTGTCATAGAAGGAATTCTAGAACTCATCCAACGCCATATCTTGCTAACGTACTGCATGTGAGAACACAACCCACCATCTCATGGTGGAGTATCGAATCAAAGAAGTTACGAGATTCACCCTACTCTCTGGAGGAATATCTAGATGCTCAAAGATGAAATCATGGATTATAAACATGACTCTGTAGCCTAAGGTCCTCTTTCCAATATGAACGTGGGAGCATGCTGCTGTTGAAAAACCCATGTCAATTATTCCATTGACGGGGTTGGATGCAGTGCTCCCGAGAAGGTATTCTTGAACCTCATAAATCCCACTCAAAACATTGTGTCAGCACCTATGTCTGGAATGATGGTTTTTTCCAAGACTGGTACTACTGGAGGATCCATTGGTATCCCCTGATCAGCGATGTATGGTGACTGATCACTGCCTCGTTTCTAGCATACAACTGGTGGACATCTCTGTGGCATGACACTGTAAGTTCATTCGCACACCGTATGATCAATATTATCAAGGAAAGAAACACATATATGCATGAAATGAATAGTTAAGGGAAATAATTCATGTTTTTTAAAACATGGGTACATGGCGTGTGTAACCCTTACGCAGTGTGTTACAATATTCCTTCCCATGGGCATGTACTTCTACCTAAACTGGTCTTGTAACACCTCATACACATGGTGTGTTCTCCTAAGACACGTTGTGTACATGATTCATTTCCCCTGTCTGAGTTCTTCTACATGACTAACCCACACGGTTCTCCAAGGACATGACTGTAAGTCATTTTTGTGACAGATATGGTGTGTACCGCTTAGGTTTCAACTGCTCGTGTTTCTAGTCACATGGGTGGTCACACAGACGACTCTACACGGCATGTTTAGGCCATACATGAAGTGTTCTCGAAGGATTCCACTACCATATGTTGTTCGTTACATAGACTAGTACAAGGCTTAGACTACACGGCATTTTCAGGCCTGACATGATGTGTATAACCTATGTTTTATCCACCTGTGTCATTAGTCACACGAGTGGAAATATGGCCGACACAACATAATGTGTACATCTAGTACACAACGTGTCCCACGAATGATTCCCCAACCCCATGTCTCTGCCCACACAACCATTTACAGGGTTAGAGACTACATGGAATGTACATACAGTACACAATGTGTACTTAAGAAAAACATTTCTTTCTCAAACAAGAGTAGACATGGTGTGTATTTATCATTACATGTCGTGTATTCTAGGTTTTTCCACACAGTATGCCTCAGAAACTACTGTAGAACCTAGAAAACACTAAAACACACATTAAAGTTCCCAATTCAGATCCGTGAGGCCCCGTAATCCCCGTGAATCAATCCTTGGAATCTTATAAATTTTATATACAAGAAATAACAAGGAAATAGTCCACCAAATTATAATCCATTAAGGCTTATAACACCTCAATAACCAATGTTTGGAGTTCATTGATGAAAACCCGTATAAAAACAACACCATATCATATAGAAAGTATTCTATCAATGAATCTATCAAAACATCATGCAATCAATAATGAACCATCAATGGCATAGAAAGGATACATGACATGTGATTTCTATCAAGTTCCTATATGTTGCATTAGATTACATAAACTCATCTCATTAGGTTGAAATAGAAATAGATCCTTAATAATTTAAATGATAAAAGCACAAAACATGTGAATCCCTCCAATGATTAAATCAAATCACTTATAAAATTTCAAAACAAGAAAAAAATAC